>JAMPIV010000840.1:0-657500 GCA_024509875.1 Oreohelix idahoensis | reverse complement strand
TCGTCTGGTGACTGATGTGGAGAAATCGATGATATATGCCGTCTGGTGACTGATGTGGAGAAATCGATGATATATGCCGTCTGGTGACTGATGTGGAGAAGAGATAGAATGCAATTGTGCATGTCGTATTTGTGTAATTCTAGGGAGTTACTTTACTTGTGTGGCGAGCTGAAGACTGCGTTGTTGTGCCAAGTGTGTCGCCCCTGGCTGCTGTGAGTCAATGTTGCTGTAGGATGTCTGTGATGTTGCTGTAGGATGTTTGTGATGTTGTCTGTCCATCTGCCTCTTGGTCTTTCCTGTGCTCTGAACCCAGATATTCAAGTGTTGTAGGTGCTTAGTGGTAGTTTATCGGTCTTCATTCTCATGAGATGGCCAAACCACTTGATATTGTTTGTCCCTATATACTTGATGCAGTTTTTCTGATGTCATAATTTCTCATTCTGTATCTCCTGGAAACATTAATTACTTTCTTAAGCATCTTATCTCACAGGATTTGATAACTTTCCCCCCCCCCCCTCCCCTTGTGATTTGGTCAGGGACCACGTTTAACACTGGTAGCAAAGAGTTGGTAAGAATATACTATTTATCAGCTGTCGTTTAGTTTCCATAGTGATATTCTCATGCTCAAGTAGTTGTGATAGTTGCTAAGTCACTGCAATGGTTTTTTTTTAAATATCTTGTTTGAGTCTTGTGAAGTCTTCCATTGATACCAGAGAACATTTCAACAAATGCACGTCACACTTTTTTTGTCTTGTGGTGTCCGTGTGACAGTGTACACAATTATTTTTTTGTTTAATAATAAACTTGTCAATGTCTTCTTCCAATGATTACAACCCAGGTTCTTTTCATGTTGGAAATGGACGTCTTTCTTGACCCTTAAAATCTTATCTCTCTTAATTAAAGTCACTTCAATAATATTGGCTTAATTCTCAGGAAACTGGAACAATGTAAGTTAAAATTTCAGTCAAGACAATTGCTTAAGTGTTCAATTAACTGTTTTATTTTACAAACACAGTTTCCTCAAGGGAATAGCCAAGTCAATCTCAGTTACGTTCACACAAGTTCTCATCCTCCATCGGAAAGATGAGCATAAAGTAATATTCACATAGTTCTGAATTAATCAACACATAATACCCGGAAGAAGTTTCCTCTAAGCAAAAGTCAGGCACTGTATCAAGTTCATGTTCATTATTTTCTTCTAATCTCATTTTCTTGGTAGGAATGCCTTCACACAAAACTTCTTCATCTTCACTCAGAACTTCCTGTTTCTTATTGAATAAGGTTTCTTCAAAAGATAGTTCATCATCACTCAGAACTTCCTGTTTCTTATTGAATAAGGTTTCTTCAGAAGATAGTTCATCATCACTCAGAACTTCCTGTTTCTTATTCAATAATGTTTCTTCAAAAGATAGTTCATTTTCTACTGTCGCAGGTTCAGGTTCAGTAACTTCTACTTCAAAGGGAAATAATATTAAACACATTTCAAATAGTTCAAATTGTTCATCCATGAAGTCATTACTTTCAATCTCATCCGCTAACACTGCAAGATGTTGTTAAAGCGGAATGAATTCCTTGGGTGCCATCTTCGAAAAGACTGTCTCTTATACCGTATAATTTCTAGTTCATTATGTTCAGAGAATGGTATTTTAATACTCCATTCTGTAATATCTCCAGCGATGGTAATTAATATTCTTTATCTTTCACTAGACTTGTTTCTAAAACAAGTGACTCACGTAATACTTGGATAAGTTATATTCTCACAGCTTTTTTTTTTTTTAATACCCCTGCTGCGGCTCAAAGTGAGGTCTATTGACTTTATTGAGTAAAATGTGTAAATTGTGTGTGATCCCGGCTCTGGCTAAGACACTTTGATCTTAGCCAAAAGGCCGAGGAAACAAAAAAATATATATATATATATATATATATATATATATATATATATATATATATATATATATATATATATATATACAGTACTTTGCAAAAAAAATGGCAGTCATATTTTCGCAACGCAGCACACTCATAGAAGCAAATAATAATAAAAACTGTATGTCCAGAGGAAGATTGGTATCTCCCCTATCTATTAACAGTGGTTTCAGTACAGTATAATGTTGCCTTCTCCAGCAAGGCAAGCCTGGATGCGGCGAGGCATACTTCCCACAAATGTTTGTAGGTAATTGTGAGTCAGACTGTCCCAGTATTTTTCAGCTACCTTCTTCAATTGTTCAACGTCTCTGAGTCCACTCTTTTTTAAATGATTCTTGAGTAGTGCCCAAACGTTTTCAATTGGGTTTAGATCGGGACTGTTGCTGGGCCACTTCAGCACTATCACATTCTTCTCTTGCAGCCATGCTTTGGTGGTATGAGCTGTATGATTTGGGTCATTGTCATGTTGAAATGTGCACCCATCGGGGTACATGACCTGCATAAATGGCAGAAGGTGTCCCTCTAGTATGTTGATGTACCTTTCTTTCGTGAGAATTCCTGTGAAAACACTCAGTGGGGTGACACCTCTTGCTGACACCCCTCCCCAAAGATGGAATTTCTAGGTATGTTTCGGTCGCTGGTACACAGGCGTTACAGAGCCTTTCGTCCAAATATTTATTTGAGCAGGATAAGACCAAACAGAACATTCATCTGAAAAAAATCACATTGTCCCATGACAAATTTTGGTGTTCGTGGCACCAGTTCAAGCGCATCTGTTTGTGAGTCTCTGTGAGCAATGGTGACGAAATTACCCGCTTTTTTGTGTAATTCATCCTGTGTAGCTCCCGGTTGACAGTAGCATTAGATACCTCTGGGCTTCCCAAATCGATCATGCGCTGCCGTATGTTTTCTACACTCTTCATTGGCCCAGCCCGAACGATTTGGGCGAGACGCCGATGGTCCTTTGTGTCCAAAATTCTTGGCCTCCCACTACCTTCTTTTCGCTCGATTCCATTACCTGCTTTTAATTTACTCACAACTCTGTACACAGTCCGCTCAGGAATGTACAAGGTTTTAGAAATGTTGGAACATGTTTGATTTCCTTCATTCCAAAGCTGTGAAATTAACATACACTTTGACTTTGTATCCATTTTCTGCCACTTGCATTAGAAATTGTCGTCTGCTCTATTATCAAGGGACGTTACTCTACGCTAATTTTTTTTTACTTTTGGTAGTGTTTGCTCACTTCAGTGGAGTGCAAATTTGGGGCAGAACATACATAATTAATTAGATTTCAGCTCATTTAGCTGAGCAATATGACTGCCATTTTTTTTGCAAAGTACTGTATATATTCTCACAGCACCGTAGTTGTGGAATGATCGCTTCATGTTATGTAGCTGACTCGTTTTTTCGACAAATGAGCGAGACATAAGCTGAGAGAAGTCTTAGTCCTCATTGGAGGTCTCGTACAACATGTGTGAACAACCATGTTCTGTCAAACATCTCATCGTAAACTTGAATGGGACTCAACGTTAACTCCGTAGTATAGTGCGTTTCAAAAAGGTCGGTCGACGATTGACTTCAAATATCTCCATATTCCTTGCACTGATAAACATGATTTTTTGCATGTAGTCTTATATTTTCAATGTCCCAAAGGTTTTATAAAATTAAATGTTGTAGGTAGTGTGCTTTTCTTGCAACGGCTAATTCCTTTGATCTTTTTTAACGAAGTAATTATTTTGTCCTGGAAGAAAATAATTTACCGTAAATGAAGGAAGTTGCGTATTTTCGGCATAGGCGTCTGTACAATTCGAATGTTAGAGGGGTTTGTTAACTGATTACTACGTGAGGTCCTTTTTTATTTCTTCGAAATATTTGAGAGAAAAATAACGCCTATTCGTTGTAAATGTTCCTTTTTATACTAAAAAGTGAATGGATGCATGAAGAGGTGAAAGTACTGTGTATGTTAAGTATAGTAGTGAAATCGCGGAGATAAAAAGGAAATGAATTGGTTTACATATACACGTAGATGGAGGAGAAAACATATAAGGTATTTACACACTTATTCCGAGTCAGACGAGTCTAACATATTGATGACTATTCTCGGCTGAACAAAAGACAGTCCATCTTTTTTCCTATAGTCATTTTCCTCTTTTAAGATATGATCTTCACATTTACACCAATAATCTTTGTCTATCTGCGAGAGGGCGGCGTATGTTAGTTCTTTCATATTGCATAGTTTGAAAGTTTTATTTTCAGCTGCCACCTGTCCTTTAACTTTTGCCCAAACGAGTTCAATTGGGTTTAAATGTGAATGATAAGGTGGCAGTCTCAAACACGTATGACCATGAAGTTGAATCAATATGTCTATATGGAAGATCTTGGTCTTTTGTGATTTCTTAACAAGGGACAGTAATTCAGGTTTCAGAAACCCCTCGTTAAATGGAATGTCTTCTTTTTTGAGCCAAATCTTTATAGCATCTTTTGTACTCGAAGATGTCGGGATTTTGTCTTCTTCTGCCACAGCGTTGTAGTATGATGCGTTGTCCATTATCAGACAGGATGGTCTGTCTAGGGACGGAAGAAGAGTATTTTCAATCCACTCTTTAAATATGTTACCGTTCATCTCCGTATGATAGTCCCGGTTGTCCGTATAATTGGAAGTGAAAATAAGTTCAGCATTTTTTACTAGCCCATTATGTCTGCTGCCTGCATATGCCATTATCAGACGTTGTCCTTTTCCACTGGGTACACATCTTTTAATCGTTCCATCTGATAACTGCCATTCCTTTTCCCTTGTGTGGTGAGCATTGATCCAAGTTTCATCCACATACACAATATCATAATCTTTATTACGCATTTCCCGTACTTCACGTGAATATTTAATTCTCATAGATACTAAGTGCGGCTTCTCGCAGATGACGTTTCTTCCACTAGCGTACTTCCTAAACGTAAAGCCAATGCTTCTAACAGTTCTCCATAATGTTGATTTCGACACATCAATGTCATTGTGTGTTCTCGGCCGAATTTTCAGTTTTCTTAGAGTCACAGTTTCTTTGGAATTAAACATTCTACAAACCTCTCTTCTATTCACACCCCTGTCAAAACTATCTACTACTTCCTTTCTTCCTAGCGTCCTGGTATTGATTGAACTGAAAATTCTATTAGATTTGAGTAATTGATAAAATGAGCGTTTACTTAAACCCAAAGCGTGAATAGTTCTCTTTTCAGGATTTGAGAGACTCCGATACAGTTTACCACGCTTAGCTTCTCTGCAGAAATATTTATACATCTTCACTGCCATTGTATGCAGTGTGGGACCTCAAGACGCAGCAATAGAGACCGCAGTCAGTGACTCATAGCTTGACTGCCTGCGTCAGGACCAGCGAACCAGAGCTGGTCAAGACCGCACTCCACCTCCACGTGGTGGTCCTGGAAACAGTCTGCAGCTGTGCAGGCTGGCTGAGCGAGTGTGGATCGAAATGGGAAGGCAAACCCGGTCCTAAAAAATGCCGTGCAGAAGTCGGATGTGTCGACCGAAAGGTGCAGATATCACAGCTACGTTGTAAACAGACACAACGCAACCACCGTCCTTTTCAGGGCGAACGAAGAAGAAGAAGAAGTATGCAGTGTAAGGAACGTGACTTTCATACCCATTGTATTACAGACCTAGAATACCGCAAGATACGCCTATGCACGGTAATACACAATCAGTAGAACGGTAACTGAACACACCGGAAGGATCAATGTAAGTTGCAAAACAGTGCGGTAGTGAGCTGATACACCGGGAAAATCATTTGAAATGCGTTCAGTAAATAATAATTCGAAATAATTCACAAATATGAAGGGGTAAGCCCTCTCAGTACATGGTTGGACTAGGAGGTGGTCGATTTTGTATACTTTAAATAAAGAAAATTTAAAACCATAAGTTTGTTAACGAGGAAAAAAATGTCCCCCTTGGGACATAGCGATCATTAGGTCATATGCAAAGTTGCAACAATTACGATCAAGTGGTTGCAGAGATATTGCATATTAAACAGCGACAAACATTGTGAAACGCACTGTAATTTGAATTTTGTTGACTTGGTGATAACTCGCGTCCAGCTGCTAAAATCTCAAGTTGACTCAGAGAAGGCTCTCTGTCAACTCACTTGGTGATAACTCTACGAAGATCTTTTTCTCACTCCCTTTAAAGTATTCGTCATGGTCTTTTACACTAGTCTATCTAATGTTAAATGATCTTTGATTTGTTGTGATTCAAGGCTATATTTGTTATGCCTTATTTCATTGGTTAATCTGCTCTATCCGGTATCGATCAATACTAATTTATAATTTTATATCGTTTTCATGTTTAATTTATGACAATGAAGCTGCCCTGATCGTTAGTTTTAGGGTGATTGGCATCGTCGATTTTCTCCTCTTCCTCTGTGGTCCAGTTTCTACTCAAGAAGTCAGCTCCGACATTCTGTTTTCCTGGAATATATTCCACTTTGAAGGAATAAACACTCAATAGCAAGGCCCAACGCATTATCCTTGCGTTGAATTCCTTCTTGGCACCCAGGAAAGCTAGTGGAGCATGGTCTGTTTGCACCGTGAAAGAAGTACCATACAGAAACTCATGATGGCGTCTGATGCCATGAATCAGAGCGAGACATTCTCTTTCAACGACACTGTAGTTGCGTTCCGCTTTATTCAGTTTCCGACTGCCATAGGCTACTGGGAATAGCATGTTCGGGTCACTGTCCTCGGCTTGCAGCAATGTTGACCCGATGCCCTGACCTGACGCGTCAACTCTCAGTATGAAAGGTTTCTTAAGGTCAGGTAACCTTAGGATGGGGTATGCCGACAACTGTCCTTTCAAAGTACTATACGCGTGTTCGCACTTTTGATCCCATTTGACCTTATCAGGACAACCTTTCTTGGTGAGGTCAGTCAGAGGTGCTGTCAGTCCGATGAAGTTCTGGATGTATTTCTGATAGTATGCACATAGCGATATGAAGGAACGTACGTCTTTCTTCGTTCGGGGTCTTTTTGCTGCCACAATTTTCTCCACGTTCTTCTTAATAGGCCAACTGCATCCGTGAGAAATAGTATGCCCCAGGAAGTCTAACTGTTCAAACCCGATGAGACATTTGCTAGGTCTGGCTGTGAGACCCGTTTCCTGTAGTCTCCTGAGGAGCATAGCAACCGTAGCAATATGTTCTTCATAGGTTTCCGATGCAATTAATATGTCATCCATGAAATTATGGATATGGGGACTTTGCAAAGGCTCTAGAAGCTTACTCATCATCCTGGTAAACACTCCTGGTGCGTTATGCAAACCGAACGGCATCACATTAAATGTGTAATGTCCTTCGCTAGTGCTGAAAGCTAACAAAGGTTTAATTTCCTCCTTGACTGGTATTTGATAATAACCTTTACTGAGGTCAATCTTGGAGAAGATCTTTGCTTTGCTGAGCTTGGTGAACAACTCAGAAACAGTTTGGAGAGGTTCGGGCTGGAATTCCGTTACAGCGTTTAGCAACCTGTAATCAATGCACAGCCTAACTTCCTTATTGGGCTTCTGCAACAGCACTACACTCGAGCTGTAAGGAGATGTAGACTCACTGATAATTCCTGCCTGACGCAGCTTGTCTATTTCTCCGCGAAGTGCATCCGCTTTAGCGTATGGGATGGGGTAAACTCTGGTTTGAACAGGGGTCTCGTTTGTTAATTTCATATCAAATTCAATGAGATTTGTTCGACCAGGTACATCCGTTAAGACTGCACTGTACTGTTTTAGTAGAGCCCTGGTTTCTGTTTGTTGTTCAGGTGAGAGATTGTCGCCGAACTTGACATCTTTAAAGGATTCTGTGGGTTGCAGTGGATACTCCATGCAACCATCATCATCTTCCTCGTCTTCCGTTGCTATGGCGACAGCCAGGAGATGCTCGGAGGATGGCACCGGTCTTTCCAAATATTTCTTTAGCAGATTTATGTGGAAGACCTTCTCCTTTCATTTGATGGAGATCTTGTAATTGGTACGTGAGATCTTTTTAAGGACGGTAAACGGCCCTTGCCATCCGATGCGAAGTTTATTGCTTCCGGTTGGGAGTAGCAACAAAACTTTCTCCCCTGGTTGGAGCTCTCTCTCTTTTGCAGCTTTGTTGTATCTTTTAGCGTGTTTAGCGCGGGCTTTCGTAAGGTTGGTTGTAGCTAGATCCCATCCTAGCTTTAGCCTTTCCTTGAGCTCAGATACATACTTGCTTGCAGAGACGACTGTCTCGTCAGCCTTTTGGTCTGTCAGGGACCGAAGTAAGGCTTCTAATGGCCCCTTTATAGGTCTGCCAAATAAAAGTGTAGCAGGCGGGAATCCCGTAGACGCTTGGGGAACCTCTCGGTAGGCGAATAAGGCAGCCGATATATATAGGTCCCAGTCTTCCGGTTTCTCCTGACCCAGCTTACGTAACATGGTGGTGAGGCTGCCATTAAAACGTTCCACGAGCCCATTTCCGGCCGGATGGTAGGGACTTGTGTGGATATGTTTGGCCCTCAAGATCTTAAAGATCTCCTCCATTAACAGGCTACGGAATTGGGATCCATTGTCCGTCAAAACTTGTTGAGGGAATCCCAACCGTGTAAAAATTTGCACGAGGGCTTCTGCAACATGCTTGGAATCTATGCATGTTAGCGGTACAGCTTCGGCCCACATAGTGCAAGTGTCAACTAAGGTCAGGATGAACCTGTTCCTTCTTTTGGTCTTTTCCAGAGGACCAATAATGTCGACAGCAACCCGTTCAAATGGAGTCCCTACTATTGGCATTTGCCCCATAGGTACTGGGGGAGTCAAGTGCTTGGGTGGTACCCGTTGGCACTGGGCGCAGGATTTCACGTACCTGACAATGTCAGAGTTCATTCCTGGCCACCAATAGTGGGTTTTTATTCGCTGAATAGTGGCGTTTTGTCCCATATGTCCGCTAAAGGGAAGAGAGTGCCCCATCTCTAAGATCTGGCTTCGGTACTGCGTCGGAACTAGGAGCTGGTTATTCCCCGTGTCCGGGTTTCCCGTTCTACGATACAATACGCCATCCTTAGAAAAGATGTCTCCGTTGTGTCTGGGTTCCTTAGCCATGGGCAGTTTTTTAAAGCCGAGCTCTAGAGTAGGGTCCTTTTGTTGCGCCTCCTTCAGTTCGTTCGGCAACAAATTTGGCGCAGGCTCCCTCTCCTTCTTGGCTTGCCCTCTTGTGGTTACCGCTGCCACAATCGGCTCCTTTGGTCTCCCAATAAACACATATCTACATCCCAGGATAACTGGGTAGATAGGATCATCCATAATGGCCGCTTTTATAACTCCTCTGACAAAATCAGAGTGCATTTCTACCAGTGCGATAGGCAGCGTCCTGGGCGCATCACTCTTAAACACTCCACTAAGTTTGACGGTTTCCTCTGTCTCCTGACCTGGTTTGACTAGGTGTCTAGCAACAATACAACTAAAACTTAATCCAGTGTCAAAGAGACAAGTGGTTGAGGTACCATTCAAAATTACAGTTCCTCGAGTTGAGGGTCGGTCCCCCTCAGGTTGAGAATCACTGACATTGATTCTACCTTTCGAGGCTGTATGCAAACATCCAACGCGGTTTGAACCGGTTTGTTTGCCCTGATCAGACGTTCCTGGTGTAGGGGTCTTCCCTTTTCCTTGACCTTGGTGGCCGCGCTGCCACGTAGGCTTGGTGGGTTGATCAGAATTGTTGTTGGGGGGGTATCGGGTTTTGTAGAATTTCGATTTTTCCTGGGGAGGTCTCTGGGTATTATTTTCTCGTTGGTTATAATTCTGAGAGGAATTAGAGGAATAGGATGACTGCTCTAGATTTTGTTTACGAGATGGCTCATCTGTGGGTTTACGTTTAGTGCTGGGAATTTCGGCCATTGCATTGGTATAGCGTTCGGCCTTACTGAGTATGTCCTCAAGCCTGACTGCGCCCTGTTCAGCCAAAAATCTACGGGTTTCGTTTGACATAGTTGCCTTTATCTGTTCCACAAGAACAAGTTCAAGTAGTCCCTCATATGTAAGAGGTAGGTCAGATAATTCAATGCACTTTGTCAGATAACCCGTGAGACGTGAAGAGAACTGGGGAAATGTTTCCGTGCTCTCTTTTCGGCTGTTTCTGAACAACTGCAGAAACTTTCGGGCAGTCATCTCAAACTGCTGTAGTAAGGCCTTCTTCAACATGTCGTAATCATGTTGATTCGGTCCCAGCTTTGTGTACACGTCATAAGCATTGCCTTTCAGTGACGTTGAAAGTTTGAGCGCCCAGCGGGTACTCTCTAACCCATAAAGATTCGCGAGTCTCTCGAATTTTTCTAGGTAGCTGTCAATTTTTTCGTTAGGGCTAGGAAAAGACTCTAAAGCGAAAGACATCGCAGTTAATTGGGCAGACTGAGTGCTGGAGAGATCCATTGTTTGAGACTGGGGCGAAGACAGCTCTCCATTATTTGAAGTAGAGGCACTCCGACTCTCTAAAGCCTTGAGCGCTAATTCATGTTGTCTTTCCCTCTCTCTTTCTCTCTCTCTGCGGGCTTCCATTTCTGCCTCAATTTTCTTCTGTTCCAATTGACGATCGTCTGCTTCTTTCTTCCTAGCTTCTGCCCTCTCTTCTCTCTCTTTTTCTTCCTTCCTCTCAGCTTCTGCCCTTTGTTTCTCTTCCTTCCTCTCTGCTTCTGCTCTTTGTTGCTCCGCGTCATATATTTGCAGTTCCTGGGTGATAAACAGATTCGCGGCTTCTGTGTCTAATCCTGAGTCTTTCGCTTCCTGTCTCAAAATGGATCTTATCCTAATTCTCTCAGCCATTGTCAAAGAACTGGATGCTTCTAAGACTAGAGAATAGTAAGATGGAACAAGAAGGGGAAAAACTCAAAGCCGCTACGAGAAAAACAAAGTAAAAAATTTACTGAATGACCTCGTGTGTTAACTTATCGCCGCTATTATTGTCACTTAAGACTCGTAACGCAAGCAACTATGCCAATTAAATGGTAAGTTACACTAGAAAAGAATCTACTCTTACTAACAGTAGAGAAAAATTTATATTAAACAATTTAAAAGGAAAAAAAAAAAATTCCCAGAAAATGTTAATTCTCTAACAACAAACTCCGTCCCTGAAGACAATTTTTGAGATGAGACGTAGTTAACTTAATTTTTTAAAAATCAGAACAATCCGTCTTTAGCTTAGCTCAACTCAAACGCTTCATAACCTTTAGTGATTGTAAAACAATCACGCAGTCCCAGCAATTATATAACCAAAATTTTCAATTCCCTCTGCCAGAGAATACAAATGTGACAATCTTTTATTATCACTAACTGCCTGTTCCTGTGGAAAAACAAACCTGTTTTAATTATTGTGTGGTTGGCCCAAAATACTGAACGGCTTGGTCTAGGGGAAGTAATACTTTTAAAGATTATACCCTACTTCACAAAGACAATCAACCACACTGTAGTGAAATTGACAGAGATACAACGGTAAAATATCTCCAAAGATAACATTTAAGGATAAAAACATAATGCGTAGGCTGCGAATAGTACATGATCTCCTAGACCGCGGGTCATCATCCTCCATAATAATTGACTTGCTAGACAGGAGGGGAACGGCGGATCAAAAAGGAAAAAAATATGACTGGAAAGATTGCGTGAGACTAGAAAGGCTAAGGAGACGCAATTGGGGGGGAAACGGAGAAAAGTCACGTTTCCCAAGTTGACATAAAAAGTAAGCAACTCGACAGAAGGGACCATAGATATGTTACGCCACAGTCATTTGTTGGACGCTTTTGCGCGATACCAAGGCCTTGATTTGAATTCAGCGGCTAAACGCAGATGTTAGGAATATTACAAAAATTAAAAAGTACTTTTTTCTTAATATTAAGGTTAGGAATATAAAAATTAGCTGGCCGGATGGCCTATTCTGAGCAGTGAACTAATATGTTCTTAATTTTACAGACGGATAGATAATATTGAAGATAATGACAAAAGACAGTGTTGTTCACATCATCGACAGACTGTATTGAATCTAAAAGTGTCGCTAATTGCACAAAAAAACACGACTTTGGGACGCAGGTGTTCAAATTTACTTAGTATGGAGGAGAGGGTTTTTGGGTGGTAGCTGTGTCTAAATATAACTTTTAACGAAAAAATTTTGGAGGGGAGAGAAAGGTTGGTTCAAAAATCAAGTACATTTTGTAGAAACACAAGTAGAGACGGACAGACTAACAGATAAACATCCATACTTGACTGAAGCATGACTGAAATGACTTTAGTGTAGGAAATTTGTAATTCAAATAAACCTAGGCAGTGATTGGCCACAGACAAGCATATTGTCGGCGCTTAGACGCGGATTTGGGGCCATTCTTCAATAGTTGTTCAGTGATAGACACAGATTTTAAAGTGTGGTGATTTCCATATGAAAGAAAGTGTAATAAATTTAGGGACGCCATACTATAGCCAGCAGCTCAGCTGAGTTTTGCTAGCAATTCTGTGTTATTTATTCATAATCTGAGCTGCGAGTTTCTGTTGTCAACAAAGCAGTGACTATTCAGTTGGTGACTTTACTCGAGTGTATCTGTGCAGTACTTGTGACAGAGACCACCATTATTGCCCGCCAGCACGGAGAGGTGGGACCACCTGATTTCAGCACCAGAGCTACAACGACAAGATGAGTGAGCCTCTGGTCTGCTGGACATTCACCAACGTTGTGTAGTTACTAATACCCTCTAAAAATTCCCACCATTTTCTGGACACTGTGTAGTCAATATAGACAGGTGTGATCAGGCCACCCCAACAGCACAAACATTAAATATCCTCCCAAGTAGATGACTACTAGAACATTTTAATAAAACTAACTAGTATAGTACATATATATGTACACTATTGCATTTATGATATAATATTCCATGCATTTCTTTCATAATCTCTAAATCTTTTTAAGTTCTGGTCAACCTAAAAAATTGATCCAGAACAAAATAAATGTAATATAATTTTATCAAAAAATTTACACACGTGAGTTAGTTCAGTGTATTTTAACATTTATTAATATTATTAGTCTTGTTAATATCTGTGGGTATATCTATAACCTATTACACCACACTACATATCATAACCCTAGACACTTTACGTAGCCACATTCATTAAAAAAAATTAAGTGTGAGGTCGTAGTGGTAGCAAGAAAGGCCTTCTGACAATTCACAACTACATTTTATCTCAGGAGCCTTCACAGCTGGCCTCATACAATTACATTTAGTAATATCACCATCATACAATACCATCAACACCACTACATAAATTGGGGTCTTGTCCAGGGATAATTAGCCCAACAGTAATATTAGGATCTCCTGGTGGGAGAAATAAAAGTAGGGAAATAAATTGTAAAATTCCCTTTAAAATTAAAAGTGTCCCTACAGATAAAAGTTGGTGAATCTTCACAGCCAGTAATAATTAATTAGTTAACTGGTTAGTTAGAATTGGTTAGACTATAGTCATAAGAAGTACTTAGTGTATTTACTGGTTAGAGATTTATCTTGTATATTATTATATTGTCTAAAAAGTATGGCGGAGCTGGCAAAATTTAGATCAGCTGCTGTGCTCACCGCGAAGGAGATGGGAATGGATGGTCAAATTTTAATTCAATACGTAACGGCTGAATGTGATAAATATATTGAACGGGAAGAAAGGAGATTAGAAAAAGAGGCTGAAAGAAAATTGGAGTCTGACAGGTTGGTTGAAGAGAAGAAGTTAGAGGCTGAGACTAAGAGGTTGCAGATTGAGGCTGACAAAGAGGCAAAGGCATTGGAGGCAGAAGAAAAACGACAGCAAAGGGAGGCAGAAGAAAAACGACAGCAAAGGGAGGCAGAAGAAAAAAGGTTGACTGCCGAAAGGGAGGCAGAAGATAGAAGGTTGCAACGGGAGCACGAATTACGACTAAGGGAGCTGGAATTACAAGGCCAGGCTCCTGAAAATGGTGCCAGCCCTTTTGCCTCAGATGCTACGCCCAGTCTGGGAGCCTCAAACTCAGCTATGGGGTTTCATTTAGACCATTTTGTTGAAAAAGACGATGACATAGAGGGGTACCTAGGACGTTTTGAGTTATTAGCTACTACATATGGGTTAGAGAGAGAGAGGTGGAGCTTAAAGCTATCACAGGGATTGAGAGGTACTTCTTATGAAGTATTTGCCAAAATGAACAGGGAAGACCAAGACAATTATGACATGTTAAAGCAGGCTTTGTTATTAAGGTACGAGAAGAATGGTGAATTTTATCGTAAGAAATTTAGAAATGCTAAACTGTTGTCTGGGGAGACATACCACCAATTCTCTGCCAGACTAGAAACCTATTTGGAGAAATGGACGGCTCTGGGGAAGACCCAAGATCTTAAGGAAATGATCATGATTGAGCAATTGAGAGAGTCCATGGCTCCAGACATGAGAAAATTTCTCATGGAACAAGGTGCAGAGAAGTTGGGGGAAATTTTAAATGTTGCTGAGAGGTATCAGGCAGCCCAGGCAGAGGTAAGTGGTGCTAAAAAGAAGCACATAGACAATTTTAAAGCTCCACAGCAATTTAATAAATTTGATACTAGAGAGCAGGGAAATAAAGGTAGGAGTCACCATAAGGTGCCTTTATGATACAGGTTTGGATTATGATTCAGTTGTGAAGTCTAGCCTAGTGGACCCAAGTCAGTATACCACAGAAACAGTGGAAATACAAGGGGCGACTAAGGACATACCACTCATGACACTTCCCATCGCAAGGATAACGGTGAAAACTCGCTATGTGGAAGGAGAAATCAGAGCAGCAGTGATAGATGAACCAATCTACCCTCTGATATTGGGGTGTAGATACGTCTTCTTGGGGAATCCCGAGAAACCTGTGATCATGGCGACAGTGCAGACCAGGTCACAGAAGAAGGAGGAAGAAGGTGAACCTATAAATGCTCATCCAGAGGAGATGAGGAAGGCGCAGGCTGAGGATAGGACACTCAAGCCCTGTTTTAAAAAATTGCCCAAATGCCACACACCTCCGAGCAAGGGGGAATATTTCATGAAGAACAAACTATTATACAGGGAGACAGGAACTAGATCCACTGGTCACGGACAGTTAGTTCTTCCCAAGATATATAGGGCAAACTTAATAAGGAACTTACATGTTGGAAAAGATGGTGACCATGAGAAAGTCGGTACCATCTGCCAAAAGATTGCTCGAAAATACTATTGGCCCGACGTAAATGTCGATGTTGAAAACTTTGTAGAAGCATGTGGCGTATTTCATGAGGGAACACCCACAAAGGGAAAATATGTGCAGGACCTAGAAACGCCACGGGGCAACTTTAGGCCTGAAAGGAAAACTAATTATACTCGGGTAGACAAAGTGGAATGGGAGCCCCCGTTTCACACCCAGTCTGCACTTGAATGGATTAACATGGCCACTATGCGAAGAGTACAAAGAAGAAATTTTACCCAGGATAAGATGACAATCCCTCGGTCAGACTTATATAAACTGGAAGAACAGACAAGAGAGCGAAGATCTCTCATAAACAATCTTAAGTGGGGAGACAAACCCCAGAGAAAAATTGGTAGTGGTCGATTTGTGAGTGATGATTCTAGGAAGAAAAGTCCTCACTATGGGGCTTCTAATGGACGGGACCTGACGGGTTCCAGGAAAAATACGTATGATAAATTAAAGATCCAGATGTAATCTATTAAGGACCTGGACAGATGAGAAGGCGGAAGAGACTGTTACCTCATCGTATCAATATGTGAACGAACTGACCACTCGTTTGAAAGCTGGATGGAAACTGGCAAATGATAATTTGAAACAAGCCAGGAAGAAACATGCAGCATATTTTAATAGGAAGGCAAAGGACAGGGAACTGGCAGTCGGAGAGAAGGTGCTGCTTCTACTACCGGGAAGCCAGAATAAATTACAAATTGGTTGGCAAGGTCCATATACGGTTCTAGAGAAGGTGTCTAGAACAAACTATAAAATTGACAAAAAGGGAAGGAAAAAGTTTATCATGTAAACCTGTTAAAGAAGTATCTGGACAGACCACTCCAGGAAAGCACCCCCTTATTGACCTTAGCTATTGCAACCCAGATGCAAAAAGAACCACTCACCTCACATGAATACCCATTACATCCTTGTGAAACAGCAGCACAGGTAAAAGTCAGTAAGCACCTGACTAAAAACCAGAGGGAGAGAGTTCTACAAGTTCTGGAGGAACATACAGATGTATTAACAGATAAACCAGGCCATACAAATTTGCTACAGTATGACATGAAACTGGTAGACTCAAACCCAATCTGTATGAGAGCCTATTCTATTCCGTTCGCGAAGGAGAAGGCATTGAAGGAAGAAATAGAGTATTTGTTGAAGGAGGGGATTATTTCGCACAGTGAATCATCTTTTAGTTCTAGTGTCGTTTTGTTGAGAAAACCGTCTGGGGAACACAGACTGTGCATAGATTACAGGAAACTGAATGCTGTCACAGAAGGACAAGTGGATCCATTACCAGACACAAAACAGCTATTTGCCAGACTGAACAAGGCAAAATACTTTTCAAAAGTGGATCTTAGTAAAGGCTATTACCAGATCCCAGTGAAGCCTGAAGTGAGACCTTATTTGGCTTTTAGCACTTCGGATGGACATTATGAATTCAGTATGCTACCATTCGGACTGAAAAATGCTCCGAGTGTGTTTTCAAGGATGATGCGCAAATTGTTGGATCCCCTGAATAACCCATGTATCACGAATTTCATGGATGATATTCTCGTCGCCACAGAGACATTTGAAGAACACATTGAAGCTCTGGAGATGTTGTTTGATAGACTTCGGGAGGCGAACTTAACTGCTAGGCCAACAAAATGTTGTATTGGATGCAAAGAGTTGGAATTCTTGGGGCACACTGTATATCAGGGTAACATGACCCCTGATCCCAAGAACTTGGAAAAACTGCAGAGAGCACCTAGGCCACAAACAAAAAAAGACGTGCGATCATTCGTGTCGTTATGCGGATTTTATCAGAAATACATCAAAAATTTTAACGCTATTTGTGCTCCTCTGACTGATCTGACTCGCAAGGGACTTCCAGATAAAATTATTTGGACTGTACAATGTGAACTAGCGTTCCAAGAGTTAAAGGAAAAACTCACTAGCAAGCCTATTCTCAAACTGCCTGATTTGACACAGGACTTTGTCTTAAGAACCGATGCAAGTAATGTAGGACTCGGAGGGGCTTTGTTGCAAAGATCATCTTCACCTGATGGGGAACTGAAACCAGTCGCTTATGCAAGCCGCAAATTGAATAAGGCGGAACAAGGATACTCCACAAGCGAAAAAGAATGTTTAGCGTTAATCTGGGCAATAAAGAAGTTTCAAATCTATCTGTATGGTAGGACTTTTGTGGTCGAGACGGACCATCAGCCTCTCGTGTTCTTGTCTCAGGCTAAGCATGAAAACGCAAGATTGCTGAGGTGGTCTTTATTGCTTCAACCTTATCAGTTTAGTATCCAATATATCCCAGGCAAATTGAATGTCGGTGCAGATTTCCTCAGTCGGCACCCCTGTGATCAAAATTAGAGTAGTGGCAGACGTGAGGAGTAATTTTACCTATGTGTATCGCTGGTGTTGGAACTTGCCGTAGGCATGTTTTCAAGTGGTTAGATGTGTCACAAAATTAACAGTGATACAACGTAAAAATATCTCCAAAGGATAAAATATAAGGATAAAAAGAATGCGTAAGTTACTAGAAGGCATGATCGCCCACGCCGCGGGTCACTACCCTCCATAAAAATTGACTTGCTAGACGGGAAATCAAAACGGTTACCATTTGAACGGGATGAGAACGGCGGATCAAAAAGGAAAAATATGACTGAAAAATTGCGTGAGACTAGCAAGGCTAAGGAGACGCAATTGGGGGGGGGAGGGGGGGGGGGGGGGGGGAGAAGGGGGGGGGGGGGGGGAGGGGGGGGCGGTGGGGGGGGGGGGGGGGGGGGGGGGGGGGGGGAGGAAAAAGTCACGTTCCCCCAAGTTGACATAAAGTAAGGAAATCGACAGAAGGGACCTTTGATATGATACGCCACAGTCATTTATTGGACGCTTTTGCGATACCAAGCCTTTTATTTGAAATCAGCGGCAAACGCAGATGCTTGAAATATTACAAAATTTAAAAAGTAACTTTTTCTTAATATTAATGTTAGGAATATAAAAATTAGCTGGCCGGATGGCCCATTCTGAGCAGTGAAATAATATGCTTTTATTTATACAGACGGATAGCTAATAATGAAGATAATGACAAAAGACTGTGTTGTTCACATCAGCGAAAGACTGCATTGAATCAAACATGTCACTAATTTGCACAAAAACCGCGACCTTGAGACGCAAGTGTTCAAATCTAGTTAGAATGAAAGAGAAGGGACATTGGTGGGAGCTGTGGCTAAAAATAACTTTTCAGGCAAATTTGTAGAGGGGATGGATAGGTTGGTTCAAAAACCAAGTACGTTTTTGTGAAAACGCAAGTAGAGATGGACGGACTAACAGATAAAAATCCATACTTGACTGAAGCATGACTGAAATGACTTTAGTGTAGGAAATTTGAATTTAAAAAAAACCAAGGCATTGATTGGCCACAGACAATCATATTATCCGCGCTCAGACGAGCTTTTTTGCCATTCCTCAATAGTTGTCCAGTGATAGACACAGTAAATTTTAAGTGTGGTGATTTCAAATGAAGTAAATAGAAATAAGTTCAGGGACGCCATACTATAGCCAGCAGCTCAGCTGAGTTTTGCTAGCATTTCTGTGTTCTTTATTCATAATCTGGTAAGATTGAAATTATTTCTTTGTATATTTTGAATATTGTTTAATGTTTCGAGTGATTTGATACTGCCATATCGAAATCTAGCCTTACAAACAAGTAAGGATTTGCTCTAGACCCCCCACCCTAGTTCAGGGTCTAGGGACAAACAATATATATAAACTCCAGCAAGGATTAGGAAGGACAGATCAAGTGTTGAGATCAGTGGAACATATCACCTATCCTATCCTAGGGCAAGAAGCTAATAAACATATTTCTGAATATGTAGTCTGGGAGAACTTATCCTATGTGAAACCAACTTGGTAAGGTGTGTTGTATGGTCAGAGAGATCTGACCCTGTCTAAATGGTGTTATTGTAAAGTGTTACGTGTAGAAGTGGCTCCTTAGGTAAGGTTCTGAACCTAAACCAATACTTTATTTCAGAGCTGTGAGTTTTTTATGTTGACACCAAACGGTGGTGTCAAATGCTGGGTAGATAATTGACAGTGAGGACCCGTGCAGTGTCGCATCTCGGCAGAACAGCCTTGTATTGCCCCCAAGCCCGGAGAGGTGGGGCCACCCGATATATTGCCCCAAGCACGGAGAGGTGGGGCCACCAGATTCCAGCACCAGAACTACTCTTTCAAAGTTACGTAAGCAGGCTGGTCTGCTGGATTTACACCAACTTCATAGACATAGCACCCAAAGTGAATTACTACTAAAACATCCCATTTTCTTCCATCATTAGTGGACAATGGTTGGTAGGCTTAGACAGGGAGGGATGAAGCCACCCCAACAGCACATCTATTCATCGTTCTCCCAGGGAAAATAAAACTGTGAACTGTAGAAATAATAACTACTCGTGAAAATTATATACGTACACACCTTTTATTTATCATGTCATTTATTCATGCCATTCACTCATAAATTCTAAAATCTTTCATATGTTCTGGCCAAAATAAAACCTTGGTTCAGAACAAATAAATTTAAAAAAGATTTACTTTTCTAAAAATTTCACCAGCTGAATTTAGTTCATTGTGTTCTAAATTTTATTGATAATATTATATTATTTAATATCTGTGTGTGTGTGTTTGTATATGTCAATACAACACATTACATTCAGTACCCTAGATTTTAACGTAGCCACATTCATTAGAAAAAAAGATAGGTGTGAGGTCGTAGTGGTAGCAAGAAAGGCCTTCTGAAAATTCACAGCTACATTTTATCTCAGGAGCCTTCACAGCTGACCTCATACATCACACTTAGTAATATCACCATCATACAATACCATCAAAACCACTACAGAGAGAGCATTGTTTTTCCTTCCTCATGTTCTTTAGGGTCTTATAGAACAATTTCTGGTTTTCTTGCGCATCTTTTTCTAGCTTTTCTCCAAATTCTTCCCAGGACTTCTGTTTTGCTGCTAGCACCTTGTTCTTTGCTTCTGTTCTGAGTGTCACATATTTTCTATAATTCTCCATTTGTCCTGTTGTGTTTTTAGCTCCTAAGTATTGTTTCCATGCCATTTTCTTCTCTCTTATTTTCTCTTTGACTTCCTCTGTCCACCAAGGTGTCCTCTTTCTCTTGTTCCCAAGTCGGACTTCACCACATGCTTCTGCAGCAGCTGTCTTTATAATGTCCTTGAATTTAAGCCAGAGTGTTTCCAAATCATCAGGTTGTTCTTCTGTGTTGCTCACTGATGCAGCAATAAGCCCCTGGTATCTGGTCTTAATTTCTGGTTCTCTCTCAGCTTGTAGGTCTTAATGCTCATTTCTCCCGTTTGTTTACTTGGTTTCTTGCGTGATGTTGGGCAGTTCCTAGGCTGAGCAACTCTTACAGTCGTTCTTTTGATTGTAAGCATGTAGTGATCACTTCCAATCTCTGGCCCCTTCCAGACTCTAGCATCCCGGACATATTTGAATGAGCTCCCTTCTACGTGTATGTTTTATTTTATTTTTTTGTATGTGGTCTCCCTCTTTGTAATTTACCCTGGTGATTCCAGAACAAGGACTGCCTGTTAATGCTATGAACTGGTTTTCTCATTGTGTGTGTGTGTCTTATCCAACGCCAGCGTGCTACAGTGATGTTTGATTGGTTATGTCTGTGAGTTTCACATTGGACAAATGGGTACCAGAGCAACTCTGGGAAGGTTAAGGCGGCCGGCGTGATGCTGACCACATCCCCCCTAGTGTGCCGATTGTCAAGAAAATATAGGCCTAACACCATATTCCCAGTATGCCTCAATGGGCGTGTAACGGGATCCTTTTCCTTTCACATTGGAGGTCTTGTCGTACTATTTCAGTCTGTCTCTTGTGCGCAAGCACCCATTTTTAAAAGTCTTTAACTTTCTGGTTGTTGTTTTTGTTTGTTCTCCATGTTTCACATACATACAATAGGACCGTGTTTACATTTGAGATTCATGAATGTCGCTATCAGAATCTTGAGTAGGTCATTTCCTCAGGAGCAGATACTCCGGGTATACTCACACACAGGGTTGTGGAGTCGGCCAACAAATATTCCAACTCCGACTCCTGAAACTTTAGAGGTTTGACTCCGAATTAAGTTTTTTTTTTTTTTAATTTGTTTGTTTTTTTTTTTTTTTTTTTTTTTTTTTTTTTAATAGGCATAAAATTTGGAGTACGGACATTTTTTTACCAACTCCACAGCAAAACGACCGACTTCAGGACTCGACTCCACAGCCCTGCTCACACACCCATTCATATGTCTCATTTCAAAATCATACACTGTTAAGTCTCGTCTCAATTACATAAATCGGAACCAACATATATATTTAGGCAAAGTTTTACCTAGCCAACGTCTGTTCACACCCATATTTTTTTTATTTTACGTGAAGTCACATCTCGGAGATATGTGTGCACGCAAACCTATATACTGTATGTCTAAATGAAGTCTCATCTTGCAGACATGCGTCTGAGCCCACACATCGTTATGAGAAGTCTCAGATTGCAGATATATATCTAAACTTGCGTATTTTTATGCGAAGTCTCATCTAAACACGCATATGTTTACGTGAACTCTCATCTTGCAGACATATCTTACAAGCATATATTTACGTAATGTCTCATCTCGCAGTCGTATATCTAACTAGCATATATTTACGTGATGTCTCATCTTGCAGACATATTTCTAAACTCGCATATTCGCATATCTTTACGTGAATTCTCATACAGAGGACATATAATTATCTAACTAGCATATATTTACGTGGTCACATCCTGCAGACATATATCGAAACTCTCATATATTTACATGGTCTCATCTTGCAGACATGTATCTAAACTCTCATATATTTACGTGGTCTTATCTTGCAGACAGGTATCTAAAATCTCATATATTTACGCGAAGTCTCACAAAACAAGTGCCGGTCGATAAATCGTCATCACGTGAGTAATTGTTAAATTGTGTTTGAAACATTTCAGGCGCCCGAGGCGAGAAGATTGTTGAAGAGAGAGGGACGGTGGTTTAGATCTCCCTACAACTGTCACCACCCTACGCATCCTCATCCTCATTTCCTGTACCCTGCGCGTGTGACAGGCATATTTAGGCCTGCCAGGTATCGACCAGCTAATTACAAAAACACAGACCAGGTAAACCATACTCTTGCCGGCATAAGGTTGGTAAGACTATGTAGGGCCAGGTTGGAAATTGGCGGTCTGGAACCGTGAAATTTAATTACAAAGCAAACAAAATGTTGGCAAATTTTGGGCTAGATATAATGAGTTAATGATAAGTTGTTTCCTTTTCTCGGAGTAGTCTGAAGATATCGAAGATTCTGGCGCATGTGTGTGGGGAGAAAATTGGGGGGGGGGGGGGGGGCGGGGGGCCTCGTTGACAAGAGTTGTAACACGCCAAAAGTGTCCACGCGACAGATGTCCCTCGGGCTGTCAGATTTTACAAGAACACTTTCTTTCACATATAAGAAGAGCTTACACGCTGTAGGAACAACACTGAACTATCCCTGATGTTGACAGTGCACGAAACAGAATACTGTACGTAACTGTTGTGATATTTTTGCCCTCCTCTTCCCCCCCCCCCCCTTTCCCCCCCCCCAGCACTTATCTCAAAGGGAGTTGATCTCTGTTTCCATTGGTTACGTCCCATTTATCATCATCATCATGCTCCACAGCAGATGCCCCCCCCCCCCCCCTTACAGGAAGCCTGCACCAAACATTCATATGTTCTTGAAGCTGTGGTTTCTATGGCAGTTTGTTTGACGTGATAAAGTTGCTAACTCCAGGCACAAACTCGTATTAGTCAACTTGTACATATCTACATGCCTGAGGGGGCAGTAGGCATATTCTTTCTTCAGGGACCTACGGAATTAGGAACATCGCCTCGCTTAAGGTGTGAATCGTGAAAGAACACACTGCCAACTTAGCACTCCATTTATTATTATTATGGTATTATTCACTGTTCAGAGTAAAGTTGTCCTCTTTGTTTATTTCTATGTTTATCTGTTTCTCATAATGTGGTACGCTTACTGCTCGTTTTGGCGAGGCGCGTCCCGTTCAACCTAGTCGGTTATATTAGGGCGCATGTCCAAATATAAAATACCTTTAGGTTTTCTTCTCTTCTTCTTTGATCCTTAACCACCGGTGCCATCACGCCTGGTGGCATCTTGTAGGGCAGCAACAAACTGCTTCCATTTTGTTTGGTCAGCGGCCATCCTTCGTGCAGTGCCCTAGCTCTGGTTCCTTCTTTGTATCTCAGCCTCCACAGTTCTCCGCCAGGTTGTTTTTGGTCGGTCTCTCTTTTGCTTTCCTTCAGGGGTCCGTAGCATAGCTGTTCTTGTGATGGCATCAGGGTCTCTTCTGAGGACATTGGCCAACCCAAGTCCAGCGTTTGCAAGCAATGATAGTGTTCATATTCGTTTGGTTACTGCGAGTCAACAGTTCTTGGTTGGTGATGGTATTCGGCCAAAAGATTCAGAGAATTTTCCTTACGCAGATTGTGCGGAAAGAGGACGATGTCAACATGTTCTTCTCTGTTGCTCTCCAGCATTCCGCACCATAAAGAAGCACAGAAAGTACACAGCTCTCATGTAATCTTAATTTGGTGTATGTACTGTACTGAGAGGACTTCCAGATGTTGTTTAGACTAGCAAAGACTGTTTTCGCCTTATCCACGTGCCGAGAGGATCTACCATGAGGCTTTAGCTTCAGGCCCTGAAGTCCAGTTTTCTCTATAATACGTTTTCTTGCATTCCCGTTGTTGTTGTTGTTTTCGTCTACTATGTTGCTGTAATACCCTGTTCAACCTGAAAGTTGGTTATAATTGGGGTATATTGTGTGTTTACTTTCTTCGGTGCTAGCCTGTTGTTAGTCCTGAAAAGGACTGGTCATAAAAAGGACCACTAGCTGCCTGTCAGGATACCTCTTTGCTCTTGTCCATTTGGGGTGTCGTGGCGTGTTCATGGTGTACATTTGCTGTTTTCCTATCTGGCTTGTTAGGTTTTGTGAGTTTTTGCCCTCCTCGTTTCTGCTTCTTGTGTCTTCCTTTCCTCCTGTATCAGGGAAAGCGCTTTTTCTATGATTGTTGGGAGTAGCTCTTCTAGCGTTTCCTCGATGACTTCTTCGTTTGATTGGACGTTCGTTTTAGTGTCTTTTGTGTTTGATGTAATTTCTTCAATGGTCATTCTTTCTGCCTCTATTCTTTTCGCTGTCATTTCCTCGATGGCTCTTCGCTCTGCTTCAATTTTCTTGAGAATTTTTGAGTTTTCTTCCGTCAGTTCTGTCAGCCTCTTTACATCTGCTTCTATCTGCTGCTGAAGGCTTTGCATGTCTTTCATCATGTCTCTGACGTTCTGTAGTTCTATTACATCATCACCGCTGTCTTTGTCGTCTTCGGGAGCCTTCTTGTTTCTGTTTACGGCCTGTAGTTTCATTTTCATATCTTTGACTTCAGCGGTTAGTTTGTGTAGCTGTCTTCTGTCGATCGTGCTTTGTTTTTCTGCAACATCCGCAGCCACTCTGTTTTTTGCCTCTTTGAAAGGTATGTTTTTGGACACGGCCTCCTTCAAGATGCTCTTGGTTTCCTGGAACATCGGGCAGCCTCGGTACCTAGCCCCGTGGTTTCCGAGGCAGTTTGCACAGGTTCGGTTTGGATTTATGGTCTTGTAATTGTTATCCTCCTTCGCTTTGGTACAGTCGCGATATGGGTGGCTACCCGCACAATACCGGCAAACTGCATCTCTCCTGCACGTTTTCTTGGTGTGTGAATATTTCTGGCAGTTGGAGCACTGCATCACCGAAGGGATATATGCCTCTGTCTTTTTTTGTAGTTGTATGGAGCATCAGTCTCTCGGGTCTTGTCGATCCTTCTACCGTAACTATCATCAGGTTGGTATCTTTCTTGGCCCAGGTTTTTAGCCTTTCGACCTGCGTGATTTTAAGATTTGCGTTTTCAGCTTGAAGGCGTCTGTGGACCTCGCCTTCGGAACATCTGGTATCCACCCCTCTGATGACCAACTTCTTTGTTGTCTTGTACTTTTCCACCACCACTTTAATTTGGTGGGGCAACTGGATTTCCTTTGGACCGGATTCCAGTTCGATCATCAGCGAGGTTGTTTTGTCTGTGTTGTTGAGAGAAAGCACTACTCCCTTTTCGTGCCTCCCTACTTTGGCGATACCTCTCCGTCCAGTTATCACCTCGAGGATGTTGATCACTTTGTTGTCGGGTAGGGCCCTAAGTGAGGCCTCACTTCCTGACGTCTGGGTAATCTTTACGATCCTTTCCTGTATCGTTTCTGTGTTGTTTGTCTTTTTAGTGTTTGGTCTTTGTTTCCTTCTACAGGCTTGGTTCGAATCTTGTTCCTGTTCTTTGTTATACGGTGTCATATCTTGCGTCTGAGCCCTTGAGTTGTCAGCTGTTGTTTCCTCAGGATCAGGAATGGTATCTTGCTTCTCAGTGGTTTCGATGTCCAGCACGCCTGGGCCTACTTCTACTGTTGCTTCTTGAAGAGCGAGCCTAAGGGACTCGTCTCCGTCTTCAAGTCTTCGAAGTGCATCTAAAATGGTCTCTGCGATATTTTCCTCTTGTACCTGTCTGTGTTGAGGAGCTGCCTCTATCACTTCCTTCATAGTGCTTGCAGGTGGGTCGGCTGTCATCTCGGCATCGTGCGGCTTCTGTCATAGAGCGGATTTCTGCTGACGAGTCGGGTACGTGTGGTGGTGGCAGCCTGGATATAAGCTGTTGTTTTCTTTTCTCCAGCTGTCGTAACGCTCTCCATATTTCTTTATGTTCTGGGTCTTCTTTATCTAGGCAGGGGGTCGGGCCACTCAGACTCTCAGTCGGGTCGACGCATGTCACAGCTAACTCCGTCGTGTCCGGAGTTATAGAAGGGCCGGTCCCGGCACGAGTACTTGGGGCAGTCTTGCTCTCTGGCTGTCTGTCATTGTTGATTGTGATATTGTGATTACCCTGGCTGTTCTGCGCTGGTGGGCTGGTGTAGACTGTAGACCTTCCTCTTTTTAGCGTGTGGCTTATGTCTGG
Source organism: Oreohelix idahoensis (assembly GCA_024509875.1). Taxonomy (NCBI): domain Eukaryota; kingdom Metazoa; phylum Mollusca; class Gastropoda; order Stylommatophora; family Oreohelicidae; genus Oreohelix; species Oreohelix idahoensis. The sequence goes on along the minus strand of JAMPIV010000840.1, from coordinate 631,250 downwards.
GCATTTTGACGATAAGGCGATCTTTTCTCGAGTAGTGGCGTCCTGAGAAGGACGTTGGTGTCTTGTGTTTTTTTAAATAAAAGGCTTCAGGGCCCCCAAAATGTTGTTACGTCACTGCGCATGTGCAACTCGTTAAAAAACATTGTTTTAAAAAAATACATGCGTCAGCTCATTGTTTCAGTATGAATAGATAAATAAGTGGCCAGTAATCGCCATTGTTGGCAAATAATGTGTCAGCACTTGACTACAAACACAGAACGGTTGGAGTGAAGGACGAATTATCAGGGCATAAATTTTACGACGTAAAATCACCCGGAGTGATGTCATTTATAAGTGTTCCACAGGCTGCGCGGCCAAATCTGTTAGTCATTGCGGTGTGTGTCCTTTCTTCTTTGTCATCCTCCTCTTCTTTGTTATCGTCTGCCTTCCTTTTTTCTTATTACTTCTCCTTTTCTTTTTTTTCCGTTTCTTCCTCTTTCCTTTCTTATCCTACTCTTCTTGCACTTCTTTCGTATTCATCTTCCTTTTCTTCCCATTTTCCCCGTTTCACTGTTTGTGTATTTTTTTTTTAAAAATATTATCAGCATTTGTTTAATTTGACAGAGCCTGTCTTAACGTATCTGTAGGTTTGTTGCACGTTTAAAACTAAAAACACCCAAATACAGAATAGCCGATGGAAGAGGCCAATGAAGAAGCTATCGATATGGAACCCTGTAGACATATTTAAGTCGACGTCTGAAAGTGAACGAAGTAGAACCCTGTAGACATATTCAAGTCCACGTCTGAAAGTGAACGAAGTAGAACTCTGTAGACCTATTCACGTCTGAAAGTGAACGAAGGTGAACCCTGTAGACATATTCAAGTCGACCTCTGAAAGTGAACGAAGGAGAATCATGTAGACATATTCAAGTCGACGTCTGAAAGTGCACGAAGTAGAACCCTGTAGACATTCAAGTCGACGTCTGAAAGTGAACAAAGTAGAACTCAGTAGAAGTGAGAAAACGACGCACGTTATGTCTGGTGGGATGAATTAGAGAAGATAGTCACAAAGATGCTCTCACTCAGGTCAGGACTTCTTGGAGAGCTACAGGCGGTGCCCTTTGATTAGGAAAAAATAAAGTGAGCGGGTTGAGGTGTTTCTTAAATCTCACCACGGGGGAAAGCAGAGGTTACTTTCGTGTTCAGAGTGCCCACTACATCATTTAAGTTCATGCTGAAGACATGCACTAATTCTGTTCATATTGCATTGTATTCCTAACTTTTCAAAAATGTCAACTTTTCTAGATATTTGACAAGTTTGGAATAAAATGCCAACTGTGGTAAATAATGTGTCACAACTCGACAAAAAACACACACAACAGTTGGAATCTTTTTCTTCCTTTTCCTCGTTCGTCCTGAAAAGGACGTTTGTTGCGTTGTGTCTGTTTACGCCGGAGCTGCGATATCTGCGCCTTTCGGCCGACACATCCGACATCAGCACGGCATTTTTTGGGACCGGGTTTGCCTTCCCTCTTCGATCCCTACTCTCTCAGCCAGACTGCAGTGATGCAGCCTGTTTCCAGGACCACCACGTGGAGGTGGAGTAGGGTCTTGGTCAGCTCTGGTTCGCTGACCCTGACGCAAGCAGTCAAGCTATGGGTCGGTGACTGCATTCTCTATTGCTGCATCTTTGGGTCCCAACGGTTGGAATGAAGGACGAATAATTAGGGCAAACATTTATCTAAACTTTTTCTTAAGCGTTCGAATGACAGAGTGGTTAGAGCGCTGATCTCTCGCGACAAAGTTGCTGGGTTCGATTCACGGTATCGAGACACGTCAGTCTATCAGTTGTAAATGGGTACCCAACTTTGCACTTGAGTTAGGGAAGGAAAAGGCAGCGATGAAGGGAACTGGTTTTCAACCCCACCTCTCGAAGCTGGACATAGTATAGTGAAGTCTCTAACACTTTACTCCCCTACACCAGTATCTGCTATGAGATTACCTTTTTTTTTTTTAAATTAAAATTGTGCCTCGTTTTGGCGAGGCACGTCCTGTTCACCTTTTTAAACTTGTCTAGTATTGTATTTACGAATTGTGATTACACCTGTTGTGACTTAGTGACTTGTAGACTCAACCGCCGTGTTCAGGGTTTGTATGTGTGGCATTTGGCTTTGTGAGAAAAATCATCATTTATCTCTTGATTGATTACAAATCTTGTAGTGGTGAAATTGTAAAGTCAGCTTTTTTTTTTTTTTTTACTGATAAAATTTTGTTTCGGATTGGTAGCGTCCGATTGGCAGAGTGGTTAGAGCGCTGGTCTCTCGCGGTAAAGGTGCTGGGTTCGAACAAGGTGGCGTCACGCTCCAGTCTACCCAGCTGTAATTGAGTATCTAGCTCTGCTCTTGAGTTAGGGAAGGCAAAGTCAGTGATGAAGGAAACTGGTCACTCCATTTCTGGAAGCTTGACCAGGTATATTGAAGTCTCTAACACTTCACTCCGCTACTGTAGTACTGTATCTGCTATAGGACTACTGTTACCTGTTATATTGACTTAAGATTATAGGCGTAAATTGAACTGAGACTACTAGTACCAGGTAAATACATTTAACTAGTCAGCTGGTTTTAAATGCAGAAATTCAGACAGGTACATGCAGAAGTGAGAGTACCATTGGCAAGGTGGTTAATGCGCTTGCCTCTCGGGGCAAAGTTATCGGTGTGCGGGTTCAGTACTTGGTAGCATCATGCTCCAGTCTACCAAGCTGTAAATGGTTATATGACTGTATTTGAGTTAGGAAAGGCGAAGACAGCGAGGAAGTAAACTGATCATCCCCCCTGTATAAAGCTAAACTGAGTATAATGAAGTCTCTAACACTTCACTCTACGGCAGTATCTGTTATCGGACTACCTTTATCTTGTACATGCAAAAGTAAACAAAGGTAAAGGTAGTCCCAAAGCATAAACTGCCGTAGGCGAGTGGAGTGTTAGAGACTACACCATGCTATGTCCAGCTTTTATAAAATGGGTGACCAGTTCCCTTCCTCGCTGGGTAGATTGGAGCGTGGCGCCACCAGGTTTTGATCTCAGAACCCGGTAAGTGTGTCGCGGGAGGAACGAGTTCTATACCCTGGCATGCAGAAGTATATGAGAATAAATTAGGGTTCAAATAAAGAGTAAACTTCATAATTAGTTTAGTCTACAACACAAATGTTCCATTATGATCTTTCGTCTCTTTTGCCTTACATTAGTTAAAGGTATGTATGTACATTCAGATTGAACATAAAGGTATCAATGAGTGTAACTGTGGCACTGATAAAATGACTGCAGTTCATCTGCTTCAAAGATGTCCAACATATGAGGAACAGATAAAGCACATATGGCCGCCACTAGTATCATTCTTGGAAAAACTACGGGCATACAAATAGCCTCAAGCTGCCCACTGCTTTCTTTGAAAATACTCAAGCAGATGTCTGAGAGTGTACGAAGAAGAAGAAGAAAGAGGAGACGTAGAAGATAATGATGATGGTGATGATGACGAGGATGATGATGATAATTGTAAATCGATATGCCTAAAGTAGACGGAAGGAGGGGGCTGCTGAGACACATGAGCTGGAAGCGATGTGTCAGACTAACAGGCAGATACAGAACAAAGAATATATTCTTATTGGTACCCGACGGTAAATAATAATCCGACTTCGCGTTGCCACATTATAATCAGATCCTGGAATGTTGAACTACAAAGTCCTACTCGGTAGAAAGGACACCATTGTTTCCACGTCCAATCCCAGACACCACAGCTGTGGACCAACAAGCCAGTCATTGTTTTCTTTATTCCTTGGTTATTCCTGACTGTTCCCCAGAGGAGTTCTCACCTGGACAATTACTATCGAGTTCAGGTGGGCGCTTTTATTGTCCTTGAAATAAAGCTGCATCATTAATTAATTAACGATAGCACAAGGTCTCTTATATTTGGACTTGCGCCATAATATAACCGACGGACCTTGAATCTAGGTTGAACGGAGCGCTTCGCCAATACGAGGCAAAACTCATATTTAATTTTTAAAAACGATACCTGGATGTTTCTGTGTTTTGTCTATTTAATTGCTGCGTTTTCTTTAACTTTTGAGACACACTGTGATGAGCTGTATGCCTTCCTTCCACGTGCCGAAGTCACTGAAGGTCTCTCAAAATTCCTTAATGACAACCTCTTTTAGATGGGTAGTCTTTTTCTTTCAACACTGCCGACCTGCAACAGTGTATGAAATATGCCTTAGTTATTAAACATTATTGGCGGATATAACGCTTATCTCTCGGATTTATCTCGGTCCTGCCGTATTCTCTCTCTCTGTCTCTCTGTCTCTCTCTCTTTCTGTCTCTCTGTCTCTCTCTCTCTCTGTGTCTCTACCCCTTTCTCTCTCTGTTTCACTCTATATATTTAAACCTCTTCCAGCATCCTCCTTTTCTATCTTATATCGGTATGGTGAAATCTCAAGCTCTTCACTCCCGCACGGCAGAGTCTGCTATGAGACTACCTATATACCATTCCCGCCAGTTCTGGCTACACAAGTGTATGACGTCAGCAGAAGAGCGCAAAGAATACCACACCCAGACTTCAGACACGTTACCCACGGATGCCCGCCTATCAGGTGCAAACAGACCTGGCGGAGACAAGCAGACAGATGTACAAGTAGTATAGCTGGAGATTAAAGAGAGAAAGCCAGATGGCCAGGACACACTATCTTATAACAGCTTGCCAGTTCACAAAACATAGTCCATAACTGGGAATCCACAGGGGACATAAGAGCGGGAAGATCTAATAGAACGTAAAGTTCAAGCAGAATCTCAGTGGTAGACATCAAATAGTCGACATAAAAAGAAGTCGACAACGAGTAACAACTTCAGTCCTGTGCTCCACGGGGAAAGAAAATTATGATGATGTAAGCAGCGGAAAAATACGACCCAGCTCGCCCTTCCCCCCCCCCCCCCCCCAAAGTGTGCATGAAGGAGTTACTCATCTTCTGTTTCGCTCCTTCTGGAGCATGGCGCCATCAGTCATCTGGTCCCCTTGCAGTAAAGCTGGGTCAGAGCACAATCTGCAGTAGCAGTGGTTTCAGCAGCTATTTTTTTTTCTACGTGACAAAAGTTGTAGCCCATGCCCAACCTCACATTATTGACCTTTTACGCAATGCACAAGGAAGCAGTATCCGTATTTTTTTTCTTTCTTGAATCGGTTTTTGCCTTCTTCTGGCAAGGCGCGTTCCTTTCAACCTATGTGGTTATATCAGAGCGCATTTACCGTCCAAAAAAAGAGTCAATTCTGTTGACTGCTGACCCGATCAGGGTTGATTGATACTAAGTCCTGAAGAGAACCAACATTATCTATCTGCTAGCACAAAGCCCTAAAAACAGGCTGCTGCAGCACTGTTTTCGGTATTAATTTTACTGCATGATGCACTTGCTACCTCATGCACAGTTTGGCATTATTCGCCTTTTACGACATGCTTGATGCAGCACTTAAATACGTTTCTGTGTTGATCGGTCTGTGACGGCCAGAGAAATCCACCTACTATTTTAAAGTGAAGTACAGTAAATGTTAAAACTGCGGCACATGTACTACACGATGTGATACCAATTGTAAGGTAGAAAGTTAAGGTAGTCTCATAGCATATACCGCCGTAGGGGAGTAAAGTGTTAGATATTTCACCATACTAGGTCCAGCATCAAGACGTGGGGGTGACCGGTTCCCTTCCTCGTCCCATTTTCCATCCCTAACTCAGGAGCAAAGGCAGGTACCCATTTACAGCTGTGTAGGCTGGAGCATGACGCCACCGTGTTTCAAGTCTTGCACCTTTGCCGCTACGCAGGATAGGCCTCCAACCAATGCATACCAGGTCTTCCTGCCCTATGCCATCGGTTCAAGGCCATTCCTTGTTTAATTTATCCTTCATGTCTGCAGGGCTGTCGAGTCGGAGTCGTGGAGTCGGTCTTTTTTTTTTTGAGTCGGAGTCGATAAAAAATGTCCAGACACCGACTCCGATTGTTGTGCCATATGACTAGTAAAAAAATGTAGTCGGAGTGGGATGTCGAAGTCAGACTTCTAAAATATCAGGAGTCAGAGTCGATAAACAAATGTCTGGACTCCAACTCCGAGTTTTATGCCATACGACTAGTAAAAAAAAACTGTAGTTGGAGTCGGACTTATAAAATTTCAAGAGAGGGAGTCGGAAAAATATGTAGCCGAACCAATACCCTGTGTGCCTGTCTCCGGTTCCAGGTGTATGTACTCGAGAGAAGCAAGGTCCCTGTCCACTCATACTATTCGGACACTGAGGGAAAGTGGTTTTAAAAAAAAAACCAATCTAGTAGATTTTATATACAACTTTTTTTTTGTCCACAGTTCCGTAGTCCACAGATGCACAGCTGTCACGTTTACTAGAGACAATCGTTACGTCATTGTTGCTGACAAATCTGGAGACGTGTATGTCTTCGATGTCCGACAGCAGGACATAGGTCATCTTTCAGAGAGCAGTAGTGGTGGTTCGGAGCGTGAAGCTGTGGCTGGAGAATTTACTGCTTCCTTAGATGGCGAGAATGAGGATAACGTAGGAGGTGGTTCACTTGTCTTGGGTCATCATTCAATGCTTTTAAATGTGGTAAGTAACTTTTTACGGTGTTACAGTTTGTGTGCGCGTGCACACATTTTAGTACATCCACACATATCAATATTTAAAAAAAAGATAAAGGTAGTCCCATACCATATACTGCCGTAGCGGAATGACGTGTTAGAGACTTCGTCATTCTAGGTCTTGCATCGAGAGGTGGGGTGGCTAGTTCCCTTCCTCGCGCCTTTACCTTCCATAATACAAGAGTAAAGTCACGTAACCATTTAGAACTGAGTAGACTGGAGCGTGTCGATACTTTGAATCGACCTTTACTGTTATAGACCAGCGCGGTAACCACTCTATCAATCGGACGCTCAGGTCAATATAACAAATAATAAATGCAAGGAGAAGACAAATTGAATATGAACACAACAAGGCATGACTTGAGTAAAGACAACATTGAAAAAAAAGGGGGGGGGGGGGAAACTATATTCAATTAGTCTGTCTAGAAAACAGTTTTGCATCCATGACCTCATATCATCGACCGCAAATCATGCTTGCCATTCCATAACAGTATACCTGTTCCCCATGCCACAGAGCCACACAATAGGACTGACCTGACATCTGAGTCAAGGATTACCATTTTTATGTTGGACCTGACCCCTCCCGATCTCCAGATGTCTTCCAATGCAACGAAAGCTCCTCTCGCCTTTTACATCTCTGTTCTGGTATCACCGTCTGTCCTTCCATATCTGTCCATACCGCTGCCAAGATATGTGTATGACCCCACATCCTGCAGCGATGTGTCTTCAAGCTTTAGCTTGCTTGAACCCATTTTCATTATCTTTGTATTTGCCTGAATGGCGAGGGACACCTGTCTCTGTACAAGAAATAAAGGGATACTCACGTAAAATCAATGTCAGGTTAGACATAAAAATAATAACCTGAGATTTCGCCTCGAGTATTAGCGGGCGTACGAAAAAAAAAAAAAAAAAAAAAAATTATCTTTGTCTCCTCCCAGTGCACCATCAGACCCACCCGTCGCGACCCCGGTGTAAATATGGTAATAAACTGTTTATAACACCAGTTTCGTAGTTTAGCGGAACCCCTGTTCCAGATTCAGTCTTTAACACTAATTATATCAAGGTCTGAGGTGAGCACAGGGCTTTAGTGACAGTATTTGACAGGTTGGGCCTTTCGCTGAAGGACAGGTTACACAAGATTTAGACTTCCGAGAAATGTTTTCTTTAGTTAGCTTTATAATATGTTTGCATAAATTTGACTATAACGATGGACACTGTTTTATAACTACAGCTGTTATAGTGAGCTTCTTTGTCACGGCTTTGATATTTAACACTGGTGATTGTGTATCAGGGCCGATAGGATAGTCTGGTGCTACACCTCATGGTAGAAGGGGAACGACTAAGTAAGTAAGATTGTGTATCAGGCCCGAGAAGTTTCTGCGGCCCTCCGAAGATACAAAGAAAGAATAGGATTAAGACACACTCAGGCATGTCGTACAAGGCGACTAATGAGGTTGTGCACGGGGCTGGCAACCTCATCATATAACACAAATTGCCACATAAACCACAGCTGCAAGACCATGTGAATGTTTGGTCCAGGCTTCCTGTAAGGGAACCAGCTGTAGTGGTGGCTCTATGCTCCATAACGAGCGCAAAGGAAATTGGTGATGATGATGAATGTATGTCAGGTGTGACTTGTAGGATGGAAACATAACATTATAGTACTGACTTTCTCGGGATATACCCCTGCAGGCTTTGATTACAGGATATACCCCTGCAAGCTTTGACTACAGGATATACTCCTGCAAGATTTGACTACAGGATTATACCCCTGCAAGCATTGACTACATAATATACCCCTGCAAACTTTGACTACAGGATATACCCCTGCAAGCTTTGACTACAGGATATACTCCTGCAAGATTTGACTACAGGATATACCCCTGCAAGCATTGCCTACAGAATATACCCCTACAAACTTTGAATACAGAATATACCCCTGCAAGCGTTGACTACAGAATATACCCCTGCAAACTTTGAATACAGGATATAACCCTGCAAAATTTGAATATAGGATATACAGGAAGTAGTCAATTTAAAAAAAACCACATCCTAACCAGGGCAAACAATCACACCCTGGATCCACTAGAACTCAGTGTAAATACTCACCTGTTTCTTCAGACTGAAGTAAGCAGTGGTCAGCCGTATGTTGTACATTATTTTTGTTTATATGATGGATACATTGTTTATTGTGTTGTTGACATTTCTTAAACATTAAGCATTGTTGAACACACTTAAACATTAAGCATTGTTGAACACACTTAAACATTAAGCATTGTTGAACACACTTAAACATTAAGCATTGTTGAACACACTTAAACATTAAGCATTGTTCAACACACTTAAACATTAAGCATTGTTGAACACACTTAAACATTAAGCATTGTTGAACACACTTAAACATTAAGCATTGTTTAACACACTTAAACAGGTCAAGGTAGTCCCATAGCAGATACTGCAGTAGGGGAGTGAAGTGTTAGAGACTTTACTATACTCAGTCCAGCATCAAGAGGTGGGGTGACCAGTTCCCTTCCTCGCTGCCTTTTCCTTCCCTTACTCAAAGTCAGGTTCCCATTTACAGCTGGGTAGACCGGAGCGTGTCAGTACCGTGAATCGAACCCGGCACCTGTGCCGCTAGAGAACCTCCCCTCTAACCACTCTGCCAGTCGGACTCACAAAACCACATATACCTAGGCACGTCGGTAGTGGTTAGATTGGTTGCCTTCCAAGCCAACGATCTGCATGGGATTCTCGGCTGATGTACTTTATTCAGCCATGTGTCTTTAGTTTTTGTAAGTGTGTGTTTTATTAGTAGCATAATTCTTTGTGGTCACTTCTTAACGAGTTACATGCAAGTCGTGTGATAATGTTTGAGAGTCCTGATTATGTTGTCCGTAGCTGATGGTAGACAGTGACAACCTGATTGTGACATGTGACAGGGACGAGAAGATCAGAATCAGTCACTTCCCAGACGGCTACAACATTCAGGCTTTCTGCCTGGGCCATACTCAGTGAGTACAATAAAATATATCCGTACGTGTATATAGCCAGTAAAATATGCCCGTACTTGTACATAGGATAAAAGAGTATATCTGTACATGTACATAATCAGGACAATAAAACGTGCCTGTACATGTACAAAGTCAAAACAATAAAATATGTATGTACATGTATATAGTCAGGACAGTATAATATGTCTCTACATGTTCATGTGCGGTGGCACAATAATTTGTTTTCAACATAAGGGTTACTTTCACAATTGCCTCCGGCTGGCAGAATTATGAATTTTAAAGCTGCAACCAAGGCGGAGTGGGTTCATTTTCTACATAAGACAACAGGAGGCGGAGACACTTGGGAGTCATGACCCAGGTGGGCCCTCCCCCCCTTAGAGTGTAAAGAAGTATACAGGGCCGAAACACTTGTTCGACGGGGCGGACTACTTCTGATGATCAGATTGCCTCCTGTTGTATTGCTCTGTATAGAGTTTCCTATCATAGTCAGGACAGTAAAATATGTCTGTACATGTACATAGACGGGACAATAAAACATATCTCCACATGTACATAGGCAGGACAATAAAATATATCTATAGACGGGACAATAAAACATATCTGTACATGTACATATACAAGACAATAAAACATCTGTACATGTACATGGGACAATAACATATCTGCACATGTACATAGACAGGACAATAAAATATATGTACATTTACATAGACATGACAATAAAATATATTTGTACATATACATAGACAGGACAATAAAATACATCTGTACATGTACATAGACAGGACAATAAAATATATGTACATTTACATAGACAGGACAATAAAATATCTGTACATTTACATAGACAGGACAATAAAATATATTTATACATAGACAAGACAATAAAACATCTGTACATTTACATAGACAGGACAATAAAATATATGTACATTTACATAGACAGGACAATAAAATATATCTGTACATATACATAGACAGGACAATAAAATATATCTGTACATATACATAGACAGGACAATAAAATACATCTGTACATGTACATAGACAGGACAATAAAATATCTGTACATGTACACAGACAGGACAATAAAATATCTGTACATTTACATAGACAGGACAATAAAATGCATCTGTACATGCACATAGACAGGACAATAAAATACATCTGTACATGTACATAGACAGGACAATAAAATGTACATAGACAGGACAATTAAATGTACGTGTACATAGACAGGACAATTAAGTATATATGCACACGTACATAGACAGGACAATAAAATGTACATGTACATAGACAGGACAATAAAAATGTACGTGTACATAGACAGGACAAAAAATATATATGCACACGTACATAGACAGGACAATTAAGTATATATGCACACGTACATAGACAGGACAATAAAATGTACATGTACATAGACAGGACAATAAAATATATATGCACACTTACATAGACAGGACAATAAAATGTACACGTACATAGACAGGACAATAAAATGTACATGTACATTGACAGGACAATAAAATATATATGCACACGTACATAGACAGGACAATAAAATGTACACGTACATAGAAAGGACAATAAAATGTACATGTACATAGACAGGACAATAAAATATAAGCAGTTCAGTCATTACCCGTCAGCTGCGTGTGGAGCATAGACCTTTAACAGATGAACGCCAAGCCTTTCTATTCTGTGCCATCCGTTTGACGTCTTTTCGTGTCATCTTTATAATCATTCATGATCATTGCTTTCCTGTTTGTTCCGTGTGGAGTACTGAACCACCACTGCAGCACGTTCCCTTACCGGAAGCCGGTATCGAACATTGACATGTACTTGGAGCTGTGGTGTCCATGGCCATGTCTTTACATAATGAGGTTGCCAGTGACGGCCACCATTGGTGAAAGTTGTCTAACTTTTGGCAGGTGTTTTTTGTTGTTCTGCATAATAATATTAAAACATGTTCAACAACAATACACCCATTCATAGTAAACACCAGAGAAACAGACCAACACAAAAATCAGAATCACCAACTCCAGTTTCGAGTCAATCTTATTGTATGGCCGTGAAACATGGAAAACCATAAAAACAACCAAAAAGCTACATACTTTCATAAATGGGTGCTCGCGTAGAATAGAAGGATTGAAGTGGTATGACAAGTTCTCTAATATGGAACTGATGACAAGAACCTAATAAGTGTCAGTGGAACAGGAGATGACAAGAACCTAATAAGTGTCAGTGGAACAAGAGATGACAAGAACCTAATAAGTGTCAGTGGAACAAGAGATTAGAAGAACCTAATAAGTGTCAGTGGAACAAGAGATGAAAAGAACCTAATAAGTGCCAGTGGAACAAGAGATGACAAGAACCTAATAAGTGTCAGTGGAACAAGAGATGACAAGAACCTAATAAGTGTCAGTGGAACAAGAGATGACAAGAACCTAATAAGTGTCAGTGGAACAAGAGATTAGAAGAACCTAATAAGTGTCAGTGGAACAAGAGATGAAAAGAACCTAATAAGTGCCAGTGGAACAAGAGATGACAAGAACCTAATAAGTGCCAGTGGAACAAGAGATGACAAGAACCTAATAAGTGTCAGTGGAACAAGAGATGACAAGAACCTAATAAGTGTCAGTGGAACAAGAGATGACAAGAACCTAATAAGTGTCAGTGTAACAAGAGATGACAAGAACCTAATAAGTGCCAGTGGAACAAGAGATGACAAGAACCTAATAAGTGTCAGTGGAACAAGAGATGACAAGAACCTAATAAGTGTCAGTGGAACAAGAGATGACAAGAACCTAATAAGTGTCAGTGGAACAAGAGATGACAAGAACCTAATAAGTGCCAGTGGAACAAGAGATGACAAGAACCTAATAAGTGTCAGTGGAACAAGAGATGACAAGAACCTAATAAGTGTCAGTGGAACAAGAGATGACAAGAACCTAATAAGTGTCAGTGGAACAAGAGATGACAAGAACCTAATAAGTGCCAGTGGAACAAGAGATGACAAGAACCTAATAAGTGTCAGTGGAACAAGAGATGACAAGAACATAATAAGTGTCAGTGGAACAAGAGATGACAAGAACCTAATAAGTGTCAGTGGAACAAGAGATGACAAGAACCTAATAAGTGCCAGTGGAACAAGAGATGACAAGAACCTAATAAGTGTCAGTGGAACAAGAGATGACAAGAACATAATAAGTGTCAGTGGAACAAGAGATGACAAGAAGACACTGGCGATGCATAGTACACAATTTGAGGAAACCTGACCTGTTGACAGTATTACAAGACAGTACTTGTTCTGGAATACTCAAGGTAAAAGAAGTACAGGCAGACCAAAGAACACATGGAGAAGAGAACTGGAGATAGAAATGACGGTTATGAGGTAGACATGGAAAGACCTTGAACTGATGGCTGGCGTACGACATGAGGACTTGGCATGTGTTTGTGGAAGGCATATGCTCCTGCGGGAGCTAAAGGGTGTTGATTGGAGACAGAAACAGTGCAATATTTATACATTAACTGTATATAAAATAAAAGGTCTGGACTAAAGAAACTAAATAAAATACAGTAGGACATCTACCCCATTAACATCAATTAGCATATATACAATATTGATCACACACATTATATAAATTGTATAGACACAGTACTAATATAGAGCAATTGTAGCAATCAGTCCCGTGTTAGGTTATAGCAAAAATGACAGCTTAACAAAATTACATGGTCGTTATAACAATAACATTGCTTTACGCAGAGTATTACAGTATTGATCTTGTACTTAGTACGAATTGATTGCCTGTTTGTCAATTAGAGTAGATACTAAGAAAGTTGTTTCCACGGTTTGGTTACACTCATTAATCTTTTCATAAGGGCTTGATGTGTAAATAATGAATGCCCCTGCTGTAAAACTGAAAATAGAAAGCAAAAAATAAATGAAAAATGCAGTTTTACAAATGAAACTAGAGACCATAAAGTGTCGACGCTTCTCGTCGTGAGTGACAGTTTGAACTGTGTCCTTTGTCACTTTCTCATAGCCTTTCTGTATTTCTTATCTCTGTTTCCTGTGAGTGTGGCTGACGAAGATTAATCCCGAAACGTCCCGTATTGCTAGTGCATTGTTCTTTTGTAAAGCTGGCTCAAATACATTTGTTATTTGTTTACCTGAGTTCGGTGAATTATCATAATAATGTGTTTTATTATGTAACGCAAATTCATTGTTACATGTCGTACAAGGCGGCTAATATGAGGTTGTGCATGAGGCTGGGAACCTCATCATGTAAAACAGATTGCTACAGACACCACCACTGGGACCTCAAGATGCAGCAATAGTGAATGCAGTCTGCGACTCATAGCTTGACTGCCTGCGTCAGGACCAGCGAACCAGAGCTGGTCAAGACCGTGCTCCACCTCCACGTGGTGGTCCTGGAAATAGTCTGCAGCAGTGCAGGCTGGCTGAGCGAGCACGGATCGAAATGGGAAGGCAAACCCGGTCCTAAAAAATGCCGTGCAGAAGTCGGATGTGTCGACCGAAAGGTGCAGATATCACAGCTTAGGCGCAAACAGACACAACGCAACCACCGTCCTTTTCAGGACGAACGAGGAAGAAGAAGAAGAAGACACCACCACTGCAAGAGATTATGAATGCTTGGTGCAGGCTTCCTGTAAGGGGGCCAGTTACAATGGTGTCTTTATGCTTCATAAGGAGCTCAATGGAATATGATGATGATGATGATTATGACGACGACGATGATGGTGATGACATTCCTTGTTAAGAATTGTAGCTGCGACATTTCCTCTAACCGTTAGCGTCTTTAGCTATATCCGTATATGAAATGTCAACCTTTGGATGGAGTGAGACACTTTTCCTTTCCAGACTCCAGGATTCTAGAAACTTTACTTACTTAGTCGTTCCCCTTCTACCGTGAGGTGTAGAGGTTTGGAAGAGAGAGCGCCAGACTGTCCTATCGGCTGTCTTCCCCCTGGCCTGGTTCCATTCTAGTCCTCGGTCCTTCAAAGATTGTCTAATGTTGTCCTCCCAGCGGACTCTGGGTCGTCCTGGGGGTCTAGATCCCTGGCTCTTTGTTTCCCATGCTTGTCGTGGTAGCCGATCTTCTCCCATTCTGCAGACATGGCCAAACCATCTTAGTTGGGACTGTTCTACCTGGGTCTGCAGGCGGTGGGATTTAAGGCCTTGACGTATCGTCTGGTTGCTGACCATGTCTCTTCTTGTTACCTCAACCACCTTCCTAAGACACCTCATTTCTGAGGTTTAGATATGGCCTTCGTGGGCTGCAGTCACCGCCCATGACTCGCATCCATATGTCAAGACTGGGACACATGTGCACTTTCTTATTTTTGGACGCTGTTCATTTAGTCAATAAAAACGAGTGTCGTATACAATTGGTAGCGATACAATGGACGTAATTAAAGTGTGAAACCTACTAAAGTGGTCCTATTTGTACACGCTTTTATTTAACTTCTCTTGTATGCAAACTCTCTCCACATGTAAGCCTACCTTGCCGTGGTTGGAGAGCTTGAGCACCCCAATGATCCCGGGAGCTATGCCGGCGGGAGTTTTACTCCTGGCAGGGTCACCCAAGCCGGACAGGTCCTGGGTGAGGGGCCAGACTAAATGGGCTGAGGAGTGGGTGGAACCCTATAGGTGTAGATGCAGAACCCACCGGCGAGTGGTACATGCTCTGGTCTGCACCAATCCACCCCCACTTCATGGGTTAAATGCTTTCTTGCCTCATTCTTCACTGTTTGTCGTCTATCGGGAGTAGTTTGGGACCCCATACAGTGTAGGCGCAGTGCCCACCGGCGAGTGGACCATACTCTGGCCAGCATCAACCCAAACCCCAGGCATGGGTTAAAATCCCGGGTAGATGAAGCTCGTAAGCCTTGGAAGGCAGTTCGTCTAGGAGAAGGAAAACTCTGATCTCAAACCACCTGCTGCCTTGCAGGTAGGCTGGGGACAGTCAAGGACTAAGGAACGCAACCCTACAGAAACGCTTGTTGAAATCGGATGCACTGGGCTACATGCTCAACGAAACAGTGCAACGTACTTCGCCTAATGAAGATGTCACGAATACAATTTAAGCGTTGTGGTGCTCGTCCCGTGGAGTCCCGCCAGGCGGCAAGAGTGCCGGACCCCCCACCTCGAAGGGGTCCAACCAATACTACTGGTGGTCACCTTCCCCTGAATTGTGGAGTCAAGGTACAGAGGGAAAGGGCAAAAGGTATTGACCAAACACCAAGAACACTCAACATTCTGCAGTGGAATGCAGAAGGAGTTCTGAACAAACAAGTCCCCCTAAAAAACCGCCTTTATGAGGATCAAATAGATGTGGCTTGCATCCAAGAAACGCATCTCAACAGCAACCACAGATTCTCAATAAGAGGATACCAGGCTTTCCGACTCGATCGAGAAGGACACAAAGGAGGTGTGCTATTACTTACCCGAAACTCAATACCAAGTAGCGAGGTATCTGTGAACTTCAACGACCAATCGGAAATTGTAGGGGTTGACATTAAAATAAAGGACACGAACATGCGTATCTACAATTTGTATGGCCCACCGAGCAAAGACCTGTCACTTGAAAGTATGGAAATAAAGAGCTCAAACTGCATTGTGGTCGGAGACTTCAACAGCCACTCGGAAAGATGGGGATATCTGGATACAGACAGTAGAGGAGAG
Organism: Oreohelix idahoensis; assembly: GCA_024509875.1. Lineage (NCBI taxonomy): Eukaryota > Metazoa > Mollusca > Gastropoda > Stylommatophora > Oreohelicidae > Oreohelix > Oreohelix idahoensis. The sequence continues at coordinate 614,864 of JAMPIV010000840.1, read as the reverse complement.
GAAGTGGAGGACTGGGAGATAGACACAAATCTTCACCTTATCAACAGGCCAGATGATAAACCCAGTTTCTACTCTAGAAGATGGCACACCACTTCCACTCCAGACCTAGCTTTTGCCACAGGGGACATATTTCACAAAATTGACCGACAGGTACTTGGCCAGCTAGCAGGCAGCGACCACAGACCAATAAAGCTAGTGGTTAATATGGAGTATGTTCCCCATGAAGTGAAACCATTGCCCCGATGGAATTACAAAAGAGCTGACTGGGGCAATTTTGCAGTGCTGACTGACAGCCTTTGCGAAACCATCAACACACGAAACAACAGCATGAAAAATATGGTTGAAAGCTTTAATAGAGCAATACTTCAAGCAGCTATTGAGACTATTCCGAGAGGGGCAAGAAAAAACTATAAACCATACTGGAATGAAGATCTGCAAAAACTTGATGATGAGGTAGCACAAGCCAGAGACAAGGCAGAAACAGAACAAACAACTGAGGCAAACATCTTGCTCAAAGCAATCACTGCAAAGTACAGAAGAACATTAAACCAAACAACACGAGACTGCTGGAAGCAAACAACAGAAAATCTCAACCTAGATAAAGAAGGGAACAAGCTGTGGAAACTAGTTAGAGCTTTGAACAACGAAGAACCTTACAAAAATCACATCACAATCAAACAAGGTGAAAATATGCTCTCGGGAAAAAAAGCTGCAAATGCACTCATGGAACACTATGCTGGTGCAAACCACATTGATGTCCCTATAGACAGAAGAAAGGCCATCATTGATGAACAAAGGAATCATGATAACAAAAAGCTTGCACCAGAAGAACACATGATGGCAAAGTTAACAATGCAAGAATTAGAAGAGGCAATGAGGGCGCTAAAGAAAAAGAAGTCACCCAGAAAAGATGGGATAACCAATGAAATGCTAACAGGCCTAGGAACAAAGGCAAAAAAGAAGCTTCTGGCCATCCTAAACTGCAGCTGGAAAAGAGGAATAGTACCACAGGCATGGAAAGATGCCATACTGATTCCAATACCTAAGAAAGACAAAGTTCAGACAGAACCAAATGGCTACAGACCTATCAGTCTACTTAGTTGTGTTGGAAAATTGATGGAGCGCATAATAAATACTCGACTTATGTGGCATCTAGAAGAAAAACATCTCTTAGCCCCACAGCAAGCAGGATTCAGGAAACAAAGATCCACTGAAGACCAGATCACTTATATAACTCAGAAAATTGAGGATGCTTTCCAAGAAAAAAAGCACACACTGGTGGTTTGGGTGGACCTAGAAAAAGCATTTGACAAAGTGTGGAAAGATGGACTGAAAGTCAAGCTGCAAAGAAGTGAAGTGTGTGGGAGAATGTTCAAATGGATCAGCCACTATCTTGAAAATAGAACGGCCAGAGTCCAACTACAAGGACAGACCAGTAGGAAGATGGTATTGGAGCAGGGTGTTCCCCAAGGGGGAGTCCTGTCACCCACATTGTTCCTCACATATATAAATGACATATCAGAGAATATTCCAAGAAGAACCCACAATGCCTCCTTTGCAGACGACTTAGCCCTGTGGATCTCAGAGGAATATATCTCTACCGCAAGCATTCGGATGCAGCAAGCCCTAACATCACTGGAGGAGTAGGCCAAGGCATGGCTAGTAAAGATAAATGAGGAGAAAACATCATTCACAGTGTTTTCTCTCTCTAACAAACCACAGATCTCCAAATTGGTGCTAAATGGGAAAAATCTACATCTGAATGAAAACCCAAACTACCTAGGCATTACCTTTGATCCCCGCTTGACTTGGAAAACCCAGATTGAGAAAAACAGGACAAGAGCAAGGCAGAGAATGGCAATCATGAAAAAACTTGCTGGCACGGTTTGGGGAGCAGACGAGAGAGTACTAAAGAATCTATATACTGGGTGAGTGAGACCAGTCTTAGAATATGGCATTGCAGCATGGTCAACAGCCGCTAAGTCGAACTTTGACAAAATAAACAGAACCCAAAACCAAGCAATGAGAATCATAACTGGGGGCATGAAATCAACACCAATAAAAGAGTTGGAAAAGATTACTCACCTCCAGCCTATGGAGGATAGAAGGGATAGCAGAGCCCAGCAACAAGCCGAGAAATTCAGGAGGCTGATAGATCACCCAATGCACCAGAGGATAAATGGACTTGGAAGGGGAAGACTGAAGCGAAGCAACTTTGTAGAGACAGTAAAAACAAATATGAGAGCAGACCCCATAAATGCAATATCAACAGCTACGCCAATATGTACTGCACACAAGCTACCAATTTGGAAACAACAGTGCTTCCCTGAAATGATAGAAAATGTTCCTGGTATTGAGAGAAAGAACAGTCAAACTGAAACAGAAAGGAGAGTCCTAACCACAAAATATATAGAGAAACATTACCCAAGCAACACCTGGATCCATGCGTACACAGATGGATCAGCAACTAATGCAACAGAAGATGGGGGTGGAGGAGTCTTCCTGAGCTTAAGCAATGGCACACAAAAAAAGATAGCAGTCGCAACAGGGAAATTTTCAACTAACTTCAGAGCAGAGGCAGAGGCCATAAAAACTGCATCAGAAATTCTAATGACAGAAAAAAAGCTCAGAGAGACCAGTAGTTATCTTCTCAGATGCGCTGTCAGTGATTACAACACTGAAAAGTCAAATAAATGCTGAACTGGATGACCTAAGAGTAACACTTCACAGACTATGTCAGCAATACAAAAGAGTTGTGATACAGTGGATCCCTTCTCACTGCAACATCCCTGGAAATGAAGAGGCTGACAGATTGGCAAAGGAAGGGGGAAAACTTCCTCAGCTGGACACAAATATAACCTATGAGGAGTCCAAGAGTTTTATCAAGCGCAGATACAGGCACAAGTGGGAAGAAGAGCATCCAGGCCACACAAAAAATGATCCGTATTACCAGCTCAGCAGAAGTGAACAAGTGGTAATCTTCAGACTTCGCACTGGTCATAACAGATTGAGATACCATCTGTTCAACAAATTAAAGATAGGAACTACGGATGAGTGTGACTGTGGCACTGGTAAAATGACTGCCGAACACCTGCTTCAGAGGTGCCCAACATATGAGGAGCGGAGAAGACGCATATGGCCATCACCAGTACCATTCCTGGAGAAGATCTACGGAGATATCAACAGCCTCAGGCTAACCACCGCTTTCTTTGAACTTATTCAAGTTGACATCTGAGGGTGAATGAAGAAGAAGAAGAAGAAGTATGCAAACTGATAATGTCATTAGCAGATCGATTACATTTGACTTAACTTAAAAACAACCAAAAAATAACACTAAACAGAAGAAAATTTTTAAAAATATTTTAAACACACGCTTTTAATGCACCAAAAATAATTTTTCAAGGAGTTTATAGCTTGTAACATCAAATTGACAAAAAGCGTGGGGCGGTGATTTTGCATGAAATTAACTTCTGTTTCATTACTTATGTATAAAATATATGATAAGCGCTTAAGCGCTTAATGTGAAGATAACATTAAGAGATGGACAAGACAGAGTCTAGCAGAATTCTTCCACAAAGACAAGAAAGAGTCTACCAGAGCTCTTCCATCAAGACAAGAAAGAGTCTAGCAGAGCTCTTCCATCAAGACAAGAAAGAGTCTAGCAGAGCTCTTCCATCAAGACAAGAAAGAGTCTACCAGAGCTCTTCCATCAAGACAAGAAAGAGTCTACCAGAGCTCTTCCATCAAGACAAGAAAGAGTCTAGCAGAGCTCTTCCATCAAGACAAGAAAGAGTCTAGCAGAGCTCTTCCATCAAGACAAGAAATAGTCTAGCAGAGCTCTTCCATCAAGACAAGAAAGAGTCTAGCAGAGCTCTTCCATCAAGACAAGAGTCTAGCAGAGCTCTTCCATCAAGACATGAAATAATCTAGCAGAGCTATTCCATCAAGACAAGAGGAAGAAAGCGCTATAAGTGGGAAGATAACATCAAGAGATGGACAAGAAAGATTCTAACAGAGCTCTTCCATCAAGACAAGAAAGAGTCTAGCAGAGCTCTTCCATCAAGACAAGAAAGAGAAAGCGCTATAAGTGGAAAGATAACATCAAGAGATGGACAAGAAAGAGTCTAGCAGAGCTCTTCAATTAAGACATGAAAGAGTCTAGCAGAGCCCTTCCATCAAGACAAGAAAGAGTCTAGCAAAGCTCTTCCATCAAGACAAGAAAGATTCTAGCAGAGCTCTTTCACCAAGACAAGAAAGAGTCTAACAGACCTCTTCCATCAAGACAAGAAGGAGTCTAGCAGAGCTCTTCCATTAAGACAGGAAAGTCTAGCAGAGCCCTTCCATCAAGACAAGAAAAAGCCTAGCAGAGCTCTTCCATCAAGACAAGAGGAAGCGCGCACCATAAGTGGGAAGATAACATCAAGAGATGGACAAGAAAGAATTTAGCAGAGTTCTTCCATCAAGACAAGAAAGAGTCTAGCAGAGCTCTTCCATCAAGACAAGAGGAAGACAGCGCCATAAGTGGGATGACAACATCAAGAGATGGACAAGAAAGAATCTAGCAGAGCTCTTCCATCAAGACAAGAGTCTAGCAGATCTCTTCCATCAAGACAAGAAAGAGTCTAGCAGAGCCCTTCCATCAAGACAAGAAAGAATCTAGGAGAGCTCTTCCATCAAGACAAGAGGAAGACAGCACCATAAGTGGGATGACAACATCAAGAGATGGACAAGAAAGAATCTAGCAGAGCTCTTCCATCAAGACAAGAGTCTAGCAGAGCTCTTCCATCAAGACAAGAAAGAGTCTAGCAGAGCTCTTCCATCAAGATAAGAAAGAGTCTAGCGGAGCTCTTCCATCAAGATAAGAAAGAGTCTAGCGGAGCTCTTCCATCAAGATAAGAAAGAGTCTAGCGGAGCTCTTCCATCAAGATAAGAAAGAGTCTAGCAGAGCTCTTCCATCAAGACAAGAAAGAGTCTAGCAGAGCCCTTCCATCAAGACAAGAAAGATTCTAGCAGAGCTCTTTCACCAAGACAAGAAAGAGTCTAACAGACCTCTTCCATCAAGACAAGAAGGAGTCTAGCAGAGCTCTTCCATTAAGACAGGAAAGTCTAGCAGAGCCCTTCCATCAAGACAAGAAAGAGTCTAGCAGAGCTCTTCCATCAAGACAAGAAAGAGTCTAGCAGAGCTCTTCCATCAAGACAAGAAAGAGTCTAGCAGAGCTCTTCCATCAAGACAAGAAAGAGTCTAGCAGAGTTCTTTCGTCAAGACAGGAAAGAATCTAGCAGAGCTCTTTCATGAAGACAAGAGGAAGCACGCTCCATAAGTGGGAAGATAACATCAAGAAATGGACAAGAAAGAATCTAGCAGAGTTCTTCCATGAAGACAAGAAAGAGTCTAGCAGAGCTCTTCTATCAAGACAAGAAAGAGTCTAGCAGAGCTCTTCCATCAAGACAAGAAAGAGTCTAGCAGAGCTCTTCCATCAAGACAGGAAAGAATATAACAGAGCTCTTCCATGAAGACAAGAGGAAGCACGCACCATAAGTGGGAAGATAACATCAAGAGATGGAGAAGAAAGAATCTAGCAGAGCTCTTCCATTAAGACAGGAAAGTCTAGCAGAGCCCTTCCATCAGGACAAGAAAGAGTCTAGCAGCGCTCTTCCATCAAGACAAGACAGAGTCTAGCAGAGCTCTTCCATCAAGACAAGAAAGAGTCTAGCAGAGCTCTTCCATCAAGACAAGAAAGAGTCTAGCAGAGCTCTTCCGTCAAGACAGGAAAGAGTCTAGCAGAGCTCATCCATGAAGACAAGAGGAAGCACGCACCATAAGTGGGAAGATAACATCAAGAGATGGACAAAAAGAATCTAGCAGAGTTCTTCCATCAAGACAAGAAAGAGTCTAGCAGAGCTCTTCCATCAAGACAAGAAAGAGTAGCAGAGGGTTTTCCGTCAAGACAAGAAGAAGAAGATGATGGAGATCCATTGCAGGCGGCCTTCGTTGTGGAGATAGCAGTTGATGATGATGATTTGTGAGAAATTAACGGTCTTTCATTTTCTTTTTTCCTTTTATCAGCAACAAAAGTTGTATGTTGCGACTACAATTTAAGAGCGGTACCTGTTTTTCCTGTTCCATGCGCCATCCCCCTTTTTTCTTCTTTCCAATAAATTAGAGGGGAGCGGAAAAGCTTCAGGTGCGCTTTGCTTGCCTCATAATACTGACCTCCCTCCCATCGTCGTTAGATATCACGCACATTTGAAACAGACTTTCATGTGACCTGGTAGAATGCATCAAACCTCACCGCCCACCCACCTCCCCCCCATATTTCTAATCACGACATTGAGTTTTCTGCGTGCTGTGTCATTATATGTAACATATGTTCATATATTATTGAAAACTGCATTTAAATAAGTTATAACGTTTACGAAACGTCTTGCTAATCATATCTGATGGTATTAGTTGGTGTATCGGAGTTAAAACGTCGTGTCGATTTAATCCCAGATTAGAAATAAATACCCCGTTCAGGCACGGCAGTGGGATTGGCAATCTGCACAAGAAAGCTTGAGAGAGGAAACTTTCTCTCTGATAGTTACCTAGCTATGATAAACTGAGCATGTTTACCTGGCCACAGATGGCGGCATAGGTGAGCAGTGTTCCGCACGTATCTTCCATTAAAATTGAGAAGTTCCTTGTTTGCTGGGTATAAATTTAGGTCAAGTCGGTTTATCGATCTCCTAGGTAGGTCTGCAGCAGTTAACGAGGCGCGGTTTTATGCAGGGGGTGTGCAGTGTAGTTATTTCTAATACGTATACTTCTGAATTTCTGTCAGTGGAAGGAAGAAAGAGAGTTCTTCAGTTTTTGTGTAGAGCCAATCATGGCATATATAAGTGAGTCGTGGACAGTTAGCAAACAAGCAGGAAAATCCCTGGAGGTCACATGATTGGCAGAAGAATGTTAAGAATACCGCGGGCAGCTTTGAAGAGCAAGGACGATGTTCTGAAAAAGCCAATGCGCAACGGAAGCTTAGTACTCACGTTAGAAGGAAGTAATAACATTTCTGTTTATGAGAAGAAAAACACTGGAATCAGTTGTGACAACAGGATGAAATTGTAGGAAAAAATAAACACAGAACGACAAAGCGATACTGCACAGTTTGACATCGTGGCATGGGAATAAGTCAACAATGGAGTTAATAAGCAGCATTGGAACAGTAAGTTGTGGAGAGACATAATCACTTACGCGCAGGCGTGGTAGTTGAAGAAGAACAGAGTTTCCGAAGGAAGTTTAAAATAGGAAGGAAAAATTGAATATTTTGACTGGAGGCGCAGATGAAGAGCACGAAGACTGTAGAAAGGCACCGAGCATTATAAGAGCTCCAAAGATAACAAGAAAATGAGACATTTATAGATGTGCTTACTGTATCTGGAGTCACAGATAAACACACGCATGCTTAAACTATAGAAAGAGAGAGAGAAAAAGAATGCAAAAAACGTGATGAGTTCGTTAGAGTTACCACTTGAACTAATTCTTTATTTTGTCTCATAAGTAAAGTGAGTTATTTGCTCGTGCACGTTTATTGATCTGCGTAAGTGTGAAGCAGTGAGTATTATATCTGTCATCTAAGTGTGTCGTGAAAGGCGACCAAGGAAGTTTGAACATGTGGTTGGCTTCCCCATCTTGCAAGCTAAAACAACTTCAAGCAGACGATGAAGTCATTAAATACGACAAGAATCTAGATCGTTAAGTCCCACCTTTTGCATCTGAAAAGTTTCCAGAAGTGATGACCTGAATTTCATGACACTGTATGCATCACATATTTGACCCATGATAGAAGAAACAGAAGTGAAAGGCGAAATTTTTCGACACGATGCGTCACATAATTTATCCTAGGATAAAGGAAATAAAATTTATCCTAGGATAAAAGAAACATATGGTAGCTGGAATATTAGGACATTGTAAGCATCACATATTTGAGCCTATGATAGAAGAAACAGAAATGGTAGCTGGAATGTTCCGACATTACAGATTGTTCTGTACTTACGACGGGGTTCTGTTCGTTAGTAGTTGCGGCTATAAGTCAGAAATCACTATTTACTACATGGGCTATTTTGATATGTTAAAAATTAACACGCCTGAACGTAAACATTTATATGTCTTTATTGTTGTGTTTTAAACTAATTTTACTATTTGTTTATAATGAAATAACACAATGAACAAATTATAAAATAAAATAACATAATACAATGTATAAATTATGACATAAAATTATATTATACAATGTGTAAATTATAATATAAAATAACATAACACAGTGTACAAATTATAACATAAAATAACTTCTTCTTCTTCTTCTTCTTCTTCTCGTTCGCTGCTGTTTAGAAATGTCTACACAAGAAGTCCGGTTCTCTGGATGTATGTTGCTGTGGTTGAAAGTTCTTCAAGACTCCCAAACAGCTTTGTGTGGATGTGCGTCTCTGTGGGCCAATGTTCAGTTCGCAATTGACTAAGCATGTGGCACTCTTGCAGGATGTGTTCGGCTGTCTGTGCTGCCTGTCCACACGTACATAGGGGTGATGGGACCAATCTCAATATGTATAAGTGACTGTTCAGTCTGTGATGTCCTGTTCTAATACGGAACAGGATCACCTGTTTTGCTCGATCAAGATAGTGATAGTTGTCTCTTTGTTGGTCAATTTTCCTGATGGCCTTGATAAGGGTCTTCATTTCCTGGAACATAAAATAACATAACTCAATGTACACATTATAACATAAAATAACATAACACAATGTACAAATTATAACATAAAATAATGTACAAATTATAACAATAATATTAATGGGAGTGGGAGTTATTAAGTACGAGTGGCCTTAAGTCACATACATCTTTGGTCTAGAACAGTCTGTATATGCGTCACATAATTTATCCCAGGACAGTACAAATACTAGAAGATAACAAATATATACAGAAGAGAAGTGGAGTAACAAAAAGAATATGACGACAAACAAAGATACGGAAGAATTTAGAACAGGAGCGAGTTTCTTAAACTAATTGAACTCTCGTGCTCCAGAGGGCGCTAAAAACCGAAGATCAAGGATAAAACCTGTGTATGGTACGTCAGGCTAACTGTTCTTCCCCTTGCTTGCAGATTTGTTATCTCACTGGCCTATGATGACGTCAACAAGGTTCTGATATCAGGATCGGGGGTAAGTCAACATTAATCGATACATTTCTTAAACGTTGCACGTGATCTAACGACAACAGAAATTATGTTACTTAAGTTAAATGTTACTGTAACTACCAGGAATAGATATTTTTTTTTAATGTTCATGTTCTTCTCATTCGTTGATTCCCCTAAAAGAGTTCTTTACATTTCTTGTATTCTTAGCCTTTTTTTTTTTAACCACACATCTCCCTCAAAGTTGTCTCTTGTATCTATAAACATTACCATTGTGTTCCCCAAGGATCATGTGACTCCAACAAAGTCATGCTGAGTCTTCCTGTACCGTGCCATCAGCTCATGGTGTTTGCATATCTTCCTAATGGCTGACATTTCTGTACAAGTTCTCTTCTCCGCGTGTTCTACGCTCTCACTTAACCTCTTTTATCCTGGGCATTCCAGAACAAAGACCTGCCATGTAATGCTGTGCACATTTCCCCCTCAGTTAGGGTACTATCTTCAACGTCTTCTTCTCATCTCTTGTCTCACTAGCACTTGTCTGGTTCTTGTCATCTCTTGTCTCACTAGCACTTGTCTGGTTCTTGTCATCTCTTGTCCCACTAGCACTTGTCTGGTTCTTGTCATCTCTTGTCCCACTAGCACTTGTCTGGTTCTTGTCATCTCTTGTCCCACTAGCACTTGTCTGGTTCTTGTCATCTCTTGTCCCACTAGCACTTGTCTGGTTCTTGTCATCTCTTGCCCCACTAGCACTTGTCTGGTTCTTGTCATCTCTTGTCCCACTAGCACTTGTCTGGTTCTTGTCATCTCTTGTCCCATAGCACTTGTCTGGTTCTTGTCATCTCTTGTCCCACTAGCACTTGTCTGGTTCTTGTCATCTCTTGTCCCACTAGCACTTGTCTGGTTCTTGTCATCTCTTGTCCCACTAGCACTTGTCTGGTTCTTGTCATCTCTTGTCCCACTAGCACTTGTCTGGTTCTTGTCATCTCTTGTCCCACTAGCACTTGTCTGGTTCTTGTCATCCCTTGTCCCACTAGCACTTGTCTGGTTCTTGTCATCTCTTGTCCCACTAGCACTTGTCTGGTTCTTGTCATCTCTTGTCCCACTAGTACTTGTCTGGTTCTTGTCATCTCTTGTCCCACTAGTACTTGTCTGGTTCTTGTCATCCCTTGTCCCACTAGCACTTGTCTGGTTCTTGTCATCTCTTGTCCCACTAGCACTTGTCTGGTTCTTGTCATCCCTTGTCCCACTAGCACTTGTCTGGTTCTTGTCATCTCTTGTCCCACTAGCACTTGTCTGGTTCTTGTCATCTCTTGTCCCACTAGTACTTGTCTGGTTCTTGTCATCCCTTGTCCCACTAGCACTTGTCTGGTTCTTGTCATCTCTTGTCCCACTAGCACTTGTCTGGTTCTTGTCATCCCTTGTCCCACTAGCACTTGTCTGGTTCTTGTCATCTGTTGTCTCACTAGCACTTGTCTGGTTCTTGTCATCTCTTGTCCCACTAGCACTTGTCTGGTTCTTGTCATCTCTTGTCCCACTAGCACTTGTCTGGTTCTTGTCATCTCTTGTCCCACTAGCACTTGTCTGGTTCTTGTCATCTCTTGTCCCACTAGCACTTGTCTGGTTCTTGTCATCTGTGGTGAAGTGGGATGTTATAAATATTTATAAGGGACTTAGTGTACTGACTGAGATCAGCTGTGAAGGTATATATATATCTAATAAGAGTAGTATATTATATATATAACCTTACTTGCTACCACATATCTATATATCTCAGTCAGAATTATTCTGGAATAGTGTGATGCTACGTTATGTGTCTAGGGTATGTGTATGGTGAAGTGTAAGTCACAACAACAGACAGATAAACAATTTAATTTAATCCACTACTCTTAACAACACTGTGACACTCACATACATATAACACTCTATGAGAATATCTTAAAGAAGTCACTAGTAACGTTTCAAATAACAAAATGTATTCATTACTGGCATGAATGAATATGTGTCCTGATTCAACTACAAGGGAACCAGGAATCACAATCAATTTAAATTACAAGTTATGTACAGAATGTATTTAATATGAATATTGTAGTGACATATATTATTACCAATGTTCTATGTGTGTCATTTGTGTAGTGGTAAAATGAGGTAATACTGGTTTTGTTTTGTTCAAGCTCTGTTGGTATTTGTCATCATGACTTCAATAGTTTGTCTTTAGGGACCATTATTGTAGATGTTCACAGTTCCTGATTTTAAGACAAGTAAATTCCCCTCTGAATAGTATTTTTATAAAGTTATTTCAAGATGAGGGGACATAATGTTGAGCTCAGCTGGCCAATTCGCTTATCTGGCGTGATGGCGGCAGGAAAGGACTCCTCTGCTCGAATTCTCCTCTGGGCTCAGGAGACACCTCCCTGATAGCTAAAAAGACCAAGGAGTATGCTGTCCGACTCTGGATTCAGCAAATCTCTGACCAGGTGCTGCTCACTACCATCAAGACCACTGTCCCTGAAATCAAGAAGGATGTACCTTCTACTTCATAACTAATTTATATTCTCTTTTACACTGATCACAATACAGCACAAACATTGCGTTCAGAGCGTTAGGCCAACAGTCAGCTTCATTTGAAATACTTTATTCCAGTATTACCCTTCTTAATGGTTACTACGCCTCTGCACTTCCAGCATTATTTCTTTCTAGTCCATCATCCAGGTGTCAGTGTACTATTTGGCCATTCCATGCCGTTTTACTTCTCTCCGACACCCTCTGTTCAGGCTGGAGCATTATAGGCTTTACCTCACGTTTGCCACTGAACTACACATATATATACAGGCATAAATCAACAATTCACATTCAATTTTTCATTAAAAGATACTGAATGGTTCAAGCTTACCACAATTTCATGGAAATAAACACAGATACGTTGATTAGCAATGAATTCTGGCACAAACTGGCACAAATTCCGTTCTGCCTATGTTCCAGGCTTTTATTTTAGCAAAAATGTGAGCTAGCTTCAACGTACTGTCGCTTTATCAAGCTTATTTGAATTAGTGGTCTCGAACTAACGCTCCCAAGTGTGTATATCAGCGAGACTGGCCAATGAGCCACGTTTCGACAAGTGTTTGAAAAAAATGTTATCTTTTCCCGTCTCCCCCAACAACCAAGATAGTATTTATAGCCCGACCAATCGTGGTTAGGCTTTCATTTGTTGCGCTCCAATCAATTTGGAGTTTACATGGTAGGCTATTTATGTAACGTAAGGTTTTTTCAAACACGTTATAAAAAAAAATTTTATGAGCAGAAATGATTTTATGCTGTCAGGCACCCCCAATATTTTATTTTGGGTATAATTTATTAATTCCTGGACTATTTGCGTAACGTTTTACATATTATTTGTCAGCAAACCCTAAGGAACCCAAAAATACTAATTTAAAGGAGCTACGTGGCTGCGTTCAAAATATGCAATTCTTCTATCTCCTGTTTAGAAGATGTGCTGTCTGGGTACTGTTATGTGTTCAAACGTAAACCCATATAATGTTGTCTTTTCTAATAAGAGTCTGTTATGATTTATAAACCTAACTCTGGGAAAGGGTAGTGTATTTTATCACTGTCCGTCTGAAAAAAAATTAGTGCATGTAGACTTACACGCGTGATGGTAGTAATTGTGTATCGCGCGAAGCGGGTTTAGTGTTCGGCTTTCTGCCTCTCCCTTCTCTTTTTATCCCTTTAGTCCATCTGTTCGTTCGTTTTGGTAACGCAGTATAATTAATGTTAGGGTTAATTTAGGTCATTACGCAGTACGTCTCAATGCTTTTCCAAGAAATACAGCACACGTTTCATTGAAGAAGGCGGGTAATAATACAGTAAGCTTTACTATCAACGTGAAAGCGTTACAATTTGCAGACGAAGCAGAAAACAAGGGGGATTTCGAGTACATTCTTTGTGACAGCACTGTTATTTTTCCATTGCTCTTCTCTTTATTAATTTTATTTGTTAGGCTTTATATTTACCTAATAATTTATATATGTGGATTAGAATATTTCATGACACTTCCCCTCTTAAAACAGACATTATATGTCAGTCCTTTATTCTATATTCACATAGAGAAATTTATTATTATTTCTGGGGTTTACGGTGATTCTCATCACACGGATGGCGGCTTAAAAAATCCGCTCCCAGATTTGTTTTTCCAGATATATATTCAATGCTAAAATTATATGGAGCCAGAAGCAAAGACCATCGGAGTAACCTAGAGTTCTCATGCTTAGCCTGTGCTAAAAACGATAAAGGTTTGTGGTCAGTTTGCAACTTAAATGCCTTCCCATATAGATAAATATTGAATTTCTTTATTGCCCATATTACTGCAAGACATTCTTTTTCGCTAGTTGAGTAGTTGATTTCAGCTTTATTCAACTTTCTGCTAGCATATGCCACTGGGCTTAATTCCCCATCCAATGCATCTGATTTCTGTAGTAAAGTTGCACCTAGCCCAATATTACTTGCATCCGTCCTTACTATGAATTCTTGACTTAAGTCAGGTAATTTCAAAATGGGTTTACTTGTGAGCTTTTCCTTCAATTCTTGGTAAGTCATTTCACATTGTGGTGTCCATGTAATGCGATCTGGAAGTCCTTTACGTGTCAATTCCGTTAAAGGTGCACATATGGAATTAAAGTTTTTGATATACTTCTGGTAGAAACCACATAATGAGACAAAGGATCTCACGTCCTTCTTGGTTTGTGGTCTCGGGGCTTTCTGTAGTTTCTCTAAATTCTTTGGGTCAGGGGTCATGTTTCCCTGATAAACTGTGTGTCCCAAAAATTCCAATTCTTTACATCCAACGCAACATTTGGTTGGTCGGGCTGTTAAATTTGCCTCCCTAAGTCGATCAAACAGCATGTTCAGAGAGTCAATGTGTTCCTCAAATGTTTCTGTTGCTATAAGGATATCATCCATAAAATTTGTTATACAGGGATTATTCAGAGGATCCAATAATTTTCTCATCATTCTAGAGAAGACACTAGGCGCATTCTTCAATCCAAATGGCAATCTATTAAACTCATAGTGTCCTTCTGAGGTACTAAAAGCTAGGTATGGTCTAACCTCAGGCTTTACTGGAATCTGATAGTATCCTTTACTCAGATCCACTTTTGAGAAATATTTAGCTTTATTTAGTCTGGCAAACAGCTGATTTGTATCCGGCAATGGATCCACCTGTCCTTCTGTAATAGCATTCAGTCTCCTGTAATCTATACAGAGTCTATGTTCTCCAGAGGGCTTCCTTAAGAGTACAACACCGGAGCTATACGAAGACTCACTGTGCGAAATAATTCCTTCCTTCAATAGATAGTCTATCTCTTCCTTCAAAGCTTTTTCCTTAGCAAACGGAATCGAATATGGTTTCATACAGACAGGTGTGGAGTCTATGAGTTTCATATCATATTCCAATAGGTTTGTATGCCCTGGTCGGTCTGTTAACACCTCTGCATGATTATTTAGAACCTGTTGCACTCTCTCTTTCTGAGTTTTCGTTAAATGTGTACTGATTTTCTCCTGTGCTGCTGTCTCACAGGGGTGTAATGGATATTCAAATGATGAAAGTGGTTCCTTTTTCATCTCCATGGCGATGGACAAGGTCAACAAGTGTGTCTCTTCCTGATGTTCTCTTTCCAAATATTTCTTCAGGAGATTCACATGATAGATTTTTTCTTTCCCCTTCTTATCTATCTTATAATTTGTTCTAGACACCTTCTCTAGAACTGTATATGGACCCTGCCATCCAATTTGTAACTTATTCTGACTCCCGGGCAAAAGAAGCAGTACCTTCTCTCCCACAGCCAAATTTCTGTCTTTCGCCTTCCTGTTATAATAGGCAGCATGTTTCTTCCTGGCTTGTTTCAAATTTTCATTGGCAAGTTTCCAGCCAGTTTTTAACCGAGTGGTCAGCTCATTCACATACTGGTATGAAGATGTAATGTTTTCCTCTGCCTTTTCATCAGTCCACGTTCTTAACAAAGCTACATATGGACCTTTAATTGTGTGGACCTATTTGTCCATGCACCGGTATGGTCTCTTCCACTTGAAGCTTTATAGTGATGATTTTTCCTCCCAGAATTATCATTCACAAAACGACCGCTACCAATTTTTTCTTTTGGGGCTGTCTCCCCTCTTAAAATTCTTGATGAGAGATTTCCTCTCTACATCCTCTTCCTCCAGTTTGTTTAAGTCCGATTGAGGGATTTTCGGCTTATCCTGGGGTAAGACATCTTTTTTGCACTCTCCGCATAGTGGCCATTGTAAAACAGTTAAGTGAAGCTTGTCCGTGAAAAGGGGCTTCCCATTCCATTTGGTCCACTTTATCAAATCTATTTTTTCTTTTTATTGTCAGGCCTAATTTTGCCTCGGGGCGTGTCCAGGTCCTGATCCATGTTCCCACTTGTGGGTGTTCCCTCATGTGCTATGCTACACCTTTCTACAAAGTTCTCAATGTCCCATCTTGCTTTGGGCCAATAATAATTGTGAGCCACCTTTTGAATGATGGTACCTATCTTCTCATGGTCCCCATCTGGTTTCACATGTAGGCTCCTTATTAAGTCTGTCCTATATCTTTTTGGAAGAACCAGCTGTCCGTGACCATGGGATCTAGTTCCGGCCTTCCTATACATCAACTTGTTTTTCATGTAAAAATCTCCCTTGCCTGGAGTTGTATGACAAGTTGACAATTTTCTGAAACAAGGCTTGAGTGTTTTATCCCCAGCCTGTGCCTTCCTCATCTCTTCTGGAGTGGTATCTAACATAATATCCTCCTCCTGTCTTGAGGTCGACCTGACCTGAAGGGTTGCCATATACACAGGTTTCCTTCTGCAACGGTCAGTGTCATGATTGTCCATCTGACAAT
This sequence comes from Oreohelix idahoensis, assembly GCA_024509875.1. Classification (NCBI taxonomy): domain Eukaryota; kingdom Metazoa; phylum Mollusca; class Gastropoda; order Stylommatophora; family Oreohelicidae; genus Oreohelix; species Oreohelix idahoensis. Next base: position 598,798 of record JAMPIV010000840.1, on the reverse strand, counting down.
TTTTTACACCACCTTTTTCCTTGGTTGAAAGATTTTCTTTCATCATATTTCCTTTCATCGAATTGTGGGAATTTATTTTTATTTTCATACCGTGGCCTATCAAATTGGTGCTTACCTTTATTTTGATCCCTAGGATCAAATTTATTAAAGTTCTGTGGTGCCCTAAAGTTGTCCACCTGTTTCTTTTTATTACCTGTTACCTCTGCTTGAGCTGCTTGATACCTTTCAGCAACATTTAGCAACTCACCCAGCCTCTCTGCACCTTGTTCCATGAGAAACTTTCTCAGGTCTGGAGCCATGGACTCTCTTAGTTGCTCTATAAGGACCATTTCCTTAAGATCTTGGGTTTTCCCCAGAGAAGTCCATTTCTCCAAGTATGTCTCTATTCGTGCAGAGAACTGGTGATAGGTTTCACCTGACAGTAGTTTAGCATTCCTAAATTTTTTCCTGTAAAACTCTGCATTCTTTTCATACCTTAACAAAAGAGCCTGCTTTAGCATGTCATAATTTTCCTGATCACCTCTGCTCATTTTTGCAAAAACTTCATAAGCTGCCCCACGAAGTCCCTGAGATAACTTTAAGCTCCACCTTTCTCTCTCTAACCCATACGTGGTAGCTAATAGTTCGTACCTATTTATATAGCTCTCAATATCATCGTCTTTCTCAACAAAATGATCTAAATGAAAGTTCATAGCTGAGATTGAGGCTCCTTGAGTAACCGTAGCATCAGAGGCAAAGGGGCTGGCACCATTTTCAGGAGCATGGCCTTGAAACTCAAACTCCCTTAGTCGTAACTCATGTTCCCTTTGTAATCTCTTCTCCTCCTTTTCTGCTTCCCTTTCTGCAGCTTGTCTTCTTTCCTCGGCTTCTCTTTCTGCAGCTAATCTTTTGTCTTCTCTTTCTGCCTCCAATTTCTTAGCCTCAGCCTCAATCTGCAACCTCTTAGTCTCAGCCTCAGCTTGCAACCTCTTAGTCTCAGCCTCAGCTTGCAACCTCTTAGTCTCAGCCTCTAACTTTCTTTCGGCTTCTTTTTCTAATCTTCTTTCTTCGCGTTCAATAAATTTGTCACATTCCGTTGTGACATAGGCAACCATAACTTGCCCATCTAATCCTAACTCTTTTGCAGTCTGAACCGCAGCAGATCGAAATTTGGCCAGGTCCGCCATTGTCTATCAGGTAACTTAATACAATGTCTAACCAACAATTCAATCTCTAATGGACAAAACAGGCACCGTGAGCTCAACCTTATTTAATTCCACCCAAGGATACCTTTTAATTCTTATATTCCCTGAAGTGAATTACCCCCAATATTTTTAATAGTTAAAGATTCAAAATCCCGAGAGCGAGACCCCAATATATGTGGTGAAGTGGGATGTTATAAATATTTATAAGGGACTTAGTGTACTGACTGAGATCAGCTGTGAAGGTATATATATATCTAATAAGAGTAGTATATTATATATATAACCTTACTTGCTACCACATATCTATATATCTCAGTCAGAATTATTCTGGAATAGTGTGATGCTACGTTATGTGTCTAGGGTATGTGTATGGTGAAGTGTAAGTCACAACAACAGACAGATAAACAATTTAATTTAATCCACTACTCTTAACAACACTGTGACACTCACATACATATAACACTCTATGAGAATATCTTAAAGAAGTCACTAGTAACGTTTCAAATAACAATATGTATTCATTACTGGCATGAATGAATATGTGTCCTGATTCAACTACAAGGGAACCAGGAATCACAATCAATTTAAATTACAAGTTATGTACAGAATGTATTTAATATGAATATTGTAGTGACATATATTATTACCAATGTTCTATGTGTGTCATTTGTGTAGTGGTAAAATGAGGTAATACTGGTTTTGTTTTGTTCAAGCTCTGTTGGTATTTGTCATCATGACTTCAATAGTTTGTCTTTAGGGACCATTATTGTAGATGTTCACAGTTCCTGATTTTAAGACAAGTAAATTCCCCTCTGAATAGTATTTTTATAAAGTTATTTCAAGATGAGGGGACATAATGTTGAGCTCAGCTGGCCAATTCGCTTATCTGGCGTGATGGCGGCAGGAAAGGACTCCTCTGCTCGAATTCTCCTCTGGGCTCAGGAGACACCTCCCTGATAGCTAAAAAGACCAAGGAGTATGCTGTCCGACTCTGGATTCAGCAAATCTCTGACCAGGTGCTGCTCACTACCATCAAGACCACTGTCCCTGAAATCAAGAAGGATGTACCTTCTACTTCATAACTAATTTATATTCTCTTTTACACTGATCACAATACAGCACAAACATTGCGTTCAGAGCGTTAGGCCAACAGTCAGCTTCATTTGAAATACTTTATTCCAGTATTACCCTTCTTAATGGTTACTACGCCTCTGCACTTCCAGCATTATTTCTTTCTAGTCCATCATCCAGGTGTCAGTGTACTATTTGGCCATTCCATGCCGTTTTACTTCTCTCCGACACCCTCTGTTCAGGCTGGAGCATTATAGGCTTTACCTCACGTTTGCCACTGAACTACACATATATATACAGGCATAAATCAACAATTCACATTCAATTTTTCATTAAAAGATACTGAATGGTTCAAGCTTACCACAATTTCATGGAAATAAACACAGATACGTTGATTAGCAATGAATTCTGGCACAAACTGGCACAAATTCCGTTCTGCCTATGTTCCAGGCTTTTATTTTAGCAAAAATGTGAGCTAGCTTCAACGTACTGTCGCTTTATCAAGCTTATTTGAATTAGTGGTCTCGAACTAACGCTCCCAAGTGTGTATATCAGCGAGACTGGCCAATGAGCCACGTTTCGACAAGTGTTTGAAAAAAAATGTTATCTTTTCCCGTCTCCCCCAACAACCAAGATAGTATTTATAGCCCGACCAATCGTGGTTAGGCTTTCATTTGTTGCGCTCCAATCAATTTGGAGTTTACATGGTAGGCTATTTATGTAACGTAAGGTTTTTTCAAACACGTTATAAAAAAAATTTTATGAGCAGAAATGATTTTATGCTGTCAGGCACCCCCAATATTTTATTTTGGGTATAATTTATTAATTCCTGGACTATTTGCGTAACGTTTTACATATTATTTGTCAGCAAACCCTAAGGAACCCAAAAATACTAATTTAAAGGAGCTACGTGGCTGCGTTCAAAATATGCAATTTCTTCTATCTCCTGTTTAGAAGATGTGCTGTCTGGGTACTGTTATGTGTTCAAACGTAAACCCATATAATGTTGTCTTTTCTAATAAGAGTCTGTTATGATTTATAAACCTAACTCTGGGAAAGGGTAGTGTATTTTATCACTGTCCGTCTGAAAAAAAAATAGTGCATGTAGACTTACACGCGTGATGGTAGTAATTGTGTATCGCGCGAAGCGGGTTTAGTGTTCGGCTTTCTGCCTCTCCCTTCTCTTTTTATCCCTTTAGTCCATCTGTTCGTTCGTTTTGGTAACGCAGTATAATTAATGTTAGGGTTAATTTAGGTCATTACGCAGTACGTCTCAATGCTTTTCCAAGAAATACAGCACACGTTTCATTGAAGAAGGCGGGTAATAATACAGTAAGCTTTACTATCAACGTGAAAGCGTTACAATTTGCAGACGAAGCAGAAAACAAGGGGGATTTCGAGTACATTCTTTGTGACAGCACTGTCATTTTCCCATTGCTCTTCTCTTTATTAATTTTATTTGTTAGGCTTTATATTTACCTAATAATTTATATATGTGGATTAGAATATTTCATGACATCATCCCTTGTCCCACTAGCACTTGTCTGGTTCTTGTCATCTCTTGTCTCACTAGCACTTGTCTGGTTCTTGTCATCTCTTGTCCCACTAGCACTTGTCTGGTTCTTGTCATCTCTTGTCCCACTAGCACTTGTCTGGTTCTTGTCATCTCTTGTCCCACTAGCACTTGTCTGGTTCTTGTCATCTCTTGTCCCACTAGTACTTGTCTGGTTCTTGTCATCTCTTGTCCCACTAGCACTTGTCTGGTTCTTGTCATCTCTTGTCCCACTAGCACTTGTCTGGTTCTTGTCATCTCTTGTCCCACTAGCACTTGTCTGGTTCTTGTCATCTCTTGTCCCACTAGCACTTGTCTGGTTCTTGTCATCTCTTGTCCCACTAGCACTTGTCTGGTTCTTCTCATCAGTTCCACGCTGGTAACCTTGTCGTACCGCCCCACGCCTTCTATTCTAGGCAAACGCTCAGTTATGAAAAGTCTGTAGCTTCTTGCTTGTTGTTTTTGTTGTTCGTTTATCTATGATCTTCTGAAGAGGATGTTCCCTCAGCCCATGCCTCTACATCATCATGTTCTCCATCTGTCTCCTCAAACTATACATTTGCATAATCATTATTTTCTTTTGTCGCTTCTTCCGAAGCATGAAGTCACCACTACAGCTGGTCATCTCGTAGGAAGCTTGCACCAAAGCATTCTTGTGCTGTTGTAGCGGTGGTTTGTGGAGCAATTTCTTGTACACGATGAGGCTACCTGTCCCATGCTAAGCTACATATTAGACGCCTCTGGCCAGGTAGTCCTGTTCTTTCTTTGTCTTCTCGGAGATACGCGGGGACTACATGGGGTGGTAGAGTAGATAACATGATGTCAAATCAAAGGACATTCTTTGGGGTATCGGGATAATTGTTGTTGCTAGAACGGACAGCACTACTGCTTTACATTAACAGAGTATCCGCAATGTGCGTCCGTGGTAGGTTTTTTTTTTTTTTTTTTTTTTTTTTTTTTTTTTTGCGTTCGCCCGCTAATACTCGAGGCGAAATCTCAGGTTATCATTTATGTCTAACCTGACATTGATTTTACGTGAGTATCCCTTTATTTCTTGTACAGAGACAAATGTCCCTCGCCATTCAGGCAAATACTCGCCGATTTCGGAGGTACCCATTGCAGCTGGGTCGGCTCAGGAGCCGCCAGTCCCTGGTCGACGACACTTCTTCAAATGTTCTCGCCAGGTCTCGAGTTAATCCAGTCCAAATCCCGGTCGACGAAAAATCCTCAAATGCCGTCGCCCGGGTTTGATCCTGTATCACCCGGTCGCCAGAGCGGTGTTGTAACCACTACGCTAGCGCGGCTCCCCGTGGTAGGTAAAATAGTAGACATTAGCTGGAATAGTTACATTATTTGTTCAAAGTTGTATCCTATCAATGTTAAAATGATGTTTTTAAGCGGAAATTAAGGTTTCTTTTAATAACTTTGAACATATTTAGTAACGTTGACGTTACCTTGAATTAATTATCTAATACAGTGTAGTCCGGATACGTAGAAGTGGCTGTCACTATATAAAATACTTCTGCTAAACCAAAATTCCGCTTACTCGAATTCTGCTTAAAAGATGGATATTTACGTCAGAATAAAGCATGAAGCAATTATTTTAACCAATCAAACAGGTATTTTGATTTTAAATTGTCATTTCTGCATGTTTTAAAGTTTTCAAGAGCAATTTAGCGAAGCCTAAAATGTAGTATCCAGTTAAAAGCATAGTAAAAAAAAAAAAAAAAATTTTAAAGGACCCCGTTACACGCCCATTGAGGTATATTGAGAATATGGTGTTAGGCCTATATTTTCTTGACAATTGGCACACTAGGGGTGATGCGGTCAGCATCACGCCGGTTGCCTTAACCTTCCCAGAGTTGCTCTCGTACCTAATTCATGATTCTGGGTCGACCCCCTAGCCGTTTGCGGTCTAAAAAATCCCACCTCAACTGGGGATCGAACCATGAACCACCGAGATAAGAAGCCAGTGCACCAATCACTGCGCTACCGAGGCTCCCTAGTAGCGAAATTCGATATAAGCGAGTTCCGCTTAAGTGGACCGCACTGTATGCTCTAGAGCCTGTTGTTAACTTTACTAAACTCACAATGTGCACGTAGAGTGAAAATAGCAGGATTGATATATGAGATTGTTGGGACCTCCGGAACAGAAAAATTAAATCTGTTCCTTATTTTTAGAACGGCGACATGACCTCAGATTTAAAACGAAATATAAATTAGTTTGGTTTGAAGGACTATCTTCATTGCACACGAACTAATCCATCAGTACCGATCTCCTCCTTTAGATCACACAAGGAAGATCTCAGCACAGTGCACGAACTCCGTAGCACCGGCGATAATCCTGATGTGTGTATATAGGAATCACACATTCTATAAATATTTTTGTGGTGCATAGGATTCTAATTTTTAAATTTTGCCAGGGCAGCGGCTTGATAGGCCTTCTCTTTACGATTTCCAACAGCCGAGGAATTTTTAACGTGCCCAACTTGCACACGGGACCTCCTAATTTTTTCGCCCTTATCTGAGAAGGCTAGGTATCCGATCTCACTACCAGGGAGACCAGGGCCCATGACATCACTAGGACCACTGGTTCTGAAAAATAATTTTCATAAATCATATTCCCTCAACTGGGAATCAAACCCGGTACCTCTAGAACTCGAGGCCGACGCCATGTCTCTTAGCCACTCCGACCCCCAATATAAATGTATTAAGTATATCCCTTGTGATTGGCATGTGTAAAGTATTCTCTATCACCACAGTTTTAGATTACGTAAATGTTCTGTCTCTGCACTCATATGTTATCCCAACATATTTATATCTATACTCTCCACCTGACTTCTTTGCTACTCAGGATGGCACTGTACGTCTATGGACTCTTAATGGCCAGGAACTTCACAAGAGAAACGTGTTGCCTGATATTCCTGCGGGTAAGTTTTTGGCCAAAATTTATTTATAGCTGTGTGTGTGTATGTGTTTTGTTTTGTTAAATAAGAGTTTTGCCTCGTATTGCCAGGGCGCGTCCGGTTCAACCTAGACTTAAGGTCCATCGGTTTATTTCGCTGTATGTCCAAATATTAAAGACCTTTTGGTCTGGTTATCCGGCATTAAAAGAACAATTGTTTTTCATATTTGATCTGATCGGCGGTTGATGTAAGGAGATCCCAGACCACGTGGACTTTTATATTAGGGCATGCGCCCTAATATAACCGACCGAACTTGTGTTCATGTTGAACATGTGATGCTTGCTACATGGAGGCAAAATTCTTTTTAAAAAATTAATGTAAGCAGGACAGAGGTGTTTTGAAGAATGATAGTAAACCTAATAGTTGTGAACAGCAAGAAATAAGTAGTTATAATATTTAAAATTATCAGATTCATCATCATCATCTCCTTCTTCCATCCTTATGGAGCAACAACTGCAGCTGTCCCCTTTCAGTAAGCCTGTGTCAAAGAACATGCTCCGGCTGTGGTGGTTCTATGTACATTTTTTAACATGATGAGGTTACCAGCACGTGCACAACCTCATTGGTCAGTTTTAAGACGTGCCTGACGTAGCAGTTGTCCTATTATTTCTTTGCCTTCTGAGAGACTCCTGGGATTTACAAAGAGCAACATAATTAATAATAATAATAATAATCGTTGAAAGGAATAAAATTGATCAGAACTTGTTTTCCTCTCGCTCTATTCTTCATGTTCTTTTTCTTTATCACCTTTCAATTCCTCAATGCTCATAAGTCTTCAATAACTTATGCCAAGTCTTCATATCTCATGCCATCAGCGCCTGTCTATTGCATCTCGTTAAAATACTATATTTAAATTGCTTTTATAATGCTTCACTTTATTTGTTTCTAATCACAGTATCAAATATACACATACAGGGCATTTCACTTGCGTCGTGACGTCAGTTTTTGAAAGTCAAATCGGGTTTTCTATTCACGTTAGACCGTACCAGGCGTAAAACACGAATTAATTAAATGGTTTATCGTTAAAGACTTGAATGGTCGGTTGCAATCCAGCATCACATGACCTCTTGCATTGTGGGTACAAACCACAGTATGACTTAGAGAAAATGAGTCCTGCATTGGTAGTTTCTGCACGTGCTACGCTAGTGAAGTGTGGGTGGACAGGTTGAAGGAAGAGATCACCTGTAATGACCAAGACCGGGATATCGTGTTAATCTTAAAGGAGAAGGAGAGCACAATGCGGTCTGTCTAAAGCACCAAAGTCTTGCCAGTGACTCGGAACCACTTGCCAGATGAATCATTATAATCAGATTACATCTTTGTTGCTTTATTCATATCTGAGATGTTTCACGCCATCCGATTTCCAGCTTCCGCACCAATACACATTTTAATCTGACTTGGTGTAACTGTAAATAAAGGTCTTGGGTACAAGAGCGCCAAAGATCACTGGTGGTCTTGTCACGAGATTGCCTCCCCTGGCTTTGCAGTAGTGGTCCACTAATGGTCACAACGCAAGCATATCTAAAAGTAGGTCATCCAAGGTATCTATCTTCGCGCAAGATTACTCTTGGCGAAGATATAGATAGAAGATGAATGTCGTTTCTACCTTAGGGGAGCCTTCACAGGAAATCCCAGAAGTCAAGAACAAACGCTGCTTAAGGGCTGAGCAAATTTTTTAACTTATTATGTGGTCCGTTGCCTTTTGTGAAGGGGTTATACAATGATTCTGGCCCGTCAAGCCCCCAGTTGGAGTAATCCAACGAATGCCCTCTTGTAAGTACTTACTTACTTAGTCGTTCCCCTTCTACCGTGAGGTGTAGAGGTTTGGAAGAGAGAGCGCCAGACTATTCTATCGGCTGTCTTCCTCCTGGCCTGGTTCCATTCTAGTCCTCGGTCCTTCAAAGATTGTCTAATGTTGTCCTCCCAGCGGACTCTGGGTCGTCCTCGGGGTCTGGATCCTTGGCTCTTTGTTTCCCATGCTTGTAAGTAATGGCTCTATATTGATATATATGTATTTATCAAGAAGAACTGGCTCATACGTTTGCTTTCATACATATAAACTGAATCAACTATTATTGTTTAGTTTAAAATAACATACAACAAATTTAATAGTCTTTAACATGGGAAAATAAATATGGAAAATTTGGTGAAAATTGAAATTAAAGTTTCCTCACTGAGGTTTTGGTAGGGCGTTAATAATAATAATGTCCGTATTTTTGCTGTAGCCTGTTATATAAAACTTAGCTCCAGATGCGTCCTGCAGCTGTGGTTTCCGTCACTTCTTTTTGGTGATGAGTACACTTCTCCACGTAATTCGTCCACTGTAGGCGGTTGGTGGTGATACTCTTCTCTCACACTAGTGGCGTAGGAACTTCAGTACTTAAGTCTGATGTCTCTTAACCACGAACAGTGACAAATTAGAAGTAAGCAAATGCCTCGGTACATTTGTTCTCCGCAAACTAACAGGCCCATTTTCATGCGCTCCACCCACGAATGTTAACCTCTCAGAAGAATTAAATTCCCGAGCACACAATGTAACTCAGGGAATATGATGAAAATTCACCAATATCCTTCTGGGTGTCAACTAGGAAATTGCGTCTGGAGTGCATGAATAATGATTTGCCTGAATTACAATTAAAAAGGTATATAAATCTCACAAAATGATTCTATACACTTTAGGCACATGTGATGTAATCATCACTCATTACTCGTCGCTACTCCCGTCGGGGTCTGGGGTCGCTCTTCTGTCGGGTTTCCCGCACGACTAGTCAGAAACAATCACCATCTCTTGCAGTAGTGGTTCATGCATATACTATTTTCATATGTTGAGGTTGCCAGCCTCATATATATAACCACTTAGCAAGAAACCTGTAAAATTTACATTAGTAAATAAATTGTTTACACTTACCCCAAAATTTTGGGAATACACACTTCTCCTGGCGCAGATTAGAATGGACCCACAGCCCTGTATTTAGATGCTGTTCGAATCACTTAAGTCTGAGAAATTCTTCTTATGACGTGTGAAAAACTTGGGCTGGAAATCTATAATTCCTCTTATGACGGGTGAGACAATTGGTCTGGAAATCTATAATTCCTTTTTTGACGGGTGAGACACTTGGTCTGGAAATCTATAAGTCCTCTTATGACGGGTGAAACACTTGGTCTGGAAATCTATAATTCCTCTTATGACTCCTTGTGATAAAATTCCCAAGTTTCCAGTCTTGTATTAAAATTGCGGGTTTACTTGTACTTCCAAAGTTGCCCAATACTCGATCTGGTACTTATAGTTGTGGAATGATAGGTCCTATCCTCTTTCCTCTGGCTTGTTGGAGGTGTTTAGTTGCCGCTGCGATGCAGTCTGTCTGTGTGCTGTGACTCAGAGTTTGTTAGATTATATCTCACAATCCTTAGTTTCAAATCCCAGCTGTGTTTCCGCCGAAAGTTCCAATCAGATCGTAGTAGATTCTGGCGAACCAATCCAATCTATCTAGCACTGTTTGGGTGGGGAAGTTTATCATTACTCATCCCACACGTATTTGTAAATATTAAATTTAATTACACACGTGGCCTCTTACACAGTGATGTCATATCATTACCTAAGACTTCCGGTGCACCTCTGTTTATCACCTTTATCTGCGTGCCTCCGCTAGACATGTCTGGTCAGACCCTATGGTCTTCTTTCATCGTATCACAATACGAGCTTGTGTCAACATGATCAACAACTTTCCCATGGGGTCAAATGTTTGACCACCCCATTTCCCCAGGCGGTCAAACAGATTAGGCGATAAAATATTATCGCTGGCCGGGTCACCAAACCTGGCGAATCGTAACAACAGTCTGTGAGTGGAGTGTGAAACTATAAGATACGCATTACTCCCGTATCAAATACTGCCATAGGGGAGTGGCGTGTTAGAGAATTCACCATGCTATGTCCAGCATAGAGCAAAATAGTGAAAATAACAATGAAAAGGCATGATTTATGCCAAATAAAAGCGATGAGTGAGAAAAATAAAGAAAAAGAAAGGATACTGCCGGAGGGCTGAATGTGTGAAAGATCACACAAAAGAGCATGTTCAGACGTTTTGTCACAGGTCTGTGATACCGTTCAGAAAAGGGGAATGCACATTATACCATCCCTTCCCTCCTTCTGAACATGAAATCAGATATGAAGATCCTTTACATGCACGCCCAGCCAGAATAGAATACACGGGAAAGAAAATGAAGCGCATGACTCAACTCAACAAGTTTCGGAACGGCAGAAAAGCTACAGAAAAAAAAAAAGCGACAAGCTAATCAGTCCTAGTTAAGCAACAATTAAGAAACCCTGCAGTGGGCCATTCTCCCAGGTTATGCATTGATTTTGGGCAAAGGGAAGTAATAAGTAAAATATTGACGAACATACAAGTGAGTGCTATAAAGGAGAGAAAGGAGGTGATCATTGAACGTCTAAGAGATCTAATAAAAGAACGACCAGTCAGACCGTTGTAAAAGTAATGTTGTTCGTTCATTCATTAACCTTTAGCCCCCAATAGAGCATTGGCCGGCAGCAAATTCACGTCAAACCACGCTGTCCCGTACTGTTCGTTTAAGGTCTTGCCATTCCTTCTTTATCCCTGTACTGTGCGCCTCTTACTCTCTACTGCTGAGGTGTAAATATACTGTTCAAAAAAAGAAACGCATAGCTATCCGAGGGCTCGTTTTTATGAGTTTGTAAGTAAAATTTGGTGCTAGGGTATATAAAAACCAGCCTCAAATGTTCTTTACAGTGTCAAATGCACGTGTTGACCTGAATTGCGTTCGTTTTTGTAATCGTTACAACGCAGTGGTCAATTGTGTTTATGACGCAATTTTTGACCACAGCTCATGTTGCGCACACGTGAAAGCAACAAAATTTGGGGTGAACACTATTCACTGACTACGCAACTGAAACCATATAAAAGGATAACGCTACACACACAAAAATTCAGTTCATTTTCAAGCAGACATTTATGGCGTCTCTATCGATAAATTTAAGGAACATTGCTATTGGCATCTAAACGTGCATCAGAGTACCATCAGTCGACTTTGGCACCGGTTCCAAGCCACTGGCTCAGTTGAAGACCGGCATCGCAGTGGACGACCCAGAGTGACAACAGCAGCGGAGGATCGCTTTATTCGGCTTCGTCACCTCAGAGACAGGTTTACAACAGCTTCCTCAACTGCCCAGTCATTGCCTGCAGGACGTCATGTGTCTGATCAAACTGTCCGGAATAGACTGCATGACGCTGGACTTTGGGCACAACGACCTCAACGAGGACCTGTTCTTACGCGCCGCCATCGCCAAACTCGACTTCTTTGGTCCAACCAGCATTGTCCCTGGGCAGCTGACAATCAATGGAGACGTGTCTGGTTTAGTGACGAATCTTTCTTTTTATTACAGCGTCATGATAGACGTAGGGTCTACCGTAGGCGAAATGAACGTTTTGCCCAAAATTGCGTTGATGAAGCTCCGCCGCACGGTGGTGTAGGTGCAGTGGTGTGGGGAATGATCAGTTACAACGGAAGGAGTCAATTGGTGCACATTGAAGGAGGCTTGAGTGCGCAACGATACGTCAGTGAAATTCTTCGACCCCATGTCCTTCCACTTTTGGCTGCCCAAAGGTCTGTGTTTCAACAGGACAACGCCAGACCCCATTGTGCACGGTTGACCACGCAGTTCCTGACTGCCAACAACATTCTCACCCTTCCCTGGCCATCCCTGTCTCCAGACATGAGTCCGCTTGAGCACCTGTGGGATTAGCTGCATAGACGTGTTTGTCGCCGAGACGTTGCTCCAGCCAATCGTCGTGATCTGTTCCAGGCACTCCAGGAAGAGTGGGAAGCCATCCCACAGGCCCACATCAGACGTCTGATGGCATCCATGCCCAGGAGATGCCAGTCGCTGATCGATGCAAGAGGAGGCCACATACCATACTAACGGGAAAGCCCGTACGCCAGAAAACTCTCGTGACCCAGATGCAAAACAACTGTCAATTGATTGGTTGAACCCTAAAGTATTCTTGTGTGCAATTTGGACAATTAACTCATTAAATTAAAAAAGTTATTGAATGTCAAAATTATGGCTATGTGTGTGCCTTCAGTAGCTATGCGTTTCTTTTTTTGAACAGTATACATTCAGGAAACGATATTGTAACATTCTCCCAACAGAAGTGGACACCTTGCTTGTCTGTTTATGCACTTTAAAAAAAAAATCTATTTAAGTATCTCTCTGTCTGTCTGTCTCTCTCTTTCTCTCTGTCTGTCTGAGTATCTTTTTCGAGATATTGTAGTTTCTGGGCAGAGTTAGTCATTTAGATAATATTGCAAACTAGATAATATTATAATTGATATAATATTGTAAACTAGGACTGGTAATCTTTTTGTTCATCAAATACTGTTATGGTGTTGAAGAATACAATAAGTGATCATACTTTCCCCAGACATATAATCTGTCATTGCAGAGTAATTGATCCTTTTTTCCCTACCAGATGGTCTTCCAGTGTTATGCAGTAATTGATCCTTTTTTCCCTACCAGATGGTCTTCCAGTGTTAAGCAGTAATTTATCCTTTTTTCCCTACCAGATGGTCTTCCAGTGTTAAGCAGTAATTGATCCTTTTTTTCCCTACCAGATGGTCTTCCAGTGTTAAGCAGTAATTGATCCTTTTTTCCCTACCAGATGGTCTTCCAGTGTTAAGCAATAATTGATCTTTTTTTTTCTTCCCTACCAGATGGTTTACCAGTGCTACATAGTAATTGATTTTTTTTTTTCTTCCCTACCAGATGGTTTTCCAGTGCTACATAGTAATTGATTTTTTTTTCCTTCCCTAACAGATGGTTTTCCAGTGCTTAGTAGTAATTGATCTTTTTCCCCATTAGATAATCTTAATCATTTTTTTAAAACAAATAATCTACTTTTTATTCATTCCTCTTCTACCTTGGGGTCTATAGGTTTGCCATAGAGCCGCCATTTCTCTCTGTAGTTTCCTATAATCAGGTGATTGGCCTGTTGACTTGACCAAATAATCTTGGTCATTGTTCCCCCACCAGGTAATCATGCAGTATGTACAGATAAGTAATTGATCATTCTTCCCTCACCAGATAATCAGGCAGTATGTACAGATTAGTAATTGATCATTCTCCTCCCACCAGATAATCTTACAGCATGTACAGATTAGTAATTGATCATTCTCCTCCCACCAGATAATCTTACAGCATGTACAGATTAGTAATTGATCATTCTCCTGCCACCAGATAATCTTACAGCATGTACAGATTAGTAATTGATCATTCTCCTCCCACCAGATAATTTTACAGCATGTACAGATTAGTAATTGATCATTCTCCTGCCACCAGATAATCTTACAGCATGTACTGATTAGTAATTGATCATTCTCCTCCCACCAGATAATCTTACAGCATGTACAGATTAGTAATTGATCATTCTCCTCCCACCAGATAATTTTACAGCATGTACAGATTAGTAATTGATCATTCTCCTGCCACCAAATAATCTTACAGCATGTACAGATTAGTAATTGATCATTCTCCTCCCATCAGATAATCTTACAGCATGTACAGATTAGTAATTGATCATTCTCCTCCCACCAGATAATTTTACAGCATGTACAGATTAGTAATTGATCATTCTCCTCCCACCAGATAATCTTACAGCATGTACAGATTAGTAATTGATCATTCTCCTCCCACCAGATAATCTTACAGCATGTACAGATTAGTAATTGATCATTCTCCTCCCACCAGATAATCTTACAGCATGTACAGATTAGTAATTGATCATTCTCCTCCCACCAGATAATCTTACAGCATGTACAGATTAGTAATTGATCATTCTCCTGCCACCAGATAATCTTACAGCATGTACAGATTAGTAATTGATCATTCTCCTCCCACCAGATAATCTTACAGCATGTACAGATTAGTAATTGATCATTCTCCACCCACCAGTTAATCTTACAGCATGTACAGATTAGTAATTGATCATTCTCCTCCCACCAGATGATCTTACAGCATGTACAGATTAGTAATTGATCATTCTCCTCCCACCAGTTAATCTTACAGCATGTACAGATTAGTAATTGATCATTCTCCACCCACCAGTTAATCTTACAGCATGTACAGATTAGTAATTGATCATTCTCCTCCCACCAGATAATCTTACAGCATGTACAGATTAGTAATTGATCATTCTCCTCCCACCAGTTAATCTTACAGCATGTACAGATTAGTAATTGATCATTCTCCACCCACCAGTTAATCTTACAGCATGTACAGATTAGTAATTGATCATTCTCCACCCACCAGTTAATCTTACAGCATGTACAGATTAGTAATTGATCATTCTCCTCCCACCAGATAATCTTACAGCATGTACAGATTAGTAATTGATCATTCTCCTCCCACCAGATAATCTTACAGCATGTACAGATTAGTAATTGATCATTCTCCTCCCACCAGATAATCTTACAGCATGTACAGATTAGTAATTGATCATTCTCCTCCCACCAGATAATCTTACAGCATGTACAGATTAGTAATTGATCATTCTCCACCCACCAGTTAATCTTACAGCATGTACAGATTAGTAATTGATCATTCTCCTCCCACCAGATAATCTTACAGCATGTACAGATTAGTAATTGATCATTCTCCTCCCACCAGATAATCTTACAGCATGTACAGATTAGTAATTGATCATTCTCCTCCCACCAGATAATCTTACAGCATGTACAGATTAGTAATTGATCATTCTCCTCCCACCAGATAATCTTACAGCATGTACAAATTAGTAATTGATCATTCTCCTCCCACCAGATGATCTTACAGCATGTACAGATTAGTAATTGATCATTCTCCTCCCACCAGATAATCTTACAGCATGTACAGATTAGTAATTGATCATTCTCCTCCCACCAGTTAATCTTACAGCATGTACAGATTAGTAATTGATCATTCTCCTCCCACCAGATAATCTTACAGCATGTACAGATTAGTAATTGATCATTCTCCTCCCACCAGATAATCTTACAGCATGTACAGATTAGTAATTGATCATTCTCCTCCCACCAGATAATCTTACAGCATGTACAGATTAGTAATTGATCATTCTCCACCCACCAGTTAATCTTACAGCATGTACAGATTAGTAATTGATCATTCTCCACCCACCAGATAATCTTACAGCATGTACAGATTAGTAATTGATCATTCTCCTCCCACCAGATAATCTTACAGCATGTACAGATTAGTAAAATACCTTTTTCACCCACAAGTTAATCATCATCATTTTCCTCCACCGACAGATTTGGTAACATAAAACAGAAACATATGTTTTTCCTCACCAGATAATCTTGCAGTATGTACATAGTGGCCATTTATCTGTTCTTTTCCTTTTCTGCCCCACCAGATAATTCTAATGATTTTTTCCCTCAAAATAATTTAGCAGTAAAGGGTAGTAATTTATTAATTTTTCCAACAAATAATTCTGCAGTTTATAGTAGAAATTGAGTATTTTTCCTACACAAAATGTTGCAATATAGTGCATCAGTTATGTCTTTTTTCGACTAGTTAATTTTGCTGTCTACAATAGTAACTGATCACTTTCCCCACCAAATAATCTTGCAGTGTAAGATATCAGCTGATTATGTTTCTGCAGAATATTCAACCAGTGTAGAATATTAATCATAAACCTGTCTTTGTCATAAGAGGTGACAAATATGAGGTTATGCATGTTGTTGACAACCTCATCATGTCAAACAAATTGCTACAGAAACCACCCCTGGAAGACTATGTGAATGTTTTGGTGCAAGCTTCCTACAAGGGGAGGAGCTGGAGTGGTGGCTGTATGCTCCACAGGGAACATACATTGAAATGAATGAATAATTTTTTTTCTTTTGTATCTATATCTTTATTGATAAAATGTTGTCATGTAGGTGATGTTGCACCGTTGGTTGAGAATGATAAAGTACAGGGAGACACAGAAGAGAATATGGACACATCCCAGCCTATGGATGCAGACAGTCACAAGCAGAAACCACAAACTGCCATTCAGCAAATTTGCTTCTGCTCAGAGTATCAGATCTTGTTTGTGGCCTTGTACAAGTAAGTCTGATGTTTGTGTCCATATACAAGTAATTGTTATGTGTGTGGCCATGTATAAGTCTGATGTTTGTGTCCATATACAAGTAAGTCTGATGTTTGTGTCCATATACAAGTAATTGTTATGTGTGTGGCCATCTATAAGTCTGATGTTTGTGGCCATGTACAAGTAAGTCTGATGTTTGTGTCCATATACAAGTAATTGTTATGTGTGTGGCCATGTATAAGTCTGATGTTTGTGTCCATATACAAGTAAGTCTGATGTTTGTGTCCATATACAAGTAATTGTTATGTGTGTGGCCATGTATAAGTCTGATGTTTGTGGCCATGTACAAGTAAGTCTGATGTTTGTGGCCTTGTACAAGTAAGTCTGATGTGTTTTTGTCCATGTACAAAAAAGTGTTATCTGTGTGACCATGTACAAATAAGTCTGATGTTTGTGGCATTGTACAAGTAAGTCTGATGTTTGTATCCATGTACAAGTAAGTCTGATGTTTGTGACCTTGTACAAGTAAGTCTTATGTGCATGGCCATGTATAAGTAAGTCTTGTGTTTGTGCCCATGTACAAGTAAATCTTATGTTCAGTTCAATAATTGTTTCTGTTATAAAAGGAAGCATTCAAAGCTGGAATAGTAAGCAAGTAGCTTCTGCTAGAAAGTAAAAAAAAAAAAATATATAAAAGTCCGTTTTTCTAATGAACAATTCATTCATAACCCTCTACTCCCGAAAGAGCATAGGCCTTCAACAAACACATGCCAAGTCCTCTTGTCACGTGCCATCATCTCAAGTTCTTTCCACGTTCTCCCTATCATTTTCACCTCTGTTTCCAGCTCTCTTCTCCATGTGCTTCTTGGTCTACCTCTGCTTCTCTTGCCCTGGGGGTTCCAGAACAAGGACTGCCTTGTAATGCTATCAACAGGTTTCCTCAGTGTGTGTCCTATCCATCGCCATCGTCCTCCTCTCATCTCCCGCCCCACCGGCACCCGTCCAGCTCCTGTCATCAGCCCCACGTCGGCAACCCCGCCACACCATTCCAATCCCTCCACTCTACGCAAGCACCCATCCACGAAAGTCTGCAGCTTTCTGGCAGCTGTCCCTGTCGCTCTCCATGTCCCAGAGCCACACAACAGGACCAACCCCACACCTGAGCCGAAGATTCCCATTTCCGCGCCGGATCCGACCTCTCCCGATCTCCACATATTTCCCAACGCAATGAAAGCTCCTCTTGCCCCCTGTATTCTTATTTTGACATCACCGTCCGTCCCTCCAACCCCGTCTACATTGCTGCCAAGATATGTGCACGACTCCACATTCTGTATTGGTGCCTTCCCTAGTTCAACCCTGCCATCAACACTGTCACGTAGGTTTTATATTCATTTAATTTCCTACAACTTCTTCCTATTCGTTCACCCAAATTCTCTCTTTTATTATCTCTGTATTTCATTTTTCCTGTATATTTTTCATCCATTCGTTTTGCGAATATTATTTTCATATAATTCGCAAACTTTACCTGTTTTCCTTTCTCTTAAACTGAGAATCGCGCTAGGACGATATTACGTAGATGTCAGGGCTGCAGGGCGTCAGAAGGCGTGATAAGTCGGTTCGCTGAACATAGGACGTAGCAAATCGTCTACATTCTCACCGAGCGCGCGAGTTTCTTCTCGGCATTTTCAAACTGACACGCGTACATCGTGGTCAGTAGGTGACAGTTACGACACGCGTTAAGCGGACGTAAATGTTGGGAGTAGGGGAGATAATTTCGCGTGGCGAAATAGTTTGGGCCCTTTGTCTGATTTTAAGATATTGGCCAAGTTTGAAACTTTAATTTCATTCTCGCTCATAGACTCCACAGTAGATAGGTCGCTCGAAAACAGAATAGCTGTTAGCGAAGATCTCAGTTTGTTTCGGCAATTTGTCGAACTTCTAGACTTCCAGAAATATTTTCAGCATTTTTATTCTTAAGTTGTGCGACTACCTGTAATTCTGTGGTTGAGGTAATTAATATGATAGATATATAGATTTTGTGAGTGTTAAAGTGTTAAATCGCTTAATTCATTTTAATCTATTTCTTTAGCGCAGAAGAGAAATAAAGTGGTAGGCTATTATATTTTCTAGGGAAGCATTCAGTGGAAAGCAGAATAAAATTTAATTTCTAGCTTATAACGGCAATTGTAGCTATTTATAAATTTAATTTAACTGCTAATACTCAGTCGAGTGTAATTTTCTAAACTAACGTATAAACTCTAGAATCCAGCCTCATGAATGGTGACGGAATACGCACGTGTTCTTAATTTATGAGGATTGCTGATTTTTAAATATAACTTACGTCACGGGAAGTTTAAATGATATGCAAAGCTCTCTGCTTGCAAGTTTAAATGTAAGTTATAACCAGTTCAGATTCTGTTTATTATATTATATGTGTTATTTTCCCTCCACACAGTGAAAGTTTTGGGGTGACCCTAACTTTACCAGCACCTAGTAGTAGTTTCCATACTTGTGAAGAAATAGACAGTCCTTATTTTGAACCACGTGGGTTTTCTCAAGTAACACTGATCTGACGGTGCAAGTTAGACAGAAATACTGATATCCCAATAACGGGTTTTCAAAGACTGTAATGTTAAATACTGGACCTTGGAGCCGGATCTTAATTTCTTCTAGAAAAACTCTACGTAATTTTTTCTGCCTGGTGGCGCGAAATACTTCTAGTATTAACTAACATTTCCCGACATATCTATATATATTATTTGTGGACAAATCTGTGGTGTGACTAAAGTGAATCCTATACTGAGGGAAGGCACCGACCTGACATTCATCATTTCTAGAAACCTACGCTATTGACACTGTGCTCCGCTAACTCCCGCGCCTGGAATAATTGTTAGGTGACTTAATCAGACATTTGAACAAATTTGCACACCCAAGTAGTCGTTCCCGGAGACTCCGAGTTAAATACGTCTTTTGGAACTGGGGACTTCTTGGCAGAAGACTGCACTTTTTTTGAGTCTGTGTAAAGATCTAAAATCAGTGTGTTCCAAGAGGCAGCGAGCAAAGTCGTGAGTACCTGAATGAGAAGCCATGGCGGAATGAATGAATGTACGCTGGTCTGAGTGATATTTTCACTATTATATCTTTGACACCCTGTTGCTGTCCTAATTTTTTTTTTCCAATCTGCATAATTTGTTGCTAAGGCTAGAGTTCTTGTGTTTTTGTCTTAGGTTAAATCAGATTTTTTTCAAACTCTGTGCATATAATTACGAGATAAAACAAAGAAAAACTCTTAGACTCAAACCCTATGTATCTGTGACTCGGGCGCCATCATCTGTTCTCTTAACGGGGCCGGGCTAAACCTAGAGTTAACACCATAACGGGGCTATCATCCTTGCAACATTTCCTTGATTTTTTTGTGACTATGTGTATATGTATTTTCCTTGATGTACTTTCTTTGATGTTGTGAGCCGATTTTTCCTGATATTAAAATCGCTCTTGAACTTGATAATCGTGTTTGGTCAGCTCGTTCTAGATAATATATATATCATTGTTATAGTTTTCCCACGTCTGTGTGTTTACCTGTCGTCACGTGTATGTGCGTGCCTGTGAGTGATAGAAATATACGTAATATGTATATTGGTGTAGTCTGTCTGACGCTGTAACAACTGTTGTAGAAGATAGGTGAGAGAGAGAAGAATTCTTTTCGCTTTCAGAGACAGCCACTATATCAAACTAAAATCTATCATCTCACGTGTGTGGAAATTCTATTACCTTTCACTAACTCTCACTGAGTCTATCACCTATTCAAACCTATTCAGAAGGGACCAAACCTAGTCTTAATTCTCCTATCGGAAATCTACGACAAATGAGGGCTCGTTTCCGGTGTTTGAACTTAGAATAGGAAGACGAGTACGACAAACGTGGACTCGTCTATCTGGATTTTGAACTTAAGATTCTGTATTCTGATATAGAGTAAGAGTGTGATGTCTTGTGAGTTGTTATATCTTTAATAATTACCCCCTAGACTAGCGATCTGTTTACGGGCGTGCTGACCACACAAACTAATAAGTTTTTTTTTTCCACAGCATCTTTGAATAATATACATTTTGGTTACAGGTTGATTTTGTCGGGATATATGTTAACTGCTGATTGTAATACTAAATGCTGGTAAAGTGGTGAGTGTATAACATTCACTGGGTACTGAGGCAGAACGGCGTTTGAACTAAGTTAAGGAGTGTGTTTCGGACTTTTTGTCCAGATTAATTCCCTCCCTTACCCGATCTGACTTCAGGGGCGAACTTATAGTGGATTTTTAAAAATTAAGGGATTATTTTTTCTCTTTAATTTTTGCAATATTCTTTTGCTTTTCCACTGTAGCAACTTATTTTTCAGTTGTAATCTTAACTACCATTTAGTTGGCGTAGTCGTGTTTTGCATTAAGTGCTTTATTGCCGATAATAGCAGCGATAGTTAGATTTTATTTTGGAGGAGGTATCCCAGGGTTAAGGATATCATCTTTTGAATTTTTGGTTTTTTTTTCTCGTAAGTGGTAGGAACCAGGTTATTCTTTTTCCTATTTTCTTTCTCCAACAGTCTCAGTCACTGACATAATATGGCCGAGAGGGCAAAGCTTAGACAACTCCTCAGGGACGAAGCGAGAGAGGAGGGACTGGAAGGAGAGGAAGCGAAAGCTTTTGTCAGAGACGAACTTGAGAGATATGATGCGGAGAGGATTGAGCTTTCGCAGCTCCCCTCTACCTATGAAGGTCTTGAGGAACTTGTTCTAACTGAACAAATAAAGAACACTTTGTCTGCTGATACCCGGAGATTTCTCGCTGAGCAGGGGGCAGAAAAACTTGAAGACATTTTGGAAAAGTCTGAGCGTTATCACAATGCGCTGGCTGAACTACCGGCCACAAAGCGGAAACCGACAGAGGAGCATTTTCGAAAACATAACCTAGAGCAATCTTCTCAGGCTTCTAACCAAAACAACCACAGAGAAACCGGACCTCAAAACCCCCCTCCTGAAAAATCCAAGTTTTACAAGAACAAGTACCCCAACCACCCCAAACAGTCTGATCAACCCGACCGCCCTACATGGCAGCGTAGCCAGAAAGGACAAGGTGGCAAAGGGAGAACCCCTGAGCACGGGACATATGATCAGACCGAGCACACCGAGCCTAAACGCATCGGATGCTTATTAACAGTCTCGCAAGGCGGAATTATTGACAGTGATTCCCAACCTCTTGGGGATAGACCCTCAACGCGAGGTATTGTTACTTTGAACGGTTCTCAAACTTCTTGCTTATATTTGACACGGGGCTTTCTTACGATTGCATTGTTGCCAGAAACCTGGTTAAACCCGGTCAAGAGACAGGAGAGACCGTCAAACTTTGTGGAGTTCGTAAGAGTGATGCACCTACAGCGCTTCCCATCGCATTGGTGGAGATACACTCTGACTTTGTCAGAGGTGTGATCAAAGCGGCTGTTATGGATGATCCCATCTACCCAGTCATACTTGGCGGGAGATACGTGTGTATTGGGAAACCGGAAGAGCCGATTGTGGCAGCAGTAACTACAAGAGGGCAAACCAAGAAGGAACGGGAGCCTGCGCCAAATTTGTTACCTATGGAACTTAAAGAAGCGCAATACAAGGACCCTACTTTGGCACCCTGCTTTAGGAAACTGCCCATGGCTAAGGAACCCAAACAGCACGGGGACATTTTTTCTGAGGATGGCGTACTTTATCGGAGAACGGGCAAGCCTGACCAAGGTTACAACCAGCTCCTAGTACCGAAACAGTACAGAAGCCAAATCCTAGAAATGGGGCACTCTCTTCCCTTTAGCGGACATATGGGACAGAACGCCACAAACCAACGTATAACCACTCATTATTGGTGGCCAGGAGTGAATACTGATATCATCAGATATGTCAAATCCTGTGCCCAGTGCCAACGTGTGCCACCCAAGCAACGGGCACCCCCAGTCCACATGGGTGAAATGCCAATAATGGGAACACCATTCGAACGGGTAGTGATCGACATTTTAGGGCCTTTCGAAAGGACTAAAAGAAGGAACAGGTTTATCCTGACCTTAGTCGATACATGCACTTTATGGGCGGAAGCTATCCCGCTAACATGCGCAGATGCCAAGCATGTCGCAGAAGCCCTCGTGCAGATTTTCACTCGGTTGGGATTCCCTCAGCAAGTGTTGACGGATAATGGATCTCCATACCGAAACCTGTTGATGGATGAGATCGTTAAGATCTTGAGGACCCAGCACATCCACACTAAGCCATATACTCCGGCCGGAAATGGGCTCGTGGAACGTGCTAATGGAAACCTCACCATGATGCTAAGTAAGCTGGCACAAGTGAAACCTGAAGATTGGGATCTCTGTATTCCTGCAGCATTATTTGGCTACAGAGAATCTCCTCATACTTCCACAGGATTTCCGCCAGCTACACTCTTATTTGGCAGACCCATTAAGGGCCCGCTTGAAGCCTTACTTCAGTCTCTGACAGACGAGAAGGCGGATGAGACAGTCGTCTCAGCAAGTAAATATGTGTCGGTTTTAAAGGAAAGGTTGAAACTAGGGTGGGACCTAGCAACGACTAACTTTAAGCGAGCTCGCACAAAGCACGCTAACCGATACAGGAAAGTCGCGGAAGAGAGAGAACTGGAAGCAGGAGAGAAAGTTTTGGTGTTACTCCCTACTGAGAACAACCAACTGAAGATCGGATGGCAAGGGCCGTTTACCGTCCTGAAAAAGATTTCTAAGGCTAACTACCAGATCTCTATTGAAGGAAAGGAGAAGGTTTTCCATTTAAATCTCTTAAAGAGATACTTGGAAAAACCAGTGCCAACCTCCGACCATCTCCTGACGATCGCCAAAACTGACGAAGATGATGATAGTGGCAGGGATATTCCACCGCTATCACAGGAAATCTTTCAAAAATGTCAGAAGCGGCGACGCTCTTTCAAGCGCGCATGGGAGACATTCTGGGGGAAGGAAACTTTGAGGAGTGGACTTGAGTAGGAATTGGACAGAGATGGAGGGGGAAGAGGAGAGGGAAGAAGACAGACACCCCGAAGCTACGGTTATAGGAAATTAAACTCCATAACGTAGACATGGAGTGCTTCCATATCTTAAAGGGGGGAGGCTCTGTCACGTAGGTTTTATATTCATTTAATTTCCTACAACTTCTTCCTATTCGTTCACCCAAATTCTCTCTTTTATTATCTCTGTATTTCATTTTTCCTGTATATTTTTCATCCATTCGTTTTGCGAATATTATTTTCATATAATTCGCAAACTTTACCTGTTTTCCTTTCTCTTAAACTGAGAATCGCGCTAGGACGATATTACGTAGATGTCAGGGCTGCAGGGCGTCAGAAGGCGTGATAAGTCGGTTCGCTGAACATAGGACGTAGCAAATCGTCTACATTCTCACCGAGCGCGCGAGTTTCTTCTCGGCATTAGTCCCGGTGAGGTGTGATACTTTACATCTGCACCGGTCAGTATCCAGACATTTGTCTGGAAAATCCCAAACTGACACGGCGCTCACTTGGGCCATGGTCAGCTGTAGTGTAAAAACTGCCCTGCAATGGAGTCAGGCTGTCTGGGATTTGAAACTGACACGCGTACATCGTGGTCAGTAGGTGACAGTTACGACACGCGTTAAGCGGACGTAAATGTTGGGAGTAGGGGAGATAATTTCGCGTGGCGAAATAGTTTGGGCCCTTTGTCTGATTTTAAGATATTGGCCAAGTTTGAAACTTTAATTTCATTCTCGCTCATAGACTCCACAGTAGATAGGTCGCTCGAAAACAGAATAGCTGTTAGCGAAGATCTCAGTTTGTTTCGGCAATTTGTCGAACTTCTAGACTTCCAGAAATATTTTCAGCATTTTTATTCTTAAGTTGTGCGACTACCTGTAATTCTGTGGTTGAGGTAATTAATATGATAGATATATAGATTTTGTGAGTGTTAAAGTGTTAAATCGCTTAATTCATTTTAATCTATTTCTTTAGCGCAGAAGAGAAATAAAGTGGTAGGCTATTATATTTTCTAGGGAAGCATTCAGTGGAAAGCAGAATAAAATTTAATTTCTAGCTTATAACGGCAATTGTAGCTATTTATAAATTTAATTTAACTGCTAATACTCAGTCGAGTGTAATTTTCTAAACTAACGTATAAACTCTAGAATCCAGCCTCATGAATGGTGACGGAATACGCACGTGTTCTTAATTTATGAGGATTGCTGATTTTTAAATATAACTTACGTCACGGGAAGTTTAAATGATAAGCAAAGCTCTCTGCTTGCAAGTTTAAATGTAAGTTATAACCAGTTCAGATTCTGTTTATTATATTATATGTGTTATTTTCCCTCCACACAGTGAAAGTTTTGGGGTGACCCTAACTTTACCAGCACCTAGTAGTAGTTTCCATACTTGTGAAGAAATAGACAGTCCTTATTTTGAACCACGTGGGTTTTCTCAAGTAACACTGATCTGACGGTGCAAGTTAGACAGAAATACTGATATCCCAATAACGGGTTTTCAAAGACTGTAATGTTAAATACTGGACCTTGGAGCCGGATCTTAATTTCTTCTAGAAAAACTCTACGTAATTTTTCTGCCTGGTGGCGCGAAATACTTCTAGTATTAACTAACATTTCCCGACATATCTATATATATTATTTGTGGACAAATCTGTGGTGTGACTAAAGTGAATCCTATACTGAGGGAAGGCACCGACCTGACATTCATCATTTCTAGAAACCTACGCTATTGACACTGTGCTCCGCTAACTCCCGCGCCTGGAATAATTGTTAGGTGACTTAATCAGACATTTGAACAAATTTGCACACCCAAGTAGTCGTTCCCGGAGACTCCGAGTTAAATACGTCTTTTGGAACTGGGGACTTCTTGGCAGAAGACTGCACTTTTTTTGAGTCTGTGTAAAGATCTAAAATCAGTGTGTTCCAAGAGGCAGCGAGCAAAGTCGTGAGTACCTGAATGAGAAGCCATGGCGGAATGAATGAGTGTACGCTGGTCTGAGTGATATTTTCACTATTATATCTTTGACACCCTGTTGCTGTCCTAATTTTTTTTTTCCAATCTGCATAATTTGTTGCTAAGGCTAGAGTTCTTGTGTTTTTGTCTTAGGTTAAATCAGATTTTTTTCAAACTCTGTGCATATAATTACGAGATAAAACAAAGAAAAAACTCTTAGACTCAAACCCTATGTATCTGTGACTCGGGCGCCATCATCTGTTCTCTTAACGGGGCCGGGCTAAACCTAGAGTTAACACCATAACGGGGCTATCATCCTTGCAACATTTCCTTGAAGTTTTGTGACTATGTGTATATGTATTTTCCTTGATGTACTTTCTTTGATGTTGTGAGCCGATTTTTCCTGATATTAAAATCGCTCTTGAACTTGATAATCGTGTTTGGTCAGCTCGTTCTAGATAATATATATATCATTGTTATAGTTTTCCCACGTCTGTGTGTTTACCTGTCGTCACGTGTATGTGCGTGCCTGTGAGTGATAGAAATATACGTAATATGTATATTGGTGTAGTCTGTCTGACGCTGTAACAACTGTTGTAGAAGATAGGTGAGAGAGAGAAGAATTCTTTTCGCTTTCAGAGACAGCCACTATATCAAATCTATCATCTCACGTGCGTGGAAATTCTATTACCTTTCACTAACTCTCACTGAGTCTATCACCTATTCAAACCTATTCAGAAGGGACCAAACCTAGTCTTAATTCTCCTATCGGAAATCTACGACAAACACCTGCACCCACTCTCACCATCCCTGTCCCCTCCCTGTGCACCCCCAGACCCAACCGCTGCGACCTCCCTCGAGCGCCTTCAACCCGTCCTGCATCTGACTACGGCCACGGGACAGAAGAGCCAAGTCACCAGCAAAATCCAGACCATCCAACCGCCCAGCCAGAGTCCACCTGATTCCACCCCCGTTGTGTGCCGTCGATGCTCCCGCAACCCAGTCTATTGCCAGCAAGAAAAGAATGGAGACAAGAGGCATCCCCGCCGCTCTCCCGCCCCATCCCAAACGGCTCCACAAGCTGCCCCTCATGAAGAACCCCGCATGCCATGTCTTCACATGCCTTCTCTATTAAATTAATGATCCCCAGGAGAACTCCACAACGCCCCATCAACTTCCAAAGCGACTCTCTGTCCACACCGTCAAATGCCCCCTCGCAGTCCACAAATCCGATGTACAGCGGCGAACCCCACTTCAGATCCCGCCCAACCACCATTCTCAAAGTGGCCATCTGGTCTGCACAGGATCCGTCCCGTCGAAAACCTGCCCGTCCATCTCTCAGCCTCCCGTCCATGGACTCTTCCAATCTCTCAAGGACAATCCTGTTCAACACCTCCCCTGGCACTGAAAGCAACACCATTCCTCCACAATTTGCGCACTCCCGTAAACCTCCCCTCCTAGGCAACCCAACCAGACCCCCCCCCCCCTTTTTTTTCCCCCCCGCCGGCACCCCCCCCCCCCCCCTTCCCAGACCCCACCAAGCAATCTATACAACATCTCTGCATCTGTGTCGAATCCTGCCCCGATGGCCTCCGCCGGAACGCCACCAGGTCCAGACGCCCCTCCATCTCCCAGAAGCCCTATGGCCCTCTTCACTCGCTGGTCTCCCACCGCTAACCTGCAGTTCCCCCTCCGCCGGCCGGACGCCCGGGGGGCGTGGAGCCGGTCTACCGAGAAGGTCCCCAAAATACGCCGTCCACCTCCTCATTTGCTCCCGCACACTGCTGAGCAGCCCTCCACTCCCGTCTTCCATGAAGCAACCTGCCTGCCCGCATCTCCCCGCCAGCCTCTCTGTGCTGCCACACAGCTCTCCCACATTCCCCTCGGCTGCAGCATCCCCTGCCCCCCCGCCAACTCCTTAATACACTTCCTCCCGTCTCTTCCGGCACCTCCCCTCACTTCTCCACACCCCCCACCCCCCATCCCGAGCTCCGGCCCCGGAACCTCTAGCTTTGCCCGTGTCCAAATCTGCCCTCCCGTTTTTCCTGTCCCCTATCCCATTGATGGCCTCTGTTGCCATCCATGCCCCCTGCCGTCGCTCCCCCTTCCCCAGCACCTCCCCACATGTCCCACTCCATACCGTCCTGACCCGCTGCCAACAGTCCTCTGCACCCTCCGCATCCCCCAGCTGCCGGAGCACCCGGAATCCGTTGGACACCGTGACCGCAAACCTGTCTCCCGACTTCCCAGATGTCCCACACTAAATTGTTGTCTACAATTTTGCACTGCCGCATATCTCCCGAGATTCACCCCCACCTTGGCCACCAGAAGGTGGCGATCCGATGCCACACCCGCTCCTCCACACACCTTCACATCCCGCAACGATGATCCAAACCTCTTGTCCATGCACATATGACCAATCTGATCCTCTGCTCCATGGTCTGTCGACACCCATGCCGCCCCGTGTACTCTCCCACGTGGAAACACGCCCCCTCCCACAGCCAGTTGACCCGAAGCACAGAAGTCTGAGAACAGTTCCCCACCCTCACCCACCATTCCTAGCCCCTGTCCTCCCATGACCTCCCCAAAGCCGGCGCCGACCGCACTCATCCCCGCAACCCATCAAAACCGTGATGTCTCCTCTTTTTACCCCCTCCATAATCTCCTGTATTATTATTATTATTATTATTCCTTTGACCGCCGACCGACTAAGCAGTCTTCGGCCATAACACCTTGCGGCGTCATTAGGGCAACAAGAAATCGTCCGTTGTTCCGTCACACCTAGCGGCGTATATTGGTACAACAGACTTTTAATTGTTGTTTCTGTGATCAATGTGACAAGCAAGCGGTAGATCAATCCGCTGTGCCCCTAACTTGCCCTCATGTGTACTCGTCTCTTATCGCCATAAAACCATTTCGCCATGCCTCCCAGACTCCCGTCCAGCCAAAATCCTTTCGGGACCGAAGGTCCTCGAAAAAGGGCAGTCTGGCACAGACACAGTTCCCACTCACTGCCTCTACTGCGCTGGGAGGACTCGGCAACCGGGACCACACACAGCCTTGAGAGGACAAAGATCGCCTTAAAGTAACAAAATAGAACCGATTAATCCATTCATGCGCGTCACTAATTTAATCTCCTGTAGTCCAGTACAAAACGCCACTCTCACACTCTTCTGAACAATAATGCACTAGAAACATGGGACGTTACAGGTCAACCCTTGACCAGCAACAGACACGGACAGGTGACTAATATGAGGTTGGTCATGTGGTTGACAACCTCATCACGTCAACCAAAATTTTTACAGAAACCACCTCTGCAAGAGCACGTGAATCTTCTTCTTCTTCGTACACTTTCAGACGTCTACTCTCAGACGACCACTCTCAGACGTCTACTTGAATGTTTTCAAAGACAGCAGTAGTCAGCTTGAGGCTATTTGTATCTCTGTAGAGCGTGTCCACGAATGGTACTGGTGTCGGCCTTATGCGCTTTCTCTGTTCCACAAATGTTCAGCAGTCATTCAGTAATTCTTGCCTTCTGCCTCTGTGTAGCCCAGCGGGACTCTACAGGGTTAGCGACATTTTGCTCACTTGTTAATGACGTCATCATCAAGCGGCGTACGTTGCACTGTTTCGTTAGTCCTGTGGCCAAGTTTTTTTTTTTTTTTAAATTAAAGAAGAAAAATATCCCGTTCAACCTCTGATGGGTTATAATTAGGATATATATTGTTTTAAATTCCAAATAATATGAACAACTGCCGATATGAAAAAAGTGGCATCACATTTGTCAAATCATTGTAAATAGGGACAATCACAATTATGCTTTGTGGCCAAGTGCATCCGATTTCAACAGGCATTTATGTCGCCTTGCCTTCCTTAGCCTTTGACTGTCCCCAGCCTACCTGCAAGGCAGTTGTGTGGTCTCTCTGTTTGACTGGCTTCTAAAAAAAACGTAGAAAATCGCTACCGTCAAAAGTTAAGTCGCCATATTGGCAAGGGGAGATCACTATTCACATGAATCACTTCTTGCAGGATTCCTGAAAGGAGATAGCTGCATTGGTGGCTGCATGATGTGGTTGGGGGAGAGTGGTGGGGGTGGGGAGAAGATGATAACGATGCTGATTTGACAGCAAAAGCAGATATGTTTTTAACAAAAAATACCCAAAAATGTTGGCATGTAACTTTCTCAAGATCTCTACTTTTTATTTTCTGTAGATCTCCACATATCTTGGTGTACAAGCTGTCATACACTGACAGTGATCATGTGACCATACAGCTGACCTCTGCCCTGGAGGATAAAGAGAATGTTGCCAGCATGTGTGTCAGCAGATGTACACTGTGGGTGGTTAGACAAGGAGGGTCAAGGCTAAGTGTGTCAGCACATCGCATACAATGTCAGGAGGACGCTGTCAAGGTATGTCAGTTTGCACAATCTGAGAAATTGTGAGCATTAGTGTGGGATATGGGATTTTGTGTATTAGACGTTGTAAGCATTGGTATGGGATTTTGTGCATTAGAAATTATAAGTATTGGTATGGGATTTTGTGAATTAGAAATTATAAGTATTGGTGTGGGATTTGGATTTTGTGAATTAGAAATTATAAGCATTGGTATGGGATTTTGTGTATTAGAAATTATAAGCATTAGTGTGGGATATGGGATTTTGTGAATTATAAGTATTGGTGTGGGATATGGGATTTTGTGTATTAAAAATTATAAATATTGGTGTGGGATTTAATGAGATGTTAGTCTGGGGGCATTATTTTGGGATATAGTATTTATATAATGTTATTTTGTAATGTCATGGCAGTAACATTTCACAGTGTGTCCTATCCATCTCCAGCATTTTCTTCTCAGTCCTTGTTCCACTGGCGTTTGTCTGGTTCTTTATTAATCTTGGATAGGACTAATTTGTAAATACTAGAAGTCTTGAATATGTATGTTTAACGAGTATCTTCACAATGACTTTACTGTATCTTTGAATCATTATATTTTTTTCAGCTGCTTTCAGTCTCAGA
Source organism: Oreohelix idahoensis (assembly GCA_024509875.1). Lineage (NCBI taxonomy): Eukaryota > Metazoa > Mollusca > Gastropoda > Stylommatophora > Oreohelicidae > Oreohelix > Oreohelix idahoensis. Next base: position 567,872 of record JAMPIV010000840.1, on the reverse strand, counting down.
GGATGCAAGTACTGAGTTCAAGGTGCTTAAGACATTCTCCAGCCAGGGAGAACTACTGCAAGGTGAGGAGGCAGTTTTATAAAGATGTTTTATTATTTCATGACAGTCATGACAGTCATGACAGCAGTCTTAGTATAAGTACAATGAGATCATGAGACAGATATAAGTGTACGTAAATAAAGTCAAATCATGAGACACAAATATATGTACATAAATACAGTTAGATCATGAGACAGAAATATGTGTACATACAGTCAGATCATTAGATAGATATAAGTTTACGTAAATAAAGTCAAATCATGAGATAGAAATATGTGTACATAAATACAGTCAAATCATGAGATCAAATATGAGACAGAAATATACAATGTACATACAAATCAGATCATGATACATGAATTGTACAGTCAGATCATGAGACAGATATAAGTGTTCATAAATACTGTCAGATCATGAGACATATATAAGTGTAAATAAATACTGTCAGATCATTAGACAGATATGTGTACATAAATACAGTCAGATCATGAGGCATATATAAGTGTACATAAATACTGTCAGATCATGAGACATATATAAGTGTACATAATTACTGTCAGATCATGAGACAGATATAAGTGTTCATTAATACCTTCATATCATGAGACAGATATAAGTGTACATAAATACAATCAGATCATGAGACAGATATAAGTGCATGTAAATACAGTCAGATCATGAGACAGATATAAGTGTACGTAAATACAGTCAGATCATGAGACAGATATAAGTTTCTGTAAATACAGTCAGATCATGAGATATAATCATGAGATAGAAATATGTGTACATAAATACAGTCAGATCATGAGATAGAAATATGTGTACATAAATACTGTCAGATCATGAGATAGAAATATACGTATGTAAATAAAGTCATATCATGATTTAGAAATATGTGTAAATAAATACAGTCATGCATGGAGGCATATCTGGAGTCATCCTTATATGACCACCAGCTATGCAAAATGCTTCAGTTTACATATGTGGAAGTGAACCTCTGTCTGTTAGGCTAATTACACCCTCAGCAACTCTTTAAACCATCCACACACTTCCAGGGATTCCCCCTGTGGTGAAACATGTTGAGAACCTAGCATTGCACACTAAGTTTGGAGGAGTCACTTGAGTCCCAGACGTAACTCTGGCTTTCACCTGGTTGCCTGCATGCAGGAAGATCTCACTATAGACTCATGATAGGCAGGGGGAGTTGAGAAGTGGCTCTGTGTAGGACATGATAATTCTATGGGAGAGCCCTGAACCAGAGCACAGTATTTTAGCTCTGCATATTTGGAGAGCCCCCTTGGATGGCAGGGAATGCACAGTATACCACACGCTTCTTCCTCCTAGCTTGGGACCAGATGTGATGATCCTTTAAATGCAAGACAAGCTGGAGAAACTGGAGCTCATGATTTCAACTCGACAAGTTTCGGAAAAGCAAAAAAGTCACAGAAAAAGCCTAAATCTACTTTGTAGATAATACCAAGGAGTCTTCAACTTGGTATTGCCTGCAAAAGAGCGAAAAGCTCAGCAGCTGTAGTTAAACAACAACAACAACAGATACAGTCAGATCATGAGATAGAAATATGTGTACATAAATACATAGGGACAGATGAACTCTAAAAACTTCCAGCATGCAAAGTCGCCAAACAGAAAAGAGAAAAATGTTACAAGCAATGCTCATCTTACAGAAAAGAGAATAATGTTACAAGCAATGCTCATCTTACAGAAAAGAGAATAATGTTACAAGCAATGCTCATCTTACAGAAAAGAGAATAATGTTACAAGCAATGCTCATCTTACAGAAAAGAGAATAATGTTACAAGCAATGCTCATCTTACAGAAAAGAGAATAATGTTACAAGCAATGCTCATCTTACAGAAAAGAGAATAATGTTACAAGCAATGCTCATCTTACAGAAAAGAGAATAATGTTACAAGCAATGCTCATCTTACAGAAAAGAGAATAATGTTACAAGCAATGCTCATCTTACAGAAAAGAGAATAATGTTACAAGCAATGCTCATCTTACAGAAAAGAGAATAATGTTACAAGCAATGCTCATCTTACAGAAAATAGAATAATGTTACAAGCAATGCTCATCTTACAGAAAAGATGACCAGTAGAGTTGTGTATGTCACTGAAAAGAAAAAGGAATGCTTGTGTTTAATGGTCACCCTACAAAAAAGGAGAATGCTTTTGAAAGTCGTCTAAACAAAGATAAAGGAAAAGTGTTACTTAAAACAGATGAAGGCAGTAAATGAGATACTTATGAACTGCATTCAGAAAAAAAAGTTACACGCAAACAGAGAAAAGCCTTTTTTGTTGTCGCTGAGATTTTGAGAGAATGTGAGTTTATTTCGTTGTGGCCGTAATACTGTATTTATTGTCTAGGTTTCCTCATTCTTGAGCCCTCACTGTCACAAAACATTGTTATTGTAATGTGAATCTCAGTTCTGTTAGAACACTGCATTAATATAAAGTAAATGTTAGTTCTATCACAAAACAGCATTAATACCGTATAAAGTAAATCTCAGTTATATCACAAAACAGCATTAATATACAGAAGTACCTCGCATAGTGCTCTGGGTGCGTTCGTAGGAAAAGGAACGCTAATCGAAGCAGCGCTGTACTGAGTCATTATAACATAATATCAGTGGAGATGCTATCCTGACGTAATGACCGCACTCGGTAAGTTCTGAATGTTATGACTTGCGTTTGCCCCGTGGACTCCTGACATTAAAAAAATGTCAAGTAAAAATTGAATACCAATTAGTAAGAGTGCTGTAACGAAACAACTTTAAACGGTGCAGCGCTAGGCTGGGTACTGCCGTAAAGTAAATTTTAGTTCTCGCACAAAGCAGCGTTAAATAGGTAACGGTCATAGCAGATACTGCAGTAGTAGGCAAATGACGTGTTAGAGACTTCACTATACTTGGTCCAACTTCGAGAGATGGGGTGATCAGCTCCCTTCCTCGCTGCCTTTTTCCTACCATAACTCAAGAGCAGAGTCAGGTACCCATTTACAGCCGGGTAGACCGGAGCATGATGCTACCATGTTTCGAACCCGGCATCATTGCGGCGAGATGCCAGCGCTGTAACCACTCTGCCAGTCGGAAAGTGAATCGTACCTATTACAGTCTCCATTATTAGTTCAGCCATATTTATGAAATTTTTAAATCTTACTTTTCAGTGCCTGCAGGCTCGCTTGACCTGATTCCTTCTCTGTGGAAGAACACATTCCAGGAAGATTACAAGTTTGAAAGCAATAATAAGCGATTGAAGGGAGAAAACAGAAACGGCAGACAGGGGAAGAAACAGAGAAGATGATAGTGCTAAAAGAGGAAATACAATTTTTAATATTTGCAATTGGTCAGATTTTGTGTGCGATTTTGTCATTTAGATATAGTCAATAGCGTTATGTATGTATGTATGTGTTTATATATGTACTTATGCGTATGTATGTGTGTGTGTCCAGGTCATGTAGATTTAGTCAGTGGAGTTTTATTTATGTATGTATTGTGAGTATGTGTACTTATTTATATGTGTGCACATACTTATGTATGTATGTATGTGTGTGTGTCCAGGTCATGTAGATGTAGTCAGTGGAGTTTTATTTATGTATGTATTGTGAGTATGTGTACTTATTTATATGTGTGCACATACTTATGTATGTATGTGTGCATGCATCTTTAAGTTAGGGAGCTAGATTTATAGTCACCGTGAAGGTGCCCGTGTGCTGCCGAGTCTTAAGGGGAACAAAGAACAATAAGACAGTAACCTACAAAGCATGTCATAAAAGGCAAATAAAGGGGGGTTGGCCATGTGGCAGGCTGCCCCATTCTGCAGAAGCTTCAAGCCAGAAGACGTCACCTAATAAGAAGTCATCCAAAACAAGTAATTCAGAGCACATGGAGAAGAGAACTGAGTCAGATATAAAAGGGGAGATACAGATGGCACAGGTCAGGAGGGACTTGTTGAATGCTTGTGCTCCTTGGGAAGTTGAAAGGTAATGAATGAGGGTACTTCATTATGATGATGCTGATTCTTTCATTTACTCATTCAGTCAACTCATTTACTCATTCAGTCAACTCATTTACTCATTCAGTCAACATTTACTCATTCAGTCAACTCATTTACTCATTCAGTCAACTCATTTACTCATTCAGTCAACTCATTTACTCATTCAGTCAACTCATTTACTCATTCAGTCAACTCATTTACTCATTCAGTCAACTCATTTACTCATTCAGTCAACTCAATCATTCATTGAGTTACTCATTTGTTCTTTCACTCATTCATTCACACATGAATTCATTCACTCATTGATTCACTCATTCATTCATTCATTCATTCACTCATCACCTCTCAGCTCTCCAAGGAGCCCAGGGTTTCAACAAACACATGCCATCTGTCACGTGCCATCCACTCAAGATCTTTCCATGTCTTCCTTATAATGTTCATTCCCATCTCCAGTTCTCTTCTCCGTGTGTTTTTTGGTCTACCTCTAACTCTCTTACCCTGAGTTTTCCAGAACAACGGCTGTCTGGTAATTCTTTTATTAAGGCTTCCTCATTGTGCTGTCCTATCCATCGCCATCGTCTTCATCTCAGCTCTTGTTGCACTGGCATTTGTCTGGTTCTTGTCATCAGTTCCACATTACAGATCTTGTCATCAGTTCCACATTACAGTTCTTGTCATCAGTTCCACATTACAGATCTTGTCATCAGTTCCACATTACAGATCTTGTCATCAGTTCCACATTACAGATCTTGTCATCAGTTCCACATTACAGATCTTGTCATATCACTTCAGCCCTTCTATTCAACGCAGGCACTCATTTATCACAATCTGTAACTTCTTGACATTAGTAATGCTGATGGTATCTCTGATGGTATTTCTGATGGTATCTTTGATGGTATCTCTGATGGTATCTCTGATGGTAAAGATTATTCTGATGCTGTAGAAGAAGGTTATGGTGAGACTGAAGCTTATTATTATGATGGTGGTGGTGATGATGCTGATGCTTATTATGATGGTAATGGTGGTGATGCTGATAGTAGTAACTGTGATGATATTTCATAAGTATACTGGTGGATGTGGTAATGTTATGACAATTAATATGTTGGTTGTGTTGATGATGTTGTAGGTGATAATTATAATTTTGATTACAATTTTGGTGGAAATTGTAGTGATAATATAAAAAAAGGTAAAGTTTCTCCAATAGAAGAAATTGCTGTAGTGGAGTGAAGTGTCAGAGACTTCATCATACTGACTCCAGCTTTTTTTATGAGGTAGTGTGACCAATTCCCTTTCTCGCTGCCTTTGCTTTCCCTAACCTCAGTCAGGTACCCATATTCAGCTGGGTTAGACGAGTGTTGATGCTACCAGGTTTTGATCCTGGTAACTTTGCCACAAAAGGAAAGTGTTCTAACAGCTTAGCCAGTCAGACCCCAATGGTATTATAGTGGTAATATATTGTTTAATATTTTTTTTAACTCTCTGTGTATTCTGTCAGTTTGTCTGTCTGTCCCTCTGTCTACATGTATGTCTATCTATCTTTATCTTTCTGCCTTTCTTTATATTGTGAATTGACTTATATATATATAAATATATAAATATAAATATATATATATTTATATATATTTATATATATAAATATATATATATTTATATTTATATATTTATACATATATATATACTGAAGCACATTAAAAACGCACCACCTGTATAATCCAGGAACAGAGTGTGAAATGTAAATATAAGTGTTTACAAGTTTACATATTTGGAATCTTTATTCATTTTCCTATGAATCCATGCTGGTCATTAATTTGTACATTTGATTGTTATGAAATTAATTGCATTCTGTGCAGGCAAGGGAGAAAAGCAAAAATACAAAAAAATGCACGTGCGTTATCCTGCTGGAGACGCTGCAAGTCTGGATAAATTGTGAACGCAGGAGCAACCAGTGCATCCAGAACCTCATCTCGATATGTCACAGCATTAACATTTCCACGGAAGACGTGAAGAGGCAAGCGATGGTGAAAACTGAATCATCCCCAAATGTGAATACTGCCACCTCCAAATCGGTTGACACAGCAATCTGCAAAGCGCTCTCCACACCGTCGCCAAATCCGCATATGTCCATCAGCAAAGGATATGTTGAATCTGCTCTCGTCTGTGAATAGGACAGCATTCCATTGCAGTCTAGTCCATCTGACATGTTGCTCTGCCCATTGCAGGCGCTGCTGACGATGTCTGTGAGTCAAGTTTGGCCCAACATAAGGTCGTCTTGCAGTAAGGCCTGTATCTCTGAGTCGTCGCATGACTGTCATTCAAGAGACTTGCCCATGTCTACCCACTATTGCTCTTGCTGTTTGACTTGCCGGGAGAGTACGATTCCTTAGGTAACCCAGCACAATATGACGATCTTGCGCAGGGGTAGTAACTCGTGGTTGGCCACTCCGAAGTCTATCCCGGGCACTGCCAGTGGTTCCATAACGTTCATTGAGACGTACAATAGTGCTGTGGTGGCAATTCATCCTTCTGGCAATGGCCCACGAGCTCATTCCGGTCTCCAACATACCAATGGCTCGTTGGCGGTCGTTTTCAGATAGTCGTGGCATTTCAAGCACATGTACTGGGTGTTTTGTCTCAACGGCCTTTTTATACCGAGTATACTGCCACAACGTGTACACATTTTCAGGGTCATAGCTGTTGGGAATCGTGTTGCACCTGTAACTTTCATCGTTTTCATGTAGTCTGTACACAAACCCGTGGGTTGAATCATGCACTTTCCATTCCAGCAGCCATTCGCTCTCTACCTCTTGGCAAACACGGGGAAAATCCATTCCCACACTTTTTTTTTCCAGCTTCTCGGCATCAGTATATATAATAGTGGTGCGTTTTTAATGTGCTTCAGTATATATATATATATATATATATATATATATATATATATATATATATATATATATATATATATATATATATATATATATATATATAGAGAGACACATATTAATAGTTTAAACTTACAGACATGACTGATTGAGGAGAATGGGATGTTTGGTTGTACTGATCGATCAGTTGATCGATCTCATCAACATGTATACCTGACTTGTCTTGTCACATATCTATGTCTTGAAGCTGGACCTGGTACATTGAACATAAAACTGATGTGTGGACGCGATTTAATGTTTGACGCCAATGCGCGCGCACTTGCGCGCGCACACACGTTTCAAACAGTTTTTTTCTACAGAGATTCTTATTTACGTGATATCTTCATCTTATTCTATAACAAGCTTATCTAACTCTGTATGTGTGTGGGTGTGTGAAGTAAGTCTGTGCGAAGGAGTCAGTGTGTGAAGTGAGTGTATGAGTGAGTCAGTGTGGGAATGAATGAGATTGGGGTGGGTGTATGAAGTGAGCGAGTGAGTCAGTGTGTGAATGGCAGAGAGAGAGTCACTGAAGGAGAGAGTGAATGAGCGAGTATGTTTGTGGGTGAGTGAGTGTGCGAGTGAATTAGTATGTGAATGGGAGCCGCGCTGGTGTAATGGTTACCACACTGCGCTGGCGATCGGGTGATCCAGGTTCGAGCCCTGGCGATGACATTTGAAGTATTGTCGTCCACCGGGACTTGGACTGGAATAATTCGAGCCCTGGAGAAGACATTTAAAAAAGTATCGTCGACCAGGGACTGGAATTACCTGAACGGCTCCTGAGCCGACCCAGCTCTAATGGGTACCTCCGAAATCGGCGAGTATCTGCCTGAATGGCGAGAGGACATCTGTCATTGTACTGGGGAAAAAAAGGGATACTCACATAAAATCAGTCTCAGGTTAGACATATTAACCGGAGAATTCGCCTCGAGTAGTAGCGGGCGTACGTTAAAAAAAAAAATGTGAATGTGTGACTGTATGTGAGGTGAGTATTTGAAGTAAGCGGCTGAGTTAATCAGTGACAGTATATGAAGTGAGTGTTTGAAGTAAGCGGCTGAGTTAATCAGTGACAGTATATGAAGTGAGTGTTTGAAGTAAGCGGCTGAGTTAATCAGTGACAGTATATGAAGTGAGTGTTTGAAGTAAGCGGCTGAGTTAATCAGTGACAGTATATGAAGTGAGTGTTTGAAATAAGCGGCTGAGTTAATCAGTGACAATATATGAAGTGAGTGTTTGAATTAAGTGATTGAGTGAGTCCGTGTGTAACTGAGTGAGAAATGAATGAGTGGGTAAGTGAATGAACGAACATAAAAAATGTCTCACTAATGAAAGACAGTTCCCGAACTCATATTTTCGTCTACCCACTCCTCGTTTCAATGTGTCTCTGGCTCACCGTTATGTAAGTGTAAACTTTTTTTTTATCCAGCTTTCTGAAGAGAATATTCTTATTCTGCGATGTTTTCATTACTGCACAGCTTCCTTGTGCTTCCTTTCTCTGCCTGTTTTCACTGATCAGTTGCCGAAACCCTGAATTCGCTGCTCACATGAGCCAAATCCATGAATTCACTGCTTACAGAAGCAAAATCCCTGTATTTGAAACTACTACATCGGGATCTAACGAGATCCTTATTGACGTCATTAATCCATCAATCCAACTCGTGGCCGAGCCCGCTGACGAGGTAAATTAACCCCATTAAGCGAAGGCGGCTTTGAGAACTTTGATAACCCTTCTTATTTCCACCAGTAAATTCTCTCCCTGGCGGTGTATCGAGAAAATATAACCTTTATGTTTCCTTTGTGTTTTTTCAACGGTTAAAAAAAAAAAAATTCCGTACAAATCTACGTTAACGATGAACGTAGCAATAATAAAACTAGACTACATGGTCTTTTATATTTGGACATGCGCAATAATATAACCAACTGACATTGTGTCTTGGTTTTAACGGGGCAAGTCTCGTCAAAACGTGGCAGAATTTTTTTTTTTTTTTTTTGGTCAGGGGTAAGGTGAACTCTGTGATACATCATAAAAAGCAGTGGCTTTTTTTTCTGACATGCTCAGTACAAGAAGTAAAATAAACTACCAAAAAAATAAATAAACATCCAATAGTTACAGTTAAGATAATGTCAATTGCAATTAAAAAAAAAAAAGATGGAAAAAGGATACAGTACAACAAAACCTACACACCTCTCAAAACGCAACAGGGTAAAGCGAGATAAACCCAGAAACACTACAGACATTAGGCAGCGTCACAACAAATAGCAGAGAAATTGCACCCTGAAAGAACCAACACAATAAATACAACCAATGTAATATGGCGACTACAAGACGCCACCAGGCGTAATGGCCACTGACTGCTTTGACGGTCGGCGGCTAAGGATCAAAGAAGAAGAAGTAATATGGCGAACTGGTCATCCCTATTACTCGAATTTGGCCCTAGTATAGTGAAGTCTCTAACACTTAACCTCCCCTATGGCAGTGTATTTTATGGGAACTACCTTGACCTCAATATGCTATATAAAATAAAGAAACTATAAACCCAAATGTGGTTGAACTGTACATTCGATGCATAAGACAAACATTAGTTGTCCTGTGTATGGACCAAAAACCAAACCAAAATTAACATACTGTGTGAAGATTATAATTTGTCACTGGATCATGAGTTCCAGTATTTTTAACAGTTTTATGACGACTTATTACAAAAATGGGTTCCATCTATTAGTTACATTATATTGTGCTGCATCTTTACTTTAATTTTTTACCTTCTCGTTCCACCTTTACTATGAGGCGTCGTTGGAAGCTAAAGTTTACGTTCTTGAGTCAAACTTGTTGCAGGCATCGGCTGTTGTGAGTTCGTGTTGTTGTAGGATTTTTGTAATGCTGTCTATCCATCTGCCTCTGTGTTCCGTGTAGGTCCGAGGGTCTATGATGAGGCAAAGATAGAATAGCACGTCTGATTCCTCAGGCAATTCGTATAAGGCTACTAACATGAGGGTGTGTGGATGGGCTAGCAACCTCATCATGTCAAACTAATTGCTACAGGAACTACTACTATGATAGCACCATGCTACATAAGGAGCGAATAGAAAACTGGTGATGATGCTCTGTCTCTTGGTCCGCCCCGTGCCTTAAAACCAGATTATGCTCCAGATTAGAATTACCAGCATTAAAATAACCACTGTCGGCTTGCTAGGCCAGTCAATGCCCCGTTGGCCAGCGACTTTTAAGGGTGACAGGAGCCGGCCTTCACTGCTACCGTAGCGGTCCCTTGAGACAACCAACAGCATACCTGTCCCGCTTGAGTCTGAAGGGACCCTAACAGCATCACCAGACCTGCTATGCTATGGACCCCCAGAAAGACGGCGAAGAAGAGGCAGACCACAGACAACCTGGCGGAGAACAGTGGAGGCTGAGATGCAAAGAATGAACCAGAGTTGGGGCACGACACGAAGGATGGTCACCGACTGAGCAAAATAGGGATAGTTTGTTGCTGGCCTACAAGACGCCACTAGGCGTGATGGCCACTGACTGCTTTGAAAGTCAGGGTCCAAGGATCCAAGAAGAAGATACCAATCCCGGGCCCGGTAATCCCCAAATTCCGGCCTGTACCCATCTACTACCACATAGACGCGGGGTTGGACTTTAGGAGCTGCTGCAGTTATTAATTGTAATTGTCGCGTTGATGAGTAGTGTAGCATAACTGCTCGTCTGCTAGCACTTACTCATCCAATTTGTTTTGGGTACGTCATTGTAGGTAGTCTTCTGGTACGTCATTGTAGGTTGTCTTCTGGTACGTCATTGTAGGTAGTCTTCTGGTACGTCATTGTAGGTAGTCTTCATGTCGTTTCTTTCATCTGCAACCGTTGATTAGAAATGTTCCCTGACCGCAGCAGTGGTTATTATCTTGTTATTTGGTTATTTTCTTGTTCTTTGGTCCTTATCTTGTTATTTGGTTATTTTCTTGTTCTTTGGTTCTTATCTTAATATTTGGTTATTTTCTTGTTCGTTGGTTCTTATCTTGTTATTTGGTTATTTTCTTGTTCGTTGGTTCTTATCCTGTTATTTGGTTATTTTCTTGTTCTTTGGTTCTTATCTTGTTATTTGGTTATTTTCTTGTTCGTTAGTTCTTATCCTGTTATTTGGTTATTTTCTTGTTCGTTGGTTCTTATCTTATTATTTGGTTATTTTCTTGTTCGTTGGTTCTTATCTTATTATTTGGTTATTTTCTTGTTCTTTGGTTCTTATCCTGTTATTTGGTTATTTTCTTGTTCTTTGGTTCTTATCTTATTATTTGGTTACTTTCTTGTTCTTTGGTTCTTATCCTGTTATTTGGTTATTTTCTTGTTCTTTGGTTCTTATCCTGTTATTTGGTTATTTTCTTGTTCTTTGGTTCTTATCTTGTTATTTGGTTATTATCTTGTTATTTTGTTCTTATCTTGTTATTTGGTTATTTTCTTGTTCTTTGGTTCTTATCTTATTATTTGGTTATTTTCTTGTTCTTTGGTTCTTATCCTGTTATTTGGTTATTTTCTTGTTCTTTGGTTCTTATCTTGTTATTTGGTTATTTTCTTGTTCTTTTGTTCTTATCTTGTTATTTGGTTATTTTCTTGTTCTTTGGTTCTTATCTTGTTAGTTGGTTATTTTCTTGTTCGTTGGTTCTTATCTTGTTATTTTGTTATTTTCTTGTTCTTTGGTTCTTATCCTGTTATTTGGTTATTTTCTTGTTTGTTGGTTCTTATCTTGTTATTTGGTTATTATCTTGTTCTTTTGTTCTTATCTTGTTATTTGGTTATTTTCTTGTTTGTTGGTTCTTATCTTGTTATTTGGTTATTATCTTGTTCTTTTGTTCTTATCTTGTTATTTGGTTATTTTCTAGTTCTTTGGTTCTTATCCTGTTATTTGGTTATTTTCTTGTTTGTTGGTTCTTATCTTGTTATTTGGTTATTATCTTGTTCTTTTGTTCTTATCTTGTTATTTGGTTATTTTCTTGTTCGTTGGTTCTTATCCTGTTATTTGGTTATTTTCTTGTTTGTTGGTTCTTATCTTGTTATTTGGTTATTTTCTTGTTCTTTGGTTCTTATCCTGTTATTTGGTTATTTTCTTGTTTGTTGGTTCTTATCTTGTTATTTGGTTATTTTCTTGTTCTTTGGTTCTTATCCTGTTATTTGGTTATTTTCTTGTTTGTTGGTTCTTATCTTGTTATTTGGTTATTTTCTTGTTCTTTTGTTCTTATCTTATTATTTGGTTATTTTCTTGTTCTTTGGTTCTTATCCTGTTATTTGGTTATTTTCTTGTTCTTTTGTTCTTATCTTGTTATTTGGTTATTTTCTTGTTCATTGGTTCTTATCTTGTTATTTGGTTATTTTCTTGTTCGTTGGTTCTTATCTTGTTATTTGGTTATTTTCTTGTTCTTTGGTTCTTATCTTATTATTTGGTTATTTTCTTGTTCTTTGGTTCTTATCCTGTTATTTGGTTATTTTCTTGTTCTTTTGTTCTTATCTTGTTATTTGGTTATTTTCTTGTTCGTTGGTTCTTATCTTGTTATTTGGTTATTTTCTTGTTCGTTGGTTCTTATCTTGTTATTTGGTTATTTTCTTGTTCTTTGGTTCTTATCATTTTATTTGGTTATTTTCTTGTTCGTTGGTTCATATCTTGTTATTTGGTTAATTTCTTGTTCTTTGGTTCTTATCTTATTATTTGGTTATTTTCTTGTTCGTTTTTTCTTATCTTGTTATTTGGTTATTTTCTTGTTCTTTGGTTCTTATCTTGTTATTTGGTTATTTTCTTGTTCTTTGGTTCTTATCTTGTTATTTGGTTATTTTCTTGTTCTTTGGTTCTTATCTTGTTATTTGGTTATTTTCTTGTTCTTTGGTTCTTATCTTGTTATTTGGTTATTTTCTTGTTCTTTGGTTCTTATCTTGTTATTTGGTTATTTTCTTGTTCTTAACAGGTAAAGGTAATCCCGTGGCAGTTACTGTCACAGAGGAATGAAGTGTTAGAGACTTTAATATGCTAGGTCTCGGTTTTATGAGGTGGTGTGATCATTTCCATTCTTTGCTGCCTTTGCCCTTTTTAAACTCAAGGATAGAATCAGATACCCATTTATAGTTGGGTGGACTGGAGTGTGACCATACCACGTTTTAAATCTGGTAACTGCCGCAGGAGGCAAGATCTCTAGCCGCTCTGTAAGTTGGACTGAGGCTAAATGTATGTACATGTAACAAATCTCAATATATGTATGTATATATATATATATATATATATATATATATATATATATATATATATATATAGAGAGAGAGAGAGAGAGAGAGAAATGAGTGTATATACATATTACTATGTATTTAATAAATGCCTACGTATGTCTCTGTATATATATATATAGATAGAGAGAAATGAGTGTATATACATATTACTATGTATTTAATAAATGCCTACATATGTCTCTGTAGATATATATATATAGAGAGAGAGAAATGAGTGTATATACATATTACTATGTATTTAATAAATGCCTACGTATGTCTCTGTATATGAGAAAGAGAGAGAAACAGAATGTGCGAGCAGTCACAGGTGTCACTCCTTCATACTTCTGCGTCTCCCTAACCGAGCTTACAGGTAATTACACCTTTCACTACCCGGAAGAAAATCTTGAACAGAAGTGACTTGATCAAACATCTCATCACTACTTGTCGATAGATCTTACATGGCTCAGTGACCGGGGGGTGGCGTAAACCTGTTTCTCTCTTCATATTTTTCTGTTTGTCCTTCTCTCTCTCTCCGACTGTATGCGTGTGTCTTGTCCGCCTGCCTCGCTCCAGAAGGAATCTCTTTCGTTAGAAGTTTTCCATCCAGAAATGTCCCAGACGCGATGACTAGCATGTATTAACAAGCTCAAACACTGCTGAGAATATAACCGCTTTCGTTGCGTTAGCTTTAGTGACGACACTCGAAGTAGCGATGATGATCCTGAAATAATGGATGTGAAGAAAAAAAGTTACGGTAAATTAGGAACAGGGTAGGTGGTTACTTTCAAAGGGGCGGATTAGACCGAAGGGTTTAATCAAATTAGCGGGCCCGATTATCCGGCAAGCGTGGGCTGCGTTTTGCGCCAGACGGAGACGTGTGATTACCCAGTCGTTTCTGCGTGCTCAACTACCCATCCAATCAGTGGCCCGAGGCTGATGTCAGGTGCGCAACCCCGTAATCATACAGGGTGCACAACGGTGCAAGCGCTACATAAGGGGAGGGGAAGGGTGGTAGGACTCAAGCGAAGTAATCCAATCAAGACTCTTCGCACATCGATTATCGTCCCTGATTGCTGGAAGTTTTTGAAGTTGATGCGCCATTATAGGGTACTTAACGAGGGTGAGAAGAGGGTTCTGGGAGACGGTGGCTTTCGGTCAAGTGGAAGTTGCTGGAGTGGGCACAACAGGCAACGGTTTTGAAATTATGAAAGACAATGGAGTTTTTTAGGACTCTAAACAAGAAACCAAAGCCAGACGGGAGACGACAAGCCCCAGAGTAGTTCAGGCTATCTCTGTCTCTCCTTCTTCCTCTCTCGCTCTCTGTTTCTCTCTTTTCTCTCTCTCTCTCTCTCTCTCTCTCTCTCTCTCTCTCTCTTAGTCTCTCGTTCTTTCTTTCTGCAGAGAAGATAATAATAATAACAGGTAACAGCGATGAAGCTATAAAACTTAAAAATACATTAATGGGGAACTCACTTCACTGATGGCTTTCCTGTCGCGGCACAGTTGCCATTTTCGTGGATCAAAATCTGGTAGTGTCTCGCTCCACTCTACCGATCTGTAAATGGGTACCTGGCTCTGCTATTACGTTAGGGAATACAACGGAGAAGGGAACTGGTCATAAAGCTGAACCTAGTGAAGTCTGTGTCTAGACTCCACCACGGCACTTTCTACTATGGCACTACCTTATTCTTTAAGTTTTACAACAAGAGGGAATCTGATCATCAGAAAATATTCCCCCGTCAGACAAGCGCTTTAATGCTTTTTTTTTTTTTTCTAACCGCTATAGGTGTCCCGTAGACAGCCCCAGGGGAAAAGTTAGCTTTACGGGACGCTATCACAACCAAGACATATTATTACAATACGGACTTTATCGAGACAGTGGGATATTTGGACACGTGACATTTCCTTCCCCTCCCCCTTTTTTCAGTTTTATGAGTAAAAGATAAAATAGTCCCTTAACAGATATTGCCGTAGCGAATTGAATTGTTAGAGACTTCACTATGTTTGGCCCAGATTCGAGAGGTGGGGGTGCCCTGTTCCCTTTATCGCTCCTTTTCCTTCTCTAACTCGAGAGCAGCATGTAAAACTCATTCACAGATGATTAGACGAGCGTGGCACTACCAGATTTCGAACATAGAACGCGACACTGTGCCACGAGAGGCAAGAGCTCGACCAATTGGAAGCTCAGTTATAAGTGTACTGGGATATACGTACTACAGTAAATACATTATTTGTTTGTCTTGTCAAGCATGTCAGTTTTGTTTGCTTAATTTGTTGTTATCCTGTTGTTATACTTGTGTGTCTGTACACTGACAGAAGCTAAATAACAGTAACGCCCCTTTGTCCTATCTGTGCTAGTGTTTTATAGACACAATTTAAAAGGAGATACAGTAACAAAATATAGTAGTATCGTTGTAGTAACACGAATAATTGGTTATTTTGTCAGCAGTAATGTAGCAGATTGAGAAGTTTCCAGTTTTCCAGACAGAGCCGGTCTTAGACCAACGGCCACTGTGCTGTGCGCTACGGCCATGGGGGCGAATAAGTGTCACGGGTTGCCTCCCATTTGCTCTGCAGTGATGGTCCAACAATGGCCAAAACCTAGAGTATCTAATGTGGGTCTTCAAAGATATCTACCTTCGCACAAGATTACTCTTGGCAGAGATACAGATAGAAGGGTGATGATGCTTCTCCCTTGAGGGGTCGTCACAAGATATTTCAGAAGTCAAGAACAATGCTGAATGTGTCTTAGCAATGTTAACTTTTTATCTGCCCGACAACTTTTGTGAAGAAGTATTATATAAATTAATTTAGCTCGTACAAACCCCCAACTGAATTAACAGTGAAATTCTTCTTAAAGATGTTGATTCATCCGTGTGCACTTCTCTCTGTAATAACTAAATCAACTATGGATTTGTAAGAAAACAACATATAACAAATTTAATGATCAATTACTTTGGAACAAATATAAATAAATATGAACTGGTGATTACTAAAAAATAGGTTTCGTCATCGAAGTCGGCTCTAGGAAGCTTAGGTGTGGAATATAGATCAATAAGTTATGTTTTGTTGGCCTGCTAAAAATGCCACTTAGCTTCCAAACTGTTAGAGTGTTGATGCTGCTTTTTTCCTCAATTCGTCTCTATGGTGAGGGCACTTCTCCTGGTCAAGGCCTGTATCTTCACAACCCGTTGAATGTAGGTTTCTAGTGTCGATCGCAAGCTTTGAACCACAGAACAGCTGTACAGCTGGTATCGTAAAATCGTATTTCCATTGGTCTCGTACCACAATCTTAATGGGGAATAAAAGAACAAATTCCGCTGCTAAGTCTTTGTTTTCCTGATATTAATCAGGCTCCTTTCCCGCTGTTCGTCAACCGAATCTTTTCTCTGAATTTTTACTCTCCCTGAGCATATATCATATAAATCGGGGGATATGATGAAAATCATCATTCTTTTAGTTAATTTACAGGGAAAATTTCGACTGGACAGCGGCAAGTGGCTTGTGCCTGATTGGACATGTTTAAATATACATAGACTTATTACAAATGATAGTAAATATAAAAATACATATGATGGCATCAACTTCCACTCCCTTCTCTACTTGGAGTCTAGGTTTACCTCTGTTTTGGTTCCCTGAATGAACTATCACGAAGCAATCCACAGCGCTTTGCTATAGTGGTTCATGAATATATCATTTTCACATGGTGAGGTTGCCAGCCTCGTAAGGACATGTATAACCATCAGCAAGTTCAAACAGGTTCAATTCAAAGTATATGAAATATGTTACAACTCACCCCAAACTAGTTAGGAATTAGACTTCTTGCTCAGTAGAATAGTCTTGGCAACTTGATAAAGATGTCTCGAACACACGTCTGGGGTATTATTTCTATTACAGAATCCCTCTGTGACTTCGTGATTATGTCCTGTAGGAGTCTGGTTTCCGTATTAAAAGGTAGAGTATTCTTATTGTATTTTTCAAAAGGTGCTCCAATACTTGTTTTCCGTTCCTGTAAGTTCAGAATCTTAACGTCTACTCTTTCCTGGCTTCAGTCGGAGTTTTCTACCTCTGACGATTCTGGAATGCAGTGTTGTATGTCTAAAATGTTCTATGTTACATTGCAGTTGTCATGCCCACGCTCACACCTGGCGTTTCCGACAAAACTTCTAATCAACGTGAATGTATATTATGCTCTAAACTGCTAAGCTAATAGCATTCGAAAGTGCATGTTATGACAACTTTCCTTATAGAATTTTTTGCATGACTTATGCGTTTGTAAAATTCAAACGGTCAATTTTCCGTATAAGGAGTTGGTATATCCGTCTATTCTCGGTAATGTTTACATTCGCAATCCCCCTGCAACATCTTGGTCAAACAATGTTGTCCAGAAATTTATTACATCGTTCGTGTGTCTTAATCTGTCATCAGTTCGATAATTGAACGGCACTCCCTATGCAAACACACACTGGGTCACTACATGAAAATGACCTTGCTAGCCAGTCTGGTCTGATTTGTATCAAACTCCCAGGTAAAGAAACACGTCACAAATGAATGGAAGGAGTGTAAACATTGATTCGAAAATACCAAAAACTATCGGAAGGTAGGATAATAGAATGTGCCGACAATCGAATAGTGCACATAATTAGTACGTACAATAAAGGTAGTTCAGTACTGCCGAAGAGGAAAAGAGAGCGAACAAAATTATGTGACAATGAGTGGAAAAAAATTATTTTGTCGTCAAGAGGCTTGACTTTTCTTGTTCTGTGACACAGTCCGCCCAAGGTAAACTACGCATTGCATAAGAACACACTAAAACCACAGAGTGGTGTATTTTTAACATTCTGCTTTTTAGTTGTTATCGTGT
Organism: Oreohelix idahoensis; assembly: GCA_024509875.1. Lineage (NCBI taxonomy): Eukaryota > Metazoa > Mollusca > Gastropoda > Stylommatophora > Oreohelicidae > Oreohelix > Oreohelix idahoensis. The sequence goes on along the minus strand of JAMPIV010000840.1, from coordinate 549,789 downwards.
ATGTTGTTTTGAAGGTAATAATTACGTAAAATTATTTGCAGTTTTATTCACGAATCTTTGTTTATTTTACAATATACATAAACTTTAGTAGCTAAAAGTGTTGAGTGTGGGAGGGGTTGCATGTCCAACCTCTCTACACGGCCCAAAGCTCTATGGCCGACTCTGCTCCCCCCTTCAATAAAATAATAACTTGAAACATGGAAAATTACAACCGGAATTAGTAAATTTTGCGGTGTCCATGAAGCTGTCACTTTCTCCCCATTGGTAAGAACCATTTAAGAAAATCCCTGCTTGTTATTTCGGCATTCATGGCATTTGAAGAACATGCTTTTGATGATGGTCATGGCAATTTGAAGAACATGCTTTTGATGATGGTCATGGCAATTTGAAGAACATGCTTTTGATGATGACCACATTACAATCTTCGGAGTTTATGAATGAAAAAATATGAAACTAATGTAGCGCTTATCAGAAACATTTTAGCACTGGTTTAAGGGGCGAGCCTCGCTAAATCTGAGCAAAACTGTTTTGAAAGTGGAGGGAAAAGTTATAAATGCTCAACACTATTTTGTGTACAATGGAACGACGAAAGTAATTAAGTTAAACTCCAACGGTGTGTAAATAATAATTAAAAGTATGTCATTTACTGTATGTTTTTATGAATTAGAAACACAAGCGAAAAGTTTACTGATAGATGGAAATGCTTTTTAATGAATTTAAGGTTCCTTGTCTTCAAAACTGAAGAACCCCCCGCCCCCCCACCCCCCCCCCCCACCCCCCCCCCCCCCCCCCCCCCCCCCCCCCCCCCAAGGATTAATTTTTTTTCAAATGAACGAGACAATTGAAACATATGTTTGTGGTTATACACTTTGTTAGCCACAGTCACAAACAAGAGACAAAGATGAGAAATATAGATCTTGTATGAGAAACCGATAAAGAACACAACATACGCGTAGGGAAAAATAAAAAAAGATGAACCAACTGAGAAAGCTATAAATGAAATGACAGAGGGCACGACAAACACGAGGGTTAAAAAGTAGCACTGAATAGCCAAGTAAAAAGCACAGTACAAGAAAGAAGTATCAAACCATAGAAAACAGCAACAAAATACAACAAAGAAAATCAAATTTCAAAATAGTAAAATTGAATGACATGAAACAATCCCGTGTAATGCCTGGTGATCTCTGAGGAGATAGATAAAGAATAGGAATACTACCCCCTTGCATGTCGTAAGCGGTGACTGACGTGGAGTTTTCTATGGAGCTAGCAACCTGGTCTTGTAACACGAGTTGCTACATAAAATACCACTGTAAGAGCATGTGCTTTGATGTAGGCTTCGTTAAGGAAGCAACCTAGAAAAGTGAAAAAAGGAGACGATGGTGATGATGCAAGGGTAGAATCTAACGAAGAAAGCCATATCAGTGAAAGCGCTCTCCAAGAACAAGATGTATATCAATAAGCAGCTGAGGGCTGTCACCTCAGGGGCACATTCCCACAGTCTTTTACCTCAGGGGCACATTCCCACAGTCATTTACCTCAGGGGCACATTCCCATAGTCAGTTATGAATGACTGAAGGGGCTATTATTATTGGTGATAAAGCCGAAATAAACGCCGGGAGTTCCATCATTTTACCCTTTGTTTTCTCTCGCGTTAATTTCTTGATGTGTTTACCTCTCGTCTTTCTGTTACTCGAACCAACCAACGAGTAACCCGTAGAAAAGAGAAGCATTCGAAGGCATTAGAGCACATATACATACGGTAAAGAGGACCAGCAAGCAGATTGAGACTCGTGGGCAGAATTAACAGACGGGTCAAGGTTCATCTATATGTTAATCCTTTTTCTTTTCGCTCACTGGCCCCCCTTGCATGATGTCTGCGCTAAGCATCACATGTTCTTGCAGCAGATGTTTTTGTAGGATTTTATTTTTTATGATGAGGTTACCTGCCCCATTCACAAGCTCATATTAGTCGCATTGTACGACTTGCTTGAGAGAGCTGTAGTCATATTATTTCCTTGTCTCATAAGACACCCCCGGGCTGTAGTTACAAGGGGATAAAAAGGCTGTAAGATATTATTATTTTATTGTCACTTTTCCCGTTTTTCCCTTCTAATAACTGCTGTCTTTTTTCTTTCTATTACTATGCTCTTTTCCCTTCTTTATTTCCTTTATGTTGTATTATTTTTGTTTTTTTTCAGTTATTTCCTGTCCCTTCTGTTATTAAACAAAAACAAGTACATGTGTCGAGATAAGTACATGTGTCGAGATTAGGTGTCCCATTCGATACTGGATTACGAACGCTTTCCATTTGTCACTTCCGCAACGCTCGTCTTGTTCATCAACACTCAGGAGCGTCACAATGAAGTCCTCGTAATGGCACGCGTATTCGTTGTCAAAGAAACACGGTTTTTTCCAACCATCAGAATAGTTCCCTTCCTTTGTTTGGTGTTCTTCTGCAAGCATCCATTATTTACAACCTACGCGGTTCGATTTTTGCATGAAAGAGAGCGCAGCGTAGAATATATCTATTCAAGCTCCAACAATAGTTTCAGGACTCATGTCGTTCTTGTTCCTAACTCAGACATTATCTAAGAAGCTCGAGTGCGTTCATTGTTGCCGGAATTCATAACAGATTCGTTATTTTTTTTTTTCTTTCCTTTCTCCGGTCTGCTACAGTCATCTTCTTTCCATCAATTGTTGTGTCCTATTGCTTCCGGATGCCATGATGACGATATTTACGTCTGCTCGCTCTTTTATCACGTATTAATCAATGAGTTTCTCGGAAGCACTTCACCTCGTTCTTGCTATTTTCTTGTGTACGTAAACACCGAAACCGGAAACTAGATGCCGGGAGTCAAGACGAGCGGGAAATGCAAATCGAGGGGGTCACTTCCGCTTCACGGCACCGGATAGGTCGTTAAAGTTGGCTCATTCGAAGGATGTGAGCAAAATTTATACATCTCCTAACTGGGCAGTGAAACACACAATAACTGCCACGTCATTAAAGTTAATGTGAAAGGTGGGGGGACACAGGCGACATCGTTTTTTTCCCCGTGTAGTTTCCGGGGTTCTTTGAAGAGGCTTCTTCTTCTTCTTCTTCTTGCGATCGCATCTTTGATGATTACACCGTCAGACGAGTTCTCATGATGAATTCGACTGTTGTTTGAAGTTCCTCTTTAACTCCATATAGCTTTGAGTTTAGTGTTGAGTCATTGGGCCAGTATATCTTTCTTAACTGGTCATACAGAGGACAGTCCTGTAGAACATGCTCAGCAGTTTGTTCGTTTAATCCACATGTGCACAGTGGTGAAGCAGACAATCGTAGCTTGTGCATGTGTTTATTCAGTTTGTTATGCCCTGTCCTGAGTCGAAAAATAGTTGTCTGTCCCTGCCGGTCGAGAGTGTGATAGTCGTCTTTGGGTTGGTTCTGTTCTCTTCTGATAGTCTGGATAGCTCTCTTTTTCTCAAAGTATGTGACTTCATTATCTTCTTGTTCACATTCTCCTCCCTTTTTTGCAAGTTTATCTGCCTTTTCATTTCCGGGTACACCACAATGAGATGGTACCCACTGAAGTATGGTTCTCTTTTTGGCAGCTACCTTGTTTAGTTCATTTCTCAGATGCGGGAGTTTACCACCCTTGAGAGCTTGCAGGACAGACAGTGCATCTGTGAGGATGACTACCTGGTGGCAGTCAGAGTTGGTGTTATAAATCATATTTGCAGCTTGCTCTAGAGCTTGAACCTCAGCTGTATAGTTGGAACAGAATTTACCAGTGGGAATGTGCCTAGTCTCATAGTGGTTGTCAGGATATGAGATAAAGATACCGGCACCTCCATTCCTAACAGCATTAGTTGCTGATCCATCTGTATAGGCATGTATCCATGATTGATCGGGATAGCTTTCTTGGATCATACTCAATGTAGCAGTTCGTTTTTGCAGATCATTATACTCACATCCACTTGTGAGACCACTGACTGTTGTATTAATTTGGAGGGCACTGCTGGCCTGCTCCCATGGTACAGGGTATAGGGTGGGCTTCAGTGGTGTTGTCTTCATGGATAGGTCTTCTTGATGCTGTCTTATAAGTCTTTTCCCCCGATGCACAAAGCTGCTACGCTTTAGACGTCCCAATGCCAGATCATCTAGTCTTGCCTTCATTGGGTGCATTGGCATACTGTTGTACTTTTCCATCTGGATCATGGTTTTTGTGTCTCTTCTATGGGACAATGTCTGTAATCCAGCAACCTTCTGCATCTCTGTTATTGGTGTAGTTTTCATGGCTCCTGTAATGAGCCTGAGAGCTTGATTTTGCACCTTGTCCAAAGACTGCAGATGTGAGTTAGCAGCTGATGACCATGCTGCTGAGCTAAACTCTAAGTGTGGTCTTATTACTCCATTATAAATCTTCTTTAGATTTCGTTCATTTGCTCCCCAGTTGGTACCTGCTAATTTTCTGAGTATGCCTAGTCGTCTTCGGGCCTTTCCTTCTGCATTTTCAATATGCTTATTCCATGTAAGCCTTTGGTCAAATGTCACCCCAAGATAGGTGGGGTAGCTTTCTTCCTTGATCACGGTTGTCCCTAGGTGTATGTTAGCTGATTTGTCCTTGGGGGCGAGGGAGAACAGTGTTGTGGAGGTTTTGTCTGTGTTTATTGTGATAAGCCATTTCTCTGCCCATGACACTAGCATGTCTGCTGCCCGCTGCATTCTATAATTTGCTGTGGTGACATTTTCATCAGCGCACCAGAGTACTAGGTCATCTGCATATAAGGCAGCTTTAACTCCTGCAGGGAGATCTTTCACCAGGTCATTGATGTAAACAAGGAAGAGTGTTGGGGAAATTACTCCTCCTTGAGGTACCCCCTGATGGAGCAACACTTTTCTGCTCTGCAGACCGTCAAGAGTGACTCTAGTTCTCCTGTTATGCAAGTATGACTGGATCCATTTCATCATGTTGCCTTGGATTCCACTTCTCCTAAGTTTTGCAATGAGGCCATCTTTCCACACCTTGTCAAAGGCCTGCTTGAAGTCGACCCAGATCGTTAGGACCTTTTTCTTCTCCTGGAAGGCATCTTCTATTGCTTGAGACAAGTAAGTAACTTGGTCTTCTATACTGTAGCATTCTCTAAATCCAGCTTGTTCCGGCACCAGGATCTGCTCAGACTCTAAATACCATTTCAATCTGTGGTTGACTATTCGCTCCATAGTCTTCCCAACACAGCTTGTGAGACTGATTGGCCGGTAACTTGCAGCCTCGGTCTTACATTTCCCTTTCTTTAGTATGGGTATTGTGATGGCTTCTCTCCATACTTGGGGTACCGTTCCTTTCAACCAGCTGTGGTTGAATATCTCAAGCAGTTTTGTCTTTGCTGCTGAGCTCAGATTTACTAGCATTTCGTTGCTGATTTTGTCTGGGCCGGGTGACTTTTGAAACTTAAGCTTGGAAATAGCCTTCTGTAGTTCTCCTAGTGTGATGGGTTCCCTCATTGGGGCAGGAGTATCTGTCTGTCCCATGGTTGCCAGTATTTCTTTTCTTATCTCTCTCTGATGGTCTATGTTAATGGGTAAGTTGCTTTCTGAACTGTATCTTCTAGCAAACAAGTCTGCAGCTTGTTTTCCTCTGAAAAGTTTGCCACCTTCAACCAATGTGATAGTCTGCCTTGGTGAGGAATGCTCTTCATTTAGAGACTTGACTAATCTCCAAAGTTTCCTGCCGTCTTTCTCAAGGTTCAGCGATGCCGTTTTAGTTCTCCAGCTTTTCCGCTTTTCTTCTAGCTTTGTTCTCTGAAACTCTGCTACAGCCTTTTTCCATTTGTTGTGAGTTTCAAGTGAAGGCTGAGACTCTGCGTCCTTTCTAGCCTTGTCCATAGCTTCCTGACGTTCTTGGAGTGTGCTGGACCAGTATGGTATGTAGTTACGCCGGCATCCTTTGGGAATGGTTTCTTTTGCAGCTTGTAGTATGCATCTGTTGAAGTCTTTTACCACTTCATTAATGTCTCTGTTCTGTACCTTGAGGGTAGACAGCAGCGTGTTCACCTGATGCCTGAATAAACCCCAGTTGGCTTTTTTGTAGTTCCATCTTGTAATGGCTGGGCCTGTACTGAGAGTTGCACTCTGGACAGTAAGAAAGATTGGGCGATGGTCGCTTCCCCCTAGTTGGTCTCCTACTTCTCTACTAATAGATCCAGCTATATCTGGTGTGGAGAAGGCAAGATCTGGTGTTGAGGTTGTGTGCCATCCTCTGGAGTAGAAGGTAGGAGTATCTGTGGCATTATTGACTAGGATTAGGGAGTGATCATCTTGCCAAGTTTCAACCTCTTCACCTCTGTGATCCAGATGGTTATAGCCCCAGCTCTGGGAGTGGCTATTAAAGTCTCCAACTGCTATAAAGTTGGTGGCTGGTACCTGTATAGAGCTGAGACTCAGGGGTTTGTTGTTCGGACAGTAATAGTTCAGGAGTTCTATTTCCATCTTGTCTACCTTTATCTGCAGCAGCTGATATTCTGCTCCATCCATGTAGGTTTTCCTTTCGTGTGCAGGAATGTTATTCCTTACAAGAGTAAGTACTCCTCCTTTTCGTCTATCTTGTCTGTCGGATCTGAAGCATTGATATCCCCTTATTTTAAAGGTTTGATCTGCTTTCAAGTGAGTCTCTTGGATACAGCAAACACTGACTTGCTTCTCATACAAGATGTTTTCCAGCTCTGTCTTTTTGCTGTATCCAGCCTGCTTGCTGTTCACTCCCTCTGCATTCCAGTGCATCATGACAAGTGGCACTCTGGGTTTCTCTTTTTCTGTTTTGTTTTGGTCAGTAGTTCTCCTCCGCCGTCTGTTGACTCCACAAGACGGTCTAGAGGGTCCTCCAGTAGCTGAGGGTGGGCTCTGTCGAGGCTCAGAGCCCGGCACTGCACCTGCCTGGTGGAGCTCCACAGGGCGAGCACCAGAATGAGATTTATTTGACGGTGTACTCTCCATAGAAAAAAAAAAAGCGAGTTGCATGATACTGTGGTTTCCGGTGCGCCTTCTGGCCCAGTATCTACGACTTTAGCACCTGTTCAACGGGAGAGTGGGCTCATCCCTAATCTGTTTATGTTCCCAGTAGTAGACTATTCGCAAGCAGCCTGGGGGTGTCACTGCTCTGCGCGGACCTTGTTTACCGAGGCGGCGTCCGAGCTCGTATGGTGAAAATATGGTTGCGTTATCTTCAAAATAGCCCTGTCTTTCCCGTGGCTTTTCTGCCATCCTGCAACTTTGAGTTAGGGAGTTCTGAGCTCCAGTCTCTTTCCCAGGCATTTTATCCTGGCCTGGCACGCATACAGAGGACCCCACTTCTGGTTCTAAGTTAGCAGTTGGGGATAGGTGGGGTAGCACACTGTGCATTCCCCGTCATCCAGGGGGCTCTCCAACTATGCAGAGCTTGCACAATGCTGTGCTCTGGTTCTGGGCTCTCCCAAGGAATCCTCACGTCCTGCACAGAGCCACTTCCCGATACCCACCACCTGCCAACCCTCCATTGTAGAAATCTCCTGCATGCGGCCATCCAGTCAAGAGCCAGTATTAAGTCTGGTGCCCAAGTGATCCCCCCAAGCTCAGTGTGCAATGCTGGGTTCTCATCATGCTGCAACACAGGAGGGATTGTGATGCTCAGCCATCTCTCTCAATTCTGCACCGATAAGTGACATCGGGGACTTAACTTTGCCTCAGTACTGGGAGGCCCCGTTTCCGGGTACACCACACACAGCCAATTGAGGCAACGGTCGCCATGGGCGTGATAGACGACAAACAGTGAAGAATGAGGCAAGAAAGCATTTAACCCATGAAGTGGGGGTGGATTGGTGCAGACCAGAGCATGTACCACTCGCCGGTGGGTTCTGCATCTACACCTATAGGGTTCCACCCACTCCTCAGCCCATTTAGTCTGGCCCCTCACCCAGGACCTGTCCGGCTTGGGTGACCCTGCCAGGAGTAAAACTCCCGCCGGCATAGCTCCCGGGATCATTGAGGCGCTCAAGCTCTCCAACCACGGCAAGGTAGGCTTACATGTGGAGAGTTTGAAGAGGCAAAAACAAGAATAGGCATACTCCACCCTCAGGCGTGTCGTAGCAGGCGAATAATAGGAGGTTGGGCATGGGGCTGTCAATCTCATCATGTAAAACAAATTGAAAACACAGAAATCACCGCTGCATGAGCACGTGACTGCTTGGTGCAGGTTTCCTGCAAGGGGACTAACTACAGTGGTGGTTACATTCTCCATAAGGAGCGTAAAGAAAATGAAAATGGTCTTTGAATTCAGATACTGAGCTGGGACCGAAGACGCATCAAAATTGAGGAATGCAGTAAGCGACCCATAGCTTGACTGCTTGCGTCAGGGTCAGCGAACCAGAGCTGACCAAGACCCATCTCCACCTCCAAGTGGTGGTCCTGGAAACTGGCTGTATCACTGCAGTCTGGCTGAGAGAGTAGGGATCGAAGAGGGAAGGCTAACCCGGTCCCAAAAATGCCATGCCGAAAACGGATGTTTGGGGCCGAAAGACGCAGATATCGCAGCTTTGCTGTAAACGGCGACACAACGTAACAAACGTCCTTTTTAAGACGAACGCAGAAGAAGAAGATACTGAGCTCAGATATCCATTAACAGTGTATACAAGGTGTATTGACAGAACGATAATACTTGATTGTTTTACACTTATATTGGGAGTCGGAGTGGCTAAGAGGTATCCCTCGGCATATGGAACTCGTAAAAAGTAGTGGGCATACGGCCGTTGCCCTGGCAAAATTTAAATATTTAAACCTACCCATCACAAAAATATTTATAGAATTTGTGGTCCCTCTATACACACATTGGGATCCTCGCCGGTGCTACGGAATTCGTCCACTGTGCTGAGATCCTCCTTGTGTGATCTAAGGAATTAGATCGGAGCACTGATGGAGTTGTCCGGGTGCAATGAAGATGATTGTCATGAAGTGGCTTTAAGTTAGAGTCTGTCTGAGTACAGAGACAAGACACGAGTTATGAGAAAGTCTGAGAAGATAGATTTAGATGAGAATACAGTGAATGTGGAAGGATGAGGCTTATAGCTTCGAGGGTGAGAACCGAGATTGACTCTCCCTCGCCACTTGTGACTTATGTAATAGCTACTGTCTCACCACCTCTGACTACCAGAAAGGAGATAAGGTTCCACAAAAGTCCACAGACACACTATACAGACAAAGCTTATAAGTACAGTATAGTTAAAGATAAACTGATCCAGTGTACATTGTATAGTTTATTAAACAACAAATCAAATCCACAGTAAGCAAATTAAATAAAGTGCGAGTTCGCACAACCTGGGAAAAAGAACAATTTAAATGAAAGACAAATATAAAAAAAGAAAAGATTCCACACTCTCTTTCACACGTTTTACACCTGCATGTCACAACTAAAGATAACTACCTATACTTGGTGGGGGTCTCTAAGTAAGAGCCACCCCTCCTGTCTACACTATATTTTACAAACTAACACGATCTCACTAACGAGGTATAAACTAAATGTCTGCACTGTCTAGCGCTCTAGGCGGTCCTACAAAATTGAACAATACTCTACAAGCACTGCTACACTAATTGACTTTCAAGCGCTCACTCAGAGGCTGTCCTCTAAGTATTTATATTCTGAATCTACTGTTCCTCTTTAAACTCCTTACTTTCGCCTCTGTCACGGTTCAGTGCCTCTCTGACGCTACCGTCTCCGTCTGAGGCTCAGATGAGTTGCTTCTCCGTCACACCTCCTCTCATTAGCTTGTGGAAAGGTATGATTTCCCTCTCTCCTTTCCTGAATACTGATAAAGAGGGTCTGGTTCACTACAGCGATATGTTGTTGCCGAAGGCTGTAGTTGGTTTCACTGCTGATGACAATTTTGTTCAGGTGCCGAGGTAACCCTCTTCGGGTTTTGGCCGTACTGCTTTATTGTGGCAGTATTATAAGCACAAGGCAACGCGCCTATTTGGTGTGCTTTAACGAGCTAAGAGCTCCTGATTTAAAGAACCCGTTCCCGCTGAGGTAAGAGCCCTCACTGCAAAAGACCTTCTTTCTTTCAGTGTTGCAGACGTACTGGGCGCTGGTACAGGCGCCGTTCCAGTTTTCTTTACTTTCGGCTATGTCTCGTGCCTCCTTCTTGTTAGAAGGCACCGTCCGTGGTAGGATTTTGGCTATCAATACTCCACCACCATCACCACCAACAAGCCGTGACTGCCGTAGAAACAAAATAATAACCACATCTATACAACAAGTCAAAATTCCTAAGACACTAACACATTACCACCCCAAACTTCATCTACACCCTGATGTCCCCTAAATTAAACAATCTCTCCTACACACAAGAAATAAACAAATATTTCTGCCCATGGGTCAAACTAATTTACAGTTCAATCATATCGATCTCCCGCACCAACTTAACTCTTATGTAACTTAACTTAACTGTTATGTAAACCCCAGACACGGTCTGACCTGAATCCTTTGTGTGCGTGTCTCGCCCCTTTGGCATCATAACATTCCCTTCGCTGAAGCTAAAAATCCCCCGGTACAGGATAATTTTCCAGCTTTAACTTTTTATTAAAGACTGACCCGGGAAGGTTATCAATTTAACACAATTATTAAACACACTTATTCTACCCCATCTTTGTAATATTAAATCCACTTCACCCCTGTCTCCTGACTACAAGACCAATTAACACAACAGATGAATACACAACCGTATCCGCATATATACACTACAAATTATCAATAATCACATTGAGGTTACACGGACCTCATAATTACATTATTGGGCTTAGCACTGACACAGTTAAACTATCTCAAAAGCCGCTACACAGATCATAGATACTGCTACTTATTCATAGAAAAATTATAGGCACAACGTACACTACCCTGGTTCTAGTTTCTGTATAAGATAGCGATAGATGGCACTCCTGACTAATAAAAATTAAATTAAATCCCAGGAGAAAACTTACTCTAACGTGCTAAGCTCTTATATAAAACGAACTTTCTACAACGCTAATTAAGTTATAGACATACCCAATAAATATAGAATATCTCGGACTGAGCAGACTATATGATGGCACTTGTGTCACGGCTGAATTTCTTGGGACCAGAGAGCGCTAAAAGATTTTGATGCTAAATGTATAGTATAATATTCTGATGCAATAACCGACGCGGTGAGCTATCGCGTCTGATACTAGCTATCGGGAACCACTTTAAACCACCCTTTGACCTATTTTGATGTCTGCACATAAATTAAATCTGAACTCGTCCAATGATATCGTAACTAACTTATGACTCATCGTTTACCAAACAGAAATCGCAAATTTATTTTACTCGTGCGCAGAAATAATACATAATAAGTAACCCACTGACCTTTTTCCTACCGGAATAATTTTATTGGTTACAGCGCTGAACCTGGGTCGTGCTTCTCCCCATACCTACAAATAAACAGGGTAGGTGCGGGTGGTCGGATTTTCTCCTAACGTCCGAAAATTAACCCAGACTAATAACTATGAACTCGGAACGCATAATAATAATAAAAGAACGCAAATAACCACATGGAGAAAAAGACCGGGGCGAGTTGAAAATAAATTAACAGTAACTCCTCACAATGATCCTTAGAATCAAACCAAACTTATATCGGCTAGCGTTATTGTGTCTCAAATGTGTCTGTATCATATTTTCCATATCTTTCATCATGATTACGTTACATGCACCGTATGCTCAATTTTATTTTAAAAAATACACTCTGACAATATTCTTTCAGTAAATCTGAAATTTATGTCAGTCCAGTCTTGGGGTTTAACTAGACAGGTTCTATTATCGTGGACGGGACACCAATTTGCTCTGCAGTGGTGGTCCAGCAAAGGTCAAAACCTAGAGTATACAATGTGGGTCTTCAAAGGTATCTACTTTCGCACAAGATTACTTTTGGCAAAGATGGAAATAGAAGGATGATGATGCTTCTACCTTGAGGGAGTGTTCACAAGATATTCAGAAATTAAGAACAATGCTGAATGGGTCTTAGTACAGTTAACTTATTATCTGCCCGACAACTTTTGTGAAGAGATATAGTGTATGATTTAGCTTGTTCAAGCCCTTAACTGATTTAATTCAGTGAAATCTTAATTTAGTAGCTCTGTTTTATGTGTATTTAAGGTGACTGAGACATACGGGTGCAGTTCACTCAAAAGGATTAAACCAACTATAAATTTGTATAAATACAAATAACAAATTTAATAATCAATTATATTTAACACTGTAAAATGAATAATTCTTTTTTAAAAAAAAGGTAATCATCACAGGGTGATGTTATGGATATTGAGGGAATTGTCTAAAAGTCCACTTGGCAGCTTTTAAGTTTGTACTTAGCTGCCAGTAAGTTTGCTGGTTTCTGCTTCTGCCGACGGTTGGTTCTTTGCAAGTTGTGGACTGATTCACTCGTCACTGATCAAGTCTGGAGGTTGTGACACGTTCCAAGAAATATCAGGGAGTAATCACGAAGCTGGTCCAGCGTCTTCAAGACCCGTCTGATGATGTGTCTAGCGTCGACAACAGGCCACTTATAACACACACTGGTTCCAGAGATAGCACACTTTAACTGATACCACTGACTAGTGTTACGAAAGAAGAAAAACAGATACCCTCCTGAGTATTGGGTTTCCTGACACACAATCATGTGGCCCTCCTCCCCCCCCTGCCCCCCCCCCCCCCCCGTCATTCCACCATTTCATCTACCTCAGAACTTTACCCACTCTGATCATTAATATTAATCTCAGTGATCGGAAAACATTCATTACATTTATATTGAATATCTTTACATTTACACTGGTTGAAAAGGTGAATAATATAATAAGTCTGTACATCAATTCTATCATCATCCACTCCCTGCTCCATATGGATCTTGGGACTACCTCTGCTTTTGGTTCTCTGTGAGAAACCCATATAAAGCAGTCACCAGCTCCAGTTGTGGTGGTTCATGAAATCATCATTATATATGCTGAGGTTGCCAGCCTCGTATGACTTGGACATCCATTAGCAATTTTCACATGTTAATAAATGCAAAATATAGAATAATGACATGTACAACTTACTCCAAAATCTCTTTGGGAATACTGACTTCTGGCTCAGATAAATAGTTACGGCAACTTGTTTAAGATGCCTCTTACACGCGTATTACTTTACACCGGGCTCCCACTCTGACTTTGTGTTCAGATTCAAAGGATTCCGGCTTTCCGTGTTAATGTAGGTAAAGTTTTCCTGGGATATTGTCGTAAATTTATTTTGAGAGAAAGAGTCTTAGAAATAGTGGTCCTGTTTAGAGTGGAGAATGATGATGAAAGCTCAGTGATAGAAAATGTAGAGAGTAAATAGTTGCTTCACAGAGTGCTGGGGAGAGTAAGGACAGACGTATTTACGACAAATCGTTCCTCTCAATCTTCTCTTCACTCTCCTGGTCAAACAATTATTTGCCAGTTTCCAGACACACACCTGCGCTCACAACCGATTTGGTGCTTCAAACACACAGACGCACGTAGATACAAACTATATTAAACAGATAGGGGAAATTGTTGGGCTTTGGGTATTCCAACACAGTACTAAATAAGTTTATAAGGTTTATTCTCATTTAAAACAATCACAAAAACTATCATGTGTTACATAAAAAATATCATAAGTACAGAAAATACAAATAACAAGGTGAGGGGGGGGTGAAGAGGATTGGTATCGACTAAGCCCTTCCCGCTTGTATTAGACAAAGATAAACCCAGTCCAAAGATAGATAGTTATCAGGAACATAGGTAATGTAACCCAACAGTGAATTTAATTACTCTGAAATAGGTGTTACAATATTAAGTATAGGTGGTAGACAAAAATCCTGTTATTCCCAATTGTTCTTCCCTTTACTAAGAAAATGAAAAGGTGGGGGGGGGGGAAGGGGGGGTTTAACCGAGTTAACAAAATATCCCACCTAAAGAAACAATGCCGGGTATACAGAAAAAGGTATTACCCGGTAGGCAAGTTAACAAATGGTTTGCAAAAATTAATCTCCTGTCATTCATGCACGCGCGTGAGGATCCACACTCATACACTCACACACACTTACCGATTGCAGCATCAGACAATCCATAGAATTATATAAACAGCAATTACCCTCTTGACCTGTGAAAATGTCTAGTACTTCGATGTCCCGCCCCAGATGTAGTGAGGTTTGCTGATAGCAAATATTCCCACTTATCGCCGGACTTGAAGCCTAAGAGTTCTTGTGTTTTATTATATAAAAAAGGAGTCTATGGGATGGCACTGACACAATTCAACACAGGGGTGAAAATGAAGTGGTCTCTTTAATTTCGCTGCTGGAGGTAAAATTCCTTCAAGGCGTGATGATAGCAACTGACCGGTAGGTTTTTAATCCATTGAGGAAAAACTAGCCCAGTCACAGTTACAGGTAAATAAGTACTCTCTCACAGTAGGGCAGTAAATAAAATATCGCTACTGGCACTGTTCATCTTCCAGTTTATCTTACAGATTGTAATTTAATTTGATGATTGTTTTAAAATGTTCTTGGGTAGGCTTTCTTTCATATAATTATGATAGCTAGGTCGCATCGGACCGCCACAAGATTAAATTTAAAAAATGTTTCATCAATATGTCTGGAAGTTTTAAGATGTATGATTTCTTTATTGCTGGGATCGCAGGTTGCGATCACTCTGTATGAAAGAAAAAAACATGTAATATACCGAAAATCAAATAACATTCTAAAGCGCGATGAATTTCCCGTTAAGACTATAAATATTCACTCGTGTATTTAATTATATATTTAAGAAGACACTTCGCGAGTTTAAATGGTTAAAACACACATCTATATATATGACTTAACTCAATTAGTTATAAATTCCTTCGCGACTTTTAAAAGTTAAGTTAATCATTTAAGCATCTATTATCTTTTGAAATAATATAATAGATATATCATTACATTTACAACTGGAACTATTGAGATGGTTTAATTTAATAGATTTAAATTAACACAAAATCCAGTGAAATAGAATGAACGAACTAGACCACTGATCACTTTACACAATTATATTTTACCGTTTTGCACAGAATAGAATTCACTGCAAATATATATGAAAATCCAGGGGAAAATCTAACACGATTTCAAATATAGCTAGTGCTTCTGTCAAGGTCTGGCCAACGAGTGGTAACATGCATTTCTTCATGATCTGTATATATCTAAAATGAAATGTAAGATGAGTGGGACATGAGAAAATTGACACCTTTTTAGATCTCAGGAAACTTTAGGGGATCTGACCGCCAGACTAAAGAGAGATGCCGCCCCTGGTCTTCTGTATCTCCGCTCGTTGCGTGCGCGTCGGCTTTCCCGTTCGCTCCCACTGCGATTAACACCGAGATGCGAAATACCGGCAGGAAACATGCGTCGCGTTTCAGGGACCACTACTGCCTCTTTGATAGCGTGCCGCTAGTCTTTCCTGAGATCTCTTCCGTGTCTTTGATCGTGTTCGCTACTATCGTTTGATGCTGGCAACGCCCCCCACTGGCCAAGTTAATGAAAATAACTGCATATGATTGCTCAAGAGATATTCGTGGGCGTGATTTAACCTCTCCTTAAATCAATGCGATGACCAGAGTGAACGGTAGATAAACTGTCCACATATTAATCAGCAAACGTGTTGACCATCTGCGTGGAAAGGTTGCATAGCTAATGAGTCCAGGTGAAAAAAAAATCCCGTTTGACGAAAATTTACCAAAATATTCGGGGGCACTGATGCTATCCGTAGGGGTCGTTACGAAGGGTCGTACCATATCATCCAACACTTCAGGGGTACCGATGTTATGAGAGGGTTCTTACCATCATCTAACAAATTCAGGGACGGCTAAGTTTTCTGTCACAGATATAAGTCCACAAGGTGCTCAAACAATGTCCGGTATGATAAATGGAATTCCGATCCTAGTCATTCCTCTGGATAGCTGGCTGTGTTCTTGACGAGATGAATTTCACAGTGCTCGAAACCAGCAAAAGTGTCAGATTATATTGCAACTTTCGTTCCACCCACGTGGTTGTTACTATCTGCCCAGACTCCAATCAGAAGTGTTGTTTATATCTAGAATCGCCCATAACGCTCATGAAACAGCTTATATCCCGTTTATTCAATTAAACACATGACCACACATGGCCTGATGAAAATACAACATTACGACTATATACGTGCCACAAAAGGGAATGCATGTACTAATATCAATCTACAGAACGGGTAATCTGGCTACCACAATCCTAAAATGAACATCGCGCTATCACGCGGGAAAAACCTGCATAGTAACACTGACTATGAAAATGCACGACAGTAACTTAGCATGTACCAAACTCAACGCTAAGTAAATAACCACTTCCCTGGAATCCTTAATAGCAGAAATAGCTAACGTTAGGAATAGGTCTCAAATGGCGAGCACCGCGTCACTCTTAGATATCACAGACAGCCGAAGCTGGCATACCAAGGAACTGCGTCCGCAATAGATGGCAGTCAAATCTCCACTGACTAAATTCGCGCCAGACTTGCGCATTCCGTTACTTCCGCTAATCACATGACTTCGCTGATCACATGACTATCAGGATGGTTTTCGACCGTCTAACAACATAGAAATACGCCGTGACAATAAGGAATTGTTATTTCCGTCGATTATTGTTTACACTCGCGACTTCCTACATTATCACAAATAATGTCTTCCTGGAATCTTATTGCAACATTCCGTCTTTCAGGTGCATGTCTGTAATGGGTCAAAACCTGGATAATTTACTGCCCTTACCTCTGCAAACAAACATTCATCGTGTGACCGTCTGGGTTGTGTTTTCTTCACGAGAGAAATTAGGAAGTTACCATAGCCAAATCAGCGATAATCAAGCTCGCGAGGCGATCTTCGTGTTAATAGACTCGCCCATGTCTGGTATACGAGAGTTTTACCAAAATGACTGTCGGTCAATATTACATCACCTGTCTACTCTCTCAGCAGGGATAATCAGGTAAACAGACATGACGAATTATTACAGGAAGAAGTACAAACAAGTGACTGGACAATACCAAATGTTGTCCGAGGTTTGAAAATAGAACGTGAAGAGCACAAAATGAATTACGGGATGGCACCAGAAGTGAAAAGTTTCGAGGTCATTCTGTGACAGTAAGAACGTTTCATTATGTGTCTTTTCTAATTGGTCTTAAATAAAACATAGGATCTCATGTACTCTGTGACCCACCAGGTTCGAAATTCTAAAAAAAATCTTTTATTTGTTTCAAATACTTATATTTATCAAAAAAAGAAAATTAATTTAAAAAACATTAAATTAAAGATTTTTTCGAGATTCAAACCTGGGCCTGGGGGTCACAGGGTACATTTCAGACAAAATAATTATTCAAAATGGCGTTTTTAACAAGTTCACTACCTGTCATCACAGAATTTCCATCTAACAAAACTAAACTGCACACTGCAATAAGGATAAAATAAAAGATGGATTTGTTGTAATTAAAGAATGCAAATTGAAAAGTCTAATCTATGACGTTATTTTTAAAAGAAAAAAAAACAACAACATTTGCACAAATGCACTTTGGGATTTATCTGAACCATCAACAACTAATATTTGGAGCAGTGTTGCCAACTTAAACTTTTTGAATAGCACTAGGCGTTAACCAAAAAAAATCACTAAAACGCACTAAAAGTTTTTTGAACTAATTGCTTTTTAAAAACTATTTGATTATTATCGAGCTTTTACAATTTATTTTAGAACAGAAAAAAAAATTTTAATGTAATGAATTTTTAACAGTTTTTTTTCTTCTCGAAAAAATATTTCTCCGTTGCTTTTTTTCGCGGGGGCACCTGTAAGACGGGAGCCCTAGGCCCGTGTCTAGTGGGCCTAATGAATAATCCGGTTAACTTTAACAACTTAGACGACATTTTTAAATGACATTGAACATACGCCTCACTTTTTTTTCATTTCTACATATTTCATCTACTCGCATTCATGTTTCCATTGATTCTACATTAGTGTCCCTACGTCGATCTTCCTCTTCGCAGACCATTTATTTATTGGTAAATATGATAATACTTTAGCCTTCTGCATTTTTCAGCGTGTTATAGGCTATGCTGCCTGCTCTGTCCTCTATTAATCGTAAGCATGCAGTCTTTTCCATTTCTTCAAAGGATGTGTCTTAATGCCTACTGTTATGATTCCCATGGCTTCAAATTTTCAAACTAATCACTAAAAGTGGACCAGTACGACCTACTGTTATGATTCCCATGGCTTCAAATTTTCAAACTAATCACTAAAAGTGGACCAGTACGACCTACTGTTATGATTCCCATGTCTTCAAATTTTCAAACTAATCACTAAAAGTGGACCAGTACGACCTACTGTTATGATTACCATGGCTTCAAATTTTCAAACTAATCACTAAAAGTGGACCAGTACGACCTACTGTTATGATTCCCATGGCTTCAAATTTTCAAACTAATCACTAAAAGTGGACCAGTACGACCTACTGTTATGATTCCCATGGCTTCAAATTTTCAAACTAATCACTAAAAGTGGACCAGTACGACCTACTGTTATGATTACCATGGCTTCAAATTTTCAAACTAATCACTAAAAGTGGACCAGTACGACCTACTGTTATGATTACCATGGCTTCAAATTTTCAAACTAATCACTAAAAGTGGACCAGTACGACCTACTGTTATGATTACCGTGGCTTCAAATTTTCAAACTAATCACTAAAAGTGGACCAGTACGACCTACTGTTATGATTACCATGGCTTCAAATTTTCAAACTAATCACTAAAAGTGGACCAGTACGACCTACTGTTATGATTACCATGGCTTCAAATTTTCAAACTAATCACTAAAAGTGGACCAGTACGACCTACTGTTATGATTACCATGGCTTCAAATTTTCAAACTAATCACTAAAAGTGGACCAGTACGACCTACTGGTATGATTACCATGGCTTCAAATTTTCAAACTAATCACTAAAAGTGGACCAGTACGACCTACTGTTATGATTACCATGGCTTCAAATTTTCAAACTAATCACTAAAAGTGGACCAGTACGACCTACTGTTATGATTCCCATGGCTTCAAATTTTCAAACTAATCACTAAAAGTGGACCAGTACGACCTACTGTTATTTTTTTTTTTTTTTTTTTATTTTTTTCGTACGCCCGCTAATACTCGAGGCGAAATCTCAGGTTATTACTATGTCTAACCTGACATTGATTTTACGTGAGTATCCCTTTTTACTTGTACAGAGACAGGTGTCCCTCGCCATTCAGGCAAATACTCTCCGATTTCGGAGGTACCCATTGCAGCTGGGTCGGCTCAGGAGCCGCCAATCCCTGGTCGACGACACTCCTTCAAATGTCCTCGCCAGGTCTCGAGTTAATCCAGTCCAATTCCCGGTCGACGAAAAATCCTCAAATGCCGTCGCCCGGGTTTGATCCTGAATCACCCGGTCGCCAGAGCGGTGTTGTAACCACTACGCTAGCGCGGCTCCTACCTACTGTTATGATTCCCATGGCTTCAAATTTTCAAACTAATCACCAAAAGTGGACCAATACGACCTACTGTTATGATTACCATGGCTTCAAATTTTCAAACTAATCACTAAAAGTGGACCAGTACGACCTACTGTTATGATTCCCATGGCTTCAAATTTTCAAACTAATCACTAAAAGTGGACCAGTACGACCTACTGTTATGATTACCATGGCTTCAAATTTTCAAACTAATCACTAAAAGTGGACCAGTACGACCTACTATTATGATTCCCATGGCTTCAAATTTTCAAACTAATCACTAAAAGTGGACCAGTACGACCTACTGTTATGATTACCATGGCTTCAAATTTTCAAACTAATCACTAAAAGTGGACCAGTACGACCTACTGTTATGATTACCATGGCTTCAAATTTTCAAACTAATCACTAAAAGTGGACCAGTACGACCTACTATTATGATTCCCATGGCTTCAAATTTTCAAACTAATCACTAAAAGTGGACCAGTACGACCTACTGTTATGATTCCCATGGCTTCAAATTTTCAAACTAATCACTAAAAGTGGACCAGTACGACCTACTGTTATGATTACCTACTGTTAACTCAGCATAATTAATGCTGTAAAAACTCCACGGCCTAATATCTGGCCTTTGGCTAGGATCATGTGTCTACACACAGGGACCGGTACAGTGACATTCATGTGTCATTAGGTCCTTTGTGTGAGAACACAGAAGATCACTAGGTGACACATTTTGTCATTGGGTCTTCTTGTGTTAGGACATGTGGTCTTGACCAGGGCCGGGTTTGGGCGGGGCTAATGCGACCTCATGCGAGGAAAAAATATGCGACCTCAAGCGAGGAAAAAAAAAAAAAAAGGCCACACTCCAAGTAAAAAATGAGGGTTTTCAAAGGTATCAACCTTCGCTCAAGATTACTGTCGCCAGAGATATAAATAAAAGAATGAGGTTTCTTTCCAAGGTAGTCTCATAAGATGTGGCGTAGGCTTTTGCACGCCACATGTTAGTGAGAATAAAGATGTTTGGAGTGCCTGTAAGTGCGGCACTAATTTATGTCACTTTGCGTAGTTCGCATGTGATGTGTTAAAGTTTGACCGAGTAACAGGGGCATTTGTTGACAGTCTTTCAGACTGATGAGCTGTGTTTACTTGCGTTCCCAGTGAAACATATTTGAGATAGTGTCTAGACCTGGAGTGGCCAACGCTAGTGTGCTATTAGCATTGTATCATTAGGAGTCTTGGAAAATGTGGATTGAAAATGTCGTGTTAATGATGCAACAATGTTCGTATGAATAAATGTGGCTGTGTTTACTGAGGCGTTCGACTCAACGTACATACAGTTGGTTCGTTTGAAACCATTTTACAAGTTATTGTTCAAGCTCATAGGCTAGGGATTCTCTAGACAAATGGATCATACTTACAGAAACAAGAACATGTTCAATTCAAATTCGCCACATAAGAATTTATAGAAAGGTAAGTATAACAGCTTAGTCATCTAAGCGGTTATAAACTTATTAATCCCCGCTGCTTCTGTGAGGAAAGGTATTGGCTTGTATTTCTTGAGCCCCTTGTTAAAGGTGATTCAGCAAAAACAACAAAATATATTAATTTGTATAGCTCTAGAGACACAAAATTCACTCAGTAGTGATTAACTCAACTCTAGATTTATATTTACATATAAAACAGGTTTAATAATGCGTTATTTAATTAACAGAGTAAAATAAATCAAAATTATTTTGTCCATACAAAACAGCTAAATGTGTCTTCACTGGAAGGTCTTAAATGACAGTGGATAAGAAAATTACAATTTCCATTTGCCGCGCCAGTAGTGTACTTATCTGGCAGTGTGGGATCACCTTAAGTCTGGTTCCGTCGCTGCTGGCTCCTCGGTGATGTTTTGACTTTTCCTTCTCTTCAGGAATCGAATATTTTGGCAGCAGCACGTCCTTTGCAGCTTGGCCGAGGTAACTGCTAAGTTTGCTTTGTCACGTGTCCTCAAGACCCGTCTGTTGTCGGTGTCTAGGGTTAACATCAAGCAACTGGTACCAAAAACTGAGAGGAAACGAATACATCTTTTAAGTGTCGTGTCTCCTGGTATAAACATCAGGCGACCTCCGCTTCCATCCACCATTTAATCTTCCTCATAATTTTGCCCGCTAACTCTGAGCATTAAATCTGAACCCATTGAGTCAGATAAAAGTTTTTTAGGAGAGCGGAAGACGATAAATGTATCATTCTATACATACATAAATATACATATAAAACATATTTCAAATGGGCATAATAAATATATATATATCATGATGTTATCATCATCCACTCTCTGTGTGAGGAAACTCGCACGAAGCAGTCACCAGCTCTTGCAGTGGTGGTTTATGTTGCAGTTCTTTTATATAATGAAGCAGTCAGCCCCATGTACAACAGTACCCCCACAAGCAATTTATACATCTTAAATGTAAATTTAAAACAATAAAATGTACATATTACAACTTACCCCAAAATTGGGTTAATTTACAGACTTGATACACAGAAAAGGCGGTAATTTCCCACAACTAGTTTAAGTTACAACGTACGAAAAAAAATACTTTAGGTTATAAAGTGAATTTTTCCTCCAACACACACGGCTCTATGTTATACATTTTTCTTTGGGGGGGGGGGGGGGGGGGGGGGGGGGGGGGGGGGGGGGGGGGGGGGGGGGGGGGGGGGGGGGGGGGGGGGGGGGGGGGGGGGGGGGGGGGGTGGGGGGGGGGGGGGGGGGGGGGGGGGGGGGGGGGGGGGGGGGGGGGGGTATGTCCAATTATAAGTAAGTTTAGTTTTATATTCCAATACCAAACATTTTGGTAGGGGTTTCCCCCATTCGATGTTGAACATTACTGCATGACAATCTAAGGTATTGCACCTTACATGTTATTTTCAAAATCATTGTCACGCGACTTGCTCTAGATTATTGCTACTGATAATCTCTTCGATGGTTGTAATTCCACAATTGTTTATTACAACAAATTATCTAAGCGGAAGCGATTATATCATTCCTCGTGTTCCAATATCAAGATTGTATTCTCTTCTGAAAATCATGTCCACGAATCAAACATTCGTAATCTTCATCACTGGCACAAATTTGGGTTTGTCATCAAAAGCCGACATGTGCAACACTAATCCGTCCGTTTAAACCATACAGATGACGCTAAATGTATACTTATTTCGTTTTGTGCTGGCGATTAACCAAAGATAATATCGAAAGATGAAGCGAAAAAAAATACGATAAGGGGCGGGTGAGAAGAGAGAGAAAGAATGACACAGGAGATGATGCAAGGATGTCACAGGAAAATGAAACGACTGAATATATGACTCGTCACAGCTCCCCGTGAGGGGGCGGGGATTAAGGGGAAAAAAGGTGGGCGGACTCTGCAAAGCCCAGAGGACCACTGTTCCCTTAGGTGTATCACAAGGGACGATAAATGTGCATTATGCTAATATTGCCATCATGTAAAACAGACTGCTGCAAGCATCATCACTTCAAGTCAGATACATTTCTTGGCACAGGCTTCCTGCAAAAAAAAAAAAAAACCAACCCAAAACGGTAGTGGGCTCATTCTCCTTATGGAAGGGAATATGAGAAAGAGGAAAATCATAAAATAATTACATTTCTTTTTTTTTAAATTAGTGCTTCAATGGTTGCTATTGTGTTATTTTGGTCGTCCAATTAGAGATGGCATGTTAAATACTCCATTAATTGTGAATACCTTGGGGGCGTTAAAGAGGGAATATCAAAACAACAAATTGCCGTCACTGGGATGAACATCAGAAGTGAGGGATGGTAACAATAAAATTGTTCTTGGTATGTGTGTCTGTCATGTGCCTGCGTCAGTACTTCCAGAAACATTCGCATCAGCTTTTCGGGAAAATACGGACACTGCATGCATTGCTCTGCGCTTTGAGTCAAATTTATTTTGAACAATAATGTAGAGGCTAAGAATTTTTTCATACAGATTTCCCATATCTATTCGCAAAATGTATCACCAGTTGCTGTGAATATGTATGACAGTCTTAAATGTATACATTACAGTAGAGACTGAATAGGGTTTATGAAATTTTATAGTCAAACGGTTCTATGCAATCCAATAGACATTGCTGTAGGTAAGTGTGACGAAACGTCTGTAGTTTTTACATGTACTTTTGGCCCCTCTCTCACTCTTTCATCCACTCTGGCAGTATCACTTCTTTTCTTCATTTTTCTCTCACTCATCGCTAATAATTTGCATATTTTGCCATTCCATTATTTGTGCTCTGAAGCCACTCCCAGACTGTTCCGCCAGGTGAATCGCATGACCAGGTTAATTAGACCGGTCAGTGGCTTATACGCTTATCAATTCAATCAGTCTGACCACCTTTTAATAGAGACAGTGCCTGTTTACCCAAGACGGTCTCTCCCGATCGACATAAAGAACGCCATATTGTCCGTCTGAGAAAACAGTCGGGGGGGGGGGGGGGAAGAGGGGGGGGGGATTCACACACACAGGTGATAATTAGATTATCGCACCCGCTGGCCCCTGCCTGTATCGTTATTACAGATAAATCTTGACGGAAGACATTTAGACAGGTAATCAGTGCAAAGTTTTGTTTGTTTGCACAAGATGCCACCGGAAATATTACGGAATCGCTGGAAAATGTCACGCGTTGGAATTTTAAATGTAATATTTTAAAACATGCGGGGGAGATTATAAATTAAAACCCCCCTACCCATCTAGGCTAAGAGATTGGATTGGCTTGA
Source organism: Oreohelix idahoensis (assembly GCA_024509875.1). Lineage (NCBI taxonomy): Eukaryota > Metazoa > Mollusca > Gastropoda > Stylommatophora > Oreohelicidae > Oreohelix > Oreohelix idahoensis. The sequence goes on along the minus strand of JAMPIV010000840.1, from coordinate 525,425 downwards.
AGTGAGAGCCGGAATTTACATTAAATTTCATTGGAAAATTCGGCGGAAGCACACTCTGTGATTTGAACTGGAAACTGAAAATAAAATTTATCCGAAATCAGATATTCAGATCAGAGACTGCATCGCATCGTCAAATGAGCAAACCCCTAGAAGCTAGTGAGACTTCGGATTTAGAATTCCATAATTATAAGTGACAGATCGAGTATTTAGGCAACTTTGGAACTTACAAGTAAATCTGTATATTTAAATACAAAGACTGTAAACTTAAGGGACCAGGCCTTTAAATATTAAGACTGGAAACCTAAGGAATTGGATCACCCGTCAGAAGAGAACATTTCCCAGACCCAGTGATTCGCAGAACACCCGTCATAAGAGGATTACTAACATTTCCCAGTGTGATAAGAGGTTTTGATGGTAGTAAATTTAAAGGTTAACAAGGTGAGGTCAAGCTATGTAAGTACCCTGAATCAGAAAGATGATGATGTATTTCTCAGGGATACCTATCCGCTACCTCTTCTGATCTCACCCAGAGTATATTTATCTCTGTAGTGTTATGTAGATGGCAAATGTCTAGGGTATGTATGCATTTAATGTGAGGAATGAATACATATAAACACAACTGTAATTCAACAAAATGTAAGTAAGTAAGACAGGTGGGAACGTTTTGGTATATATATATGGGAATAAATATACAATTTATTGTCCCGAACCTCAATCTTTTGGAACAGGACTTGTCAAAATCATAAAATGTTTATTTACAGTTTTTAAATAAATAACTCAAAACCTAATCTTCACACTCAGACAGCTGAGTGAAAAGGCCCTTGAGTATAAGAGTGAGATGCATCTTTGTTTCATAGATCTGGAAAAGGCGTTTGACAGGGTCCCCTGGAGCAAACTTTGGGACTGCTTGGCAAGGAAGAATATTCCAGCACCTCTAATTCATGCTATACAGAGCTTCTACAAGTCTTGCAGAAATTATGTGAGGACAGCAAACCATAAGTCAGAAGAGTTCAGGACCACCACTGGTGTAAGACAAGGTGATATCCTATCACCTTACCTTTTCATACTCCTCATGGACGATGTCATTAAGGCATGTAAGGAGAGAACAAGAAAGTATTCAGTGGGGTACTGGAAGATGAGACAGGTCTATATTTCGGAGCTGGCATTTGCTGATGATGTTGCCCTGATTGCTAAATCAGAGGCACATCTCCAATCCAACCTGCAAGTCTGGAAGGAAGAGCTGGAGAAGAGAGGGATGGTCATAAGCAGCTCTAAAACAAAATCCATGGTGATATCACGAGAAGAAAGAAGACATCAGATTAAGCTGGGAGAACAGGTCCTGGAGCAGGTCGACCACTTTAAATACCTCGGAGCTATTATAGACCGAAAGGGAGGCATCAAAGAAGAGTTGGCCACTCGAAAAGCAGCAGCTGGGAGACTTTTTCAGGCCATAAATCGAGGATTCCTCGGCAAGAGAGAGGTTGGTAAGAAAACGAAGATGGCTGTATACCGCTCCACCTATGTCCCAGTCTTGACATATGGATGCGAGTCATGGGCAATGACTACAACCCATAAAAGCCAGATCCAAACCTCAGAGATGAGGTATCTGAGGAAGGTGGTTGAAGTAACAAGAAGAGACATGGTACGCAACCAGACGATACGTCAAGGCCTTAAATCCTACCCCCTGCAGACCCAAGTAGAACAGTCCCAATTAAGATGGTTTGGCCATGTCTGCAGAATGGGAGAAGATCGGATACCACGACAAGCATGGGAAACAAAGAGCCAAGGATCCAGACCCCGAGGACGACCCAGAGTCCGCTGGGAGGACAACATTGGACAATCTTTGAAGGACCGAGGACTAGAATGGAACCAGGCCAGGAGGAAGACAGCCGATAGGATAGTCTGGCGCTCTCTCTTCCAAACCTCTACACCTCACGGTAGAAGGGGAACGACTAAGTAAGTAAGTAAATAAATAAGATGGAACTCTGTCCATGAAGTGTAACAAAATAAAATTGTCACTAGAATGAGTACCCCACTGTCTGATTTTCAATGCTTGATATTAACAATAGTTAGTTATTTGAGGGTTTCTTCATCATTCCCCCAGGAAATTCTTTTTGTTGTGGTGGTTTAAATTGAGAGGAACTGTCATGTGCCCGTATTGAGGGACTTATCTATTAAGCCTGTCTGATGCTATGGGCTCCAGACTATGTATATGGTCACTCAGATGGTGCGGCTTTCTGGATGAAGATATGGCCTGTAGCTCAAAGTATATTGGGAGCCTTCACTGCCCACAATTTCTGTCTTCTCCAGGTTGTCTGCCACACTTTTTTTCTGGTAATACAACCCTGAAATGAGAAGGAAAGTTTCCTCCCCTTTATAGCCTGTCTATAACAATTCCACAACTAATCAAGGGTAATCTTACCTGGGGTCAGCCATGTGTGCTGACCATATGCACCAAACCCTATATTTCCTTGACTACACTCAGTCCTGTGTTTTCATTCTTTTTTTTTCATATGGCATTAAAGCCACTATTCCTTTAGCATTGCTTGTCTTCCACATAATCAGCAGGGGTGTACAAATATCTATTGTGACCTGTTAATGACTTCTTTCAAACATTATATGTATAGTGTCACATGTTATTTGAACATTGTGTCACTCCAGAAACCACTACCAATTTATTTTCTCCTGGACTTACAGTCGCAAAATTTTATGGCAAACTTACAAACACATTTATTTTCACTTCCCAATGGCAATATCAATTTTATTACCACGGCACTATGGCACAAAATTTGTAAGGCCAATAGCAAAACATTTTTTTTAACCATTTCACTCCGAAAAAGACTGCATTCCTACCTAGGTCGTCGTAACCTGAACAATCTCCCAATTAGCAGTACCGAAATAAAATGTATCGGCATACACATATAGCCTGATACTTGCTAAGGAAATATACAAATAAAAGCATCTCTCTTACCTCAAGTAAAGAATAATAACACATGCACAAAGTTGACTAGCAGTAAATGGGTTTTCTAACTGCTTTCTTGTCCAGACGGTAAAAGCTTGGTCACAAGGCTTTCCCGCTGCTCTCAACTTGCGATGGCTTTCAAATTCAAATGGCCTGATCTTACAAGGAGGTGTTAATTTTTATTACCCTACCCTCTAACCAATCAAAAAGCGAGTCAAAATTTTAACTATTTTTGGACTATAAACTTTGAGCAATCGTAAGTGTGTTCGTTCGTCTGATTATCTTTGTGTATTTTATATCTCAGTTATTTATGGACCGATTTCCAATATTAAAAGTGATAATTACACGGTCAACTGACCTCTATCGTTATATTTACTTTTCCTTGTTTATTCCTTAACAGTTTTATCTGGGTAATTTTTTTTTGTAATTAATTGTAGTTCTTACCTGATCTAAAATATCAGTAAATTAAATTTTTCTAAGTCAAGATAATTTTATTAAGTGGGAATCTTAGTGTTCATATGTTAATCAATATCAGCGCTATAATTCAAGACATCCCTTTCTTTCTAACTCCCGTTAGTTATTGAGAAATAAATTCTTTAATTTTGGTAAAAAACACAGAATCGGCATTTTTGCCACTACAACCAAGATTTCTTGTCTCTACCAAAAACGAGGTAACAATTTGATTGGTTGTTAATTTTGACTACGTCCTTCGATAAATATTAGGGTGGGTGTAAGTGTGTATGGGGGTAGTAATTTTTAACCTGTGGTAGTAGAAAAATTCAAATTCTCTAGTTAAATTTTTGGCGGTAGATTGACTTTGCCCCAGACAAATTTCAAATATTGTAGTTATTTATAGATTTTAAAATACAATAGTTAGTTTATGAGCGGGAATTTGAGCGTGGTGTCATACAGATGTAACATTTTACGACACCCAGACCAAGTGATTCGCAGAACACTCGTCATAAGAGGAATTTCTCAGGCAAAGTGATTCGAAAGCATATAACCTAAATTGCTTGCGTCCATTCTAAACTGTGTAAGGAAATTCGGATCGTGGTACTAAACTATCAAACGGTTCGAGGAACTAAGCTATCAGACCATGAAGAGTCATCATCACAAAAGAATCGACGAAAAACGCGGCTGCAAAACTCACTTATACCAGCTAAGAGCTTTTAAAAGGCACCAGCAAAAGGACAGAAACATTCTTTAATATAAATCCTCTATCCAGTCTCGATGAAGACACATTGATTTTTCATCTAAAATTCCCCATCATTCTCTTTATTTTAACCTGTTAAAACTAATTGATTATTAGATGTGTTACATGTTATTTTAAAACATAATAATCATCAGTTATTATAGGTATGAAAGCAAACGTATGAGCAAGACTATTTAATATATATATACTTATATAGAGCTACTTCTTGTAAAAGGGAATTTCGCTGGATTTACACCAGCTGGGGGCTTGTACGGGCTAAACCATTGCATAATTCTTCATAAAAGGCGGCGGACCGATAATAAGCTAACAATTGCTCAGCCAATCCCGCATTGTTCTTGACTTCGGAAATATCTTATGGATACTACCTGGGTATAGAAGCGTCTTTACCCTTCTATCTACAACTCTGCCATGAGTAATCTTGTGCGAAGGTAGTCACCTTTGACGACCCATTTTAGATACTCTTGCGTTTTGGCCACTAATGGACCACTACTGCAAAGCATGGGAGGCAATCCGTGACATTGTTACAACTTCTCAGATTGGTGTTACAACGTCTCATTTTGTTGTTACACCTTCTCAGTTTGTTGTTGCGACTTCTCAGTTGTTGCTTCAACTTCTCAGTTTGTTGTTACAACTTCTCAGTTTGTTCTTACACCTTTTCAGTGTGTTGTTACACCTTCTCAGTTTGTTATTATAACTTCTCAGTTTTGTTGGTGCACCTTTCAATTTGTTGTTACACCTTCTCACTTTGTTGTTACAACTTCTCAGTTTGTTGTTACAACTTCTCAGTTTGTTGCTACACCTTCTTAGTTCTTTGTTACAGATTCTTCTCAGTTTGTTGTTGCAAAATCATCTCAGTTTGTTGTTACAACTTCTCCTCAGTTTGTTGTTACAACATCTTCTCTGTTGTTACAACTTCTCCTCAGTTTGTTGTTATAACTTCTCTCTTTGTTGTTACAACTATTCCTCAGTTAATTGTTGCAACATCTTCTCAGTTTGTTGTTACAACTTCTCAGTTTTTTGTTACAACTTCTCCTCAGTTTGTTGTCACATCATCTTCTCAGTTTGCCGTAACAACTTCTCCTGAGTTAGTTGTCGCAGCGTTTCTTCAGTTTGTGGCCGTAGCTTCTCCTCAGTGTTTTGCTGCAAATAATCAGTTTGTTCTTACAATGTCTCAGTTTGTTGGTACAACTTCTCAGTTTGTTGGTACAACTTCTCAGTTTGTTGTTACAACTTCTCAGTTTGTGGTTACAACTTCTCAGTTTGGTGTTACAACTTCTCAGTTTGATGTCACAACTTCTCAGTTTGTTGTCACAACTTCTCAGTTTGTTGTTACAACTTCTCAGTTTGTTGTTGCAACTTCTCAGTTTATTGTTACAACTTCTCAGTTTGTTATTAGAACTTCTCAGTTTGGTGTTACAACTTCTCATTTGGTGTTGCAACGTCTCAGTTTGGTGTTACAACTTCTCAGTTTTTTGTTAAAACGTCTCAGTTTGTTGTTACAACTTCTCAGTTTGTGCTACACCTTTTCAGTTCGTTGTTACAGATTCTTCTCAGTTTGTTGTTGCAACATCATCTCAGTTTGTAGCTAGAACTTCTCCTCAGTTTGTTGTCACAACATCTTCTCTGTGTGTTGTTATAACTTCTCCTCAGTTTGTTGTTTTAACATCTTCTCTGTTTGTTGTTACAACTATTCCTCAGTTAGTTGTTGCAACATCTGTTCAGTTCGTTGTTACATCATCTTCTCAGTTTGCCGTAACAACTTCTCCTGAGTTAGTTGTCGCAGCGTTTCTTCAGTTTGTTGCCGTAGCTTCTCCTCAGTTTTTTGCTGCAAATAATCAGTTTGTTCTTACAATGTCTCAGCTTGTTGTTACAACTTCTCAGTTTGTTTTTACAACGTCTCAGTTTGTTGGTACAACTTCTCAGTTTGTTGTTACAAATTCTCATTTTGATGTTACATCTTCTCAGTTTTTTGTTACAACTTCTCAGTTTGTTGTTACAATTTCTCAGTTTGGTGTTGCAACTTTTCAGTTTGGTGTTGCAACGTCTCAGTTGGTGTTACAACTTCTCAGTTTTTTTGTTAAAACGTCTCACTTTGTTGTTACAACTTCTCAGTTTTTTGTCAACTTTTCAGTTTGTTGTTACAACTTCTCAGTTTGTTGTAAACTTCTCAGTTTGTTGTTACAACTTCTCAGTTTGTTGTCAACTTCTCAGTTTGTTGTTACAACTTCTCAGTTTGTTGTTACAACTTCTCAGTTTGTTGTTACAACTCCTCAGTTTGTTGTTGCAGCTTCTCCTCAGTTTGTTTTTACACAAGTTCTCCCCAGTTTGTTGTTACAAGTTCTCCTCAGTTTGTTGTTACAAGTTTTCCTCAGTCTGTTGTTACAAGTTCTCCTCAGTTTGTTGGTGCAGCTTCTTTTCAGTTTGTTGGCTTAACCCATCAGTTTGTTGTTACAACTTCTCAGTTTATTGTTTCAACTTCTCAGTTTGTTGGTGCAGCTTCTCTTCAGTTTGTTGTTACAACTTCTCAGTTTGTGGATTCAACTTTTCAGTTTTTTGTTACAGCTTCTCCTCAGTTTGTTGTTGCAACTTCCCTTGTTGTAACAACATTTGCTGATTTTCATTTTTTACTGCAGAATATGATTCCATCTTTAAAATGATGTACAAAATGATGTGCATTAAAGTAACTGAGTGTGCCAGAAGTACTTCACTAATAAGTCCCCGTCATCACAAATTTGACAGGCCATTTGTGTTCCGTGCAGGGTTTTTCTGGACTGTTTTATTTTGTACCGGAACGGTATTTTCTACCGACGAATGCGCTCATGTCATTCACCACCTTTCAGCTCCATGTGAACCACAGACGCTCAACAAATACACTCAAAGTCTCTGTGTCCTCTGCCATTCGTTCAAGGTCATCTAATGTCGTTTCTTGTCAGTCTCCAGTTCTGTTCTCTGTGTATTGTTTGGTGAATGAGTGATAGAGCCAGTGAGAGTGGATGAATAGATGATGAAGCCAGTGAGAGTGAGTGAATTGATGATGGAACCCGTGGGATTGGGTGAATTGATGATGAAGCCAGTGAGAGTAGGTGAACTGATGATAGAGCCAGTGAGAGCGGGTGAATTGATGATGGAACTCGTGGGATTGGGTGAATTGATGATGGAGCCTGTGAGAGTGGGTGAATTGATGATGGAACCCGTGGGATTGGGCGAACTGATGATGGAGCCTGTGAGAGTGGGTGAATTGATGATGGGGTCAGTGAGAGCGAGTGAAATGATGATGGAGCTAATGAGAGTGGATGAATGAGTGATAGAGGCAGTGAGAGTGGGTGAATGATTGATGGAGCCAGTGAGAGTGGGTGAATAATTGATGGAGCCAGTGATAATAAGTGAATGATTTATAGACCTAGTGAGAGTGGGTGAATGTGTGATAGAGCCAGTGAGAGAGTGAGTAAAAGAGTGAGTGAGGAATTAAGTGTGCGAGTGAATGATGGAGCCAGTGAGAAAGAGTGAATGAGTGATAGAGCCATCTGTTTCTATTATTGTGCTCGTGTAGTGAAACCAAAAAAAGTAGTGCATTTTTTCTTTACTAACGGCTGAAACTAAATGCTGAAAAACCATACTTTACATTATGTAGTGTACATTTCATAGCAAATTATCTTTTTGTCTGTGCACACTAAGCAACAAGTGACAGATATAGTACAATTTCACAGCTGAAAAATTCATGATTTCCCTGTTTCAGGCGCTATCTCTCGCTCTGCAAGTTCACTTCTGCTGGTTTCGAAAAAAAACTTCGGTAACACCATTTTCCACTATGGGTATAACTTATGCGGTACAACTACCTACTATAGAATAAACGCAAATAATTATAGAGATTACTAAAAAGCCAGTGATTATTTCTAGTATGGATTAAATCTCTATTATTTTAAAAATGTGACACAAAATAATACACACGCGCAGCAATTTGAATTCTGCAGGAAGTTGGTATGTCTATGAGAATGAGTGAGTATAAAAGTGAGCAAATGAGAGACGAAGTTAGCAATCCAGCAAGTGAGGGAGGGAGTGAGTCAGTGAATAAAGGGCAAATGAGAAAGTAAGTGGCTGAAGGAGTGAGTGATTGAGAAAGCGATTAAAAGTGCAAGCCTGTAACAGAGTGAGTGAGTGGCTCAACAATCCATTTAGAAAGTGACTGAGCAAGCCAGTGAGAGATAGAGGTAGTGGAGAGTGTGTGCGTGGTTGAGTGAGCCAGTCTAGAGTGAGTGAGCAGCTGACTGATCAATGGAGAAAATGAGTGAGTGCTAGAGCTAGTGAACAGTGATTGAATGGTTGAACGAGCCAGGGTGTGTGTGATAGAGCCAGTGAGAGAGTAAGTTAATGAGAGAGCCAGTGAGAGAGTTAATGACCGAGTTATAGAGCCAGTGAGAGTTGGTGAGTGAGTAATACAGCCAGTGAGAGTGGGTGAATGAGTGATGGAGACAGTGAGTAAAAGAGTGAGTGGTAGTCAAGTGTGTGAGTGAATGATAGAGTGAGCCAGGGGGTGGGTGACTGAGCGAGCTTGTGACCTTGATGTTGAAGGCTATGCTCATTGGGGAGCTAAAGGGTATTGAATGGTTGAAGGAGGAAGTGAATGAGTGAGTAAATTGTCTAATGAGTGTGTGAGTCAACGAGCTAGTAAGAGAGTTATTTAGTAATGTGAGCCAGCCAGTAAATTGGAGTTGGTGGGTGAGTGAGTGACTGCATGTACAGTCACCCGTAAGTTAGCGAGTGAGTGATTGAGCAACCCAGTATGTTAGCGACTGGATGATTGAGCTACCTATTATGTTAGTTAGTGAGTGTTTGAGTCAGTGAGAGCGATTGAGTAAGTAATTGAGCGAGTAAGTAAAGTAATTGAGTGCTTGAGGGAGCTGAGTGCTTGATAAGTAAGAATGATTCTTTTCCGATATAAATGAAAATGACAGAAGTGTTAATTCGAGATTGCTCCCGTACTTTGCCACTGCGTCTTTATTCACCACTGTAGTGAAATGAAGTCAGCGACCTTCGACCTATGAGATAGTGCTATATCGAGACGCAGCTTAATTACCATGCAAGTGTTAATCTTCAGACCGCTATTTCCTCCACTCTGGCACTCTTAAATCTTGGTCTCAGCTCCTGACCCGTCTCACCGGCCCATTAAAAACAAAACCTGAGCCCTTACTTCAACGCATCCGTGAGCTTGTGTCTGGAGTCTTAGACCGTCTTCCAGTGCTAATCCCAGGACGCACGGATAGGGTAACCGACCACATCGGAAGTAGAAGATGGCGATTGGCGCGCGGACTGGGACAAGGAAGAGACGGGCAAACTTTGAGTAGAAAAGACTGTGTTGTGAATGTAATGATGAAGAAATACGATTCCCGAGTCCTTGGCGAGGATGCTAACAGAGGCACTCGTAGAAATCTCTGGGATTTTTGTATCGGGATTAAGTTGGGTAGTATTACGAACGTCTACTTTAAGTTTTAAGCGAGCACTTCCGCTTGTCTTAGATTTTAGACAACGTGATAGAGCTGACAGAGGGAAAAAGGATGTAAATACAGGAATACTGCGAGTAAGGAAAGATATTTGTGGTGGAGAAAGTGAGACATTGACATCACTATCGTCAGCATCATCATCACCCCTTTAGCTGCCTGTTTTGCATAGGTCTTTAATCAGGTCAAGCCAACCTCCTCTACAAAGGTTTCTCTTTCGGTTCTAGGAGGTCCGTGTACTTAAGCTAAAACTGAACAAATAAATAATTATGCTTTAATGTACATTTTTTCCGAGAAGGGAACCATAACCTTCATGGGACAATCAAAAGGGTATTTAGCCTGCATCGGACAATCAATGTGGCCCTTGGTTTTGTTTTTGTTTTTTTTATCGTACGCCCGCTATTACTCGAGCTGAAATCTCCGGTTAGTATGTCTGACCTGAGACTGATTTTACGTGAGTATCCATTTTCCCTGTACGCTGACAGGTGTCCTCTCGCCATTCAGGCAGATACTCGCCGTCTTCGGAGGTACCCATTATAGCTGGGTCGGCTCAGGAGCCGTTCAGGTTATTCCAGTCCCTGGTCGACGATACTTCTTCAAATGTACTCGCCCGGTTTTGAACCTGGGATCTCCCGATCGCCAGCGCGTGGTAAGCACTACACTAGCGCTACTCCCATAGCTTTCATAGGGCAATCAATGAGGCTCATAGCCTTCATCGGACAATCAATGGGGCCCATAGCTTTCATCGGACAATCAATGGGGCCCATAACTTTCATAGGGCAATCTAAGGGGCCCATAGCTTTCATAGGGCAATCAAAGGTGCTCGCTCAGAGCCTTCACCGGACAATCAAAAGGGCCCATGACACGAAAAAAGATGAAGACACCCTGCTCTACAGTTTTGAGCCATCTGTTCACGTTCCTTCCACATCTCTTTGTCTGATACCAATTTTCTACTCCATACGGTTGTTTTTATTTATTTATTTACTTTTGTGTTTCCTGTGTTTCTTTTACCTTGAGGATTTGGTACGGCGAACGAAAGTAGTTACTGTAAGTCTATCTAGGATAAAGGACAAAGACATTGGCTACCTTACAATCACAAGGTCTACATCAGGGACAAAACAACTGAGAACAGAAGAGAAAAGACAGGGAGAATTAATGTAAATAAATAAACCATTTAAAAAAGTACAAGGGCCATAAATGTCAATATCTTCATCTTCTGTACCCTTCAGTTTCCTAAGGAGCATAAGCCTTCACCAAACACATGCCAAATCCTCTCGTCGCGCGCTAGCCGCTCAATGCCTGTCGACGCCATCTTCACCCTTCCGTGTCCGTTTCCAGTTTACTTCTCAATGTGTTTGTCTGTCAATCTCTACTTCTTTCACCCTGGGGATTCCAGAAAAAGGACTGCCTTGTAACGCTTTCAACATGTTTCTTCACTGTGTGTCTTATCCATGATATCAACACGTTTCTTCACTGTGTCTTATCCATCGGCAACGCCTTCTTGTCATCTCTTGTTCCACTGGTACTTGTCATTAGTTCCGCGTTACGCAAGCATCCATTTATGAAAGTCCGTAGCTTGTTGGTTGTTATTTTTGTTGTTCTCCATGTTTTAGACATATAATGGGACCAAAGACGCAGCAAACGTGATGAATGTAGTCAACGACCCATAGCTTGGCTGCTTGCGTCAGGGTCAGCGAACCAGAGCTGACCAAGACCCTACTCCATCTCCAAGTGGTTGTCCTGGAAACAGGCTGCATCACTGCAGTCTGGCTGAGAGAGTAGGGATCGAAGAGGGAAGGCAAACCCGGTTCCAAAAAATGCCGTGCTGAAGTCGGATGTATCGGCCGAAAGGCGCAAATGTCGACTGTAAACGGACACAACGCAACCAACGTCCTTTTCAGGTCGAACGAGGAAGAAGAAGAAGAAGACATACAATAGGACTGACGATATTTGAGTTGAAGATTCTTATTATTGTGTTGGACCTTATTTCTTTTGATTTCCAAATATATTCCTAATGCAGTGAAAGCCTATCTTACCTTCTGTACCATAATTTTGATATTAATATTTGTCCCTCCAAATTTGCCAAGATCTATGTAAGATTCTCCATCTTTTAGTGGTGTTTCTTCAAGTGCAATCTTACTATCGTTTCCTGCATTTATTCTCATTATCTTTTGCCAGTGTGTTTGCTGTGACAAATTACCAGACTGACAACCAGGGGCGGCCTTGGGGCGCAGCAACCGCCTTTGCCACTTAGGGCAAGGGAGTGCCGGGGGCGGGATAGGAAATAAAAAGTGTTTTTTCTTCAATAGACTCGACCTTTCTTCAGGGTTGACACAATTTGGCCATGCACGCAATGTAAGTCTTTTACACACGCACACACCCACACACAAATATAAAAAAACAAACAAACAACACTAGAACCAGAGAGTGACGTATTTCTAACACTGTGTTTTTCGTTGCTATGTTTTTTTTTTCTTTTTTTGTAAGTCTTATTGTTCTTCTTCGTACACTCTCAGACGTCTACTGTCAGACGTACACTCTCAGACGTCTACTGTCAGGCGTACACTCTCAGACGTCTATTGTCAGACATACAATATCAGACGTACACTCTCAGACGTCTACTGTCAGACGTACAATCTCAGACGTCTACTGTCAGACGTACACTCTCAGACGTACAATCTCAGACGTCTACTGTCAGACGTACACTCTCAGACGTCTACTGTCAGACGTACAATCTCAGACGTACACTCTCAGACGTCTACTTTCAGACGTACAATCTCAGACGTCAACTGTCAGACGTACACTCTCAGACGTACAATCTCAGACGTCTACTGTCAGACGTACACTCTCAGACGTCTACTGTCAGACGTACAATCTCAGACGTCTACTGTCAGATGTACACTCTCAGACGTCTACTGTCAGACGTACAATCTCAGACGTACACTCTCAGACGTACACTCTCAGACGTCTACTGTCAGGCGTACAATCTCAGACGTCAACTTGAATATTTTCAAAGCCAGCAGTAGTCAGCTTCAGACTATTTGTATCATTTTTTTCACTAATGGTAAGTTAATTTTCAAGTAGAGTTTAATTATAACTTTCAAGGCTAGAAGATTTGGGTAGGGATGCGCATGTCAACCACTCGCACCAGGCGTCGCTTATTATAGGGCGGCTCTAATGACTAAAGCGAATTTCTCTAAGGCCGGTATTATTTGTTATAATGCATTTAGAGTAGTCTCACTTGCTTCTCTCTGCTGTTTTCCTTAGTTTGTCCCTGGCAAACGCATTATAGTCATAGCGCAGGCCATAACTTTGACCTTTAACCCAGTCAGACATATCCTACTTTCTTTCTTAACCCCACTGTTTATCACTGCGACCTGCTCATATTCTTATTACTCTGAGGAGTCGAGAACGCGGACTTTCCTATAATGCTATCAGCCGATTTCATCAGATGTTTATTTTATCCAACATTGACGAAATTTCTTTACCTCTTGCTCAGTTGGCATTTTTCATGTCCTCTACATCAGTTTGACTGTAGTTCCACTTTAGTGATCTTTTACTTGACATGTGTTTGTTGAAAGCTTATGCTTCTTGCGGAGCTAAAGGGTATTGATTGGATATTATGCGCAAGCATGTGTTTATGAAAGTCTGTAACGTTCTGGTTAACTTTCTTGTAGTACTTCATGCTTCAAAGTCATACAGTCGGAGTTCTTCCACGTTTGAGCTGAGATTTTGCGTTGGACTTGTTATTACACGCTTTTATTTAACTTCACTTGTATGTCAATTTCATGTCACTTTCATGTCACTTTCAAATCTTGCAATCGATTTTTCAATCACTTCCAAATTAGCAATAGCTCTGAAACTTGGCATAGTTGTTTATTCCCAATGACAATACAATAATCAGTAAATTATTTAATTTTGTAATTATGACATTATGAGTAATTTAAGTTTTTCGTAAAGAAATGTAAACAAATCAGGGGCCATAATCAAGTTAATTAAAAATTCAAGAGTACGTGGTGTGCTTTATTTTTTTCTATGCGTAAAACAGGGCAGTACTCAAACGTGTCTAGCTAAACCAAGGGAAACAATACCAATTATAAAATTATAAATCAAAGGAAAGTCGAGTTCGATCTCTAGATGGCCTTCAAATTGAAGAAATTGATTGCACCAAATGGCACAAAGCCATGTAATATTGACGCTCTAAAAGAAATGCATCGCTTAAGAAATTTTAGACCTGATTTAAAATAAGTAAAAATATTGTTTATGGTTTAGTATGTCATAATTTTTCTAACACTAAAAAGAAGAAAATATAAAAACAATATTTTAAACCCACGCACTAAAAACCCAAAAATAATTTTTCAAGGAGTTTATAGCTTGCAGTCAAAAAATGTAACATCAAATTGACAAAAAGAGTGGGGCGCTTAAGCGTTTATCATATATTTTATCCACAAGTGTCTAGTGAAGTATAAAGCAGAATTTAATTTCATGGAGAATCAACGCCCCAGTGATGCGTGATGCCATATGATGATGGATGGTATCCGCATGTCTGGTTTTGTGTAGTGTGCAGATGTGTTCAGTCAAACAATGTTCATACAAAAAATAACAGGGCAATCCACATAGGACGTCAGTAAACTCACGACGTATAAAGTCAATGATTCTTGAAACAGCCGTTGACGTTTTTCTTCATTATTTATTGTGGACGCCACAGTGACAAAATGGTTACGCGAATATGTAGACACATCAAACAGTCATTATCACAGCAACATTCAATACAGCAATAGACGGTAGACAGCATTACAATGATGAGTCAGATGCATGTTATATTTCATAGTGCTGTAAATGTAGTCAGGTGGAAAACTCCATCCTTTTCTATAACAGCCAGGAGATAACCAGATGTATGAGATCAGTTCACTCTCCTCAATCTGACTTCAGCAAGACAGACACGTCTGCCGAAGTATAAATAATGTCCTCAAAAATATCCTCTAGATAACAAAGGTTTTTCAAACCTAGTTCAGGTAACCAAGTAGCAAGTAATAGTCCTTGGGACCTGCATCAACCGATGCAGCACAATACAGCGACATGTGAGCTAGGAAAACATCTCGTGACGACGACTTTCGAAGACAGGCTATGAGCCAGAAATCGTTCACGACCAAAAATCGATAGAGTTAATGAAAATGTTAATTTACCTTGCTTTCATGAAATACACAGAAATATCACGCCTCCCGACATGTGGGAAACACTAGAGGTATTATCTCGAATAAACGAAATATCCATTAAGAGGACTACACATCCCTGACAGAACAAAAAAATAGCGGAGATCCCCTCTTCAACGAGGCATCTCTTTCGCCATTCCAAATCGCTCACTCCACTAGTGGTGGGCGGAAACCGATCGACCAAGAAGCAAGACAAGTCATGCGCAGTCCAGCGCAAAATGACCACAGCTCAAACTTAACTGCATTCGATACCAACGCGAGAAGACAAATGCTTACCGAGAAAAGTGACTATAAATTTCAAGCAGTTGTTGCCCTTGCGTTATAAAATAGATATTGTAATAAAATGATGTTGCGAGAATTTATCACGCAACATATCACCACCTCCTCCCGATAAAAAAAAAATGTGGAACATATTTTTTTTTTAAATATCAAAGAGCATGCGATAAGCGGCTCAAAACGCACGAATTATGCGCTGATAATTAATTAAATTGCCTAACATGAGGCTAATTATAGAGTGTCTGGTGAGGATATACCTCAACAGAAAAATAAATATGTCTCAAAAAATATTCACATCGGGGAGGTGTCACCAACACACATCACGTTAGCATGTAAACACAATATACGTATGCAAGTTACCATAATCATCATTAAACAGCATACTCTAATATTGTCTTTAAAAATGGATGTACAAATCTGATAGGAAAATTTAAATAGTACATTATTTGACATGTAATTACATAAGTACATAGTAAAGTTAAACTACATGACGATCCAGGACATATGCTCTGGCATTCCGAGGGTAAGTACACAATCTAGAACTCGTCATGCTTGATACTAGTAAGGTAAGTCCTCAGCTCAACAATGACATTCTGAGAAAGTACAAGCAATATAATGCTAATTAATAACTAATATGCTTCATAAGGTACAATACATTATTAATAATTGTGGCTGTTTAGTAAACTAACGGCCCTTATATTAACTACTCAGTCCTCCTCTATCATCTTAAAAACGAACAGAAGAAGATGACAACAAAGCACGATAGTGTGTACATATAAAGTGAGTACAGATGTGCTAATCTATTGTAGTAATATAGGTGTGTTATGACTCTGTAATATATAGGAATATAGGACAGAAGTATTAGTTAGAGTCATGTGGGCATCTAGACAAAATGTCAGCCATCACATTATCCGCACCACGGATAGCTCGTACCGTGAAGTGAAAAGGTTGAAGAGCTATAGCATATCGAGTGGATCTCTAACTCTTCAAATTCTTAGTCTGAATAGCTGTAAGAGCTTTCTGATCAGTCTCTAGAATGAAATGTGCGCCCAGGAGGAATCTTTGTAGCTTTAGAATTGACCAAACCATCGCTAACAACTCACGGTCTAAAACCGAGTAGTTCCTCTCTGCCGCATTTAGTTTTCTAGAAATGTACATAACAGGATGCAGAGTATTTGCATATTCTTGCATCAGTGCTGCTCCAATCCCAGTGGATGAAGCATCACTCCGAAGAACAAAAGTCCTATCAAGAGTAGGTAATCTTAAGATGGGAGGAGAAGAAAATATATTCTTGATTTGGTCTAATGAAGATTGGCATTCTTCAGACCAACGGACCAGATTAGGCGAACCTTTCTTCAACAATGTTGATAGAGGTGCCATGATCGAAGATAAATTTGGAATAAATCTCCCATAAAATTGAATTAAACCCAAGAGACTCCTAACTTGTTTCTTCGTTTTAGGAACAGAGATGTTCAGTATTTTGGAAGTATTGTGGTCTTCTGTCTTCAAGAGACCATGACCAACACGATGACCCAGGAAAGAGATTTCACCAAAACCAACAAAAGCTTTAGAAGGTTTCGCTGTCAAATTATTCTCACGTAGAGTGGACAGTAAGTCATATAACCCTAAATAGTGATCTTCCCAGGTATCACTGAAGAGACAGATGTCATCTAAGTATGCGATGACATCCGAACGATGTGACAGAATTCGACGCATCATGCGAACGAAAGTTGCAGGGGCGTTCATGAGACCAAAAGGCATAACATTCCATTGAAATAGACCCCTAGGTGTAGAAAAAGCAGTAAGAGGTTTGGCATGCTCTGCTAAAGGCACTTGCCAATAACCTTTAGACAAGTCAAGTTTAGTGAAGAATCTAGAATTAGAAAGTCTAATCAGTAGATCTTCTAACAAAGGCATCGGTTCAGCATCGAACTTTGTGACCTGATTCAATTTGCGATAATCAACACAAATTCGTATGTTCTTATCCTTCTTCCGGACAATAACCATGGAAGAAGAATATGGTGAAGTCGATGGTTCAATTATATTTAATTGAATCATTTCATCCAATTCCTTTTCCACTTGCGACTGAAAGTGTATAGGAATAGGATACGGCCTAACCCTAATTGGATTATTGTCGGTAAGAATTATGTCATGTTCTATGACATCTGTGTGTCCAGGAATGTCAGTGAGAACATCCTGAAATGTTTGTAACATCGACGAGACTTGTCGATGTTCGTCACCAGAAAGATTAGGAGAAACCGAAACGTTTTTCCAAGATTCCGTAGAATGTAATGGAACCACTGGAAGGGGAAGATTGACATCAGAGAAGGTAGCTTCCTCATCCTGTATGACAGACAGGGATGAATAATGACCGTGAGGTGCAGGAGCATCATCCGTTGCCTGGAAAATAGGCAGCAAATAGTCCGGACGTTCGTGAAATTCCGAAAGCATGTTTATGTGGAAAGTTTTATGCTTTCCATCAATATCTACCACATAGTCAACATCGGAAATCCGAGAGACTATTGCATACGGACCTTTCCATGCAATAAGAAGTCTATTTTCCCTACTGGGGAGTAGGACGAATGCTTTGTCACCTGGACAAAGTTGTCGTAGACATCTATTCTTGTTAGCAAACTGTCTTGCCTTCTCTTTAGCAATTTCTGATGAAGCAGTTGCTAGCTTACATGCCTCAATGATCTTTTGTCTAAGAGCAATGACATACTCATATGAGGATTGAGTTTCATCGCTAATATCATCGGCAGTGATGAGATCGTGTAATAAAGACATAGGGCCGCGTGGACGCGCGCCAAAGACAAGTTCGAAGGGAGAAAATCCTGTGTGTTCATTAGGGACTTCTCTATAGGCAAAGAGAGCCGCGGGTAAAACCCTGTCCCAATCTTGAGGATGATCTTCAGTTATCTTACCAAGCAAAGTCTTGAGCGTTCTATTCAGACGCTCAACTAACCCATTAGACATAGGATGGTAGATACTACTGAGAGATCGTTCAATATGTAAGGTAGACATTACCTGTGACATAGTGTCAGATATGAGTTGAGTGCCATGGTCTGACAATATTTCTCTGGGGAACCCCAAGCGAGAAAATATCAACCAAAGAGCATCTGCGATATCTGTAGTAGATATGCTCTTAAGAGGAATAGCCTCTGGCCAACGTGTGCACATATCGACACATGTAAGGATAAACTGATGTCCTCTGGCCGACTTGACCTTAAAAGGGCCAATAATATCTATGGCCATTTTCTGAAACGGCCGAATAGGAATGTCAGCAGCCTGGACAGGCGCAGCATGTCGTGGTCCTCTAGATTTGACCTCCTGACATACCTTGCATGATCGGCAGTAAATACGAATGTCCTTATTGACAAAAGGCCAAAAGAAAGCCGCAAGGACTCTCGACTTCGTACGGGAAAAACCCATATGTCCAGCACATTGCGAGTCATGAGCATGTTGTAATATTTGCACTCTCATGCTCTTGGGAACAAGAATTTGCGAATGTGCCGACGTAGTCGAATCTTGTACCATACGTACAAGTACGCCGTTTCTCATTGCAATCCAAGATTTTCTATTTGTATCCTGATTCGGATCACCTTTCTTCGCAAGAACGAAGAATTTTTTTAAAGAAGGATCTTCTTCTTGCAATTTTATGAAAGAGTCACGAGTGATTACTAAGTGACTATCTTGGCTATCAACTTCATTATCACTATTCAGTGAAGTTTCGGGTGTTTGTAGAGCTTGTGCTCTTGTAACTACTGCATTTGTAGCTTGCATGTTATTATCTTCCCAAGCAGCAATCTGCTGTGGGGTACACTCCCTAACTCCGTGAATACGACCAATAATAAGGTCCGCAATAGGATTAGGTAAGAGACAAGCATGCACATCTCCAGTAAAGAAAGGAGTGGCAATGCGAATTACAGCAGTAGGATATTTTTCTAGAGTGCCGCCAAATGTGACACATTTAATAACCCTTCCTGTAGCACAAGATGGATCTACAAGCGATTGTCTAACACCAATAGTGGTGCATCCGGAATCGAAAAGTAGTGAGACCGGAGTATCATTAACAAGACCCTTATGTAGAATTAAAGAACCCCTCCCGTCATGCGCAACAGCAGCAGGAAGAGCGGGAAGTGGGTGACCACAACTCAAAGTAGTTATGGTACCCGGTTCGAATAAAGTACTGCATTGGGGGCATTTGTTTGCTCTCTCAAAGTCAAAAGCAGAACCAGTGACAGCGCCAAAGTTTTTATTATCAACAACATGATTACAGGCTCCCTCAGTTTCCTGTTGTACAGCATTAGCCTGCTGATATCTCTTTTTTTTGTGTTGAGATCTACCCCGACTATTATTACCTCTGAAGTTATCAGAGTTATTATTATCTCTGCAGTTATTATTGTCTCTATTGTAATTGTTATCCTGGTTTGAATTCCAGTTTCCACGATTACTATCATGTTCACATTGATGCGAACATCTATTTGTTTGGTTCTGAGGTCTTCGGCAGGAATAACCTCTATTACCATATCCTCTTTTGAAATGCCTATAATTATTAGGGTGATAGTAACGACCACTATCAGGTTGTCTCCAATTCTTCGAAGAAGAATCACCATGAAATTGGTTTCCATGATTTTGACAGAAATTACCGCTACTCTTTCTATCAAAATTTTGTTGGAATCTACGAGCAAAGTTTTGACCATACGGAGCTGCCGAAGCAACTGGTAAACCTTCTTTCACCTTAGAGTTACCCATGGTTATGTGTGGGTGTGCAGTTACGTATTGGCAACAGAAATCTTCCATTTCTTTTATTGTTTTAGGTTTACGTTCATGAAGGAAAGCAAGGAAAGACTCATTGACAGACGACATGACTTTGTCTCTAAGTATTAAGTCCATAAGTCCTTCATAAGTTTTTTTTTCCGTCTTAGATAGTTCAACCCATCGTGAGAAAGTAATGCGTATTCTTGCAATAAACTCGGAGAATTCAACTCCATTTTCAGGTAACATGTTTTTAAATTGTAGACGATAGCCGTCTTCGTTAAGCTGATATTTCTTTAACAGAGCGGCCCTGACAACCTCATAATTGTTCTTGTCAGGTTCATCCACCATATTTAATATACTTAGAGCTTTACCTGTCAGTATCCCTGATAACTGATAAACATATTTTGCTTTGTCTATGTTATGAGCTGTACATGCTTGTTCAAATCTGTCCAGATAGAACATTATGTCATCACTGGAAGGACTAAATGTTGGTAACTTAATCTTAAAAGTATCATTATTAGCCTTACCAGAAGATGAACCCTTGTTTGAATCATTACCATTACTCATGTTCATCAATTTCAATTTTTCCAACTCTAAAGCTAAGACCTTTTCTTCATGTTCCATTTTTGCTTTCTCTTTCCTCTCATCAGACTCTCTCTGTAATCTTCTCTCCTCAGCCTGAGCCTCTATTTGAAGTCTTTCAGCTTCTTTCTCAAGTCTTTTATTCTCAGCCTCTTTTTCAAGTCTTTTATTTTCAGCCTCTTTTTCAAGTCTTTTATTTTCAGCCTCTTTTTCAAGTCTTTTATTTTCAGCCTCTTTTTCAAGTCTTTTATTTTCAGCCTCTAGCTGGAGTTTTCTTTCCTCAGCTTCTGATTCCCTTTTTTGTTTTTCCATTTCCATTTGGAATCTTTTTTCATCCACCTGCATCTGCAGTTTCTTTTGTTCAGCTTCCATATGCAGTTTCTTTTGTTCAGCTTCCATTGCTTTATCATATCGAGCAGTTGCAAATTCTTCTAACTTATCACCAGTCTTCCCAAGCAATTTACCCTGCTCAACAAAGTGCTCAAATGTAGACATGTTGTCTAACATATGCGTCCAAAACCTGAAATAATTAACTAATTTATTTCAAACCTAAGTGTAACAAGTCTTAATTAAGCACTTGTATATTCACATCACCTTATATTATCCCAGTCTCTGTGGGAAACAAGTCTCCAATCAAAGAACTTGTATATGAAATATCACCAATCAATTCTTGATCATAAGTGCACTTCTCATTCAATAGTGCACAACACTATTCATCATTCATTTATCATCAGTGTAGTAGTAACAGTGCATTAGCATAGCCCATTAACTAATTACTATAACTGTAAACAATGACTATGTAAACACATGCAGAATGTAAACATTGAAAATGTAAACAATGCAAACAATGTAAACAATAACAATGTAAACAATAACAAAGATCAGCAACAATACAAAAACGTTCGCAGAAATCAACTAAAAATAAAGCAGAAATTAATGAAATATCACAAAAAATGTGACGATATCTACGATAGAATTAAACAAAATACATGACACCACAGTGTATAAACAAAAATGTTGTATGAAACTAAATTATAGACAAGAGTAGGCTAACAAATACAAACAAATCAAAACAAAACTAAAGAATGCGAAATAATAACGAAAACAATATTAAAACATGTCATCACAGCTAACATAAATAGCAACAGAAGTCGCTTAGCAAATTCCAGTATCGGAAATTTGCAAACCCTACAGAAAACGCTCACAATAGACGACCTCTATGACGTGGCATAATCTAACGGAGACACCACCCAACCGAGAACCCGCTGAAATATAAACATATAAATATACAAATAACATATAGACATATAACATATAGAATGAGATGATACACAGAAGACTCAGCAGAAGTATAAGGGCACAGTTTACATACAAACAGGCCACTTAACTTATAGGCTTCCAATCGTCGAACAGCAGAAAAAACGGATGTCAATCAACGTCCTAAAGAGCGAAGCTCCAACGATGATGGCACATCTGAACTGCTTCCACTGCTAACACGATGGTACTTGAGCTTCTGACATACTGTGTGTTGAGTTGTTTCGGCACTTGACCTTCTAATCCAAAAGTAAGTTGATGGAAATCGGTACTTGGCCTTCTTCAGAAAACAACCCGTTTCAACCGGCACTTGACCTTCTCAACAACCGACAGCACTGGAACCTTGACAGCAGCAACTTGCTTGACTTGCGTAAAAGATAACAGCAGTCCGAGTTATCCGGCAACATGTAACAACGCCGGGTACTGTCAAATTCTTGTTTCCGTCAAAAAATTGAAATTTTGACTTTTACCGGGCAACGCCGAGTACTTTGAAAATTTTGAAGATGTTGACTGTCTTGAAGAATGTTAATTTCTTGAAGGATGCTGATGAATTCTTGTTGAAAATGAAGTGGGTAAGGGACCCCGTGTTTGCTGGTACCAGAATCAAACCAGCTTATGGCCACCAAATGATACGTGATGCCATATGATGATGGATGGTATCCGCATGTCTGGTTTTGTGTAGTGTGCAGATGTGTTCAGTCAAACAATGTTCATACAAAAATAACAGGGCAATCCACATAGGACGTCAGTAAACTCACGACGTATAAAGTCAATGATTCTTGAAACAGCCGTTGACGTTTTTCTTCATTATTTATTGTGGACGCCACAGTGACAAAATGGTTACGCGAATATGTAGACACATCAAACAGTCATTATCACAGCAACATTCAATACAGCAATAGACGGTAGACAGCATTACAATGATGAGTCAGATGCATGTTATATTTCATAGTGCTGTAAATGTAGTCAGGTGGAAAACTCCATCCTTTTCTATAACAGCCAGGAGATAACCAGATATATGAGATCAGTTCACTCTCCTCAATCTGACTTCAGCAAGACAGACACGTCTGCCGAAGTATAAATAATGTCCTCAAAAATATCCTCTAGATAACAAAGGTTTTTCAAACCTAGTTCAGGTAACCAAGTAGCAAGTAATAGTCCTTGGGACCTGCATCAACCGATGCAGCACAATACAGCGACATGTGAGCTAGGAAAACATCTCGTGACGACGACTTTCGAAGACAGGCTATGAGCCAGAAATCGTTCACGACCAAAAATCGATAGAGTTAATGAAAATGTTAATTTACCTTGCTTTCATGAAATACACAGAAATATCACGCCTCCCGACATGTGGGAAACACTAGAGGTATTATCTCGACTAAACGAAATATCCATTAAGAGGACTACACATCCCTGACAGAACAAAAAAATAGCGGAGATCCCCTCTTCAACGAGGCATCTCTTTCGCCATTCCAAATCGCTCACTCCACTAGTGGTGGGCGGAAACCGATCGACCAAGAAGCAAGACAAGTCATGCGCAGTCCAGCGCAAAATGACCACAGCTCAAACTTAACTGCATTCGATACCAACGCGAGAAGACAAATGCTTACCGAGAAAAGTGACTATAAATTTCAAGCAGTTGTTGCCCTTGCGTTATAAAATAGATATTGTAATAAAATGATGTTGCGAGAATTTATCACGCAACACCCAGGCTTTTTGTCAATTTGATGTTACATTTTTGACTGTGAGTGCTTGCGAGTTAAATTGTCCACATTTTCTTTCGTTCAAAGTTCTCAATACAAGCCTTCAACAACGAATGATCTAACTTCAAGACAAGAGAAAGTTGTATAGGGAAATATTATCGACACCCTGAATAAACATAGACTGACGCTAAAAAATGCAGCACGAAAACCGCGCGTCCCCATGACGCTTTGACGGAAAAGATATACAAACGATCTGAATTTAACATAAAGAACAAAAGACTTACATACAACAAATACTGCGAAATCAGGCAGCTAAAAAAAAAAAAACTTATATTCGTGAACATATAAATTCGTCTCTTTCTAGTTAATGTCATGTTAATGGCTATCAACATCGTGAAAGATCCTAAAAAGACAGAAAAGCAATAATTGAATTTAACAATAAAATATTTCACACATTACTTCTAATACGCCAAAATTCCGTATCCTCTGCTTTATGCAAGTGCAAGGCCTAACAATAACGCCAAGAGGTCCCAACTCCTTTTCTACAACCTTGAGACAGGAACATTAATTTCGCCATAAATTCACCGCGTAATATCCCAGCTGTCATTACAAGCTGCCACGTGCAGTAATGAATATATATTATTTTAAGCATAAAACTTTCAGCACGCGCTCGTTGTGTACGTGGCACCTCCCACACACGTGTGAACGAGTGCATGAACTCTGAACTTCGAGTTATGTGTCACATAAGCTCTTAGACCTCAGCGAGAAGCACGCGCACAATGGCTACAGTTAATTTGGCGCGAAAGCAGTAAAAATATCACTGTCTGAAAGGAGAAGCATATTTGAATTGACTATTATTATCTGCCCCTTTGTTAAAGCAGACGTGAAGTCCACAGGGATCTCGGAGGAGACACAGGAAGAATATGCTTACTGCTACTTCACGCATGTCGTAAGAGGTGACAACTTAGTTTGTTTACATGGCTGGCAACCGCATCCTTTAAAATAAGTGTCTACAGACACCACGCTGCAAGAACAAATCAATGCTTTTATGCAGGGGTTCTACATTTGAACCAGCTTCAGTTGCTGCTCCATGCTCCTTAAGGGACACAATGAACAAGAAAAGGAGGTTAAGGCAACGGAGGTTAAGGCAACGGAGGTTAAGGCAACGGAGGTTAAGGCAATGCAATCATAAAAAAGACATAACCCCCAAGCTGAAAGATTTAGTTATTATTATTATTTTTTTTTTTCGATATCGCATGACGTCTCCGCGGTGGCAAACTTTGGCTCAGATCCTTTCTGTAGTGACACTACAATACTTAACAAACTTACAGTTCTACCAATTAGGAACCTTGAATGATCCAAATCACATAACCATTATTACTTTATGTGATTCAGATTGAAAAATAAATACATACCTAAATGATTTCTAGTCAAGTCAAGCTAGTCCTATTGTATGGCTCTGAAATTATGGAGAACAATAAAAACAACACTCAAATAGCTATATACTGTCATAAATTATTTTTTTTTAAATAAAATTTTGCCTGGTTTTGGCGAGGCGCGTCCCGTTCAACCCTAGTCGGTTATATTAGGGCGCATGTCCAAATATAAAAGGCCTTTATGTCTTGTTACAGGTACTGTCATAAATGGCTGCTTGCATTGAATAGGATTGAAATGGTATGACAAGATGACTAATGTGGAACTGAACACAAGATCCAGACAAGTGCCAGTGGAACAAGAGATGAGAAGACGACAGCGATGGATAGTTCAGACATTGAAGAAACCTGTTGATAGTATTACAAGGTGGTCCTTGCTCTGGAATGACCAGGGAAAGAGAGGTCGAGGCAGACCAAAAACACACAGAGAAGAGTACTGGAGACTGAAAAGTACTGTTGTGCATTTGACTGGCATGAATTGCTAGTTAAGTTCAAACCTTTAAGGTACTTTTCTGTTGTCAACTGTTCTGTTTAACGTTGTGAATGTTCACAAAACCGAAGACATTAGCTCATACATCGTTTCCCCCGAGCCATTCATCAAGTAATCGTTTTCCTTTGCGCTTCTTACAGAGCAGGGAGCCAGCAACAAGTATTCACATACTCTTGCAGCGGTGGTTTCTGTTGACATTTGTTTTACACGATGAGGTAGCCAGCCCTGTCCACAAACTCATTTTTATCGCCTTGTACGACATGTCAGAAGTTCAGTAGTCCTATTAGTTTATTGTCTCTTCAGCGACCCCAAGAAATAAGCGGGGCCAATAAGCAAGTGCCTGCGTAGAACTGAAGAATTGAAATGGTATGACAAGGTCATCAACATGGAACTGATGACAAGAACCAGACAAGTATCAGTGATACCAGAAATCAGAAGAAGGCGCTGGAGATGGATTGGATGCACACTGATGAAACCTGTTGATAGCATTACCAGGCAGTCCCGGGTTCTTGAATCTCCAGAATAAGAGAAGTAGAACACATGGGGAAGAGCGCTAGAGACAGAAATAAAAATGGTGAGGAATGCAAGGAAAGACCCTGAGCTGATGGCATGCGACATGAGAACTTGGCATGTGTTTGTTGAAGGCATATGCTCATTGGGGGGCTAAAGGATTTGATGGATGGATCGTTCATCATCCTCATTATCATCTATCAGCTCCCTTTGGAGCGAATGCCTTGACCCAAGTGGCGGATCTACATTTTGGGGACCCTGAAGCTTGAACTCTTGCAAGAGCTGCTTTTATAAAATTTAAAAAAAGTGACGGGGGATGGGAAAGAAACGTATTAAAGAGACAACTGGAAACTTCATTAACAGAAAAGCAACACAACCACAAACTATATCATCTGTTTATTAGGCGTTGTTCTAGTAAATGACCAAAGTCATAGGAATGGTCAAACATTCAACAACATAAGACATATACTAACATCTAAACAACTAACTCACAAATCCAAACTGAGAATCATCAAATGCCATATATATTCTTCATTGTTGTATGGTGTAGAAACATGGACAATGAACAAGCAGTTACAAGAAAGAATCGAGGAATTTGAGATGTAGATATATAAAAGAATCGAGAATGTCTCATGGAAAGAGAAGAAAACATAAAAAGAGATGCTAGAAAACCTAGGAATGAAAACAGAATAAACGAAGGAGATCAAAACTATAGAGCTAAAATATTTTGGCCAAGTAAAAAACATAACATCTTACACATAACATCTTACACATAACATCTTACACATAACATCTTACTGAAGACTATAATAGAAGGCAGCGTTGAAGGCAAACATGCAAGAGGGAGACAGCGCTATAAGGTCAAGAGATATAAAAGAGCCAATCAGAGTGCACCATCAAGGCAAGAGACAGAAGACGTTAGAGATCCATTGCAGCCGACCTTCGATGTGAAGATGGCACCTGATGATGATGAGTAAATGACTGGTATTATTTGACAAACTTTACAAAATATTATTCTTTTTTTTTTCTACATTTTCTGGCAACGTATTCTTGAACAGTCTTGACGTATGATAGTGTTCTTGCTATATCATTTTTCTATTGATAAGCGTACGATTGGCAGAGTGTTTAGAGCGCTGGTCTCTCGCGGCAAAGGTGTTGGGTTCTATTCACTGTATCATCATACTCCAGTCTACCCAGCTGTACATGGGTACCTAACTTTGCTCTTGAGTTGGGGAAGGAACGGTAGCGAAGAAGGGAACTGTTCACACCACCTCTCGATGCTGGACCTAGTATAGTGAAGTCTCCAACACTTCACTCCCCTACGGTAGTATGTGTTTTGGGACTACCTTGAACTTTTGAGGTACTTAAATAGTTCAGTCTCTCTTTATGTAGGGAGGGAGTTGTAGACAATAAATACAAACGTGTATTACCCATACAATCTACGGAGACCTGGTGTTTCCTTCAATCAGACAGTGACAGCTGTAGTGGTGTTTGATGGTATTGTATGATGGTGTTATTACTAAATGTAAATTGTATGAGGCCAGCTGTGAAGGCTCCTGAGATAAAATGTAGTGGTGAATTGTCAGAAGGCCTTTCTTGCTACCACTACGACCTCACACTTAATTTTTTTTAATGAATGTGGCTACGTAAAGTGTCTAGGGTTATGATATGTAGTGTGGTGTAATGGATTATAAATATACCCACAGATATTAACAAGACTAATAATATTAATAAATGTTAAAATACACTGAACTAACTCACGTGTGTAAAATTTTTTGATATAAGTATATTACATTTATTTTGTTCTGTGTCAATTTTTTAGGTTGACCAGAACTTAAAAGGATTTAGAGATTATGAAAAGAAATGCATAGAATATTATATCATAAATGCAATAGTGTACATATATATGTACTATACTAGTTAGTTTTATTAAAATGTTCTAGTATTCATCTACTTGGGAGGATAGTACTGTTTGTGCTGTTGGGGTGGCCTCATCACACCTGTCTATATTGACTACACAGTGTCCAGAAAATGGTGGGAATCTTTATGGGGTTCTTAGTAACTAAAGGGCGTTGGTGAAAGTCCAGCAGACCAGAGGCTCACTCATCTGGTAGTTGTCGCTCTGGTGCTGAAATCAGGTGGTCCCACCTCTCCGTGCTGGCGGGCAATAATGGTGGTCTCTGTCACAAATACTGCACAGATACACTCGAGTAAAGTCACCAACTGAATAGACCCTGCTTTGTTGACGACAGAAACTCGCAGCTCTGCAATCAAAGTATGGGCCATGTGTCAAAATCTATTCTCTACCCACGTCTGGACACAACAGTGACACAACAACCACATCATACAGACAGGTCAGATCTCTCTGACCAAACAGCACATTTACCATGGTGGTTTTACATCAGATAGATCCTCCCAGACTATAGATCCTGAAAAATGTTTATTAGTTTTCGGCCCTAAAAGAGGATAGGTAATATGTATCATTATTCTCAACACTTGATCTGTCTTGCATAATCCTTGCTGGAGTTTATGTACATTGTTGGTCCCTAGACCCTGACTAGGGCGGGGGGTCTAGAGCAAATCCCTACTTGTTTGTAAGGCTAGATTTCGATATGGCAGTATCAAATCACTCAAACATGAAACAATATTCAAAATATATAAGGAAATAATTTCAATCTTACCAGATTATGAATAAATAACACAGAATTGCTAGCAAAACTCAGCTGAGCTGCTGGCTATAGTATGGCGTCCCTAAATTTATTTCACTTGCTTTCATATGGAATCACCACACTTTAAAATCTGTGTCTATCACTGAACAACTATTGAAGAATGGCCCCACTTTCGCGTCTGAGCGCTAATGATATGATTGTCTGTGGCCAATCACTGCCTAGGTTATTTGAATTTCAAAATTTCTACACTAAAGTCATTTCAGTCATGCTTCAGTCAAGTATGGATGTTTATCTGTTAGTCTGTCCGTCTCTACTTGTGTTTCTAAAAAAATGTGCTTGATTTTTGAACCAACCTTTCTCTCCCCTCCAAAATTTTGTCGTTAAAAGTTATATTTAGACACAGCTACCGCTCAAAAACCCTCTCCTCCATACTAAGTAAATTTGAACACCTGCGTCCAAGGTCGTGTTTTTGTGTGCAAATTGCGACACTTTTTTATTCAACACAGTCTGTCGATGATGTGAACTACACTGTCTTTTGTCATTATCTTCAATATTATCTATCCGTTTGTAAAATTAAGACCATCTTAGTTCACTGCTCAGAATAGGCCATCCGGCCAGCTAATTTTTATATTCCTAACATTAATATTAAGAAAAAATTACTTTTTAATTTTTGTAATATTCCTAACATCTGCGTTTTACCGCTCCATTCAAATCAAAAGCTTGGTATCGCAAAAGCGTCCAATAAATGACTGTGGCGTAACATATCTAGGGTCCCTTCTGTGGAGTTGCTTACTTTTTTTGTCAACTTGGGAAACGTGACTTTTCTCCGTTTCCCCCCCAATTGCGTCTCCTTAGCCTTTCCAGTCATATTTTTTTTCTTTTTGATCCGCCGTTCCCCTCCTGTCTAGCAAGTCAATTATTATGGAGGATGATGACCCGCGGTCTAGGCGATCATGTACATCAGCAGCCTACGCATTATGTTTTTATCCTTAAATGTTATCTTTGGAGGGATTTTACCGTTGTATCTCTGTCAATTTCACTACAACAGCACGCCAGGAAACATGCATTAGCTGCCACGTCCATGTGTTTTTTGTGTGTTCCTAAAAGACGAATCACCTTTTTTCAATTTTTTGTTCATATCCATCCATCGAAATCCACGTCTTACTGCAGTCCCCCATCGCCTTCCTTTATATCTCTGCCATGGAGAATGCAAATAGTGAGATGTCAATATCTCAAAGAAGGTATTATATTTGTACAACATGAAACGACTCATAAGACTATGAACCACAAGGACATTTTAGCAATGTGCAAGAGAAGGAACTGGATTGCATATTAGAATGTTTACTCATTTTAGTGAATTTGTGGGGCCCCACAGTGCCGCCTTGGACTTGGGGCACTGAAGCTCAAGCTTCATAGTAGATTCGCCTCTGCTTCAACCAAATCATGCCAAGCCTTCCTGTGTCATCCACTCAAGTTTCATTGCTCTGAGGGGGTTTACAAAAAACCAAAACAAACCTATCGCTTTTGAATTCAGGCGTGAAAATGTTGGTTTATAATGCAAGGGAAGTAACTATTATTTTTCTGTTATTTGTAAGAACGTCTATCATTTGTTATCTACCTTTATGTTTCATTGTGTTTGGTTTTAAGGACTATCTTCATTGCACACGGACTGCTCCATCAGTGCTCCGATCTCCTCCCTTAGATCACACAAGGAGGATCTCAGCACAGTGTACGAACCCCGTAGCACCGGCGAGAATCCCAGTGTGTATATATATAGGAATCATACATTCTATAAATATTTTTCGTTAGGTTTCTAATTTTTAAATTTTGCCAGGGCAGCGGCCTTGTGGCCTACTCTTTACGATTTCCAACTGCCGTGGGATTTTTAACGTGCGCAACTTGCGCACGGGACCTCCTATTTTTTCGCCCTTATCCGAGAAGGCTAGGCATCCGATCTCATTACCCAGAAGACCAGAAGGGAGTCATCATTAAGATCACTGGTTCTGAAAAAAAAAAAATTTCAATAAATTATATTCCCTCTGCCGGGAATCGAACCTGGTACCTTTAGAATGCGAGGCGGACGCCACACCTCTTAGCCACTCCTACTTATTGTATTAGGACCACGCAAAAGCGATAAGTACTTTATGCAACAGCTCTGTTAGTGGAAGTAATACAACTGAGAGCTTTTCAGTCTTTTATATAGAGCCAGTTCTGGCATACGGAAGTGAGGCATGGACAATTAGTAAACAAACATGAACAACACTGGAGGCCACAATAATGTGGTTTTAATGAAGAATGTTCAAAACCTAACAAGAGTAATGAGGATGGGGCCGACCACATATGACGTAATGCAGTGGGAAGAAAAAAAAAAGGGGGGGGGGGGGTGTCTATATTTTGTGAGGAAGTGTGACGACTTTACAAATGTGGTGTCGCGCAAAAACAAAAAAATGCGAGAGGGAATCGTTTCTTACGGAAATGATGCCGGAACAAAATAGACATCACTGAGGTGATAATTCTCAGCTGCTTTTTTACCTGACGTTCCTTGGGGCATGTCTTTTCCTCTTCTGCTTGTCTGGGAGCTTATGTTCGCCAAATCTGAGGGGGGCATCGTAGGGAGCATCGCCACGTTGCGATCGGCAGCTTCATTCTCCCATGTTGCTGGATTTATGTCAAATCAGCTGCAGCCGCCCGGCTGTGCATTTTTCCATTTGCCAGTTGTCCGTAGAAAATATCTTTGGGGATGCGATCATTTTCCATGAGACGAATATGGCTAAGCAGCATAGTTTGCCTTGTCTAAGCCAGCATAGTTTGCCTTGTCTAAGCCAGCATAGTTTGCCTTGTCTAAGCCAGCATAGTTTGCCTTGTCTAAGCCAGCATAGTTTGCGCTAAGCCAGCATAGTTTGCCTTGTCTAAGCCAGAATAGTTTGCCTTGTCTAAGCCAGCATAGTTTGCGCTGTCTAAGCCAGCAGATTTTGCGCTGTCTAAGCAGTGTACCCATGCTTTGATGAACGGGCCATTACATCAAAAAAAAAGAAATACAAGCTGTAATTGCAATGGAAAATATATGGAAATCAACAGAAGCCAAGTGCAACATAATATTAATGTCGATATGTAGACGAGTTAGAAATAAACGATCAAAAGACGTTAAATAATTTAAATGACAATAACGCTAATATTCATAAATTTAACTAAACGACAAATATTCAACTTAGATTCGAGCTTAATTAAATTACAACTTGAGAAACGTAGTGCAATTTAGAAGCAAACCACTCGTTCCCACAAATCAGGGAGACTTGCAGTCACATGACAGGGATTGAGTGACGTGTTGCACCATGCAGACTTGCAGTCACAGTGGTTCTCAGAAATACAAAAGATTTGTTTCTCTTGTTTTTGCATGAAGTCAATAATTACGAAAGAATTTAATTTTAAACCTCTATGCACATTGTTAGTATGTAGGAAAAGTATTTAATATCCGATTTCAGACTAGACAGTCAGCAGGATTTGGTTAAATGTAACACCTATCAACAAATCACACAGAGCGAGATAATTGAAAGTTCCAAGAAATAAAATAAATACGCATCGCGCAGAGGCATTTGAGAGGCATTTAGGGGCAGACATAGAAAGCAAAGACTACATAACACTATATATAGTGATGTAGACGGAAGAATTAAGAGAAATGAAGATGCAGATTCATTATTAAGAAATGATGAGAATCTGGAGCAGTTGTTATGAATTTTAGGAAGAAAACCAAAATGTTGTTATTCAGTGTTATTGTTCTTTTTTTAAAAAAAAACAAAGTATCCCGTTCAACCTTTCTTCTTCTTCTTCTTTGATCCTTAGCCGTCGACTGTCAAAGCAGTCAGTGGCCATCACGCCTTGTGGCGTCTTGTAGGGCAGGAACAAACTGCTTCCACTTTACACGGTCGGCGGCCATCCTTCGTACAGTGCCCCAGCTATGGTTCATTCTTTGCATCTCAGCCTCCACACTTCTCCACCAAGTTGTTTTTGGTCGGCTTCTCTTTCGCTTTTCTACGGGGCCCCATAGCAAAGAAGTTCTTGGGATGGCATCGGGGTCTCCTCTGAGAACGTGGCCAGCCCAACTCCAGCGTCTGCCAGCTATGATGGTGTGCATGTTCTCTTGGTTACTCCGAGTAAGTAGTTCAAGGTTAGTGATAGTATTTGGCCAAAAGATTCAGAGAATTTTCCTTAGCCAGATTGTGTGTAAGGAGGACAGTTTCGACATTTCCTTCTCTGTTACTCTCCGGAATTCCGCACCATAGAGAAGCACAGAAAGTACACAGCTCTCATACAGTCTTAATTTGGTGTTTGTGCTGTACTGGGAAGACTTCCAGATGCTGTTGAGACTAGCAAAGGCTGTTCTTGCTTTATTCATTCTGTTGTTGATGACTTTGCTTGTTCCGCCGTCTGGTGTTCCTATGCATCCTAGGTATGTAAATGTGTCCGTCTCTTCCAGCAACAAACTGCTTCCACTTTACACGGTCGGCGGCCATCCTTCATACAGTGCCCCAGCTCTGGTTCATTCTTTGCATCTCGCCTCCTATGACAGATTATGTAAAATAGATTACATGAATCCGCACGTCTTTGCTTCCGTCCTTTGTTTCCTTATTAGTATGCACGGTTTTGTTAACACATAACCCATGCTCTTCGATATCTGTCTAACTCATATTTTAGCCACGCCCATTTTCTTTTTTTTTTCTCTATGTCTTACAGGCATTAGCGAGTATTTACAAACCGACCTATTAGCTAGTCCACGAGCGGACAGGTAACCATCAGCGAGTAAGAGCCGTTAACTGATTATCACGTGAGCGATTGGGCAATCGTTGAAATAGTGACAGATCAGACTAGAACGCGCATAGAAAGTGAACGGGTCGTCTATTTTTAGAATCAAGGGCGATAAGTCAAAAGACGTACTTTTGATGGTTACAGTTTCTCAGGGGGAATTAAGCGAAAAAGAAAGGGGTGATAACCAAATTTACCTACCACATCCGGTTGTTCGTGATCCCCAGGGGGACGTAACTAGCTACAGTAAGAGACGAGATCAAAAGAGTTTGCTCGCTAGCAAATGTCCACGCGGTCGGCATAAGTGTGAAAGAAAGCTTTCATTCAGGAATCGAACCGTAGATTTCCACAAAACACGGGCTAAGGCGTGATATCTCGCACTAGAGAACGAAAGTAGACCGATTTTATATAAATACCTCATCCTTTAAAATCAATTATCTAGTAGCCTCAGAAATTTTTGGAACATCTAGCTCGAATCTTAGAGCCATTGTACAAGTAGAATTACTTAGTATTTCGTGGAGAAATTTCATTTTCTGTGTTGCGGTAAATATATATACTAGCACTTGAGTGATTTAATTGTTAAAGTTCGTCATTTATATTTTACTGTGTTGATTGACTAGCGTCTTAAATAACATATAGCTAATTTTTGCCCGCTGTAACGTAAATTTAATTAATTGCTATTACCCAGGAAAGTGATGTTTTAATTGACTAGTAAATTCATTAGGCGATTGAGTACTGGCGAAATATATATATATATATATATATATATATATATATATATATATATATATATATATATATATATATATATATATATATATATATATATATATATATATATATATATATATATATATATATATATATATATATATAAATATATAAATATATATATATATATATAAATATATAAATATATAAATATATAAATATATAAATATATAAATATAAATATATATATATATATATATATATATATATATTTATATTTATATATTTATATATTTATATATTTATATATTTATATATTTATATATTTATTTATTTATTTCTAATTCATTATGTGTAATTTTGTAAATGACTAGCGCTTATGTCACGGGGTAAATAAAACGATAGATAAGCTGACACTTGAGGTTTAACATCTAATTTAATACCGGAGTGGTTAAAAGGTCTTACTTAAACGCGTGTGAGATAAGGATATTTATATTATTGTTAAAATGTTTTGTATTTTCTTCCTAAATTTAGCGAGGTTGACCTGTACGGCCCTCCTGTTTCACAGAGAGAGAGAGAGAGAGAGAGAGAGAGAAAGAGAGA
This sequence comes from Oreohelix idahoensis, assembly GCA_024509875.1. Lineage (NCBI taxonomy): Eukaryota > Metazoa > Mollusca > Gastropoda > Stylommatophora > Oreohelicidae > Oreohelix > Oreohelix idahoensis. Next base: position 490,690 of record JAMPIV010000840.1, on the reverse strand, counting down.
GAGAGAGAGTACAACCATATGACATTAAGAATAATTATAACTGGACATATAGCTACCCAGATTTCTCTTTTCATTTTCACTTACATTCAGCCCGCTGTGGCGAAATATCAAACTTAACACTACCCGACTACTGACCCCTGTGTAGTGGGCGAGGATTTATCCATAGAGATTTACTCACCTGACATTCTCTTTAATTATCGGAAATTACAAGCTGCTGTACACTGTGAGCACTATATCTCAGTAATTAATTTCCTATCTGGACTAATTGATGTGACATAAACAGATCCAATTAATAGTAACAAAGTAAGCGTTCCCCATTTGGATAATTAATCAATCTTGGAGGAACTGGGGCTTATTTTGCCAAAACCCAACACTGGATTTGTTACGTGTATCATGGAGATATGTTCCAGATGTCGTTAATCAACGATTAGGTAAGCGTGACTGAATGTGGCCACAGGTTTGTCAGAGCAGAGAAGAAAGAGGAGTGAATAATTCTTCGGTTGTATAATCATTGCACTCACCTTTGTTCTTCTTCTTTTTTTTTGTTGCTAATACTGTTATTTTCAGGATAGATTAATTAGGAACTCTGTTCTTTACAGAATAGTCAAATTCTATACCATAGCGCAAATCTTTTGACCTTTTGGGTGTTATTAACTTCATTTTTGTGGGATCTTGTCTCAACAGAGGGGATTGCACTTATGGGTTTATTTTTTAATTTTTGTAACCTATGATTTTCTTTTGCTATTGATATTGGATGCTGTGAAGTTTTTCTTTATGACAATAAACTTTAAACAACACTTAATTACCTGTGTTGGTCAGCTCAGCCCAATAGCCATACCTCATTTACTATAGTTTTCACGTTTGTGCGTCTGGTTGTCGTCACTTATCTGTGTGTGTATATGCGAGTGGTTAGTAGTGTATATGTTAATATATACTGAAAGGAGAATTGTCTGATGAACAAATTACAGTCGTAAAGATAGGCTGGACTAGAGTATCTTCTCAATCCAGTGACAGATTCTACCTTTAACTTATTCACTCGTGAAATCTATTTCTTTACCTTATCTCTCACTGAGTTACCACCTTTTTCAGTTCTATTCAGACGGGGCCAGAATCTATCTTAAATACCTATCCAAATCTACGACACCTCCACACTTCTCCGAAAAGTTGTTTTTGGTCGTCTTCTCTTTCGCTTTTCTACGGGGGCCCATAGCAAAGCTGTTCTTGGAATGACATCGTTGTCTCCTCTGAGAACGTGGCCAGCCCAACTCCAGCGTCTGCCAGCTATGATGGTGTGCATGTCCTCTTGGTTACTCCGAGTAAGTAGTTCTAGGTTAGTGATAGTATTCGGCCAAAAGATTCAGAGAATTTTCCTTAGGCAGATTATGTGGAAGGATGACAGTTTTGACATTTCCTTCTCTGTTACTCTCCAACATTCCGCACCATAGAGAAGCACAGAAAGTACACAGCTCTCATACAATCTTAATTTGGTGTTTGTGCTGTACTGGGAAGACTTCCAGATGCTGTTGAGACTAGCAAAGGCTGTTCTTGCTTTATCCATTCTGTTGTTGATGTCTTTGCTTGTTCCGCCGTCTGGTGTTACTATGCATCCTAGGTATGTAAATGTTTCCGTCTGTTCCAGCTTCTGGTTCTTTATTGTTATCGGCTCAGGACTGCCCACATTGAGTGTCATGACCTCTGTCTTCTTTAGACTGATGTTCAGACCCACCTGCTGGCTATATATGTTCGGTCTATCTGTTTCTTATCTGATGTGTTAATGTGAAAGTGCGAGTAGCGCAATGTCATCTGCATATTCCAGATCATCCAGTGTAGAAAACGTTGTCCATCTAATTCCTCTTGGACTGCCCTGTGTTGTCTGGCGCATCATCCAGTCTATGACTATCAAAAATAAAGTTATTGATAACGGGCATCCCTGTCGTACTCCTCTCTTCACCTCAACAGTAAGATTGCTCAATCCAACACTGCATGTAAAGTTAGCATAGAGGCTTCTTATGATGGAAACAATGCAGCTGGGAATTCCATAAGCCCTCAGTATTTTCCATAGGCTGTCCCTGCGTATGCTGTCAAAAGCTTTTTCAAAATCAACAAAGTTAATGTATAGCTGTCTCTGTCATACCGAGCACTGCTCTATAATGTTCCTGAGGGTGAATATATGATCTGCACATCGTCTGTTCTTTCTGAATCCTACTTGTTCTTTCCTCAGTTTATGGTCTACTGCTTTTGAAATTCTCTTGATAATTATCCTGCCTAGTATTATACTGGGAACTGAGAGGAGAGTAATTCTTCTCCAGTTGTTGCAGTCTGGAAGGTCACCTTTCTTGGGCAAATTGACAATTATTCCTTTACGCCACTCTGTTGGTGTTGTCTCTGTTTTCCAGACTTATGCAAATAGTGGTTCTAAAAGTTCTGCTGCTAGTTCAGGATCTACCTTGAATAACTCAGCATTTAAATTGTCGTGACCAGGAGCTTTTCCATTCTTTAATCCTTTGATAGCTGTGATGATTTCTTCTCGTCGTGGAATGTCTGTATGTACGTCTAGATCATTTTCAGCCTCATGAACATTCAGCTGCGTCTCTGGTGGTTCTTTATTCAGTGTTTCTCTAAAGTGCTCTGCCCATCTTGTTTCCTTCCCCTGTGCTATGGTGATGAGAATTTCTTGTTTGTCTCTTACTAACCTAATATTGTTTGCACCTCGTTTTCCTTGGTTTTATTTAGTGATTTTATATACTGTACTTTGTTCATTTCTCAGTGCTGCCTCTTCTGTCTGTCTTGCAAGATCGTCCAGAAATTTCCTTTTGTTGGCTCGGTTTGACGTTTTACTTCCTTGTCCAGCTGACTGTACTGTTTGCTATATTTTTCCTTTAACCTGGGAGACTTTGCTTCTGTTTTCTTTCTTTTCATTTCTCTTCTCTTCGCTATGGTGTTTAACATTTCTGGTGTTATCTAATCTTGTCTCTTTCTTTTCTGGAATCCCAAGCATGATTCGCTGCTTTCTTTATATATAGTTGAAATTGTGTTGAATTTCTGGTCAACATCATCAGTCGCTGTCTTTTCCTGGCTATTGGCAATTTGATATCGTCTCTTTACATCAACCACACACGCTTTTCTGGTGAGGGGGTCCTTGAGTTTGATGATGTTATACCTTTTCTGTTTAGTTGCAATTGGTCCAGCAGCTCTGAGTTTCACCTTCAGTCTTGCTACTACTAGGTGGTGATCGCTTCCCACATCTGCACCTCTTCTTACTTTCACGTCTTTTAGTGAATGCCTCCATCTTCCATTGATCATAATGTGGTCTATCTGGTTTTTGTCCCGACGGTTTGGTGATTCCCATGTTAGCTTGTGGATTTCTTTGTGTTGAAAAGTGTTCCTCCAATGACCAAGTTGTTAATGCTGCAGAAGCTTATTAGTTTATATCCCCATTCTCATTTACTGTTCCGCTGATATATTTCCCCTTACTCTGTCATTATATGTATTGTGTGTTCCAACTTTCGCATTCCGGTCTCCCATTACTAAGATAAGATCGTATCTAGGTGCGGTTTCTATTTTCCTTTGTAGCTGTTGATAGAATTCGTCCTTGACCTCTTCATCGCTGTCATTTGTTGACACATAGCATTGTATTATTGTACTGTTGGTGAATCTTCCTCTCAGTCTTGTTCGTATCAGTCTGTTGTTGATGGGTTTCCATTCCAATAATGACCTTTTTTCCCTTTATTTAGGATAATGGCTACGCCTTCATTGTGCTTTCAACCTTGGATGGGTTATAATTAGGATATATATATATAGTGTAGCAAATTCAAGATAATAAAATCTGATTTCCGAAATCTTAATATAGTATCTTCTACCCCCTCTACTCAGTCTAAATATAGTAAATAATAACTGTAATATTGTGGGAATGTATATGTGTGTGCCTTCCCTTTAAAAAAAAAAAACAAACAAACAAACAATTAAAATAAAAACAAACAAATAAAAAATAAGAGTAAAGTCTCTCAAAACTGCCCTGTTGTTAACAAGGTCAAGAGGGGTGAGAAAGCCCGAAGGGGTCCGGGATAGCACATCCGGGATGACACCCAATCAACCAATCACCTGCCATCATCCACAGGAGCACCCCATCAGGCTACCCCCGTATCCTCACACCATCCTTGATCCTTATATATTAGTTTTAGTTCTTGTTTTATACTGGTTTACTATTGTCGCATGAATAAGTGCTGTATGAATATTGCAGCTAATAAGTGCTTATGAATATTGCAGCTAATAAGTGCTGTATGAATATTGCAGCTAATAAGTGCTGTATGAATGTTGCAGCTAATAATTGCTGTATGAATATTGCAGCTAAAAAGTGCTGTATGAATATTGCAGCTAATAAGTGCTGTATGAATATTGCAGCTAATAAGTGCTGTATGAATATTGCAGCTAATAAGTGGTGTATGGATATTGCGGCTAATAAGTGCTGTATGAATATTGCCGCTAATAAGTGCTGCATTAATATTGCAGCTAATAAGTGCAGTATCAATATTGTAGCTAATAAGTGCGGTATGAATATTGCAGCTAATAAGTGCTGTATGAATATTGCAGCTAATAATTGCTGTATGAATATTGCAGCTAATAAGTGCTGTATGAATATTGCAGCTAAAAAATACTGCATGAATACTGCAGCTAATAAGTGCCGTATGAATTTTGCAGCTTATAAGTGCGGTATGAATACTGCAGCTAATAAGTGATGTATGAATGTTGCAGCTAATAAGTGCTGTATGAATATTGCAGCTAATAAGTGCTGTGTTAATATTGCAGCTAATAAGTGCTGTGTGAATATTGCAGCTAATAAGTGCTGTGTGAATATTGCAGCTAATAAGTGATGTATGAAAATTGCAGCTAATAATTGCGGTATGAATATTGCAGCTAATAAGTGCGGTATGAATATTGCAGCTAACAAGTGCGGTATGAATATTGCAGTTAATAAGTGCTGTATGAATATTGCAGCTAACAAGTGCGGTTTGAATATTGCAGCTAATTAGTGCTGTATGAATATTGCAGCTAATAAGTGCTGTATGAATATTGCAGCTAATAAGTGCAGTATGAATATTGCAGCTAATAAGTGCAGTATGAATATTGCAGCTAATAAGTGCTGTATGAATATTGCAGCTAATAAGTGCTTTATGAATAATGCAGCTAATAAGTGTGTGTAGCATTTGGGGGAGCATACATGACTGAAAGTAGTTAACGCTGCACCACACTGCAACTAGAGTCCTATAAAAAAGGCTCGCGCTATAATGCGAGAGGTCCCACTCTAAACAATCTTAGAGACACCATATATAAAGAACAACTCTTATAAGGTCTGGCAATCTCAATATATATATATATATATATTCAACAATCTGACAAATATCAGCATACAAATATAACGGGCAAAGTGCGAATGCATAAAACAAAAATAACTGGCTAACAATATCTAAACGACATCATCTACATACCCTGCTAAGTTCACAAAATCAACATGGCGCACAACTCGCTACTGGCACTGAACTATAATGGAGATCAACGTACACAGAGACGCAACGTCAAAAGACTCAGTGACTTGCAGAAGAACTCATGCTAAACGGTCTGAAATATCTCCAGCATCACGCTGGGCAAAACTTAGCAGGTATAAGCCAGACAGAGAAGGTCCTCTATCATCTGCTCCATATACGTCTCCTCTCGACGGCCATCTTGCTGGTCTTCCCCGAACACACTGTCCGGTTCAACTATCCTCACTCAATCCCCGTGCGCAGCCCTCAGTCACATGACTGGCTATCTTTAGTTTAGCTTCGTGTCATACACACGCCATCATCAACAATGACCATCACTCACCCTCTAATATCCATACATGCTACCTATGAGGCACAGGTGAGTCACAGTTGTAAAACATCATGTGACATCTATATCCTGCAATTCTCTAGGTTCCACAATTATGGGTGAATTGCATTCCTTTTAAAAAAAAATCTAATATTGGTTTTCTCTGTTGTTCATACTTCCTAAATTTTAGTAGGAAATGCTCTATATTATTTTTTACTAGACACTCTGCACAGTAAAGTTCTTCTATTCTAAAATAGCCCATTCTTAGTTGCAGTCTAAGAAGTGTCATATTGCTAGGAATTTTTAGTTCTGTAGATACCTGACACATTCTTTTTGGAGTCTTGAACAATTTATATGCATGTCTGCACTTCAAGCTTATATTCCACGCCACTGTCCATTCGTCAGTTATTATTCTTTTAATTAAGCTTTTGATCTCTGTTTTACTCATCCACACATTTATTTGGTTTCTATTAGTTCTACTTTTCTTGGCTTCTTTATCCATCTTTTAATTTCCTTCTATGCCAACATGTGAAGGTATCCAAGCTATTAGAACAGAACATCCTCTGGAGTATAGGTAAGTATTAGCCAGTAATATCTCTTCTGCTGTATCAGGTCTACTGCACTCTCGTAAGTTACTTATAGCTTGAATAGCTGAAAGTGAGTCTGTTAATATTGTGCATTTATGAGGAGGGTTGTTAGAGAAGATTTCTAGAGCTTTTAGAATTGCAACAATCTCTGCTGTGATAATAGATGTATTATCTGATATACTATACTACTGTGCAAAAGTTAAGGGCCACCATTCAGTTTAGACAAGGTTTATGTAATTGATTGGCAAACTGTAAAGACAAGTGAAAATGTCATTAAAACTGAGGTCAGAGAAATGTGTATACATTTCTGTGTGCACTGGGTTAATTTTTTTTAAATGTCCAAAAACTGGGTCACTTTAACCCGCACGTGAAAATTGCCATTGTTGCTGCAAAAACTCGTGGTTTTTGCAACACGCCCCACTAGTTCAAAAGGTGAAAAAAAGTGAGTTGAATTTGAATGCACGTGGAATATGATCATCAGTAAAGAGTGTTCACCGTTGGTATGCAATAAATCAGTATGACAAGTGGTCGAAATGATCACTGCATTAGCCATGCCACCAAGGAGAAGTCTCAGCACTGTAGACCGTGTTCGAGCCATGGCATGGATTCAGGATGGTCAATCTGTTCGTCATGTTGCAAGACGTTTAGCAGTGTCCCACTCTACCATTCAGAGACTTCTTGAGAGATTTCAAGCTACCGGACATTTGGAAAATCGACCTTGCTCACGAAGAATTATATAAACCTTGTCTAAACTGAATGGCGGCCCTTAACTTTTGTCCAGTAGTATATATCCTTTCACCATTTGCCACATGGAAACATAAATTTCTATCCATATTTTGTTATTTTTTCCTTTAGATCCATCTGTGTACACTGTAATACTATCCTTTAATATCTGTTGAATATATTTCCCGGCTTTGCTTTTGATTGTTGCCATATCAGTTGTTTTATTAATTATGTCTGCCAAGTGGTAGTCTGTATCTGGTTTCTTGAGCTCCCATGGTGGTACCACCGGCTTGTCGGTTATAAACTGATGCATTAAGGTCATCAAAGTGTACTAGTTCCTCCATGCATTTCCAACCTGTCGAGTATCTACTGGTATTCATGAGCCTGTTCTGAGTTGTTCATTGATACCTAGCAAATGCTGGAAAAGCTGAATGAGTCTTGTCCAACATAATTTTGGTCATGTAATTTAGTCTTAGTTCTTAGTTCTTAGTTCCTTTTTCCGAAGTTCCAAAGGAAGGGCTCCTAAGGCTACCTGCAGAGCACCCCTCGATGTTGATCTGATTGCACCCGCAGTTGTGTATAATGCTTTGTGCTGAATTCTATCTAATTTAATCGTGTGACTATGTCCTGCAGAGTCATAGACTATGCTTCCATAATCAATTAGTTAATTTAGTTCAATTGAGAAATTACAATTCTCAACCTACTCTTTGCTATATTTTTTAAGTATTTCATTGCTCAAGATAAAAGCTACAGACTTTCATAAATGGGTGCTTGCGTAGGATCGAGGGATTAAAATGGTATGACAAGGTTACCAACGTGGAACTGAGGACAAGAACTAGACAAGTGCCAGTGGAACAAGAGACGAGAAGAAGACGCTGGCGATGGAAAGGACACACACTGAGGAAACCTGTTGATAGCATTACAAGGCAGTCCTTGTTCTGGAACCCCCAGGGCAAGAGAGGCAGAGGTAGACCAAGAAGCACATGGAGAAGAGAGCTGGAAACAGAGGTGAAAATGATGAGGAGAACGTGGAAAGAACTTTAGATGATGGCACGTGACAGGAGGATTTGGCATGTGTTTGTTGAAGGCCTATGCTCCTTTGGGAGTGGATGGTTATGAATGAATAGCTCAAGATATCATGTCGTGGTGTTGTATTTGTTTTTTTTCCATTATTACATTTTCCGCTTCCTCCATTGTAATATCTGTGACTCATAAAATAGACCTTTTAAAAGAAACTTGACTGTCTGCGGGTTATTCAGAAAGAGCCTTGATATTGAGGTTCTTCCAAGTCAAGCAGATGGACATAAATAACTCAGATGTTAAACCTGCATCTGGGCATTAAACACTTTACGATCATAAAATTAAAAACAATAACACGATCAGCGTTATCCGTTGAACATTTTGAGAACCATTGATGCCGGATATCTGTTTGAAAAATCAACGTACACTGACACTATAAGATGATAGGAAACTCTATACAGAGCAATACAACATGAGGCAATCTGATCATCAGAAGCCGACCCCGTCGATCAAGTGTTTCGGCCCCTTAATCTCTTATACACTCTAAGGAGGGTGGGCTCACTTGGATCATGTCTCTCAAGTGTCAGTCTCCTGTTGTCATGTGCAGAGATTTAACCCACTCTACCTTGGTTACATCTTTCAACTTCACTCCCGTTTGTCTGCCAGCTGGAGGCAATTGTGAAAGCAACACTTATGTTGAAAATAAATTCTACTTTTTTTTTGTAGTGGGTTACTTTTCACTGCCTCCCTGACTCGAACCTGGCAGGTGGAAACTTGATGTCATCTCTTTTCCAGTCCAAGAAGTGTGTGAGATCATCATCAGGCAGATCAACTTGAATATTCTCAGCGCTGTGGACTGACTCCTGGCTGAGATCTTCTCACGTTTTATCTGTCAAAAAGAGTGTTGCTGATCTACCACTGATGAGCTCCCACACCCCTTTCTCTTTCTATGGATTTTCATGCCTCTCTGAGTAGAGAATTTCCTATCATAGGCACATGGAAATTCATGCATGGTTCAGACTTCATGCACGTGAACAAGCTGCAGTGGCGTATCCACGCCCCACTAGGAGCGCAAAGGGCAATGATAATATAGGTACTTGATATATCTAACGTATATAAAAGAAATGGCACTGAAAGTAGATAAAATATCTATCTATCATGTATGAAGTCACCTGTGTGTTACCAGGATCCGAAAGGGGAGCACATAATAAGAACACTGTACCCTGTCAGGCAACCCATCGTAAAGCCAGCTAAGGAGAGTGTCACGAGTGGTTTCCAAGAGTTCCTGCGACAAGACAAAAGAGTCTGAGTAACGTCTGAGACAAGACAAAAGTCGGAGTGAGGACTGAGAAGATAGACGAGAAATGGTGTTGAATGTGGATGGAGTGAATTATAGCTATCAGGAGTGGAAGAACAGATAATGACTCTCCCCTCCTGCAACTCAATGACTATGTTTCAAAGCTACTTTCAACTCCGCCTGTCTCTTCTTGGAGTAAGATTTATTACACTTTAGTGACTACACAAACAATCAATTACAAGTACAGATAGTAACAGTACAAGTATAGGTAGTAAAGTCGTCTGATCCGCCGATGTATTGTCTAATTTATTAACAGAAAAAAAAACCCAAACTATGGCAAAACAATACAATATCAATCACCAACATCAAATAAAAAGATGCATGTATCAACTTGAGACACAATCAAGGTTAGTAATAAAAGGACTCAAAAGATGCATCAATTTAGATTAACCACCCACGATTATTGGGCAGATGTTCTAATAATCCGACTGCAGAGAATCCTGAAATAAAGATAAGTCTCTAAACAACCAATATAATCCGCTGACTTCTGCTTGTCAGCAACACAGCTAAACCCTTCACCGTAATATCCCTGTTCCACAGTTATTATAAGCTCTTCCCCTCCCCACCAGTTATCTAAGGGCACTCCCCCAGAAGTCTTTCTTCGTTGGCACGCGTGCGTTTATACTCCGAAGGGATGACAGCTTGCTGACTGATAGCAGACGGAGAAATGATGACCCTATCTTCTCTCGGTTTCTGCTGACAAATCCTTGAAATAAAACAACCCCACTGTAAATCTCTTTCGAAGAGAATTATCAGGACCAATGCTAAGTCCTCTAAATGTGCAGGCGTACTGTGAATCCAGGATCTAACGGGATGGCTATGAAATGCAATCACGATTTAATATATGTGGGAGGTAATAATCCACGGTGTGCGCTGGCCCGATACTTCTATGCGGCGCGTGATACTATAGACGACGTAACTCTTTGAAGTTGACGCCAGTGGAGCATGGGCATTCCACTTACTTGGCGAGGTGGTTTAAAATAAATATTCCCAACGAGGGAAATCACCCGAAGAACCCGAAGTAGGGTGTCGGGAAAATAACCACTGTAGTTGGTGGGGACACCCCAATGTAAAAGGGCAGCTGCTATATCCGGCCTTTCCAGGAAGGCAATCCAGCCCGATGGATCAGAATTCCGTCGGAGTTTACCGGGTTTTGCTGTAATGAAAACATAGTCAAAAATCTCTGATCATCTAGCCCAAATAAATCATTAATTGTTACAACATGCACAACCAGTTACAGATTAACAGTTACAATCCTTCCCCAGCCCAAGCGCTGGCCAGTGCTGACCTGGTTTCGCAGTCTATCTCTCTCTCTCTCTCTCCCTTCTCTCTTTCACTGACCGTTAAATAGGCAAACGAGCCTGTAGGTGTCTTGGGCCGGACTACAGAATGGCTTGCAAGTTGCGTAATCGGTGAGGGGGGGGGGGGCGTTACCCGCGACTGGCGCTGGAGGGTTTTAGGTATGTAAACATTCTTGCCCCATCTCTACCTGGCGCGAACTGACCTTGCATCAACCCGTTCTGTCTAACGCACAGGCGTGTAAACACTATCGCAAGGTCAGACTAAATTTATTGCGCTGGCTGCGACACACTTAATACTATCCTATTTACAGGCACTCATATGACAGCAGCATAAGGCTACTCTTGGTAAACCTCTAAGGGCATTACAAATAGCCGTAGAGTAAACAAGTAATCAATTAAATCAAAGTGACATGTAGTGAAAAATTTACAAAGTTCCACCACGTAGGCTGGGAAAACAGACAGAAAATCGTGTATGTTTGCTTTCTGTGTTAAAAGAATTTCCCCCACTTAACAATCTGATACATAGTTACACTAGCATTTGTTTAAAAAAAAATTCCGTAGGTGGCATTCAAACACAATTATCTTTAAAACTCACTATAGCGTCTTAGTGCTGGTTGAGTGAGGGCCGAACTATAACACTTGCTAGCACACACTATAATGGCGTATTTTGACTAGTTATAAATCCCTAGGAAAATTTAATACTCTCACGTTACTTAAGAATTCTTACCGAGACTGTGAAGAATTTCTCACTCTAAAAGTGACAGGCAAACTTGCACTAGGTTTCTACCTTCTCACGACAGTATTTTTAGGACTGAAAGCGTTTAGAGACAGAAAAGAACCAAATATATAGTGCAGCTTGAGCCACAGTTTTTCACGCGTGGGTTAACACCTGCACAGGGGAATTCCGACAAACAATCGTAATTACTAACCAGAGAATTCTCCTGGAGACGCAGCTACACGAAGAATGTACGTAACAGAGTGGCTGGTATTAAGCTGAGAAAGTCCCAGACTTTCGCTGTCATCACAAACGCAGGGAAGTTTTTGCCTGCCTGAGTTACTGTCGCGAGAGGTTCAGATGTTATTAAGATGTAAGATATCCTGGACAAAAAGATGTATCAGATGATACCAGGATAGTGCCAGATAAGAGACTGGTCTTACGAAAAATACCCCCTTCTCTGAAAAGAGCAAGGATGTATCGACAATCAAAGGTAGGATCAAGCTGTATAAACCTTCAGGTATGATGATAGTGTTTGTTCCTGAATGTCTATAGGCTACCTCTCCAGATCCTCCCTTGAATAATGGTTATTATATTTATATTGACTCTGCTAGGGGATTAATTAATTAATTAAATATGTAACTATATATTTGAAAGTTGAAAGTTTCAATTATTTAGGCAGTAAAATGACTCAGGATGGTGACACAACAAGAGAAATCCATACTAGAATTGCTTTGGCAGCTAGCGCCTTCAATAGATTATCTAACATTTGGAAATTACGATCATTGAATATACATACCAAGCTTCGTCTGTTTAATTCAAATGTTATCTCAGTGTTAACATACGGCTGTGAGAGTTGGAAAATAACAAAATCATTGGAGAGCAAGCTGAATACATTCGAGAACAAATGTCTTAGAAAACTCATGAACATCAGTTGGAAAGAATTCAAGACTAATCGACAAATAAGAGAAGACTCTAGGCAGAAATATGTCTCCGACTATATAAGGAAAAGACGATGGTCTTATATCGGTCATGTCCTACGAATGCAAAACAACAGAATACCACTACAGGCGCTCACTTGGGTTCCTGAGGGTAAGAGGAAAAAAGGAAGACCAAAAGAAACACTCAGAAGAACAATAATAAGAGAAGGAAGAACGTTGGGCCTAAATAATGTGCAAAAGCTAAGAGGAGTGGCGTCACAACGAACAACCTGGAGAGCACTGGTTTCTGCCTTATGCGCCGTGTTTGGTGCTTAAAGAATTTATTATTATTATTATTATATATCAACCAGAACTTTAACTCAGTTTAAATAATTAAGCAAGACTGATTTTACATATTTACAATTTATTGATCCTATACCGTTTATCTTTTCGGTTAGGTAACTTATAAAGAATTCAAATGTTTTTACAAAATAAAATAAATAAACATGGAATGTCAATTTCCAAAATAGTTCAATATGATAAATTTATCTTTCAAATATCAATTATATATTTCACATATGTTTATCACTTTCGCTGGACTGTGGAGTTAGTAATCATTTTAATAATGCCCATCATGAGTCATCACTCACTAGGTTTGTGTTATTTGCATTTTATTTATTATATATAGTCTCTGGATAGGCTGACCAGTGGATTTGCCTATCCACTTATCTGCAATGTTGAGATGAATCCTCTCTAGCACTGAACACTCCAGATCTGAAGCTCCAGGCTGGGAAATCTTGGTAACTAGCTCTATGATCATCAAGAACTTTCGCACCACAGAGGTGGATGTCTCGTACAATTTTGGTAGTTGCAGGATAAAACCTAAAACAAAATTAAACACAACCTCTATATGTTCCATCACCACCCTATCATCACATACAAGGGACATGACGAACAGTGTCAGACATTGTGCTAACATATGCAAAGGACAATTTACCTCGACACCACTCACAGCCAGTTCAATGTGACTACACTTTCCTTATAAATCCTAAGTTAGATCCATTTCTCCATGATCCGCCTCCATACAATGATTTGGTATATTATAACATACTAAGTAATACCTTGATCCATACATTTTAACAAATCCTGTCATTCTTTCTTATGTTCCTGATAAGTGTGTCGTTCCTTTAGGAAATACTCCTTTAAATACGTTATCAAACTTACAGGCTTTCTTTGGCCATCATTCTCAAATATTCTACACATTTACAAGGCTGGCTTTCCTATTAACTGTACACATATGCTGGCGGTTTCTGCCGGCAACACACTAGTCCTGTAATTTTTCTTAACACATTCTACACCTTTCTAACACACAAGTGGATTAATCACAAGAAAATTACATAATTATATATTCTTCTTCTTCTTCCTCGTTCGCCCTGAAAAGGACGGTGGTTGCGTTGTGTATGTTTACGCCTAAGCTGTGATATCTGCACCTTTCGGTCGACACATCCGACTTCTGCACGGCATTTTTTAGGACCGGGTTTGCCTTCCCATTGCGATCCGTGCTCGCTCAGCCAGCCTGCACTGCTGCAGACTGTTTCCAGGACCACCACGTGGAGGTGGAGCATGGTCTTGACCAGCTCTGGTTCGCTGGTCCTGACGCAGACAGTCAAGCTATGAGTCGCTGACTGCGGTCTCTATTGCTGCGTCTTATATATATATATATATATATATATATATATATATATATATATATATATATATATTTCTTACCCTCAGGCAATACACACAAGCTGTAACAGGCTGTTAATGGGCATCTAGGTCTGCTAGGCAGATGCAGTGGCAAAGTATATGACAGTAACACTTTTACTGCTCACTTCTGTTCAGCTTGCTTTTTGAAAAAGTTGTGGCCTCAATTCAGCCAAGTTCAAGGACTTATATACTACCGCTGCCCCGTCTCGGAGAGCATGGGCCAAAAACGGTGTTAGGAATCTAAAACCGAGACGTATTTTTGCCTTCTGTTCAATGTGCAAAATTTTTAATATTCATTATCTTTCTTAATTCTGGGACGATTTTGATCATTTAAAGCTAGAATTATACTATGAATTTATCTCTACCGTCCTATATACTAATTGTTTAGGTAGCAAAATGCATTTAAATCTATGCAGACTTTAACTAACTAAATTGGGGACTACCCTGATGTATAGATGTCATTTTAAACGATCTTTCTCTATAAATGAACTACTATTCGAGGAAGTCTTTGCACCTACCTCTAAAGTAACATTCCCGTTGTTGAAATATCTATACCTTTCCGTTTAAACATCTTTAGTCCTTAAGAAATTAAATAACTTCGTACTATCATTTACACAAAATGGGCCTCTATGTTAAGCATAAAATGTTCCAGTATAAACACCACGAAAGGAGCGTTGTTATTGGCTATTGTATCAGACAGTTTCATACAGTAAGGCTTACGGTATGACGTGTTGTAAGACAGACCAAATCACGACAGTTACAACGTAGCATGACTGTGGTGAAGTGGGATGTTATAAATATTTATAGGGGACTTAGTGTACTGACTGAGATCAGCTGTGAAGGTATCTATATCTAATAAGAATAGTGTATTATAGATAACCTTACTTGCTGCCACATATATATATATCTCAGTCAGAATTATTCTGGAATAGTGTGATGACTACGTTGTATGTCTAGGGTATGTGTATGATGAAGTGTAAGTCATAACAACAACAGACAGATAAACAATTTAATTTATTCCACCACACTTGACAACACTGTGACACTCACATACATAAAACACTCTACAAGGATATCTTAAAGGAGTCACTGATAACTTTTCACATAACAATATGTATTCATTGCTGTCATGAATGAATATGTGTCCTGATTCAAATACAAAGGGAACCAGGAATCACAATCAATTTTAATTACAAGTTATATGTACAGAATTTCTCAATATGAATATTGTAGTGACATATATTATTAAAAGTATCCTATGTGTGTCAGTTGTGTAGTAGTAATATGAGGTAATACTGGTTTTGTTTTGTTCAAGCTCTGTTGGTATTTGTCATCATGACTTCAATAGTTTGTCTTTATTGGAACTAGTATTGGAGATGTTCTCATTTCATGATATTAAAACAATTTACTTCCCCTCTTAAGTTTATGTTACAATGTTATTTTAAGATGGGGGTACATAATTTTGAGCTCAGCTGGCCACATCAGCTTATCTTGCGTGATGGCGGCAGGAATAGACTCCTCTGCTCGATTTCTCCCCTGTGCTCTGGAGACACCTCACTGATAGCTAAATGGACCAAGGAGTATGCTGTCCGACTCTGGATTCAGCAAGGCTCTGACCAGGTGCTGCTCAATAACGTCAAGACCACGGTCCCTGAAAACAAGAAGGATGTACCTTCTACTTCATAACTAATTGATACTCTAGTTCTACACTGAGCACAATACATCACAAACATTGAGTTCAGAGCGTTAGGCCAACTGTCAGCTTCATCTGAAATACTTTATACCAGTATTAACCTCCTTAATGGTTACTACGCCTCTGCACTTCCAGCATTATTTCTTCTAATCAATAATCTAGGTGTCAGTGTACTGTTTGGCCATTCCATGCCGTTTTACTTTCCTCCGACACCTTCTGTTCAGGCTGGAGCATTATAGGCTTTACATCATGTTTGCTACTGAACTACACATATATACAGGCATAAATTAACAATTCACATTCAATTTTCATTAAAAGATACTGAATGTTTCAAGCTTACCACAATTCATAGAATAAACACAGATACGTTGACTAGCAATGAATTCTGGCACAAATACTGGCACAAATTCCCATCTGCTTATGTTCCAGGCTTTTATTTAGCAAAAATATGAGCTGGCTTCAACGCACTGTTGCTTTATCAAGCTTATTTGAACTAGTGGTCTCGAACTAACGCTCCTAAGTGATTATATCAGCGAGTCTGGCCAATGGAGCCACGTTTCGACAAGTGTTTGAAAAAATTTTACCTTCCTACGTCTCCCCTAACAACCAAAGATAGTATTTATAGTCCGACCAATCGTGTTTAGTCTTATATTTGTTGCGCTCCAATCAATTTGGAGTTTACATGGTAGGCTATTTCCGTACGCAAGGTTTTTTCAAACACGTTATAAAAAAAATTTATGAGCAGAAATGATTTCATGCTGTCAGGCATCCCCACTATTTTATTTTGGTTATAACTTGTTAATTCCTAGACTATTTGCGTAACGTTTTACATATTCTTTGTCAGCAAGCCCTAAGGAACCCGTGTTTAATTTTGCATGCGTTCGGCTTTCTGCCTCTCCCCTCTCTCTATCCTTTAGTCCATCTGTTCGTTCGTTTTGGTAACGTAATATAATTAATGTTAGGATTAATTTAGGTCATTACGCATTGTGCCTCTCAATGTTTTTCTTAGAAATGCAATACCCGTTTTAATGTGTTGTGGAAACGCTTGTATTTATGCAGTGGCTTATATTTAACGTGGAAACGTTACAATTTGCAGACGAAGCATAAAACAAAGGGGATTTCGAGTACAGCCATTGTGACAGCACTGTTCTTTACCATTCTTCTTCCTTTCTTTATTATATGTATTTATTAGGCTTTACATTTACCTTTTAATTTATATATGTGGATTAGAATATTCCACGACATCTCCCCTCTTAAAACAGACATTATATGTCAGTCCTTTATTCTATATACACATAGATAAATGTAAGTCAACTTGACTTTACTCTGCTGTGGTGCTATCATGGTTTTATGTAGTTGGGTCCATTCAGAGTAGGCACTACTCATGAAATCTGCCTCAGACTTCTACAACCATTAATATATTTCGGTTATGTTACTGAACAGCCGCAAGTGTGAATGCTTGTCTTAATGCTGCTTCGCAACCCGTATTCACCATTTCTCTTCTCTGAGTCTGCGCAATGACATGTCCAGAGAACATTATATTTCCCTCAAAATGTACGTTATGAGGAGATAACATATACCTGGTGATAGCAGAGTTTTCGTAGTGGATCCCATAATCTTCTTATTATCCTGTATGAAACATTCGGAATATCCTCAATCAAAGAGGCAACTCAGGGATTCATTACGTTCCTCCGAAGTGTTTACATCCAACAATTTTCTCATCATTCTAGAGAAGACACTAGGCGCATTCTTCAATCCAAATGGCAATCTATTAAACTCAATAGTGTCCTTCTGAGGTACTAAAAGCTAGGTATGGTCTAACCTCAGGCTTTACTGGAATCTGATAGTATCCTTTACTCAGATCCACTTTTGAGAAATATTTAGCTTTATTTAGTCTGGCAAACAGCTGATTTGTATCCGGCAATGGATCCACCTGTCCTTCTGTAATAGCATTCAGTCTCCTGTAATCTATACAGAGTCTATGTTCTCCAGAGGGCTTCCTTAAGAGTACAACACCGGAACTATATGAGGATTCACTGTGTGAAATAATTCCCTCCTTCAATAGATAGTCTATCTCTTCCTTCAAAGCTTTCTCCTTAGCAAACGGAATCGAATATGGTTTCATACAGACAGGTGTGGGGTCTATCAGTTTCATATCATATTCCAATAGGTTTGTATGCCCTGGTCGATCTGTTAACACCTCTGCATGATTATTTAGAACCTGTTGCACTCTCTCTTTCTGAGTTTTCGTTAAATGTGTACTGATTTTCACCTGTGCTGCTGTCTCACAGGGGTGTAATGGATATTCAAATGATGAAAGTGGTTCCTTTTTCATCTCCATGGCGATGGACAAGGTCAACAAGTGTGTCTCTTCCTGATGTTCTCTTTCCAAATATTTCTTCAGGAGATTCACATGATAGATTTTTTCTTTCCCCTTCTTATCTATCTTATAATTTGTTCTAGACACCTTCTCTAGAACTGTATATGGACCTTGCCATCCAATCTGTAACTTATTCTGACTCCCGGGCAAAAGAAGCAGTACTTTCTCTCCCACAGCCAAATTTCTGTCTTTCGCCTTCCTGTTATAATAGGCAGCATGTTTCTTCCTGGCTTGTTTCAAATTTTCATTGGCAAGTTTCCAGCCAGTTTTTAACCGAGTGGTCAGCTCATTCACATATTGGTATGAAGATGTAATGTTTTCCTCTGCCTTTTCATCAGTCCACGTTCTTAACATAGCTTCGAGTGGACCTTTTATTGTGTGGACCTATTTGTCCATGCACCGGTATGGTCTCTTCCACTCGAAGCTTTATAGTGATGATTTTTCCTCCCAGAATTATCATTCACAAAACGACCGCTACCAATTTTTCTTTTGGGGCTTTCTCCCCACTTAAAATTCTTGATGAGAGATTTCCTCTCTACATCCTCTTCCTCCAGTTTGTTTAAGTCCGATTGAGGGATTGTCGGCTTATCCTGGGGTAAGACATCCTTTTGCACTCTCCGCATAGTGGCCATTGTAAAACAGTTAAGTGAAGCTTGTCCGTGAAAAGGGGCTTCCCATTCCATTTGGTCCACTTTTCCAAATTTATATCTCTTTTTATTATCAGGCCTAATTTTGCCCCGTGGCGTGTCCAGGTCCTGATCCATGTTCCCACTTGTGGGTGTTCCCTCATGTGCTATGCTACACCTTTCTACAAAATTCTCAATGTCCCATCTTGCTTTGGGCCAATAATAATTGTGAGCCACCTTTTGAATGATGGTACCTATCTTCTCATGGTCCCCATCTGGTTTCACATGTAGGCTCCTTATTAAGTCTGCCCTATATCTTTTTGGAAGAACCAGCTGTCCCTGACCTTTGGATCTAGCTCCAGTCTTCCTATACATCAACTTGTTTTTCATGTAAAAATCTCCCTTGCCTGGAGTTGTATGACAAGTTGACAATTTTCTGAAACAAGGCTTGAGTGTTTTATCCCCAGCCTGTGCCTTCCTCATCTCTTCTGGAGTGGTATCCAACATAATATCCTCCTCCTGTCTTGAGGTGGACCTGACCTGAAGGGTTGCCATATACACAGGTTTCCTTCTGCAACGGTCAGTGTCATGACTGTTCATCTTACAATTTTTACACCATCTTTTTCCTTGGTTGAAAGATTTTCTTTCATCATATTTCCTTTCATCGAATTGTGGGAATTTATTTTTATTTTCATACCGTGGCCTATCAAATTGGTGCTTACCTTTGTTTTGATCCTTAGGATCAAATTTATTAAAGTTCTGTGGTGCCCTAAAGTTATCCACTTGTTTCTTTTTATTACCTGTTACCTCTGCTTGAGCTGCTTGATACCTTTCAGCAACATTTAGCAACTCACCCAGCCTCTCTGCACCTTGTTCCATGAGAAACTTTCTCAGGTCTGGAGCCATGGACTCTCTTAATTGCTCTATAAGGACCATTTCCTTAAGATCTTGGGTTTTCCCCAGAGAAGTCCATTTCTCCAAGTATGTCTCTATTCGTGCAGAGAACTGGTGATAGGTTTCACCTGACATTAGTTTAGCATTCCTAAATTTTTTCCTATAAAATTCTGCATTCTTTTCATACCTTAACAAAAGAGCCTGCTTTAGCATGTCATAATTTTCCTGATCACCTCTGCTCATTTTTGCAAAAACTTCATAAGCTGCCCCACGAAGTCCTTGAGCTAACTTTAAGCTCCACCTCTCTCTCTCTAACCCATACGTGGTAGCTAATAGTTCATACCTATTTAGATAGCTCTCTATATCATCGTCTTTCTCAACAAAATGATCTAAATGGAAATTCATAGCTGAGGTTGAGGCTCCTTGGCTAGCAGTGGCATCAGAGGCAAAGGGACTGGCACCATTTTCAGGAGCATGGCCTTGAAACTCAAACTCCCTTAGTCGTAACTCATGTTCCCTTTGTAATCTTTTATCTTCTGCTTCCCTTTCTGCAGTCAATCTTCTTTCTTCTGCTTCCCTTTCTGCAGCTAATTTCTTCTCTTCCCTTTCTGCATTCAATCTTCTTTCTTCTGCTTCCCTTTCTGCAGCTAATTTCTTCTCTTCCATTTCTGCAGCCAATCTTTTGTCTTCTCTTTCTGCCTCCAATTTCTTAGCCTCAGCCTCAATCTGCAACCTCTTAGTCTCAGCCTCAGCCTCAAATTGTAACTTCTTAATTTCCCTTTCAGCCTCTAACTTTCTTTCGGCTTCTTTTTCTAATCTTCTTTCTTCGCGTTCAATAAATTTGTCACATTCCGTAGTGACATAGGCAACCATAACTTGCCCATCTAATCCTAACTCTTTTGCAGTCTGAACAGCAGCAGATCGAAATTTGACTAGGTCCGCCATTGTCTATCAGGTAAATTTATACAATGTCTAACCAACAATTCAATCTCTAAATATATATCTAATGGACAACACAGGCACCGTGAGCTCAACCTTATTTAATTCCACCCAAGGATACCTTTTAATTCTTATATTCCCTGAAGTGAATTACCCCCAATATTTTTAATAGGTAAAGATTCAAAATCCCGGACGAGCCCCCAATATATGTGGTGAAGTGGGATGTTATAAATATTTATAGGGGACTTAGTGTACTGACTGAGATCAGCTGTGAAGGTATCTATATCTAATAAGAGTAGTGTATTATAGATAACCTTACTTGCTGCCACATATATATATATCTCAGTCAGAATTATTCTGGAATAGTGTGATGACTACGTTGTATGTCTAGGGTATGTGTATGATGAAGTGTAAGTCATAACAACAACAGACAGATAAACAATTTAATTTATTCCACCAAACTTGACAACACTGTGACACTCACATACATAAAACACTCTACAAGGATATCTTAAAGGAGTCACTGATAACTTTTCACATAACAATATGTATTCATTGCTGTCATGAATGAATATGTGTCCTGATTCAAATACAAAGGGAACCAGGAATCACAATCAATTTTAATTACAAGTTATATGTACAGAATTTCTCAATATGAATATTGTAGTGACATATATTATTAAAAGTATCCTATGTGTGTCAGTTGTGTAGTAGTAATATGAGGTAATACTGGTTTTGTTTTGTTCAAGCTCTGTTGGTATTTTTCATCATGACTTCAATAGTTTGTCTTTATTGGAACTAGTATTGGAGATGTTCTCAGTTCATGATATTAAAACAATTTACTTCCCCTCTTAAGTTTATGTTACAATGTTATTTTAAGATGGGGGTACATAATTTTGAGCTCAGCTGGCCACATCAGCTTATCTTGCGTGATGGCGGCAGGAATAGACTCCTCTGCTCGATTTCTCCCCTGTGCTCTGGAGACACCTCACTGATAGCTAAATGGACCAAGGAGTATGCTGTCCGACTCTGGATTCAGCAAGGCTCTGACCAGGTGCTGCTCAATAACGTCAAGACCACGGTCCCTGAAAACAAGAAGGATGTACCTTCTACTTCATAACTAATTGATACTCTAGTTCTACACTGAGCACAATACATCACAAACATTGAGTTCAGAGCGTTAGGCCAACTGTCAGCTTCATCTGAAATACTTTATACCAGTATTAACCTCCTTAATGGTTACTACGCCTCTGCACTTCCAGCATTATTTCTTCTAATCAAGAATCTAGGTGTCAGTGTACTGTTTGGCCATTCCATGCCGTTTTACTTTCCTCCGACACCTTCTGTTCAGGCTGGAGCATTATAGGCTTTACATCATGTTTGCTACTGAACTACACATATATACAGGCATAAATTAACAATTCACATTCAATTTTCATTAAAAGATACTGAATGTTTCAAGCTTACCACAATTCATAGAATAAACACAGATACGTTGACTAGCAATGAATTCTGGCACAAATACTGGCACAAATTCCCATCTGCTTATGTTCCAGGCTTTTATTTAGCAAAAATATGAGCTGGCTTCAACGCACTGTTGCTTTATCAAGCTTATTTGAACTAGTGGTCTCGAACTAACGCTCCTAAGTGATTATATCAGCGAGTCTGGCCAATGGAGCCACGTTTCGACAAGTGTTTGAAAAAATTTTACCTTCCTACGTCTCCCCTAACAACCAAAGATAGTATTTATAGTCCGACCAATCGTGTTTAGTCTTATATTTGTTGCGCTCCAATCAATTTGGAGTTTACATGGTAGGCTATTTCCGTACGCAAGGTTTTTTCAAACACGTTATAAAAAAATTTTATGAGCAGAAATGATTTCATGCTGTCAGGCATCCCCACTATTTTATTTTGGTAATAACTTGTTAATTCCTAGACTATTTGCGTACCGTTTTACATATTCTTTGTCAGCAAGCCCTAAGGAACCCAAATATACAAATTTAAAAGAGCTACGTGGCTGCGTTCAAAATATGCAATTTCTTCTACCTCCTGTTTCGAAGATGTGCTGTCTGGGTACTGTAATGTTTTCAAACGTAAACCCATCTAATGTTATCTTTTCTAATAAGCGTTTTCTAGGTTTTTTAAAACCTAACTCTGGGAAGGTTAGTGTTTTTATCACTGTCCGTCCGAAAAAGTTAGTGCATGTGGCCTTACACGCGTGATAGTAGTAATTGTGTATCGCGTTACGCTTGTTGGGGTGGCATTAATAGCGAGACGCGTGTTTAATTTTGCATGCGTTCGGCTTTCTGCCTCTCCCCTCTCTCTATCCTTTAGTCCATCTGTTCGTTCGTTTTGGTAACGTAATATAATTAATGTTAGGATTAATTTAGGTCATTACGCATTGTGCCTCTCAATGTTTTTCTTAGAAATGCAATACCCGTTTTAATGTGTTGTGGAAACGCTTGTATTTATGCAGTGGCTTATATTTAACGTGGAAACGTTACAATTTGCAGACGAAGCATAAAACAAAGGGGATTTCGAGTACAGCCATTGTGACAGCACTGTTCTTTACCATTCTTCTTCCTTTCTTTATTATATGTATTTATTAGGCTTTACATTTACCTTTTAATTTATATATGTGGATTAGAATATTCCACGACAATGACGCAACCTCAACTAAATCCCCGAGAACTAGTGTCCCGTGTCAGTGGACGAAAGCCGAGTTTTAACTCGTGGTCAAAGAATTTTAAGACATATGGCGCCTTCCGCGACAGAGCGTCATGGATGCGTCACACATTTCTCCTGCCATCATTAAAGAAAAGGGGCGTAAACCTGTCCCCTCAAGAATGACAGGTCAGTTACACCGCTTTATAATACAGGAGACCGAAAAATAAATAAAATGGGCGGGCCAAAATCAAGAAAAGAATTTAGGGGTTTGCCTGAGCTCCAGGACTGTGCCAAAATTCTAGATCCAGCGTCACAGAGAGCTGGGCATGGGGCCGGTTACCCCATCCTGTAAAAACAAACTTTTTTACCACAAAACTTCAACTAACAATATGGATATGTCAAATACAAAATATACGAGTAATTCAGCCGCCCAAGACGGAAGAGAACTTGAGCTGATGGCACGTGACAGGAGGACTTGGCATGTGTTTGTTGAAGGCCCATGCTCCTTGTGGAGCTAAAAAGTATTGACTGATTGATTGTTGTGGGAAGTTGTAGCGAAAGGTGAACGTAAAATATGATGGTAGTCATCTGTATTTGGAGTATAGATAAGATAATCTGATGTGCTGTCATAACCTTCAGAAAATTACATCTTCGTTGCATCACAAAGTGTGCGTAAGTGTAGTGCATGTAATTCGTCTTTACATCGATTAAAAATCTCCTGACGGTCATATATATTCAAAATATAATAAGTTGATCTAATGTGCTTTCATCACCTGCAGAACATTATTTTTTCTTTTCGTCACAAAGATTGCGTGATAAGAGTGATGCATGTCACTCGTTATTACATTTAGATCTAAAGGCGGGTATCTATATTAAAAATATAGATAAGGCTAAATTATATATGCTTTCATAACCTGCAGAAAATGCCTACTTTTCTTCGTGTCTGTCACATAGATTACGTTATAGAAAAGTGATGAATGTAACGCACTTCGTTAAGTTGGTTAAAAATCACTGGAAAACGGTCCTACTTTTGATTTAACAAAGTAAAAAAAAGCTTATACAATCGTATTGTTATTTTTTATATTTTTGTTCAAAAAGAGTTAAAAAAACACACCGCATTATTATTGTGCCGACAGAGGTTGGCGATGATTTTAATATCCCGATTTAGGTTTGCTTATGATTCTTTATTACCGCCAAATGACCAGTTCTGACAGGTTTTATATATATATATATTCCTTTTATGAAATAGATAGAGGTAGTACCATAACATATACTTACGCAGGGAAGTGAGGTGTTGTAGACTTCACTATACTAGGTCCAGCTTTATGAGGTGGTGTTACCAGTTTCCTTCCTGTTTGTCTTTGCCCTTCCCAACTCAAGAGCAAAGTCAGGTACCCATTTACAATTGGAACGTCATGCTACCAGGTTTCGAACCCTGAATCCAGTAACTCTGGATAGTGCTCTAGCCGCTCAACCTATGCGAAGTTCAAACACAAAGGGTTTCTAATATTTCCCCCTGAAGTTGACGGAACCCTGAGTACCTTGGGTCTCTGAAGAAGGAGACAAAGAATAGGACTCTACCTGACGCAGGTTGTAAGAGGTGACTTGTATGAGGTAGTGCGAGAGACTGGCAACCTCATCATGTGATACAAACAGCTACAGAAACCACAGCTGGAAGAACAAATAAATGACTTGATACAGGCCTCCTACAAATATCAGCTGCAAGAGTGGTCCCCAAACGCACGGGGAAGGAAAAGGGAACAGAAGATGAAGAAGAAAATTGACGGAGAAGAAGCAAACAAGCACGTGACTCAATCAGAAAGAATAGCCCAAATAATACGCAACAGACAGAAATGTAAGTAATGCACTAGCAAACGGAGTAGTATAAAGTAACGCACTAGCAAACGGAGTAGTATAAAGTAATGCAGTAGCAAACGGAGTAGTATAAAGTAATGCACTAGCAAACGGAGTAGTATAAAGTAATGCACTACCTTTGACAACAGCAAAAGAAGAGCACAAGAACGGTAGTCAAAGTAATGCACACTATATAGTAGTAGTGCAAGTAATACATAGACAAACAGATTGGCATTGGTGATACCCAATAAAAGGGAATAGCATAATTTAAAATACAGAGAATAGTATAATACTTTAATAATACTCCAGAAATCTGGATGCTAGAGAATTCACATTGTTCGCGTGTGACTTCCACGGCCCTGAATCACCTCTACACGGCGCATCCTGCAAACAGGCAACCTTCTAGTTCACGAGCTGCCTGGCTAACATTCAGGGATCGATCTGTCGCATCAGTGTGTCCCAACACCATGATTCTCACTATTGTGCAACATGTTGAGAACCCATCATTGCACACTAAGCTAGGGAGAATCACTCGATCTCCAGACTTAACTTTGGCTTTTACCTGGTTTACTGCACGCATGATAATCCCACATTGGGTAGACAGATGATGGTGATGGGATCTGGGAGCTGGTTCTGTAAACGACGTGATGATTCTGTGGGAGAGCCCAGAATCAGAGAATAGTATTTTAGCCCTGCATAGTGTGACGTACGTCTAGTTTGACTAGTGAATTTTCCCTGATATGATGGATGATTTAAAGGGACCTTTAGCTTTTCATAACATTAGAACCCCTGAACATTTGTTGTAACTTTTCGTTTGCCAGAACTCATTCCACCGGGACTCATGTAGGATACAGCGACGAGATCAAAGAGACAGACCGAGGGATTTTAGGGGAGACTATCGGCGTTATCAAAGACAGTAGTTTTCCCTGATACGAGACGCAGTTGCTTGCCGCTAATTTCGCGTCTCGGTGTCAATCGCAACCGAGCGAACGGGGGAAAGCGAAACGGGCAGCAGCGAGCGGATACGAAGACCAGGGTGCGGTTTCTTCTCTTGATTTGGCGGTCAGATCCCCAAAAGTTCGTGAGATCAAATAAGTTGTCAAGTTTATCATGTCCCACTCAACTTACATTCCATTTTAGCTAAATAGACCATGAAGAACTAGACACGTTATCACTCGCTGGCCATACCTTTACAGAAGCACTAGCTTTATTGAAATCTTGTTATAGATTTTCCCCTGGATTTTATATATATTTGCAGTGATTTCTAATTCTGTGTAAAGCGAGTGATCGTAACCTGTGCGATCCCAGCATTAAGAAAGCAATAAAGAAATCAATCTAAGCTAAGCAAAGCATAAACAGTGTGTAGAGTTCCCCTGACGCAGAACTTGTTGAGACTGTGTAAATTTTTAATCTTTGAGGCGATTCTATGTTTGGAATTCCGCTATCTAACTTATAGCAAAGAAAGCACACCCAAAGACAAATTTAACGCACCATCAAACAACTTAAGTCGTAACGGGAAGAAGAACACTGGCCCGAGCTTTGTTAGTTTACTGACACAGAGAGATAATTCATAATTTCCTGAACAGTGATGTGACTAGTTTTCTCACTGGACTTAAACCATACCTCACGGATAAAGTGTACCAGCACGCGTAAGAATTTTATTATCCGCGGCATAGTCAAATAGACCACACCATCCTCACCCCGGTATCAGAGACCGTGCCCTCCCATAGAAACTGTTATTAAGAAAAGAGACACAACTACAGATTCATTTTCCAGCGATTACGGGACCCTTTTATGTGCTGACCGCCTACCCGATAATCTGGGGCTAGAACTTGAACAAACACTCATACATTTAGTTGAGGTGTAACTGCTGTTGTGTTATTCTATGGAGTGCAAGATTTTTTCACAATCGGTAAGTGAGAGCAAGATGAGTGAAGGCCTTTGCTAGCGCGTGTATGAATGACAGGAAATTAATTCTTTTGTGTGACCATTTTGTTAACTTGCTTACCTGGTAACATATATCTTTTCTGTATACCCTACATTGTTCCTTTAAGTGGGATAGTTGATAATTTGTTAACTCTGTTTAAAACCACCTCCTTTCCATTTGCTTAGTAAAGGGAAGAACAGCTGGGAAGAACAGGTTTTTTTTTCTATCACTTATACCTAACTTGGTAACACCTCTTTCAGAGTAATTAACTTTACTGTTAGGTTAACGTACCCGTGTTCCTGATATTATCTATCTCTGGACTGGGTTTGTCTTTGTCTAATGAGCGGGAAGGGCTTAGTCGATACCAATCTTCTTCACCCCTCCCAAACTTGTTATTTGCATTTGTGTACTTATGATAATTTATGTAATATCTGATAATTTTAGTGATTGATGTTTAAAGTGAATAAAATCACCTAAACTCATTTAGTTCTGTGTGTTGGATATACCCAAAGCCCAACATTTCCCCTATTCGTTTAATATAGTTTGTATCAACGTCGTGTGTGTGTTTGAAAACACCGAATCGGTGAGCGCGCAGATGCGAGTCTGGAAAACTGGCAAATAATTGTTTGACCAGGAGAGTGAAAGAGAAGATTGAGAGACACGATTTGTCGTAAATAAGTCTGTCTTTACTCTCCTCCAGCACGCTGTGAAGTAACTATTAAATCTCTACATTTTCTATCACTGAGCTTTCCATCATCATTTTCCACTCTAAACCGGACCACTATTTCTACGACTCTTTTCTCTCAAAATAAATTTACGACAATATTTGGGGGCTCGTCCGGGATAATTTTGAGATACATTTGATGCACACATATTTGTGGGCTGGTTCTGGGATCTTGAGCTACAATTGAGGCAATCGCATAGCCGGGATAAAGATATTTTGAGTCTGATTTAGTTTGGGTCTAACTAGGTAGAGTGTGAATGATTTGTCTTTGTGAATTAGGGAAATAAATAAATAATTACACCCCTAGACAAACGTTCTTTAAGTATTTGGGTTGTCCACACAGCATATTTACAGGTTGTTTTCTCTCCACAGCAGTAGAAAGTACAGATAAACAAATATATTTTGCTATTTTAATTATCCTCTGGCGGAGATAATTATATTTCTTTCTTTATAAAAGTTGCTGGGATTGCGTGATTGTTTTACAGTCACTAAGGTTTTTGAAGTCAAAAAGAGTTGAGCTTAGCTAAAGACGGATTGTTCTGATTTTTAAAAATTAAGTTAACAACGTCTCATCTCAATAATTGACTTTAGGGACGGAGTTTGTTGTCAGAGATTTAAAATTTAGGGGAAAATTTTTTTTTTTCCTTTTAAATTGTTTTAATTTAAATTTTTCTCTACTGTTAGTAATAGTAGATTCTTTTCCAGTGTAACTTACCATTTAGTGGCATAGTCGCTTGCGTTTAGAGCCTTAATTGCCAGATAATAGCAGCGATAAGTTTGCACAGTACAGGTAGGAGGTAACACAGGTAAATTTGTACTTTTGTTTTTTTTTTTCTCGTAGCGGTTCAGAGTTCCTCCCTTTCGCGTTTCTTCTTACTAGTTCTCTAAGCATACTTCATCTTATTCTTTAACAATGGCAGAGAGGATAAAGATGAGGTCCATCTTGAGGTTGGAAGCGAAAGAGGCAGGATTAGATGCAGAAGCTGCAAACGCGTTTATTAACCAGGAATTGGAACAACAGAGAGCCGAAGCTGAGAGGAAGGCGAAGCAACAGAGAGCCGAAGCTGAGAGGAAGGAAGAGAAAGAAAGAACAGAGAGGAGAGAAGCCCAGGAGAGGGCAGATAAGAAAGAAGCGGAAGAACGTCTTTTGGAACAGAAGAAAATTGAAGCAGAGATGGAAACTCGCAGAGAGAGAGAGAGAGAGACAAGGAAAGACAGCATCAACTGGCGCTTAAGGCTCTAGAGAGTCGGGGCGCCTCTACTTCGACTAACGGAGAGCCGTCTTCGCCCCAGTCTCAATCAATGGACCTCTCCAGTACTCAATCTGCCCAATTAACTGCTATGTCGTTTTCTTTAGAATCTTTTCCTAGCCCTAACGAAAAAATTGACAGCTACCTAGAAAAATTCGAGAGACTCGCGAATCTTTATGGGTTAGAGAGTACCCGCTGGGCGCTCAAACTTTCAACGTCACTGAAAGGCAATGCTTATGACGTGTACACAAAGCTGGGACCGAATCAACATGATTACGACATGTTGAAAAAGGCCTTACTACAGCAGTTTGAGATGACTGCCCGAAAGTTTCTGCAGTTGTTCAGAAACAGCCGAAAAGAGAGCACGGAAACATTTCCACAGTTCTCTTCACGTCTCACGGGTTATCTGACAAAGTGCATTGAATTATCTGACCTACCTCTTTCATATGAGGGACTCCTCGAACTTGTTCTTGTGGAGCAGATAAAATCCACTTTGTCGAATGAAACACGTAGATTTTTGGCTGAACAGGGGGCAGTCAGGCTTGAAGACATACTCAATAAAGCCGAACGCTATAGCAATGCAATGGCCGAACTTCCCAGCACTAAACGTAAACCCACCGATGAGCCATCTCGAAAACAGAATCTAGAGCAGGCATCCTATTCTTCCACTTCCTCTCAACATTATAACCAACGAGATAACAATACCCAGAAACCTCCCCAGGAAAAATCGAAATTCTACAAAACCCGATACCCCCCTAACAACAATTCTGATCAACCCAACAAGCCTACGTGGCAGCGCGGCCACCAAGGTCAAGGAAAAGGGAAGACCCCTACACCAGGAACGTCTGATCAGGGCAAACAAACCGGTGCAAACCGCATTGGATGTTTGCATACAGCCTCGAAAGGTAGAGTCAATGTCAGTGATTCTCAACCTGAGGGGGACCGACCCTCAACTCGAGGAACTGTAATTTTGAACGGTACCTCTACTACTTGTCTTTTTGACACTGGATTAAGTTTTGATTGTATTGTCGCTAGGCACCTAGTCAAACCCGGTCAGGAGACAGAGGAAACCGTCAAACTTAGTGGAGTTTTCAGGAGTGATGCACCCAGGACGCTTCCTATCGCACTGGTAGAAATACACTCTGACTTTGTCAGAGGAGTTATTAAAGCGGCCATAATGGATGATCCGATCTACCCAGTTATCCTGGGATGTAGATATGCGTTCATTGGGAGACCTAAGGAGCCGATTGTGGCAGCGGTAACCACAAGAGGGCAAGCCAAGAAGGAGAGGGAGCCTGCGCCAAACTTGTTGCCGAATGAACTGAAGGAGGCGCAACAAAAGGACCCTACTCTGGCGCCCTGCTTTAAAAAACTGCCCATGGCTAAGGACCCCAGACACAACGGAGACATCTTTTCTAAGGATGGTGTATTGTATCGTAGAACGGGCAACCCGGACACGGGGAATAACCAGCTCCTAGTACCGACGCAGTACAGAAACCAGATCTTAGAAATGGGGCACTCTCTTCCCTTTAGCGGACACATGGGACAAAACGCCACTATTCAGCGAATAAAAAACCACTATTGGTGGCCACGAATGAACTCTGACATTGTCAGGTACGTGAAATCCTGCGCCCAGTGCCAACGGGTAGCACCCAAGCACTTGACACCCCCAGTACCTATGGGGCAAATGCCAATAGTAGGGACTCCATTTGAACGGGTTGCTGTCGACATTATTGGTCCTCTGGAAAAGACCAAAAGAAGGAACAGGTTCATCCTGACCTTAGTTGACACTTGCACTATGTGGGCCGAAGCCGTACCGCTACCATGCACTAATTCCAAGCATGTCGCAGAAGCCCTTGTGCAAATTTTTACACGGTTGGGATTCCCTCAACACGTTTTGACGGACAATGGATCCCAATTCCGTAGCCTGTTAATGGAGGAGATCTTTAAGATCTTGAGGGCCAAACATATCCACACAAGTCCCTACCATCCGGCCGGAAATGGGCTCGTGGAACGTTTTAACGGTACCCTCACCATGATGTTACGTAAGCTGGGTCAGGAGAAACCGGAAGACTGGGACCAATATATATCGGCTGCCTTATTCGCCTACCGAGAGGTACCCCAAGCGTCTACGGGTTTTGCGCCAGCTACACTTTTATTTGGCAGACCTATTAAGGGGCCACTAGAAGCCTTACTTCGGTCCCTGACAGACCAGAAGGCTGACGAGACAGTCGTCTCTGCAAGCAAGTATGTATCTGAGCTTAAGGAAAGGCTAAAGCTAGGATGGGATCTAGCTACTACCAACCTTAAGAAAGCCCGCGCTAAAATTACTAAAAGATACAACAAAGCTGCAAAAGAGAGAGAACTACAACCAGGGGAGAAAGTCCTATTGCTACTTCCAACCGGAAGCAATAAACTTCGCATCGGATGGCAAGGACCGTTTATCGTCCTTAAAAAGATCTCACGTACCAACTACAAGATCTCCATCAAAGGAAAGGAGAAGGTCTTCCACGTAAATCTGCTAAAGAAATATTTGGAAAGACCGGTGCCATCCTCCGAGCATCTCCTGGCTGTCGCCATAGCAACGGAAGACGAGGAAGATGATGATGGTTGCATGGAGTATCCACTGCAACCCACAGAATCCTTTAAAGATGTCAAGTTCGGCGACAATCTCTCACCAGAACAACAAACAGAAACCAGGGCTCTACTAAAACAGTACAGTGCAGTCTTAACGGATGTACCTGGTCGAACAAATCTCATTGAATTTGATATGAAATTAACAAACGAGACCCCTGTTCAAACCAGAGTTTACCCCATCCCGTACGCTAAAGCTGATGCACTTCGCGGAGAAATAGACAAGCTGCGTCAGGCAGGAATTATCAGTGAGTCTACATCTCCTTACAGCTCGAGTGTAGTGCTGTTGCAGAAGCCCAATAAGGAAGTTCGGCTGTGCATTGATTACAGGTTGCTAAACGCTGTAACGGAATTCCAGCCCGAACCTCTCCAAACTGTTTCTGAGTTGTTCACCAAGCTCAGCAAAGCTAAGATCTTCTCCAAGATTGACCTCAGTAAAGGTTATTATCAAATACCAGTCAAGGAGGAAATTAAACCTTTGTTAGCTTTCAGCACTAGTGAAGGACATTACACATTTAACGTGATGCCGTTCGGTTTGCATAATGCACCAGGAGTGTTCACCAGGATGATGAGGAAGCTTCTACAACCTTTGCAAAGTCCCCATATCCATAATTTCATGGATGACATCTTAATTGCATCGGAAACCTATGAAGAACATATTGCTACGGTTGCTATGCTCCTCAGGAGACTACAGGAAACGGGTCTCACAGCCAGACCTAGCAAATGTCTCATCGGGTTTGAACAGTTAGACTTCCTGGGGCACACTATTTCTCACGGATGCAGTTGGCCTATTAAGAAGAACGTGGAGAAAATAGTGGCAGCAAAAAGACCCCGAACGAAGAAAGACGTACGTTCCTTCATATCGCTATGTGCATACTATCAGAAGTACATCCAGAACTTCAACGGACTGACGGCACCTCTGACTGACCTCACAAAGAAAGGTTGTCCTGATAAGGTCATATGGGATCAAAAGTGCGAACACGCGTATAACACTTTGAAAGGACAGTTGTCTGCATACCCCATTTTGAGGTTGCCTGACCTCAAGAAACCTTTTGTACTGAGAGTCGACGCGTCAGGTCAGGGCATCGGGTCAACACTGCTTCAAGCCGATGACAGTGACCTGAACATGCTATTTCCAGTTGCCTATGGCAGTCGGAAATTAAATAAAGCGGAACGGAACTACAGCGTAGTTGAAAGGGAATGTCTTGCTCTGATTGACGGTATCAGACGCCATCATGAGTTTCTTTATGGTACATCGTTCACGGTGCAAACAGACCACGCTCCGTTAGCATTTCTTGGTGCCAATAAAGAATTTAACGCTAGGATCATGCGTTGGGCCCTCCTTCTAAGCGTCTATTCTTTCAAAGTGGAATATATTCCGGGAAGACAGAATGTCGGGGCTGATTTTCTGAGTAGAAACTGGTCTACAGAGGAAGAAGAGCAAACTGAAGATACCACTCATCCTAAAATCACCAATCAGGTCACCTCCATTGTCAAAAATGAAAACATGAAAAATGGTTTCATGTCTAAAAGTGGGGACGATTGTGACGTACGTCTAGTTTGACTAGTGAATTTTCCCTGATATGATGGATGATTTAAAGGGACCTTTAGCTTTTCATAACATTAGAACCCCTGAACATTTGTTGTAACTTTTCGTTTGCCAGAACTCATTCCACCGGGACTCATGTAGGATACAGCGACGAGATCAAAGAGACAGACCGAGGGATTTTAGGGGAGACTATCGGCGTTATCAAAGACAGTAGTTTTCCCTGATACGAGACGCAGTTGCTTGCCGCTAATTTCGCGTCTCGGTGTCAATCGCAACCGAGCGAACGGGGGAAAGCGAAATGGGCAGCAGCGAGCGGATACGAAGACCAGGGTGCGGTTTCTTCTCTTGATTTGGCGGTCAGATCCCCAAAAGTTCGTGAGATCAAATAAGTTGTCAAGTTTATCATGTCCCACTCAACTTACATTCCATTTTAGCTAAATAGACCATGAAGAACTAGACACGTTATCACTCGCTGGCCAGACCTTTACAGAAGCACTAGCTTTATTGAAATCTTGTTATAGATTTTCCCCTGGATTTTATATATATTTGCAGTGATTTCTAATTCTGTGCAAAGCGAGTGATCGTAACCTGTGCGATCCCAGCATTAAGAAAGCAATAAAGAAATCAATCTAAGCTAAGCAAAGCATAAACAGTGTGTAGAGTTCCCCTGACGCAGAACTTGTTGAGACTGTGTAAATTTTTAATCTTTGAGGCGATTCTATGTTTGGAATTCCGCTATCTAACTTATAGCAAAGAAAACACACCCAAAGACAAATTTAACGCACCATCAAACAACTTAAGTCGTAACGGGAAGAAGAACACTGGCCCGAGCTTTGTTAGTTTACTGACACAGAGAGATAATTCATAATTTCCTGAACAGTGATGTGACTAGTTTTCTCACTGGACTTAAACCATACCTCACGGATAAAGTGTACCAGCACGCGTAAGAATTTTATTATCCGCGGCATAGTCAAATAGACCACACCATCCTCACCCCGGTATCAGAGACCGTGCCCTCCCATAGAAACTGTTATTAAGAAAAGAGACACAACTACAGATTCATTTTCCAGCGATTACGGGACCCTTTTATGTGCTGACCGCCTACCCGATAATCTGGGGCTAGAACTTGAACAAACACTCATACATTTAGTTGAGGTGTAACTGCTGTTGTGTTATTCTATGGAGTGCAAGATTTTTTCACAATCGGTAAGTGAGAGCAAAATGAGTGAAGGCCTTTGCTAGCGCGTGTATGAATGACAGGAAATTAATTCTTTTGTTTGACCATTTTGTTAACTTGCTTACCTGGTAACATATATCTTTTCTGTATACCCTACATTGTTCCTTTAAGTGGGATAGTTGATAATTTGTTAACTCTGTTTAAAACCACCTCCTTTCCATTTGCTTAGTAAAGGGAAGAACAGCTGGGAAGAACAGGTTTTTTTTTTCTATCACTTATACCTAACTTGGTAACACCTCTTTCAGAGTAATTAACTTTACTGTTAGGTTAACGTACCCGTGTTCCTGATATTATCTATCTCTGGACTGGGTTTGTCTTTGTCTAATGAGCGGGAAGGGCTTAGTCGATACCAATCTTCTTCACCCCCTCCCAAACTTGTTATTTGCATTTGTGTACTTATGATAATTTATGTAATATCTGATAATTTTAGTGATTGATGTTTAAAGTGAATAAAATCACCTAAACTCATTTAGTTCTGTGTGTTGGATATACCCAAAGCCCAACATTTCCCCTATTCGTTTAATATAGTTTGTATCAACGTCGTGTGTGTGTTTGAAAACACCGAATCGGTGAGCGCGCAGATGCGAGTCTGGAAAACTGGCAAATAATTGTTTGACCAGGAGAGTGAAAGAGAAGATTGAGAGACACGATTTGTCGTAAATAAGTCTGTCTTTACTCTCCTCCAGCACGCTGTGAAGTAACTATTAAATCTCTACATTTTCTATCACTGAGCTTTCCATCATCATTTTCCACTCTAAACCGGACCACTATTTCTACGACTCTTTTCTCTCAAAATAAATTTACGACACATAGTTGGAGAGCCCTCAGTGCATGGCGGAGTATGCACAGCATGCCGCGCCTATCTTTTCCCCCTGCTAATTTAAAACCAGATGTTCACCCGTGTGTTACCGGGGCCCGAAAGAGGAGCAAAAAATAAAAACACTGTACCCCACCAGGCATGTCGTAATAAGCGACTAAGGGAGGTTGGGCATGGGGCTGATAACCCCATTCTGTAAAACATGTTTACCACAAAAAATATCAACAAGCAATACGGATAAGTCAAATACAGAATATACTTTAATTCGGCCGTCCCAGACAGAATAAGGACCTCTGAAAGAAAAAGCCGAAATGAGTCTGGGTTGCGACTAACCGTTTTTCGTCTAGGAAAATCTCCAGGATTACAGAAGTGAAAATGATGAAGTCGTGGAAAGAACTTGAGCGGATGGCACGTGACAAGAGAACTTGACATGTGTTTGTTGTAGGTCTATGCTCTTGGGGAGCTAAAGGGTATTGATTGATTGACTTAAACCAGATGTGTGGATTAATTAGACGCATACTGAGCCAGGATGAAATATTGCCGGGAATGAATATTGAGTATATATCGCGCTGTTCTCCAGAATGTGTGTACCTTTCTTGACAAAGGTATTTAATACAGAAACTATTGAAACCATCTTACTCTCAGTGAGGATTCGCCTTCTCTCATTCACTCTTGGTGTTCTAAGCTGGCCTTCATACTGGACCAGTCATTACCATAGAAGGCTTAGAGGATTTCATCCCACATTCATGTTTGTCATTTGACAAAAACCAAATCACCTTGCGACACACTATTTTTTTCCGTAAGCCATGTTATTTTTATTGCGCGAAATTCCACAGCGCGATGATTTTGAGGAACACTTATACCGTGGTATAGGAGGAATGATTGAACGACACAACCAAAAAGAATGGCGCGTGTAATAAAAATCAACAAGAAATGGTTGAGGTATGATTGAACGACAAAACCAAAAAAGAATGGTGAGTGTAATCCTCAAGAAATAGCAGAGGTAAAATAGAACCGACAAAGACTGGTGTAAGTAATACCCAACCAAAATGATCAACAGAATTGTGTAATCTAACGTAAAAGAGAACAGTATAAGTAATTATGTCTGAAATCAGTTTTTGATTTATCTAAGTCTACAGCCAATCCAGTATTTAAAGGCGTTAACAAATCCACTTCATTTTTGGATCATTTATCACAGGCGCCCACACATTTCTTATGTTTGGTTTCAAACTGAAGTATTCCCATCATTAATACTGTCCTTTATTTGATACGTCAAGTCATAAACATTGCTCATGGCTGAACTGTTGATTATTTTGGCAGGACGTCTGCCTCAAGGTTTACACTAGCCATATCAATCTAACAATGGATTTTTGACACGTGCTTTGTGCGTGCGCCACAGAGCTTTTTTTATTTTAAAGAAAACCACACCCACAACTAGATATTTAACTTGTTCTTTATCACTTGTATCTCACATCCACCAAACCAGCCAATATGCAGATAGCAGATAATATAAACAAAAACAGAAAGAGAATGACAGATTCAGACAGACAGGCCGATAGATAGACAGACAGCTAAAATGACAGGCGGACAGACAGACAAGCAGAAAGAAAGACAGAAAAATAGACAGATAGATAGAAAGATGGACAGACAGACAGATATACTGACAGACAGATAGATAGATAGATAGATAGATAGATAGATAGATAGATAGATAGATAGATAGATAGATAGATAGATAGATAGATAGATAGATAGATAGACAGACAAGACAGACAGACAGACGGACGGACGGATGGACAGATAGATAGATAGATAGATAGATAGATAGATAGATAGATAGATAGGTAGGTAGGTAGGTAGATAGATAGATAGATAGATAGATAGATAGATAGATAGATAGATAGATAGATAGATAGATAGATAGATAGATAGATAGATAGATAGATAGATAGATAGATAGATAGATAGATAGATAGATAGATAGATAGATTCACATACATACATGCACACATACGTACATATCAGAATCTTTATTCTCCAGAAAATACATTGAAATGTACTGACATGATATAATAAAATACAACATGGCATATAGGAGAATCATTAGAATTTACATAAAGTAAATTTACATAAATTCATACAGCGTTAATGAGGGCTGTTACCACATACATATATATATATATACACACGTACACACATATATTAGAAGGACGGACAGAAAGACTGATAGACAAATAAGAGGTGTGTGGATGGTGTACTAATAGCACTGGATTCTTGTGTTCCTTCAAATTCTTCACTCTTCAAAACGCATATACTGAATTCACTAGCGTTAATAAATCGTTTTAACAACTACAGCTTAAAGTACATATACTTTTTATACCACGCCCAAAAAAATGCTTTAATTTTCTACGTCTGCAATCAAACGTGACGTATAGATTTCAATACTGATAATAAACATTAGATTCATTATTGATCGAAAAATGGATGACCTGCTCGTGACCACGTAGCAGTTTTGCGTTAGTTTGTTTCATCTCCTCCCCTCCCCTCCCCCCACAAAAAAAACTTAATTAATACAAATATTCAATATAACATGGGCGAGAAAAGCAATATGAAGATCAACCTTTAACAGTTACATGAAACTGAAAGATTCAGTGTTACATGAAACTGAAAGATTCAGTGCCTACGTAATGGCGACATACTCCTGTAACAAGCACTGCAATACAATGGTCACCATATCTTACAATAGAAGCAGTGGATATCAACGAAATTCCAAAAACACTCAACATCAATAACAATAACTACATTATAGTTGTTGAGTTTTACGCTAATTTAATTAAGCAGGTATCAAAAATGGCAATATAAATGTATTTATGACGTCTCATTTTGCATGCAAAATGTGAAATAATGCGAATGAATAAAATAAAAATAAAAAACAATCGCCAGGAACACGTATGTACGCGTATATATACTGCTCAAAAAAAGTTAAAGGCCACTTTCAATTTTTAGGTCATTTCAACTAAGCTGTTTTTTTTTAAAAACCTGAACACTCAGTCAAAAAAGTTTTGCTGCATTTTGTTGCATGCTTAAACAATGTTTGTTAATCTGACAATAAATCAAATCAGTGTTACGTGTATGTACCTCCAAGGTCAATCAAATGTACGTGGTGGAAAGGGAAATAATGCATGTTTAAAAATGCTTCCTATGGCAAAACCTGTTGATAACATTGCTGAAATTTGCTTTTCACGTGCAAGTAGTGACTATAGTGAACACATATCACCCACTTTTCGGAAGGAACGGGCAATGGGTATGTTTGTAACATTTACCATTTTAGCCATGGCTCAACGAAGACGCTTGACCTATGTTGACAGATGGAGAGCGATGGCATGGCTGCAGGATGATGTAGGGCTGCGAGAAGTTGCTAGGAGATTAGGAGTTGCCCACTCTGTCATACAAACTCTGTGTGATCGTTATAATGCAACCGGCAGTGTCGCAGAACAACGCAGGTCAGGACGTCCAAGGTCTACCACAAGACGGCAAGACACATTTGTTGTTGTATTGGCTCTCAGACAAAGAACAATCACAACATACCCATTGCCCGTTCCTTCCGAAAAGTGGGTGACATGTGTTCTCTATAGTCACGACTTGCACGTGAAAAGCAAATTTCAGCAATGTTATCAACAGGTTTTGCCATAGGAAGCATTTTTAAACATGCATTATTTCCCTTTCCACCACGTACATTTGATTGACCTTGGAGGTACATACACGTAACACTGATTTGATTTATTGTCAGATTAACAAACATTGTTTAAGCATGCAACAAAATGCAGCAAAACTTTTTTGACTGAGTGTTCAGGTTTTAAAAAAAAACAGCTTAGTTGAAATGACCTAAAAATTGAAAGTGGCCTTTAACTTTTTTTGAGCAGTATATATATATAACGCAGCTTTTACCTGGCCTATTATAAACTCGTTATTTTGAAATATGATTGTACAAGGGACAAAACTACGGTAATTTCACGTAGCGTTCCGTCGGTTTGTGTACGGTTGTCTCCCATAACCTTCGCCTTAAAAGGACTAACCCACAAGACAGTGGGGAAGGGAGACGTTAGAGCACCTTTATCTGGCTAGTTGGACGGTCGTTAAGCTATACTGCCATTAAAAAAGTATAACAGAAAAATGCAAACTAACATATCACGCTGAAACAATTATAGGATTAAGTATCGGAAATAGTGACAGTTGATACAAGATACTAACAAATGACGCTGAATTAATTATAGGATTAATTAAAGGAAATAGTGACAGTTGATACAACATTCTAACAAATGACGCTGAATTCATTATAGGATTAATTATAGGAAATAGTTACAGTTGATACAACAAAACTAACATATCACGCTGAAACAAACTATAGGATTAAGTATAGGAAATAGTTACATTTGATAGAACAAACTAACACATCACGCTGAAACAATTATAGGATTAAGTATCGGAAATAGTTACAGTTGATACATCAAACTATTACATCACGCTGAAACAATTATAGGATTAAGTATAGGAAATAGTTACAGTTGATACAATAAACTGCTGAAATACGTATAACAATAAGATATTGTGTCTTGTGAATGTTATCTTGACGATGAATAATAACCTGTACTGTGTTTGCTGTGAATGATATTGCCATCTTAAACCTTCATTGTGTTGTTTGCTATTATGTTCTTGCGTGAGAATGAATACATTTAACTACACAAATATTTTTGAATATCCCCACTAGCCAAAAAGCATTGGAGCCAACACTGTCTCCCAGAACACCCCCTCCCCACACAACTACTTATAACTTTAATATTTAATCAGTGTTTGTGAAAATGTAACCAGCCCACTCAGCGTATCATCTGACGCAATCAATCTCCTCATATATTCTCATAAACCTGTAATAAAACAAACCACACACGAGACAGATTGTGTGAGACAAAGTGTGAGAGAGGTGTGTGATATGTGTTGATGTAACTGTGATCGTGGGTAAACATCGAAGCTCCGCAACATCTTCCCATAAAAAGCTTAATCAGACGCCGTTTTTTACTAGTCTGTGTGAGTTACTAGGGCTAAGCGCGGACGAAACACCGCCAGGCGGGGATTTAACTCACTTCAAATGTCACATTGCACAGTCAGATCACAACAACGGCAGCATCACTTAAGAAGACCTGGACTGCAACATCTACTCAGTTACTGCTACTAAAGGCACAATCAAGGACGGTTATAAAAAGAAGAAAAAAAAAGAACAAATAAAGGACATTTAAGTTTAAACATTCGGAGAAAAATCTGAATTTGGTTATAATGTTGATATGGCCGGCTCTGGTTAGCTTGTTGTTAACGAACGTTGTTGGCGACGAAACAGACGGAGTGATCTCGACTTCTGCAAACCGTAAGTTGATGGTACTTTAAGAAAATCTCATTTTGATTGTATGTTGTTGCGAAATGGTCAGATCCTTTCAAGACATTAATAATTTTTGCCAGACAGATGTTAATTATAGACTGACTTTCTAACTCATAACTTTAGCAGCTTCCATATAAAGCCTTTATTTGAAATAAATAACGTTTCTTGTCCGTTCTGTGACTTCATGGTCAAGAGAGCCATTGTGATCACTTCTAAAAAAAAAAGTTTGTAATTTTTGAAACCATTTTTTTAAACCAATTTGGCTAATCCTCCTAAATTCGTACAATTCCTGCAGTTTTCATTTCACGTGCTTCATTGAACATTTTCTCTCCGTCTTCGTCATGTTCTCCTTCTATTTATACCTCTTTTTCTTGTTTTGTCTATTCCTTATTCAGTGAAGCGTTGCATGCAGAATTTTTACTGAGTCGATTCAGTACTTTAGACAACTACTTTGTCAGCCGTCGTGTTTCCGTTCTTCAATACCTATATCATCACCCCTTTAGTTCATCTTTTTCTTGGCAGTCCACGAGACCTGGCGCCTTCCATTTTGAAATTACACAGCTTTTTTTTTTTAAGAACATCTATTATTAGCAGGACTCGCCACCTCCCTCTCTTAGGTTTTTTAAAATAATGCAGCACCAGAATCACGTGATGACACGCGTGTATTAGATTATATACAGGCAAATATGACGTCACTTACCACTTGTAGTTCACGGAGGTCACAAGTGAGATAATGACAGAACGAAGGAAGAAAATCTTTACTTCATAAAGTTAAAGAAATATGTATTACTGCTTTTTTTTCTTTTTTAACATTTCTGCCCTGGAATAATGCAATTATGACAGTGTTTTCCAATTAATGCATAGACCAATTGGCGTAGACCAATGAACAAACTGTTCTAGCTGTGGTTTCTGTCAGTCAGACAGACAGACAAACAGATAGACAGACAGACAGACAGACAGACAGATAGATAGATAGATAGATAGATAGATAGATAGATAGATAGATAGATAGATAGATAGATAGATAGATAGATAGTGACACGAGTGGTTTACAGAGTCTGTCTGAGACAAGACAAATAATCTGAGTAAAGTCTGAGAAAAGACCAAAAAAATATCTGAGTGAGGACTGAGAAGATAGATGAGTTATGGTGTTGAATGTGAATGGAGTGAATTATACCTATCAGTAGTAAAAGGTCAGATGATGACTCTCACCTCCTACCACTCAATGACTCTGTTTAAAAAAAAACTACTTTCACTCCGCTTCTCTCTTCTAGGAGTAAGGACAAGTACACGTTAGTGACGCCACAAACAATCAAATACAAGTACAGATAGGAAAGACGTCTGATCCGCAGATTGATTGTCTAATTTATTAACAAAAAAATATTACAGCGAACAAAATTTCAATCACACAAAGACAATAAGTCATACAGTGCTATATTACCAAAGAAAAACAATCTAGAGACAAATAAAATGATAACAATAATAGTAGTAATCGAACTAAACTGGAGTCAAGAGCGTGGCTCTCACGTCTGAAAACACCCACTAATTTTTGGCTAGCTAGCGTACTAAGTATCCTGCAGAAAAAAAATCACGAAATACAGAAATCCGCTGACTCCTTTTGGCCAGCAGCACAGCTGTTATACACCACTTAACGAGCAATATCCAGCTATTTCTCCAGCTTTCACCTCACTATTACTTTATCAGAGTCCACCTCCCAAAAAGGTCCTTCTTTGCCGGCACACCGGTGTGAAATTTCGCCAGTTGTTACCGTGTCGGCTGGTCGCCGGCTTAGATATGTTAACCCTTATCTCTAAGTCGCTGACAATCTGTGGAATAACTATACATCCACCAAGGATGAAATTATCTTCCAGGTTTAATTTAAATGCCAATGCTGTACCGTTGTGCTTTAAATCCAGGATCTTAAAGGGTGGCTATGAATGCACCTCTCGATTTAAAGGCGATGGAGGCACTAAATCCACTATTGACGCCAGACCGTAAATCCTGTGACGGCGCGTAATCATCATCATCAGTTGCCATCTCCACAACGAAGGTTGGCTGTAATGGATCTCCAACGTCTTCTGTCTCTTGTCTTGGTGGTACACTCTGATAGACTCTTTCCCGTCCATCTCTTGATGTTATCTTCCCACTTATAGCGCTGTCTTCCCCTTGCACGTTTGCCTTTAACTCTCCCTTCTGTTATGGTCTTCTGCAAGGTGTTATGCCTTTTTATGTGGCCAAAGTATTTTAGCTGCCGAACTTTGACCTCTCTCATTAGTTCTCTTTTCATACCTAGATTTTCTAGGACCTCCTTATTTGTTTTCATCTCTTTCCATGAGATACGCCCCATTCTTCTATATATCCACATTTCAAGAGCCTCAATTCTTTCTTCCAAATGCTTATTCATCGTCCATGTTTCTGCACCATACAGAAATGCAGAATATATATAACACTTTATGATTCTCAGTTTTAATTTATGAGATAACTGTTTGGATGTCAGTATATGTTTCATGTTGTTGAATGTAGCTTTGGCCATTCCTATTCTCTTCTTGATTTCTGTTTCACATCTGCCATCTTCTGTTATTATATGACCAAGATATACGTAGCTCTTGACTTGTTCCAGGATTTTCCCATTTACGCTTATCTTTAATGTGGGTTTATCGTCTGTTTTGCTAATTATCATAGTTTTAGTTTTCTCAATATTAATGTCGAGTCCATATTCATGACTTATACTGTTCACTTGCTTCACTAGTTCTTGTAACTCCTGTTCGCTTCAGCTAACAACACGGTATCATCTGCATATCTAAGGTTGTTTATTGATCTTCCACTGATGTTCAGTCCTGGTATTTCCTGTATCTGTTTGAAATTTTTTTCGGTGTATAAATTAAATAGGCAGGGGGACAGCACACAACCTTGTCTGACACCTCTTTTTATGTCTATGTATGGTGAATAATTCCTTCCCGATCTTACTGTGGCAGTTTGCTCCCAATAAAGGTTACTGAGTATTCTTATATCTTTTCCATCAATACCTATGTCTTTGAGGCATTCAATTATTTTCTCATGATGGATTCTGTCAAAAGCCTTCTTATAGTCAATGAAGCACATATACATACTTTTTTGGACCTCTGTATATTTTTCTGCTAATCTTCTTAGGCAAAATATTGCCTCTCTTGTTCCACTGTTCCGTCTAAAACCAAACTGTTCTTCTTGGATTTCGCTGTCTACTTTACTTTTTTACTTTCCTGTATGATTTTGAGCAGTATCTTAATTGCATGACTCATCAGGCTGATTGTTCTGAAGTCTGAACATTCTGTTGCATTTGGTTTTTTGGGCAATGTTATAAAAACTGATGTCTTCATGTCGTGTGGTAAATATCCTGTATTGTATATATCATTGCATATTTCTGTGATTGTATCTATACCAAAGCTCTCCAGAGCTTCTATCATTTCAATGTTTATCTAATACTATGGATGAAATGGAGCTGACGATGTCTTCAAGGTGATAGAGCTTTCGATAAAGTGTAACTTTCTGACGTTGATGCCGGTGGAGCATGGGCGCTCCACGTATTTGGTGGGAGTTGCGTAAATTCCCAGCCAGGGAAATCACCCGAATGCCCACGTAGTAGGATGTCGGGAAAATAAAACATCTTAGTAGGTGGGAACACCTCAAAATAAAGGGTTTGAGGATTTCTCCTGCCTTTACAGGAAGGCAAAAACGAGCAGGTGGCAGAGGGTCCCGCGGGTCTGTCAGATGAAGACAGTTATCGCGAGATTGTGAAGAATTTTCCACACTAAAAGTAGGTGGCAAACTGCACAAAATCGCTGCCTCCTCACGACAAAAGTTCCAGGGACTAAAAGCAGTTAGAGACAGAAGAGGACTCATTATATACAAGATAT
This sequence comes from Oreohelix idahoensis, assembly GCA_024509875.1. Taxonomy (NCBI): domain Eukaryota; kingdom Metazoa; phylum Mollusca; class Gastropoda; order Stylommatophora; family Oreohelicidae; genus Oreohelix; species Oreohelix idahoensis. The sequence continues at coordinate 445,959 of JAMPIV010000840.1, read as the reverse complement.
CGGCCACAGGTGTCCGAACACCTGGACAGAGCCCGAAGAAATAGCGTAACAATTCCAGGGGACTTTCCTGTCAGTGCCACAAACTTCAAGAGGGTTTGCGTAACAGAGTGACCGCTCTGGAGCTACGAGCTTACCAGACTTTCCCTGGAATCAAAACCACGGGGAAAAATGTTGTCGCCCATCGAGGAGCGTTGCGGACGCGTCACAAAGACACTCTTACCAGCACTTCATCTCCGCTGGCCACTTTCGCGGGAGCAAAGGGGAGTTAACTTGTCAGATCAAAGTGACATGCTAGCAGCGACCGCAAACTAGACAAAAGATGAAAAAAATTGGCGTGCCTAAAATCAAGAAGATGTTAGGGGGTGGGGGGGGGGGGGGTATGGCAGTAGCTCCACCCTAGGGACACAATTTGGAACCCAACGTCACAGATAGATAGATAGGTAGATATATAGATAGATAGATAGATAGATAGATAGATAGATAGATAGATAGATAGATAGATAGATAGATAGATAGATAGATAGATAGATAGATAAGTAGGCAGATAGATAGATAGATAGATAGATAGATAGATAGATAGATAGATAGATAGATAGATAGATAGATAGATAGATAGATAGATAGATAGATAGATAGATAGATAGATAGATAGATAAGTAAGCAGGCAGGTAGGCAGCCAGACAGACAGACAGTTAGATAGATAGATAGATAGATAGATAGATAGATAGATAGATAGATAGATAGATAGATAGATAGATAGATAGATAGATAGATGGATGGATGGATGGGTGGGTGGGTGGGCGGGCGGGCGGGCGGGCGGGCGGGCGGGCGGGCGGGCGGGCGGACGGACGGACGGACGGACAGACAGACAGACAGACAGACAGACAGACAGACAGACAGATAGATAGATAGAATGAATGAATGATTTATATGTTGATTTAACGATAGACAGTACTTATTCTCACTACACTCGCCTATGCTATAAAACCAGTAATTAAACATACTGAATCGAGCGAGTACACCCAAAGATACACGAGTCTGCAGTATCTGTATGTCTAACAAGATCGATCATTATACGTATGAGCCCAGCCAATACTACACGAACATTTATTCATTACAGAATTTATAAACCCTTTTATAACCTTCCAAGCAACTGTTTGTTAAACAACTAGCTTTTAATCGCATTTTGTGCTAGGGCTTTCTGGACACGAGAAAAATAGCAATCATTAAAAAAACATTGACGGACCATTCGAATTTTAAAATAAATTGCTTTCGTTAAGGTGAAAACGTAAAATGGAAATGTTAAATAACAGGCAAAACGAGGTACCCCATTTTACAGAAAAGATGAAAAATAGCTAAACGAGCGGCTGATTGGCTAAGCGGTTTGATGTCTTTCTTTTCCTGTTACAGTTGCCGGGTTCCGGGATCGAAACCTGGTAGCGTCGCGATCCAATTTATCCAACTGTAAATGGGTACCTGACTCTGCTCTTGCGCTAGGGAAGGAAAAGGCAGCGAAGAAGGGAACTGACCACCCCACGTCATAATAAACTGGACCTAGTATGTTGATCCTCCTAAAAAAGCTGGACCTAGTATGATGATTCTCCTAAAAAAGCTGTACCTAGTATGATGATCCTCCTAAAAAAGCTGTACCTAGTATGATGATCCTCCTAAAAAAGCAGGACCTAGTATGATGATCCTCCTAAAAAAGCAGGACCTAGTATGATGATCCTCCTAAAAAAGCTGGACCTAGTATGATGATCCTCCTAAAAAAGCTGGACTTAGTATGTTGATCCTCCTAAAAAAGCTGGACCTAGTATGCTGAAGTCTCTAACACTTCACTTCTCTACGGCAGTATCTGCTAAGGGACTACCTTTACCTTAAACTGTCAACAAAAGTCGCTGATAGAAGAGAGAAACACAAGGATCATAAGCCTTCTGTGATGAATTTACCGTGATACAACGTTAAAATATCTCCAAATATAAAGATAAAATGTAGGGATAAAAATAATGCGTAAGATACTAGGAGACATGCTCGCCCATGCCCGCATTTCCTACCGCCATTTAAACTAACTAGTTAGACGTGCAGACGAAACGGTTTACCCTTTGTAGACGGGAGGGAAACGGAGATCAAAAAAGGAAAAATATGACTGAACACGTGTTGGAATCTAGAAAGGCTAAAAGACGCAATTAGTAGTAAAAGAAAAAAAAATTCACGTCCCTAGTTGACACAATGTAAGGAAATGGACATAAAAGACTTTAGCTCTTATTCGAAACAGTCATTTCTTGGACGTTTTACGATACTTGGTTGTTTTATTTGAATTCAGCGGCAAACGCCGTGGAGAAGGTTCGCGAACAAATTTAAAAAAACTACCCTTGAGAAAAAATATGTTTTTTCTTAATAATAGAGTTATGAATATAAAACCTAGCTAGTTTGATAGCCCATCTTAAGCAGAGAAATAATATACTTTAAATTATACAGACGGATAGATAACAAGGAAGATATTGACAAAAGACTGTATTGTTCATATCAGACTAGCGACTGTACTGTTCATACTTTCACTAAAGTTTCAAATTTTCGTCCTTGAGACACGCAAATGCAAAAATCAAGCTGTAATGAACGAGAGGGGGAAGGTGGAGAATTGTGGCTAAAAATAACTTAGGAGGCAGATTTGTGTAGGGTATTGCATGTAGAACCAAGTGTGTTTTTGTGAAAAACCAAGTAGAGACAGACGGACCAACAGACAATAATACATACTTGACTGAGATCTGACTGAAATTTGACTTTTGGTTGTAGATTTGAAAAAGTTAGGGGGGAAGTCTGTGATTGGACAAATGTAATCATATTAGCGGGACAGAGACGCGCATTTTTGCCATTTGATACAATTCTGTCCAGGGACACAGTCGGTTATTGCCTGTGGTGTTTTTCCCAGAAGATATTACATACATTTAGTGGGACGCCATCATATAGCCAGCAGCTCAGCTGAGTTTTGCTAGCAATTAACTGTGTTCTCAATTCTGAATTCTGGTAAGAATGAAAGCATTTATTTTGTATATTTTAATATTTCGAGTGATTGATACTGCCATATCATATAAAATGATTACGACAAGTAAGTGCTCGCTCTAGGTCCCCAGCCCAAGTTCAGGGTCTAGAGACAAACAAAATATATGGACGCCTAACTAAGACTATGGAAGGCGGATCTATTATTGAGATCAGTGGGAACATATCACCTATCTTATTGAATAAAAGGAAACTATTGAACATATCTCAGATGCAATGCAGTCTTGGGGAACTAGTACTATATGAAAACAACTGGGTAAGATGTGCTATGTGGTCAGAGAGATCTGACCCATTCTGTGTAATGTTGATGTGTTGTGCTGTGTGTAAGAGTGGTGCAGTAAATAGAGTACTGACACATAGCACAAATTTTGTTTCAGAATTGTGAGTTTCTGTTGTGGCACTAAGGTAGTGCCACATAAGTAATCAAGATTACACAAGCAGATGTGTGTGCCGCCTAACAGTTGTGTCGGTGCAGTCTAGCATTGTATTCTAGCTACCGAGAGGAGTGGGCCACCGGAATCCAGCATCAGATCTTCACAGACAAGATGAGTGAATTAGTGGCCTGCTGAGGATTCACCATAACTCCTAAAGATTTATAAATATTTCCCCATCACAAATATACTGAATTTTGGGAAAGATAACATTTATTACAGTCTATAAGACAATGGACAAAGCTTGTTCTAGTCACAGAGTGGGTGTGATGACACCACCCCAACAGCACATCCAGTAATGGTTCTCCCAGAGACATTATAAATATAATTAATATTAACCAGTCTTATAAAATACCTATGTACACAAATTCCATTTTATTATGCCATATATTTATGCATTCCATTTATAACTCCATAACATTTCATATGTTCTGACCAAAATAAAACATTGGTTCAGAACAAATAAATTTAGAAAAAATTTTAATATTGAAACTAAAACAGTCTGAGTTAGTTCAGTGTGTTATAGGTCTTATTAATATTATTAGACTTATTAATTATCTGTGTGTGTTTGTATATTCTACTACAACACATTACATTTCAGTACCCTAGACTTTTTAACGTAGCTACATTCATAATAGTAAAAGAGATATGTTTGAGGTCGTAAGTGGTAGCAAGAAGGGCCTTCTGTAATTCACATCTACATTTATCTCAGGAGCCTTCACAGCTGACCTCATACATTACACACGGCTGTTTGTGCCCTATACCAGAGCGCTCTTTTAGTTTCGGTGACCGGAATTCTGATACCGGGTATAAAATTTTGTGTGCACCGTAAAAGACTATTTAAGTTTTTGGCGGGGAAAATCAGCTGATGTGTGAGTAAAATCAGTAAAATATAAATCATTACACACTCGTTCTGGATAAACACATCGCTAAAATTCTTTTGTGTACTATAACTTTGTTCTGTGTTCTATTTTTGATTGCATTTTTATTTCTTTGAAATTAGTTTTGACGGAGTTACAGACTTTTGAAAACAGCGTCATCATTTAAGGAAATTCATAAAATAAGTAATCTTTTTATTAATTTAATATCTAAAAATCGGCCCATTCGTTTGAGTTTATAATTATAAAGACTTCTCGAAGGGAAGCTAAAGATTATTTCCACATACTTTTTTTTTTGGTTTCATATCTTGAGAATGTGTGGTAGTCAGTTTTGTGAGTGTGGCATTACAAGAACAAGCATATTGTCACCAGATTTTATAGCATTTAAATCCCTGTAAACGCATTCCTGATACTCACAAATCTTAAATAAGGTAGTAAAAAAATAACTTTTTGTAAACACCATCTGTTTTTGCATTTTCATTCATTTATAATGATATTTAGCTACGTATATAAGCGTCAGAAAACATGTAAAGCTATAGATAGATTACTTCCACATAATTTGATCTATCTTTCAAGTCTTGTTAATCTTCTATTTATAATATGAATTTTTTTTTTAATTGTCTGTGAGATAAGGACTGTTCCATTGGTGTTCTTTGGTAGACAATCCTGTGCACACGACGGCTGCCAAAGAATTCTAAGTAACTGTTTGTATATCTTCTTTCATTCAAAGTTACAATGCAGGTAGTAAATTTAGAGAAACCAAATTCTAAATCTAATACCATCCTTTTATCAATGGCTAGAGTCAGAGATACATATGATAATATAGAAATATTTATGAATGGCATGAAAGCTCAGATAGAGTCACTAAAATATTTAGAGTGGGATGGTAAACAAGTTGTTGTTTTCTTATTCGGGGATTATTTCCTTGTTTTGCTGGAGACACCACAGACATGGATATATTTCTTGAGCTCCAGACAAACCAAAAATTTTCATCAAAGACATCCAGATTGCATACAACTTGCAAACCAAGAAGTTTGGCCATGTTGATAAGAGATTACAATAGATATATGAAATATGGGAAAGGGAATAAAAGGCAAGTGGCACATTATCATAATTGTTTACACAAACCAATGTTAGAGATTGAAATTGAAAATGTAGCTCCTCCTTACCTTCATATTTTATTAGGCATTGTTTTGAAACACCACAGACTTCTAGAACAGGTAGCTGATACAATAGACGCAAAGATATTTGAGAATTCGCAAGAGATACATGCAAACATTAATACTTTTAAGAACTTGAAGAGATTTAGTAGGAACTGGAAATAGGCAGAAGAATTAGGAGCTAAAATTGAATTTTTCAGGTAGGTATTGAACTTTGTGAGGATAAGGAGGAGACAGATAATTTTAAAGTTAGACTTGAAAATGCACAAGATGCGCTGGCCAAACTTCAGTTTCAAGATCTATGTACTAGGTCTGGTCCAGTTTGCTCACACTTGGACAAGGTACTAGCCAAACACAAAATCATACAACAGGCATATAATAGCAGAGCATTTATAGGGAATCACTGCCACAGATATCTCACACAAAAAGTTTATAAAGATCTTACAAGAGCAATCATTACACAAACACTGAAAATTACAGACAAACAAGATATAACTAACATAGCTTTTATTGCCCAAGAACAATTCAACTCACTGAAAGAAGCATTTGAGAAAGTACACAACAAAATATCACACAGTAAACCAATTAGTAAAGAATCAATAACAGCATCGATAGAGACTTATATGTCTTTGTTCAGAAAGCTATTCCCCAGTAAGACAATTCATAAACAGCACATATTAGAAAAACATTGCGCAGACTGGATCAGAACTCATGATGTATGATTGAGATAATTGTTAGCTCTCATGTTTTGGGGACAATTGGGTGTGTTATTTTAAGGTTATAAATGTGGACATGCAATTTAAACTTTCAATAATTAATGTTTGACGCATGAAACCAAAACAAAACTTTGATATCCATTTTCTGCAGGTTTTCTACTTTTGATTTCTGTAATTTGTTATGCATGTTGATTGTGACCGTTTTAGTGTAAATTGAATTAGAAACAAACCATAACAAAATGTAAAAAAAAAAAAAAAAACGTAAATTTTACACTATTTCAGACTATTATATCTTCTGTTCTAATTGTGATAAAATGTTTGTTCTTGTTCTAAAATTTACTCTAACATTTCTAGTCTAGCTTTACGCAAAATTAAAGCCGGTATTTATAATAATAAAGTAGCATAAAAGCAATTCAAACATGTTTTGGGGACAATTGGGTGTGTTATTTTAAGGTAATAAATGTGGACTTGCAATTTAAACTTTCAATAATTAATGTTTGACGCATGAAACCAAAACAAATCTTTGATATCCATTTTCTGCAGGTTTTCTACTTTTGATTTCTGTAATTTGTTATGCATGTTGATTGTGACCGATTTAGTGAAAATTGTATATAAACAAACCATAACAAAATATAAAAAAAACGTAACTTTTACACTATTTCAGACTATTATATCTTCTGTTCTAATTGTGATAAAATGTTTGTTCTTGTTCTAAAATTTACTCTAACATTTCTAGTCTAGCTTTACGCAAAATTAAAGCCGGTATTTATAATAAAAAAGTAGCCTAAAAGCATTAATTAAGCCCTATCAAAAGTAAACATCGCCACATGTTTTTCCCATTAGGAAGCTGACCACGTGACCTCTGTCAAGTGGGCTATAAATAGCGCGGTCGGGGAAAAAGGGGAAATAACTAAAAGATCGCTGGCAAACAGCCGTGTACACTAGGTAACATAACAACCATACAATACCATCAAAAACCACTACAAATATTCGGGTTTTGTCCAGGGATATTTAGTTTATCATAAATATTAGAATCTCCTGGTGGGAGAATTAAACCAGTGGGGACAAATTGTATAAATTTAAAAAGTGTCCCTTAAAATAAAAAGGGGTAAAATAAAAGTTGGTGAATCTTCACAGCCAGTGGTAATTAGTTAATTAATTAAATAATTAGATTTACCTTGGTCATTGTTATTTTGTATGATGGCTGACCTGGCAAAATTTAGATCGGCTGCTGTGCTAACGGCGAGGGAAATGAATATGGAGGGTCAGGTTTTAATTCAGTATGTAACTGCAGAATGTGACAAGTATATTGAAAGGGAAGATAGGAGGTTAGCTGAAGAGAAGAGGTTACAAATTGAGGCTGATAAAGAACTTAAGAGGTTGCAGATTGAGGCTGACAAAGAGGCTAAAGCATTGGAGGCAGATAGGGAGATTAAGAGGCTCCAATTAGAAGAAAAAAAGGCCGAAAGGGAGGCAGAAGATAAAAGATTGACTGCCGAAAGGGAGGCAGAAGAAAAAAAGGCCGAAAGGGAAGCAGAAGATAGAAGGTTGCAAAGGGAGCACGAATTACGACTAAGGGAGCTGGAATTACAAGGCCATGCTCCTGAAAATGGTGCCAGCCCTTTTGCCTCAGATGCTACGCCTAGTCAGGGAGCCTCAACCTCAGCTATGGGGTTTCATTTAGACATCGAGGGGTACCTCAGTAGATTTGAATTATTAGCTACTACATATGGGTTAGAGAGAGAGAGGTGGAGTCTAAAGTTATCCCAGGGACTGAGAGGTACTTCTTATGAAGTCTTTGCTAAAATGAATAGAGAAGACCAAGACAATTATGACATGCTAAAGCAGGCTTTGTTATTGAGATACGAAAAAAATGGTGAATTTTATCGTAAGAAGTTTAGAAATTCCAAACTGTTGTCTGGGGAGACATACCACCAATTCTCTGCCAGGCTGGAAACCTATTTGGAGAAATGGACTGCTCTGGGGAAGACCCAAGATCTTAAAGAGATGATCATGATATAGCAATTAAGAGAGTCCATGGCTCCAGAATTGAGAAAATTTCTCATGGAACAAGGTGCAGAGAGGTTGGGGGAGGTTTTAAATGTCGCTGAGAGGTATCAGGCAGCCCAGGCAGAGGTAAGTCTCACTAAAAAGAAGCACATAGAAAATGTTAAAGCTCCACAGCCATTTAGTAAATTTGATAACAGAGAACAGGGTAATAAAGGAAGGACAAACTTTGATAGGCCAAGAAATGACTATCGTGACAGAAACTCACAGTTCAATGACCAAAAATATAATGAAAGAAAACCGTTTAACCAAGGAAAAAGATGGTGCAAATGGTGTAAGAAAGACAACCATAACACCGAATTTTGTAGAAGGAAACCTTCAAACATTGCTGCAATGAAGTCGGGGACTCAAAGATTAAAGGTTAATCCTAATGGACAGCAGGAACCTTATCACCCCCCCAGTTTGTGAGGATGTTATTTGTAATGGGGTCACCATAAGGTGCCTTTATGATACAGGTTTGGATTATGATTCAGTTGTGAAGTCTAGCCTAGTGGACCCAAGTCAGTATACCACAGAAACAGTGGAAATACAAGGGGCGACTAAGGACATACCACTCATGACACTTCCCATCGCAAGGATAACGGTGAAAACTCGCTATGTGGAAGGAGAAATCAGAGCAGCAGTGATAGATGAACCAATCTACCCTCTGATATTGGGGTGTAGGTACGTCTTCTTGGGGAATCCCGAGAGACCTGTGATCATGGCGACAGTGCAGACCAGGTCACAGAAAAAGGAAGAAGACGGTGAACCTATAAATGCTCATCCAGAGGAGATGAGGAAGGCGCAGGCTGAGGATAGGACACTCAAGCCATGTTTTAAAAAGTTGCCCAAATGCCACACACCTCCAAGCAAGGGAGAGTACTTTATGAAGAACAAACTATTATACAGGAAGGCCGGAACTGGAACAAATGGTCACAACCAGCTGGTTCTTCCCACTTCATATAGGGATAAAGTGATGGAACTCGGGCATGCGATTCCCTTCAGTGGTCACATGGGGATCAGCGCCACAGGACAGCGTATAGCTTGTCATTACTTCTGGCCAGGGATAACGGAGGATATAAAAAGATATGTCAAATCCTGTCCAGAATGTCAAAGGGTAGCTCCAAAGCATTGGACTGCTCCTGCAACTCTAGGGGAAATACCCATAGTGGGAACACCTTTTGAGAGGGTTGCAGTGGATATTGTGGGACCTCTCACTCGGACCACGAGGAGGAACAGTTACATCCTTACTCTGGTGGACACTTGTTCTATGTGGGGAGAGGCGGTAGCCCTGCCATCAATTGATTCAAAACATGTAGCAGAGGCACTACTTACAATATTCACAAGATTAGGATTCCCGCATCAAATCTTGACTGATAATGGCTCACAGTTCAAGGGGAAACTAACGGAAGAAGTTTTTAAGCTATTTCAAGCCAGACACTTTCATTGTAGTCCGTACCATCCACAAGGGAACGGCCAGGTAGAGAGGTTCAATGGGACTCTCATTTCTATCCTGAGGAAGCTGGCACACGAAAAACCGGATCTGTGGGATCAATTCCTGCCCGCCGCGTTGTTTGCGTATCGGGAGGTACCACATAGTTCAACCGGGATGGCTCCCGCAACTCTGCTATTTGGGAGGCCGATAAAAGGTCCATTGGAAGCCTTATTAAGGACCTGGACAGATGAGAAGGCAGAAGAGACTGTTACCTCATCGTATCAATATGTGAACGAACTGACCACTCGTCTGAAAGCTGGATGGAAACTGGCAAATGAAAATTTGAGACAAGCCAGGAAGAAACATGCAGCATATTTTAATAGGAAGGCAAAGGACAGAGAACTAGCTGTGGGAGAGAAGGTGCTTCTTCTACTACCCGGCAGCCAGAATAAATTACAAAATTGGATGGCAAGGTCCATATACGGTTCTAAAGAAGGTGTCCAGAACAAACTATAAAATTGACAAAAAGGGGAAGGAGAAAGTGTATCATGTAAAACTTTTAAAGAAGTATCTGGACAGACCACTCCAGGAAAGCACCCCCTTACTGACCTTGGCTATCGCAACTCAAATGCAAAAGGAACCACTCACCTCACATGAATACCCATTACATCCTTGTGAAACAGCTGCACAAGTAAACGTCAGTAAGCACCTGACTAAAAATCAGAGGGAGAGAGTTCAACAGGTTCTAGAGGAACATACAGATGTATTAACAGATAAACCAGGACATACAAATTTGCTACAGTATGACATGAAACTGGTAGACTCAACCCCAATCTGTATGAGAGCCTATTCTATTCCGTTCGCGAAGGAGAAGGCATTGAAGGAAGAAATAGATTATTTGTTGAAGGAGGGGATTATTTCACACAGTGAATCTTCTTTTAGCTCCAGTGTAGTTTTGTTGAGAAAACCATCTGTGAGGAACATAAACTGTGCATAGATTACAGGAAACTGAATGCTGTCACAGAAGGACAAGTGGATCCATTACCAGACACAAAACAGTTATTTGCCAGATTAAACAAGGCAAAATACTTTTCAAAGGTGGATCTTAGTAAAGGCTATTACCAGATTCCAGTGAAGCCTGAAGTGAGACCTTATTTAGCTTTTAGCACCTCGGAAGGACATTATGAAATCAACATGCTACCATTCGGATTGAAAAATGCTCCGAGTGTATTTTCAAGGATGATGCGCAAATTGTTGGATCCCCTGAATAACCCATGTATCACGAATTTCATGGATGATATTCTCGTCGCCACAGAGACATTTGAAGAACACATTAACTCTCTTACTTACTTAGTCGTTCCCCTTCTACCGTGAGGTGTAGAGGTTTGGAAGAGAGAGCGCCAGACTATCCTATCGGCTGTCTTCCTCCTGGCCTGGTTCCATTCTAGTCCTCGGTCCTTCAAAGATTGTCTAATGTTGTCCTCCCAGCGGACTCTGGGTCGTCCTCGGGGTCTGGATCCTTGGCTCTTTGTTTCCCATGCTTGTCGTGGTATCCGATCTTCTCCCATTCTGCAGACATGGCCAAACCATCTTAATTGGGACTGTTCTGCTTGGGTCTGCAGGGGGTAGGATTTAAGGCCTTGACGTATCGTCTGGTTGCGTACCATGTCTCTTCTTGTTACTTCAACCACCTTCCTCAGATATCTCATTTCTGAGGTTTGGATCTGGCTTTTATGGGTTGTAGTCATTGCCCATGACTCGCATCCATATGTTAAGACTGGGACATAGGTGGAGCGGTATACAGCCATCTTTGTTTTCTTACCAACCTCTCTCTTGCTGAGGAATCCTCGATTTATGGCCTGAAAAAGTCTCCCAGCTGCTGCTTTTCTAGTGGCCAACTCTTCTTTGATGCCTCCCTTTCGGTCTATAATAGCTCCGAGGAATTTAAAGTGGTCGACCTGCTCCAGGACCTGTTCTCCCAGCTTAATCTGATGTTTTCTTTCTTCTCGTGATATCACCATGGATTTTGTTTTAGAGCTGCTTATGACCATCCCTCTCTTCTCCAGCTCTTCCTTCCAGACTTGCAGGTTGGATTGGAGATGTGCCTCTGATTTAGCAATCAGGGCAACATCATCAGCAAATGCCAGCTCCGAAATATAGACCTGTCTCATCTTCCAGTACCCCACTGAATACTTTCTTGTTCTCTCCTTACATGCCTTGATGACATCGTCCATAAGGAGTATGAAGAGGTAAGGTGATAGGATATCACCTTGTCTTACACCAGTGGTGGTCCTGAACTCTTCTGACTTATGGTTTGCTGTCCTCACATAATTACATTAACTCTCTAAAAATGTTATTTGATAGGCTTAGGGAGGCGAATTTAACTGCTAGACCAACAAAATGTTGTATTGGATGCAAAGAGTTGGAATTCTTGGGAGACACTGTATATCAGGGTAACATGACCCCTGACCCCAAGAACTTGGAAAAACTGCAGAGAGCACCTAGACCACAAACAAAAAAAGGACGTGCGATCATTCGTGTCGTTATGTGGATTTTACCAAAAATATATCAAAAATTTTAACTCTATTTGTGCTCCTCTGACTGATCTGACTCGCAAGGGACATCCAGATAAAATAGTTTGGACTGCGCAATGTGAATTGGCTTTCCAAGAGTTAAAGGAAAAACTCACTAGCAAGCCTATTCTCAAATTGCCTGATTTGACACAGGACTTTGTGGTGAGAACAGATGCAAGTAATGTAGGCCTCGGGGCGGCTCTGTTGCAAAGGTCATCTTCACCCGATGGGGAACTGAACCCAGTCGCTTATGCAAGCCGCAAATTGAATAAAGCGGAGCAAGGATATTCCACAAGCGAAAAAGAATGTTTAGCGTTAATCTGGGCAATAAAAAAGTTTCAAATCTATCTGTATGGTAGGACTTTTGTGGTCCAGACGGATCATCAGCCCCTGGTGTTCTTATCTCAGGCTAAGCATGAAAATGCTAGATTGTTGAGATGGTCTTTATTATTGCAACCTTATCAGTTTATTATCGAATACATCCCGGGGTCATTGAATGTCGGTGCAGATTTCCTCAGTCGGCACCCCTGTGATCAAAATTAGAGTAGTGGCAGGCGTGAGGAGTAATTTTATCTATGTGTATCACTGGTTTCTGAACCTGCCGTAGTGCATGTTCTCAGGTGGGGAGATGTGTGATGAATTTACCGTGATACAACGTTAAAATATCTCCAAATATAAAGATAAAATGTAGGGATAAAAATAATGCGTAAGATACTAGGAGACATGCTCGCCCATGCCCGCATTTCCTACCGCCATTTAAACTAACTAGTTAGACGTGCAGACGAAACGGTTTACCCTTTGTAGACGGGAGGGAAACGGAGATCAAAAAAGGAAAAATATGACTGAACACGTGTTGGAATCTAGAAAGGCTAAAAGACGCAATTGGTAGTAAAAGAAAAAAAAATTCACGTCCCTAGTTGACACAATGTAAGGAAATGGACATAAAAGACGTTAGCTCTTATTCGAAACAGTCATTTCTTAGACGTTTTACGATACTTGGTTGTTTTATTTGAATTCAGCGGCAAACGCCGTGGAGAAGGTTCGCGAACAAATTTAAAAAACTACCCTTGAGAAAAAATATGTTTTTTCTTAATAATAGAGTTATGAATATAAAACCTAGCTAGTTTGATAGCCCATCTTAAGCAGAGAAATAATATACTTTAAATTATACAGACGGATAGATAACAAGGAAGATATTGACAAAAGACTGTATTGTTCATATCAGACTAGCGACTGTACTGTTCATACTTTCACTAAAGTTTCAAATTTTCGTCCTTGAGACACGCAAATGCAAAAATCAAGCTGTAATGAACGAGAGGGGGAAGGTGGAGAATTGTGGCTAAAAATAACTTAGGAGGCAGATTTGTGTAGGGTATTGCATGTAGAACCAAGTGTGTTTTTTTGTGAAAAACCAAGTAGAGACAGACGGACCAACAGACAATAATACATACTTGACTGAGATCTGACTGAAATTTGACTTTTGGTTGTAGATTTGAAAAAGTTAGGGGGGAAGTCTGTGATTGGACAAATGTAATCATATTAGCGGGACAGAGACGCGCATTTTTGCCATTTGATACAATTCTGTCCAGGGACACAGTCGGTTATTGCCTGTGGTGTTTTTCCCAGAAGATATTACATACATTTAGTGGGACGCCATCATATAGCCAGCAGCTCAGCTGAGTTTTGCTAGCAATTAACTGTGTTCTCAATTCTGAATTCTGGTAAGAATGAAAGCATTTATTTTGTATATTTTAATATTTCGAGTGATTGATATTGCCATATCATATAAAATGATTACGACAAGTAAGTGCTCGCTCTAGGTCCCCAGCCCAAGTTCAGGGTCTAGAGACAAACAAAATATATGGACGCCTAACTAAGACTATGGAAGGCGGATCTATTATTGAGATCAGTGGGAACATATCACCTATCTTATTGAATAAAAGGAAACTATTGAACATATCTCAGATGCAATGCAGTCTTGGGGAACTAGTACTATATGAAAACAACTGGGTAAGATGTGCTATGTGGTCAGAGAGATCTGACCCATTCTGTGTAATGTTGATGTGTTGTGCTGTGTGTAAGAGTGGTGCAGTAAATAGAGTACTGACACATAGCACAAATTTTGTTTCAGAATTGTGAGTTTCTGTTGTGGCACTAAGGTAGTGCCACATAAGTAATCAAGATTACACAAGCAGATGTGTGTGCCGCCTAACAGTTGTGTCGGTGCAGTCTAGCATTGTATTCTAGCTACCGAGAGGAGTGGGCCACCGGAATCCAGCATCAGATCTTCACAGACAAGATGAGTGAATTAGTGGCCTGCTGAGGATTCACCATAACTCCTAAAGATTTATAAATATTTCCCCATCACAAATATACTGAATTTTGGGAAAGATAACATTTATTACAGTCTATAAAACAATGGACAAAGCTTGTTCTAGTCACAGAGTGGGTGTGATGACACCACCCCAACAGCACATCCAGTAATGGTTCTCCCAGAGACATTATAAATATAATTAATATTAACCAGTCTTATAAAATACCTATGTACACAAATTCCTTTTTATTATGCCATATATTTATGCATTCCATTTATAACTCCATAACATTTCATATGTTCTGACCAAAATAAAACATTGGTTCAGAACAAATAAATTTAGAAAAAATTTTAATATTGAAACTAAAACAGTCTGAGTTAGTTCAGTGTGTTATAAGTCTTATTAATATTATTAGACTTATTAATTATCTGTGTGTGTTTGTATATTCTACTACAACACATTACATTTCAGTACCCTAGACTTTTTAACGTAGCTACATTCATAATAGTAAAAGAGATATGTTTGAGGTCGTAAGTGGTAGCAAGAAGGGCCTTCTGTAATTCACATCTACATTTATCTCAGGAGCCTTCACAGATGACCTCATACATTACACTAGGTAACATAACAACCATACAATACCATCAAAAACCACTACACCTTCAGCAGTCCTCCTGTCACGTGCCATCAGGTCATGATTTTTCCACGTCGCCCTCACCATTGTCATTTCTGTCCCCAGTTCTTTTCTCTATGTGTTCTTCGGCCTACCTCAGCCTACCTCAGCCTACCTCAGCCTACCTCAGCCTACCTCAGCTTGATATTAAATTTGTTGTTTGATAAAATTATTTTTATTGTGTTCCCTAACAGAAGTCATTTATTTCAAGTACCCAAACAAAGAAGAATTTAGAAAAGGGATTGTGGTATTAAAGCACAAATATCTTGTTAATGCTTTCTTGTAAGACAAAAAAAAGAAACAGGCAACACTCCTGGTGGTACACCAAAAAGCAAGGCTTAAACAACATCGAATCAAATACTGATGTTTATTTTACATTCTCCTTTGTTTTTCGTTCTTTCGATCTGAAGTCCTTCAAATGTTGTTTTTCATAACTCTTGATCTCATCTGTCTTTCAAGCCTCCTATCGTGTTACGTCCTTTGCCCATGCCCGCCGTCTCTTATAACGCATAGTACGTAACCAGTTGTTGTTGTTGTTTAACTAGGGCTGCCGAGCTTCTCGCTCTTTTGCAGCCAATACCAAGTTGAAGAGACCTTGGTAGTATCTACACTGTAGATCTAGGATTTTTCTGTGGCTTTTCTGCCATTCCGAAACGTGTTGAGCTGAAGTCATGAGCTCAAGTTTCTCCAGCTTGGCTGGCATTTAAATGATCGTCACATCTGGTCCCAAGCTAGGAGGAAGAAGCATGTGTGCTCTGGCTCTGGGCTCTCCCAAGGAATTGTCACGTCCTACACAGAGCCACTTCTCAGCTCTCCCCTGCCCATCATGGGTCCACAGTGAGATCCTCCTGCATGCCGCCAACCAGTTAAAAGTCAGAGTTACGTCTGGGGCTCACGTGACTCCTCCAAGCTTAGTGTGCAATGCTGGTCTCTCACGGTTCACCACAGGGGGAATCCATAGAAGTATGTAGGTGATTTCAAGAGTCAGTGAGGGTGAAACCAGTTCAGCTCTTTCTCTGTAGTTTAAACTCAAGGCAGGTAATCTTTTGTAATAAGATCTAATCTACACTATTTTTGTAAAAAGGTGAAGCATTTCTGATTTTGAGGAAAGACAGACATTTATCCGATAGATTTAGAGAACATTTGAATGACATTTCTCACGAGATTAATAAAGGTGTGGATTTTCACTTTAATGGTTATGATCTTTCTGAAACTGCCGATATCCCATTCAGTATTCTCTCGTACGATACTAATGATAGAACTCTTCTTTGGGGAATCGCGCCTGATTTTGTAAATAGGTTATTTTTTCCCCTCAGCAGCATTTCATTTGTCGCCTATTGATAATTATTGCTGCAATTATTATCCAACTCCATCAAGTATAACTGATGCTACAGAAACTACCGCTGTAAGAGTAAGCATATGCTTGGTGAAAAGCTTCCCTGAAACAATCTGCAATGTTCATTCTATGATCCTTAAGAATCATCCAGTTCGTGCAGGCTGTCTAAGAATAACTACAGCTCTGGCTCCGGGCCCAGTTAGGAGCGCCAAGGAGAAAGAAGAAAAATTTCATTTCATTTCTGTCGTAACGTTTCTGTCATAACGTTTCTGTGGTAACGTTGCTGTCGTAACGTTTCTGTCGTAACGTTTCTGTCGTAACGTTTCTGTCGTAACGTTTCTGTCGTAACGTTTCTGTCGTAACGTTGCTGTCGTAACGTTTCTGTCGTAACGTTTCTGTCGTAACGTTTCTGTCGTAACGTTTCTGTCGTAACGTTTCTGTCATAACGTTTCTGTCGTAACGTTTCTGTCGTAACGTTTCTGTCGTAACGTTTCTGTCGTAACGTTTCTGTCATAACGTTTCTGTCGTAACGTTTCTGTCATAACGTTTCTGTCGTAACGTTTCTGTCATAACGTTTCTGCCGTAACGTTTCTGTCATAACGTTTCTGTCATAACGTTTCTGTCATAACGTTTCTGTCATAACGTTTCTGTCATAACGTTTCTGTCATAACGTTTCTGTCGTAACGTTTCTGTCATAACGTTTCTGTCATAACGTTTCTGTCATAACGTTTCTGTCGTAACGTTTCTGTCATAACGTTGTAGTAAAATCTGTGAGAACAAACGCTAAATTCCAGGAAATTGTACTCCCAATGCTTATATATATAGAATCAGCCCGTGTGTGTCTGACTGGCTTCTTTCCATACGCCAGCAGCACGCAGCACGCTCAAATTGTATACCGAAGTAATGCCTAAACGATTTGCCGCAGTCTAACATTATACGCTTTGCTAGCGTTGGCCTCGAGACTAAATATTTTCTTGTGCCAGAACTGCGATACCATGACTGGCGTTTGAATTAACGAAGATTTTAACATTAACGCCATGTAATTGTAGCAATTCGGACAATTTCCAGAAGTGTAGAACGAAACTGCAGCAAGAATTAACACAAATACTACCTATACCTTGCAAGACCCCCCTTTTTCTCGACACGCGTTCTGGACATATATTCACACGGTTGGACTTGGCAGACGATACACACACACACGCAAGTTGTTAAAATTTTGTGACGTAGCGTAGTGTTCGTTCTGCATACGGTAGTTTGAAAATAAAAGGAAAAATGCAATTAACGTGAGATGTTTTTTTTGAATGTGTAATACTAAATAGGGTGTGAGACGGAGTGACCTTAGTTCGTGTTTACAAATTTAAATTGAATAGGAGAGGAAATGTTTTATTTGAAGCATTGTAGGAAATAAAACGATACTGTACTAGGCATTAGAAAGACATATAAGAATAAATATGTACTGACTGTGTAATAGATAACAGCAGGATTAATAAGTATGTATGAGTATTTAAAACTATTAAGAAATAAAGAAGTTGGACAGAAGACAGATAGACAGATGGACTTGAAAATCTTTCTCAGTTTCGCCCGTAGGTGGGGTTAAAGGGGAAGGAGTCCTTATTTTGAATATTTGAGGTCAGTTTTATTTGAAAAGGAACGCTATTCACTAAACAGTCTCTGATTGGCTGTAGTATAATAGACTAACGGTTGTATAAAACCAATTAGTATTGGGTATAGGGGGGCCACTAGATGAAAAATTTCTTACACTAAAGGCAAGAGTACTGTCTTGTTCGCTAATTCTGCACTAGCAGCGATCTGGATTTGTTACCATATATCGCAATATTCAACTAATTGGTGCTTAAAATTTCTTTGATTGCGAGTTTCATCTACGAGTGAAAGTGAGCCCAGGTGATCTAACACCTGTCCTTAAGTTCTGCAGTGAGGCCTAACTACTGAGTGCCTACACAGTGATTTACCTATAGAAGCAGAATCGTGTCTTGGCAGTGGATGCTGGCGTTTTATACATACTTCAACCAGCCTGGTTCCAGAGACCTCAGATAAGACTTGTCTGGGAAATTGATATCACAAACAATCCACTCTCTCAGTTTTTCACAAAAGACAGTGTATCAGACAGTGAGGAACAAAAACGTTCAATAAACTTGTACCCTTTTCTAGGAGCAAGAAATACTTGACATTTTCCCAGCTTGAGACATATAAATAATTGTGGGATAACACCGACTCAATGACAGTTGTAAAATAATTGGTTGTAAATAATTTCATTATCATGTTGAGTTGATTATTCCTGTGTCAGAAGAATAACTAGATACAGGAAAATAAATTGTAAAAAAAATTTGTTCAATTGAAAACTTAACCAGTGACTTGTTTAATCATTGTTTACTAGTAATAGGTGTAGTTGTTGTCCTGTTTCACACTTTATCACCTTGCATATACCCTAGCCACTTGCTAGATAACATACTCACACCATTACACTTCAGTAGGGGAAATATATATCGGGTGAGGACATTGGTGGAAGCAGACAAGTTCCCTGTAACTTATCTGAATTTCATACACTTCAGGGGCTTGCACAGCTAACCTCACACCAGATACCATTAATATAATATTTAAATCATTAATAACACCTATACCACCACAAACGTTTCTGTCATAACGTTTCTGTCGTAACGTTTCTGTCATAACGTTTTTGTCATAACGTTTCTGTCGTAACGTTTCTGTCATAAGGTTTCTGTCATAACGTTTCTGTCGTAACGTTTCTGTCATAACGTTTCTGTCATAACGTTTCTGTCGTAACGTTTCTGTCGTAACGTTTCTGTCATAACGTTTCTGTCGTAACGTTTCTGTCGTAACGTTTCTGTCATAACGTTTCTGTTTGCTTTATCAACTACTATCTCCTATTGCTGGTCATTTTTAATTTCCAGATTTTTCTCGAGGTTTTTTTCTGGTCTCGTATCTAATTTAGTGTATTCTTCTCCAGCCTTTACTTAGTGTTAGATTTTATTATCGTTTGTTTGACTTTGTGTCTTTGTTACAGCTTTGATAAGTGACATTGGTTAATCGCTAAAATAAATTTTATCATCAGGCTAATTTTTTTTCTTGCAATTGAATTTATTTCCTATGTATTTGCACTCATTTATTATTATTATTATATATATTTTTTTTCGCGTTTACATTTCATTCGTTTCGTAATTTTAATTTGTTAGTTTATTGTCATTTTCCCATATAATTGCTGTGTCATCTGTTATGTTCTCACAGTCATTGTATATTTCTCGTTCTAGTGTTTTTAGTTGTTAAATATTTCCCCCCTCCCCCCACGTGTTTCCGTGTTGTTTTCTCAGAGCCTTTTTTATATTCCTTGTTTTCGTTTCTTGTTCGCGACTGTGGCTGATGAAGTGAAGCCCCGAAACAACCCGTGGTTCTAGTGTATTTACAAAACTGATGCCAGTAAATATTTTTTTTTCATAAAAAAAAGTCCTAGGATTATCTGACAAAAACTTTAAATAATAAAGTACTATATAACTCCTATAGGCAGTAACTTCCAGGGCATCTGATGTAATATAATATAGCAAGTGAAAATAAAAGATGTCATCAGTCTTATAGAGTAGTGTTCTGTTGTTGCATTTTTGTGTTGGCAAAGTGTCAGTGTTAAGAAATGTTAAACACCTGCTCTAGCTGCAAATTGCTGTGTAGTAACGAAGATATATAATATTATTAACAATACATTTCCATCCTTCTCCCGGTCTTGTCTCTTTAAGGTCTGTAGTTTGGCTATGCGTGGTTTAAAGTTACGTATGTGGACGCCCGTATAGCCTATCGTGTTTTGTTACTATGTGTATGGGGGTTATGTGCGAGTCCTTGAACGAATGCCTGTTAGTACACGTGTACTGATAAATGGTGTGATGCTTTATTACATAAAATTAAAATAAGTCATAGTAGTTCTCTCTCTCTCTCTCTCTCTCTCTCTCTCTCTCTCTCTCTCTCTCTCTCTCTCTCTCTCTCTCTCTCTCTATCTCTCTCTCTAACCTATTTTATTAAAATTCACTTGCGGTTTATATATTTGTTTCGTTACAAATCTTTGACGCTCAGACTATATAGGTTTACATTTTTTGTGAAAGATATAACGGATTACTGATTAGTGATACTTGGCTACCCACTTTTATTCTTTGCAATAGATTGTATGCAAAACGTATTATTATTATTATTATTTTTGGTAGTGCATACGTGCATTCCTACAACTTGTCTTTCCTTATTACTTATTATTTTGCTTATAGCTTATTACGATGATGGTGCCATCTCTGTTGCTGACCTAACGGAAAATGTGGCAACAGCGCCTAAGCACTTATGTGCTCTTGCTGTATAAGTATATAAACCAATAAAACGGTATTGAATCCGTTTTGCAAGTTAACGGTTCACATGAAACAAGGGACGTTTCGGGTTTAACCCTTCGTCAGCCACAATTACAAACAGTTGACAAGGACAAGAATTACATATTGGTACTACAAAAACATACGATGATGAGAAACATACACCAAATGAGCGATACAAGCAGATGGAAAAAGTAAACACCCACAGTGATGAGCGAAAAAAGAACAATAATAATACAAGAAAATCGTAAAACCTGAAAGAAATACCGAAACAAGAAAGTAAATAATCAACGAAACGAAAAATAGAGAATGAACAAAACTTCGGAACAAGTCAAAGGTCACTTAGCTAGATCCATAGATGCTTGGAATAGAACACTGAGGTACCTTGTCCAAGAAATCGTCTAAGGAAGTGCTCTTGCTGTAGTTGTGTTTGTTCCAATTTGTTTCACACGATGAGGCTCCGGTAGAGTGAACAAAAGTATCTTGGCAAACATTTGGTGATGCCTAGATGGCAGGGAGGACAGTGTGATTCGCTTGCATAGCTAGGCGGGGTTGTCGCACGGAAGGTCATGGGTTTGAGTCCTGAGTAAGCCACTCACGTCTGTTGTTTTTCTGTTGTCTAGTGTTCTACTTCTTTATTTCTTACGAGTGCCTAAAAACATTCCTTTATGTTTGTCTAATATTTATTTGATGACAGTTGGTGCAGCTTTTTCCATGAAATCATAAACACATACACACATACAAATGCATAACACGTCTTCAATATCTTCTTCAGAAGTAAAACACAAGGAGAAGACAAGGCTCCCAAAGAAAAATTAGCATAATTTAAGTGAGCATCCATTCTCGTTGACAGATACTGTCCTAGAAGTAAGGCGTGTGGAAACGTTTAGTTTCCTGCTATCCCACTAACAAAGCCGTAAAATATGTCAACTAAATGATCTTCTATCGGATGTTATTCTCACTTCAAAGAATAGATCTCGTTCTTATGGAGTTCACGATCAAATGAATGTTTGTTAGCTAGCTTGTTAGTTGTCACTTGGAACGCGGAACAAAATTATTTGGAACCTGGGGTTACCGCGCTTTTAAATGCCGGCGACGGAAGGCAAAGTTCGAAATTTCTTTAGCTTTAAACTTGTTTTTTTCTTTTCCTCTCCGTTACATAGAGATCTACCAAATCATCCCTTGTAGTTTACCAGTGGATCATGATCCACCTTATGCCGATCCCAGTTCTTTGGGAATACCCCCTGATTATTGCTAAACGTCATTTAACCATATTAATCTTCAATGGGCATCTGACTTTGCTCTTGAGTTAGGGAAGGAAAAGGCAGCGAGGAAGGGAACTGGTCACCCCACCTCTCGATGCTGGACCTAGTATAATGAAGTCTCTAACACTTCACCACCCTACGGCAGTATCTGCTATGTGACTGCCTTTACCATTTTAATCTTATGTGCACAGTCTTAAGATAGTGTCTTCATGTTCTTCTGCTTCGCAGCCTAATTTTTCTTTCCCTGTTGAATGAAAGCATCTCAGTTGCCATCCCCGCGTTGAAGGTCGGCTGCCGTTGATGTCCAACGTCCTCTGATGTCTCTTGCCTTGATGGAACACTATTTTTTAAGACTCTTTCCTCTCCATCTCTTGATGTTATCTTATTACTTATAGCGATGTAATCCCCTTGCTACATCACTCTCAACTTTCCTCTCTACAGTATTATAGTGTTCAATAAGTCTCTTTACATGCCTAAAGTATTTTAACAAATATAATATTATGATTCCTGTCTTTTCAAGGACTCAGGGACTTCTTTATTTGTCTTTCTAAAAGATGTACTCTATTCTTCTGCATGCCCACTGTTATTACTTTTCTTATTCTTCAGTTGCATGAAGTCCTCTTTCTTTCTGTTCTTTCTTTCTTTCTTGCTGTCAGTCTGTATTTCTTTCTTTCTTTGTGTCTTTCTTGCTGTCTGTCTGTCTATCTTGCTGTCTGTCTCTCTATCTGTCTGTCTGTCTGTCTGTCTTTCTTTCTTTCTTTCTTTCTTTCTTTCTTTCTTTCTTGCTGTCTGTCTGTCCTTTTTTTTCTTTCTTTCTGCCTGTTTTTGTTATTTTCTTTCGTGCTGGGTGTCTGTCTGTCTGTGTTTCTTATTTTCCTTCTTGCTGGATGTCTGGATGTCTGTTTGTCTGTTTTTCTTATTTTCCTTCTTGCTGGATGTCTGTCTGTTTTTCTTATTTTCCTTCTTGCTGGATGTTTGTGTGTCTGTTTTTCTTATTTTCCTTCTTGCTGGATGTCTGTCTGTTTTTCTTATTTTACTTCTTGCTGGATGTATGTTTGTCTGTTTTTCTTATTTTCCTTCTTGCTGGATGTATGTTTGTCTGTTTTTCTTATTTTCCTTCTTGCTGGATGTCTGTTTGTCTGTTTTTCTTATTTTCCTTCTTGCTGGATGTCTGTCTGTTTTTCTTATTTTCCTTCTTGCTGGCTGTATGTTTGTCTGTTTTTCTTATTTTCCTTCTTGCTGGATGTCTGTTTTTCTTATTTTCCTTCTTGCTGGATGTCGTGCGAGGGCCTGCAATTTAAGTATTATGTTATTTGTTTGCGAAACAAGACGAAAACACGCATAAAAAATGCAGAAGCCGGTCAAAAATATCTAATGTCTTTGTGTGTGTTTTTTTATTTTAGCCTCTGGTGTAAAATGTGGCTTTAATCCGCCACTAAGATGTTTATCCAAGTCATCCTGCTCACTACTGAAAACTTGCCAATGTCCTTCTGGAACGTTCGGAGATGGAGCTTTTGCTTGCTACCCAACAAGTAAATACGACTCACATTCGATACGACATATCATACACACCCACACACTCCCAAACACAGACAAACCACACTCATACATAACAAACACAATACACATGTTTGTATTATGTTATTTGTTTGTACGTACGTTTTGCTGTACTTTTACAGGGGGTCTTTTGGACCACTGCTTTCATCAAGCATGTCGTAACGGTTGATTTAAGTTAAAAATTGTACAAGGTTACTGGTTCAGAAATGAACCCAGCGTCATGAATTGGGTACCAGAACAACTCTGGGAAGGTTAAGGCGCCCTTCGTGATATGCTGACCACATCACCCCTAGTGTGCTGATGGTCAAGAAAATACAGTCCTAACATCGTATTCCCAATATGCCTCAATGGGCGTGTAACGGGATCCTTTACCTTTACTACTGGAGATACATTGCAGAAAACACATTGCTACAGAAACCACTACTGGAAGAGCACATAAGTGACATAAGAAGCGAAACATTTATCATAATCATTTATTATCTATACACACACCATATCTAGCCAGATCACGTGGTCTCTAAAATAAGACAAAGAAAGTACAGAACTTGAGATTGTGCATGAGGCTGGCAATCTCTTCATACAAAACAAATTCCTACAAAAACCACAACTGCACGAGCATGTGCATGCTTGGTGCAGACTTTCTGTAAGGGGGTCAACAGTAGTGGTGGCCCAAAGCTAAATACGGAGCCAAAAGGAACACTATGTGTGTGTGTGTGTGTATTGTATATATTTTTATGGTCAGCTTTGCATGGCTTTTTCCAGACCGTGAAGTTGTAATTAGGTTAAATAGTTGTTTTTTTCCCCACGTTAATAGCATCGGATGAAGATCCATCTCAAAGATGAAGAGTTGAATAGCGGCATTTAATACAATGAGAAGTACGTTATGCAACTACTCATTGTCAATGGAAGTAAGAGAGAGAGAGAGAGAGAGAGAGAGAGAGAGAGAGAGAGAGAGAGAGAGAGAGAGAGAGAGAGAGAGAGAGAGAGAGAGAGAGAGAGAGAGAGAGAGAGAGAGAGTAAGAGAGTTAGTTCATCAGTGTTATATACAAGAAATCCTGACACATGAAAGTTAGTCCTGGCAAATTCGTTTTTTTTTTTTTTTAAGTAGGAAAAGAACTAGAGGTCACAGAGATGTAGAAGAATGTTAAAAATACCAAGGACATCTTGAGAAAGTAGTGAAGATGACATGAAAGAGGCCAACGCGTAAAGACAGCTTATTACTTATGTTAGAAATCAATTGATTTTCTTTGGGCATGTTACAAGAAGTAAACTCTGGAATATATCATGACAACAGGAAAGATGGAAGAACAAAAAAAAGAGGAAGACAAAGAGATAAAATACTGAACTGTTTGACATCATGACAGGGAAAGGCGTCAACAAGAGAACTGATAAGCAGTTCTGGAGACGCGACATTGTGTCGAGACATGATTGCCTTCGTAACCAGGCATAGTACTTGAAGACCATCATCATGTGACGTATTCTTTCCAGAACGTTTTCTCCATTACAGCTGATCTGAACGCATCACGATTCTGGGCAAGTCGACCTGCATCAGCCAAAGACAAGTTCAGACTCTCTGTGATGTCTTGGGTCCACCGTCGTCTAGGTCGACCCCTTCCTCTTTTTCCAGGGACCATGCCTTCCATCACTAATTTTTCCAGACTATTATGTCTTTTTATATGACCGAAAAATTTTAGCTCTTCTTGGTGTTTACTGGGCCTCGCTGTGTTTTTTGATAGACATAATTAATTGTTCATGTCCTTCTGGGTTGGTCGATAAAGGACTGTGTCGTCAGCATATCTGATTTCCGGGATCTGGTACCCGCCGATGTTAAATGGGTCAAACTCTGTGTGTTCTTGGTCATCTCTTACTGTAGGGAATTTCTAAATACAATATCTAAATTAATATATAACAATATAGGGCATAAAGACAAAATAAGAAAGTATAAAAGAATTTTCTGCTAGAACTGTTGGTATCGCCTATGCCTTCAAATTATTATTTGCTAACGAATAGCCGAACAAAACGGTACCCGAGTTTTCAAATTCGTCCTTGACATAATCACTTTTCCTAGTTCTAAGAAAATATGTACCTAAAATGCATTGTGGAACGAGGAGGGGCAAGGAAAGATGAAATGCTAATTCGTTTCGCATTGATTTCAAACTAAAAGCCAACACTAGCACATTGGCAAGCCTTGCCTTAGGGGTTTCCCCAAAATACGAGGAAAAAGTTAGAACATGCAGACAACTCGTGTCACAAAAACAACCTTAGCTCTTATTTCAAAGGACGTAATTATCACGTAAATAGAGAAGACAGCACATGGAAAAGAATTGAACGGGTAGTAGACAAAAAATAAAAACACTAACATAGAAAAAAAAACTGTGGACTTCTGAACCAAGCCAACTAGTCCCATATAAATTGTATATTCGTGTACCTTAGGACTTGTTGACAAAGAATATGGTAATAGTTACGCAAATAGTCCATTAATTAACTAATTATAGCCGTAATACTATAGTGGACCCGACCAGACTGTCAAGTAAAGATCATGCCTGCTTATAATTTTTTATGGCATGTTTTGAAAAAACGACTTTGGGTAAATGAGGTTAAAAGGTACGGGATACCTGATTGGTTGGATTTTAAAGGAAGGCGAGGTGTGATTGGTTGACCTAAAACTAAAAATATGTTTGCCTTGGAAACATATTGGGAGTTGTTATTTGAAACGATAGATTCAAAAATAAATGTAAACATGGTCCATTGGACAAGGCGGTAGATACTGATACGAAACGGGGTCTGTTCACTGCCATTTCAAATAAATTTTGTGTAAAGCAAGATCGATGAGAGCAGGCGGAGAAATTTTCTAACATAGGAAAAGCCTGGACATAGGGCAGATCGAAAATGTGCCATATTGCCTAGTCATCGTTTAATTGTGTTATTTCCTTGCATCTGTGGTAAGATTGATTTTCTTAACATTTTATTTAAAATAAAATTTGAATGTGAGATACTAACATACGACTGTAAGTAAGTGAGTCTATGGCAGGCTCAAAACAGAGTCTAGAGATTGATCCAGCATATGAAAGACTATCAGAGAGGTGTAGACCAACTAAATTATATAGGATTATCATCAGGAGCATAATACCTATCCTATTGTATGGACAACAGATTATTGCTGGAATTGCAGAGGCGTTGTAACTATTAGGGGAGAGGAATACTGGTATACATGGTCACATCAAAAGAAACTGGTGAAAGGGATTGTCGTAAAGAGCTGATCTTGCATGTTTGTTTGTAATGTGCCTGTACTGGTTGTTGAGTATTATTGTAGGCTGTTGATTACGAAGGAGGCATATCCTTCTGATTTCAGAGGGTTTTGGTTGCTGTCAATAACTGGTGCCAGACTACAGTGGGCCGATATATTCATGCCACAGTCTTGCCTTTTTCGGAGCCAACTGTAAACCACCATCATTCTTGAAGAAGTGGGAGCTGAAGGTTGTCGTTCAGCGAAGTGCAGGAAGAGTCCTACACCATATTACAAAGATAAGTGCATGTTTCGGCACCTGATCGCTCAACTAACATTATATCAAAATAAAAGACTGAGAATAGTGATATAAACATTCCATCAGTGTCCATAAAAACGTACAAATAACATGCAGAGATGATGATAGTAAACAATCAACCAGTGTATACTAGAAGTCACCTCAGTTAGACAATACAACTACACTCTTATATAATAATATGTGTATTATGGTCAGAAGACCCATTGTGTAAATTGATTGATGTAATTAATTTCTATGATTTCACTTTGATTGTCAGTCCTGATTACAAATAAATCAGATTCAGGACAATAAATTGAAAACATTAACTCTACCAAACTTTCAACCACTGACTTACTAAAGATAGTCTTTTAAAGTGTAGTTCGTATGTGATTGTCGTGGTACTGTTGTGTTGTATTAGATAATAAAATAATTTGTGTAATTGTTTATATGTTTAGTTGGTTAATGCAACCTTACACTAACATTTCATAACCCTAGACACCAAACGTAGTCATCTTACATTCTATCTAGAATAAGTCTAAA
This sequence comes from Oreohelix idahoensis, assembly GCA_024509875.1. Lineage (NCBI taxonomy): Eukaryota > Metazoa > Mollusca > Gastropoda > Stylommatophora > Oreohelicidae > Oreohelix > Oreohelix idahoensis. The sequence continues at coordinate 418,083 of JAMPIV010000840.1, read as the reverse complement.
TGAGATCATAGTGGTGGTAGTAGAAAGGTGCCCTGGAAATTTACTCTAATATTTATTATATTCAGGGACCTTCACAGCTGACCTCATTCAGTACACTAAGATTTCTTAACAACAAACTGTATTAACATCAAACCCACCACACTTACGTTTCTCATGATATTCTCGGCATAAATGTTAAACAAGTAAGAGGAAAGGACACAGCTTTGTCTTACTCCTTTCTGTACTTCAAACCATTCTGATGTTTCTCCCTCCATTCTTACTGCTGCCTGTTGTTCTTGGTACAGCAGTGCGATGTTGTATAAGGTGGTTTGGAAATCCCATATTTTCCATAATAGTCCATAACTGCAGATGTTGTATACAGTCCAAAGCTTTGGTGTAATCAATGAAACAAGTATATAGGTCAACGTTGAATTATCTACACTTTTCTATGATGATCCTCATATTGAATATATGGTCTCTGGTGCCTCCGCCTGGTCGAAAACCCGCCTATACTTCGTTAATTTCTGTTTCTAGCTTTTGTTGCATCCTTTTCATTATGATTTGTAATAGTATTTTGCTAGCATGGCTTATAAGAGCTATAGTTCTGTAGTTTGTGCACAGTTTCAGGTTGCCATTTTTTGGCAAGGGTATGTGAACTGATCTTTTCCATTCGTTGGGCCAAATTCCGCTTTGAAGACCAGTTTATGGAAAAAATAACTTTAAAAAAAAACTATAAATATAAGGAGATACTTTTACAAGAAAGCTATTCATTGGTCGCTTGTGTTTTGCGGGTCCCCCACTAGTTAATTTCTACTGATGTATAATCATTTAACAGCAGATGAGGCATCAGCTGTCTGTGGGACAGCTTCAATGGGCTATGGAATTAAAAACAGTAAATTGTTACTTTCACAAACATCTTATATTGACAGCATGAATGAAATCAAGAGGAAATGGTCAATGCGGAAGTTGCAACCAAAGTAGAATGGCTTCAGTTCTAATGGAAGCGGAAAGAAAACTAACAGAATCGTTATATTTGGGGTGAAGTGCTGTTGAATTTATCAGCAGTTTATAGAATCAAAAGTGATATAAAAATATTAATAACGTCTGAAGAAATGACCCAAATGGACCCCCCCCCCCCCCTTTTGTTTTTTAAATTTTCTTTTTCTTCTAATCAAGGTATCAAGGGCGTATAATGGCAGAAACAATTGTCGGGGGAGAGGGGGGGGGGGGTCTCTGATGATCAGGATTACCTCCAAATTTAATGCTCGTTGCCCACAGGTGTATTATCTCTAATAAAGACAAGGGGAACAAACGCCGAGCGTCATATTAAAGCATAACCAAACACACTAATAATACTAACATTAAATTTTAAATCAATAACAGTATTCCGAACACGGATATCAGAAACAAAGATGTCAGTAGGAAGTCAACATCAGCTTGTAAGATAGAAACACAATGAATAAACTTGTGTAAGTCTTCATGAAAGGTCAGGTAAAGTCCAATACTCTTACTTGGCCCTCCCACAAGAAAAAATCGTTTTTTAAAGGGTGTGGTATCCTCTCCAACCGCGTCATGATTTTATTGCAATTTAATGTCGAACAACGCCCGAGTTGTGAACTGCCATGTTTGTCGTATGCTAGGGGTCGATTTTATTATATATAATGACGATATGTTATATGTGAGTACTTTATTGATCATTATCTTTTTGCTATGCCCTCCTTACGAAGCATAGAACCACCACAGTAGCTAGTCACCTTGCAGTGACATGCTTTTGCAGCGGTCGTTTCTATGGCAATTGTTTTGATTAATTTTTAATTACTGTAGCGGCACGCAGTGGTTACTTTTGGAAAAAGTTATGTCCTCAACTATGGAACAGTTCAACGGTTTTACTGAGGACAGTATCACCGAAGCAACGAAACATGTTTTGGTCCTGGGGATGAAACTTAACGCAGTCTTCTTCTTCTTCTTGCGATCGCATCTTTGATGATTACACCGTCAGACGAGTTCTCATGATGAATTCGACTGTTGTTTGAAGTTCCTCTTTAACTCCATATAGCTTTGAGTTTAGTGTTGAGTCATTGGGCCAGTATATCTTTCTTAACTGGTCATACAGAGGACAGTCCTGTAGAACATGCTCAGCAGTTTGTTCGTTTAATCCACATGTGCACAGTGGTGAAGCAGACAATCGTAGCTTGTGCATGTGTTTATTCAGTTTGTTATGCCCTGTCCTGAGTCGAAAAATAGTTGTCTGTCCCTGCCGGTCGAGAGTGTGATAGTCGTCTTTGGGTTGGTTCTGTTCTCTTCTGATAGTCTGGATAGCTCTCTTTTTCTCAAAGTATGTGACTTCATTATCTTCTTGTTCACATTCTCCTCCCTTTTTTGCAAGTTTATCTGCCTTTTCATTTCCGGGTACACCACAATGAGATGGTACCCACTGAAGTATGGTTCTCTTTTTGGCAGCTACCTTGTTTAGTTCATTTCTCAGATGCGGGAGTTTACCACCCTTGAGAGCTTGCAGGACAGACAGTGCATCTGTGAGGATGACTACCTGGTGGCAGTCAGAGTTGGTGTTATAAATCATATTTGCAGCTTGCTCTAGAGCTTGAACCTCAGCTGTATAGTTGGAACAGAATTTACCAGTGGGAATGTGCCTAGTCTCATAGTGGTTGTCAGGATATGAGATAAAGATACCGGCACCTCCATTCCTAACAGCATTAGTTGCTGATCCATCTGTATAGGCATGTATCCATGATTGATCGGGATAGCTTTCTTGGATCATACTCAATGTAGCAGTTCGTTTTTTTGCAGATCATTATACTCACATCCACTTGTGAGACCACTGACTGTTGTATTAATTTGGAGGGCACTGCTGGCCTGCTCCCATGGTACAGGGTATAGGGTGGGCTTCAGTGGTGTTGTCTTCATGGATAGGTCTTCTTGATGCTGTCTTATAAGTCTTTTCCCCCGATGCACAAAGCTGCTACGCTTTAGACGTCCCAATGCCAGATCATCTAGTCTTGCCTTCATTGGGTGCATTGGCATACTGTTGTACTTTTCCATCTGGATCATGGTTTTTGTGTCTCTTCTATGGGACAATGTCTGTAATCCAGCAACCTTCTGCATCTCTGTTATTGGTGTAGTTTTCATGGCTCCTGTAATGAGCCTGAGAGCTTGATTTTGCACCTTGTCCAAAGACTGCAGATGTGAGTTAGCAGCTGATGACCATGCTGCTGAGCTAAACTCTAAGTGTGGTCTTATTACTCCATTATAAATCTTCTTTAGATTTCGTTCATTTGCTCCCCAGTTGGTACCTGCTAATTTTCTGAGTATGCCTAGTCGTCTTCGGGCCTTTCCTTCTGCATTTTCAATATGCTTATTCCATGTAAGCCTTTGGTCAAATGTCACCCCAAGATAGGTGGGGTAGCTTTCTTCCTTGATCACGGTTGTCCCTAGGTGTATGTTAGCTGATTTGTCCTTGGGGGCGAGGGAGAACAGTGTTGTGGAGGTTTTGTCTGTGTTTATTGTGATAAGCCATTTCTCTGCCCATGACACTAGCATGTCTGCTGCCCGCTGCATTCTATAATTTGCTGTGGTGACATTTTCATCAGCGCACCAGAGTACTAGGTCATCTGCATATAAGGCAGCTTTAACTCCTGCAGGGAGATCTTTCTTTCACCAGGTCATTGATGTAAACAAGGAAGAGTGTTGGGGAAATTACTCCTCCTTGAGGTACCCCCTGATGGAGCAACACTTTTCTGCTCTGCAGACCGTCAAGAGTGACTCTAGTTCTCCTGTTATGCAAGTATGACTGGATCCATTTCATCATGTTGCCTTGGATTCCACTTCTCCTAAGTTTTGCAATGAGGCCATCTTTCCACACCTTGTCAAAGGCCTGCTTGAAGTCGACCCAGATCGTTAGGACCTTTTTCTTCTCCTGGAAGGCATCTTCTATTGCTTGAGACAAGTAAGTAACTTGGTCTTCTATACTGTAGCATTCTCTAAATCCAGCTTGTTCCGGCACCAGGATCTGCTCAGACTCTAAATACCATTTCAATCTGTGGTTGACTATTCGCTCCATAGTCTTCCCAACACAGCTTGTGAGACTGATTGGCCGGTAACTTGCAGCCTCGGTCTTACATTTCCCTTTCTTTAGTATGGGTATTGTGATGGCTTCTCTCCATACTTGGGGTACCGTTCCTTTCAACCAGCTGTGGTTGAATATCTCAAGCAGTTTTGTCTTTGCTGCTGAGCTCAGATTTACTAGCATTTCGTTGCTGATTTTGTCTGGGCCGGGTGACTTTTGAAACTTAAGCTTGGAAATAGCCTTCTGTAGTTCTCCTAGTGTGATGGGTTCCCTCATTGGGGCAGGAGTATCTGTCTGTCCCATGATTGCCAGTATTTCTTTTCTTATCTCTCTCTGATGGTCTATGTTAATGGGTAAGTTGCTTTCTGAACTGTATCTTCTAGCAAACAAGTCTGCAGCTTGTTTTCCTCTGAAAAGTTTGCCACCTTCATCCAATGTGATAGTCTGCCTTGGTGAGGAATGCTCTTCATTTAGAGACTTGACTAATCTCCAAAGTTTCCTGCCGTCTTTCTCAAGGTTCAGCGATGCCGTTTTAGTTCTCCAGCTTTTCCGCTTTTCTTCTAGCTTTGTTCTCTGAAACTCTGCTACAGCCTTTTTCCATTTGTTGTGAGTTTCAAGTGAAGGCTGAGACTCTGCGTCCTTTCTAGCCTTGTCCATAGCTTCCTGACGTTCTTGGAGTGTGCTGGACCAGTATGGTATGTAGTTACGCCGGCATCCTTTGGGAATGGTTTCTTTTGCAGCTTGTAGTATGCATCTGTTGAAGTCTTTTACCACTTCATTAATGTCTCTGTTCTGTACCTTGAGGGTAGACAGCAGCGTGTTCACCTGATGCCTGAATAAACCCCAGTTGGCTTTTTTGTAGTTCCATCTTGTAATGGCTGGGCCTGTACTGAGAGTTGCTCTCTGGACAGTAAGAAAGATTGGGCGATGGTCGCTTCCCCCTAGTTGGTCTCCTACTTCTCTACTAATAGATCCAGCTATATCTGGTGTGGAGAAGGCAAGATCTGGTGTTGAGGTTGTGTGCCATCCTCTGGAGTAGAAGGTAGGAGTATCTGTGGCATTATTGACTAGGATTAGGGAGTGATCATCTTGCCAAGTTTCAACCTCTTCACCTCTGTGATCCAGATGGTTATAGCCCCAGCTCTGGGAGTGGCTATTAAAGTCTCCAACTGCTATAAAGTTGGTGGCTGGTACCTGTATAGAGCTGAGACTCAGGGGTTTGTTGTTCGGACAGTAATAGTTCAGGAGTTCTATTTCCATCTTGTCTACCTTTATCTGCAGCAGCTGATATTCTGCTCCATCCATGAAGGTTTTCCTTTCGTGTGCAGGAATGTTATTCCTTACAAGAGTAAGTACTCCTCCTTTTCGTCTATCTTGTCTGTCGGATCTGAAGCATTGATATCCCCTTATTTTAAAGGTTTGATCTGCTTTCAAGTGAGTCTCTTGGATACAGCAAACACTGACTTGCTTCTCATACAAGATGTTTTCCAGCTCTGTCTTTTTGCTGTATCCAGCCTGCTTGCTGTTCACTCCCTCCGCATTCCAGTGCATCATGACAAGTGGCACTCTGGGTTTCTCTTTTTCTGTTTTGGTCAGTAGTTCTCCTCCGCCGTCTGTTGACTCCACAAGACGGTCTAGAGGGTCCTCCAGTAGCTGAGGGTGGGCTCTGTCGAGGCTCAGAGCCCGGCACTGCACCTGCCTGGTGGAGCTCCACAGGGCGAGCACCAGAACGAGATTTATTTGACGGTGTACTCTCCATAGAAAAAAAAAAGCGAGTTGCATGATACTGTGGTTTCCGGTGCGCCTTCTGGCCCAGTATCTACGACTTTAGCACCTGTTCAACGGGAGAGTGGGCTCATCCCTAATCTGTTTATGTTCCCAGTAGTAGACTATTCGCAAGCAGCCTGGGGGTGTCACTGCTCTGCGCGGACCTTGTTTACCGAGGCGGCGTCCGAGCTCGTATGGTGAAAATATGGTTGCGTTATCTTCAAAATAGCCCTGTCTTTCCCGTGGCTTTTCTGCCATCCTGCAACTTTGAGTTAGGGAGTTCTGAGCTCCAGTCTCTTTCCCAGGCATTTTATCCTGGCCTGGCACGCATACAGAGGACCCCACTTCTGGTTCTAAGTTAGCAGTTGGGGATAGGTGGGGTAGCACACTGTGCATTCCCCGTCATCCAGGGGGCTCTCCAACTATGCAGAGCTTGCACAATGCTGTGCTCTGGTTCTGGGCTCTCCCAAGGAATCCTCACGTCCTGCACAGAGCCACTTCCCGATACCCACCACCTGCCAACCCTCCATTATAGAAATCTCCTGCATGCGGCCATCCAGTCAAGAGCCAGTATTAAGTCTGGTGCCCAAGTGATCCCCCCAAGCTCAGTGTGCAATGCTGGGTTCTCATCATGCTGCAACACAGGAGGGATTGTGATGCTCAGCCATCTCTCTCAATTCTGCACCGATAAGTGACATCGGGGACTTAACTTTGCCTCAGTACTGGGAGGCCCCGTTTCCGGGTACACCACACACAGCCAATTGAGGCAACGGTCGCCATGGGCGTGATAGACGACAAACAGTGAAGAATGAGGCAAGAAAGCATTTAACCCATGAAGTGGGGGTGGATTGGTGCAGACCAGAGCATGTACCACTCGCCGGTGGGTTCTGCATCTACACCTATAGGGTTCCACCCACTCCTCAGCCCATTTAGTCTGGCCCCTCACCCAGGACCTGTCCGGCTTGGGTGACCCTGCCAGGAGTAAAACTCCCGCCGGCATAGCTCCCGGGATCATTGAGGCGCTCAAGCTCTCCAACCACGGCAAGGTAGGCTTACATGTGGAGAGCTTAACGCAGTGATTAATGATGACTACGTCAAAAGCGTTGCTACAATCCCAGGCAAAGGAATTCAGCAATGAAGACCTACTGGAGAAGGAACCGCGGATTGTAGGACTGGAGGCAGCCGAAAGCCGTATTGAAACTCCAGAACTTTGCCTAAGTTAAACTTGTCCAGCGTTATGTTTCATTGTCGTCTACAGACACTGCTGTGCTTATACAAGGTACATATGTCAGAGGTGACATGATTTTAACATTTCCATTGTTTTTTTGTTTTAAATGGTTTGTATTTTGTAATTTACTGTGTTTTACTATATAGTCATTACTAATACGGAATCGATAAGTAAATGTTCTACCTCCTAGCGTGTCAATATGGCTATAGAAATTGCTAGCCGGGGATTGCGGGTTCGAGTCCCTCTAGAGGTGATTTATTTTTCTTTTTTTTTTTCTTTATTCGGGGAGTATTATTTTTGCACTGGTTTTAGTAATCGACATTTAGGAACATTCACTGTACGTATAAATATCGGTGTCGGAGTGGCTAAGAGCTATGGTATGCGCCTCTAATTCTAAAGGTACCGGGTTCGGTTCCCAGTACATGGAATATATTTGATGGACTTTTTTTTCAAAACCAGTGGGTTCTAATGATGTCATATTCCCCCCTGATCTCATGGGTATTGAGATCGGATACCTAGCCTTCTCGGATAAGGGCGAAAAAATAAGAGGTTCCGTGTGCAAGGTGCGCACGGTAAAAAATCCCTCGGCAGTTGGAAATCGTAATACGGCCGCTACACCGGAAAAATTTCCAAATACGGAAAACCTACCCACGACAAAAAATATTTATAGCATGTGTGACTCCGGTACTGCAGAGTTCGTGCACTGGGCAGAGATCCTCCTTGTGTGATCTAAGGGACGAGATCGGAGCACTGATGGCGTTGTCCGTTTGCAGGGAAGATGATCTTTAAAACAAAACAACAAAAATTTCAAGTTACGTACAAAATCAGGTTACGATCGTCAATAAGAACGTAACTCGTTCGTAACCCGAGTCCAAGTAGTGAACGTTTTCGTGTATTTGTATTCTTTCTTCCACAGACATTGTTCGCGCTGAAATTTCTGGTTCCCCAAATAAGCTAAAAACTTTCAACAACACAAGTTCTGGACTATACTGGCCGTGCAGATTTAGGTTTACAGAGTTTACTACAGACAGAAAAAGTAACAAGCAGAAATGTCATTTTCAGGTAAGTCACAAAAGTTAAATAACAAAGGGAAGTGTCGTTTTCAGTTACGTAGCAAGCGGTTCATTTTCAAGGTGGTCAAAACAGTTGAAGAATAAAAGTGTCATTTTTATGTTGGCTGTAACAGTTAAGTAACAAACGGAAGTGTCATTTTCAGTTTGCTCATAATAGTTAAGTAACTAACGGAAGTGTTAATTACAGGAGTTCAGAAAAATTAAAGTAACACTAGCTAGTTTTCAGGTGAGACACAACAGTATAGTAACAGATAGGTGTCACTTTTATGTTAGCCATCACAGTAAAGTAACAATCGCTCAGTCAATACCATTAAGCTGACCAAGGAGCATAGGCCTTCAATTTACACATGCCAAGTCCTCCTGGCACGTGCCAACAGCTCAAGTTCATTGCACGTTTTTCCTCATCAATTTCACTTCTGTCTCCAGCTGTCTTCTCCAAGTATTTTTTGGTCTACCTCTGCCTCTCTTTCCCTGGGAATTCCAGAACAAAGACTGCCTTGTTTTGCTATCTACAGGTTTCCTCAATGTGTGTCCTTTCCATCGCCAGCGTCTTCTTCTCGTCTCTTGTTCCACTGACACTTGTCATGTTCTTGTCACCAGTTCCACATTTGTAACATTGTCATACCTCTTCAATCCTTCTTTTCTACGCAAGCATCTATTTATGAATTTCTGTAACTTTCTTGTTGTTTTTGTTGTTCTCCATGTTACAGAGCCATACAATAGGACTGACTGGACATTTGGGTCGAAGATTATTATTTTCGTGTTGGACTTGATTTATCTTGATCCCCATATACAGGACAGAAGAGCCAAGTCATGTGCAAAATCTAGATCATCAAGCTGTTTAGTCAGATTCTACTGGATTCCATTTTGTTGTGTGATGTCGATGTTTTCACAACCCAATCTATTGCTAGTAAGAAAAGAAATGGAGGCGAGAGGAATCCCTGTCGCACTCCGGTTCTTATCCCAAACGGTTCTGTAAGTTGTCCTTCATGAAGAAATCTGCATGGCATGTCTTCATAAGTCTTCTTTATTAAGTTAATGATTTGCATGGGAATTCCATAATGCCTCATCAATTTCCAAAGTGATTCTCTGACTACACTGTCATTGTTGTCAAATGCCTTTTCATAGTCCACAGATCCAATGTATAGCGGTGAATTTCATTCCAGACTTTGTTCAGCTATTATTCTCAATGTGACTGTCTGATATGCACTGGCTGTTTTGTATATTACTAAACAATTTCCCATTCTTGTCTTTGATGAAGCCATTTGCTTGCTTATATTACCCTGTTAGCTTCTTTATGTTGTTGTTGTTGTCACAGATTGCCTCCCCTGCTTTGCAGTAGTGGTCCGACAGTGACCAAAACTCAAGAGTATCTAATATCGGCTTCAAAGGTATCTACCTGCGTGCAAGATTACTCTTGGCAGAGGTGTAGATAGAAGATTAATGACACTTCTACCTTCACAAGATATTTCCAGAAGTCACGAACAATGTTGCACTGAGCTGAACAATTGTTAACGCATTATATCTGGTCCGTCGCCTTTTGTGAAGGATTTAAGCAATGGTTCTGGCCTGTTAAGCCCCCTGTTGGTGTAATCCAACGAATGCCCTCTTATACGTAATGGCTCTCTCTCTCTCTCTCTCTCTCTCTATATATATATATATATATATATATATATATGTGTGTGTGTGTGTGTGTGTGTGTGTGAGTGTATGTGTGTGTGTGTGTGTGTGTGTGTGTGTGTGTGTGTGTGTGTGTGTGTGTGTGTGTGTGTGTGTGTGTGTGTGTGTGTAATTATTAATTAAATAATCTTGCGCATACGTTTGCTTTCATACTTCTAATGACTGAATAAACAATTATTTGTTTAGTTTGAAATAAAATACAACAAATTTAAAAGTCAATTAGTTCAACAAGTTAAAATAAGGATTAAATGGGGGTGAAAGGTAAATTAAATTTCTCCTCACAGAGGTTGGATCGGGACGCCATCAATGTCCGGGTTTATCTGTTGCCTGTGACAAAAATAACTTAACTCCAGATTAGTCCTGCAGCTGTAGTGCATCAATTCTCTGATGACGGAAGTCTTCTCCACACTCTCTTCCCCTATAGGCGTTTATGGTGGATGCTTTTCCCTCACAATAGCGGCGTGAATACCACAAATCGTCTGATGGCTTTTAACCACGAACTTTAGACAAATAGAAAGAAACAATAGCGTGCTAAGTACATTTGTTCGCTCAAACTAACAAGCCCTTTGTCATGCGCTCCACCCACCAATGTTAACCTCTCAGAAGAATTAAATTCCCGAGCACACAGTGTAACCCAGGGAATATGATGAACATTCACCCATATCCTTCTGGGTGTTAACTAGGAAATTGCTTCTGGAGTGCGTGAATAATGATTTGCCTGAATTACAATTAAAAAAGGTACAAAAATCTCACAATATGTTACACCTTAGGCACATGTGATGTAATCATCACTCATTACTTATCACTACTCCCGTCGAAGTCTGGGGTCGGTCTGCTGTCGGGTTTCCCGCACGACTAGTCAGAAACAATCACCAGCTCTTGCAGTAGTGATTCATGCATATACTATTTTCATATGTTGAGGTTGCCAACTTTGTATATAACTACTTAGCAAGAAACCTGTAGAACTTACATTAGTAAATAAATTGTTTACACTTACCCCAAAATTTTGGGAATACACAATCTCCCTGCACAGATTTAGACTTGACACAGCTCTGTATTAGAAGCTTCGAAATCACTTAGGTCTGGAAATTAGACTTAATTCCTCTGACGGCGCGTGTTCTGCAAAATCCTGGTCTGGGAACACTTTTGTTTAATTCCTCTATGATTTGGTCTGGGAGATTAGAGTTAATTCCTCTGACGGCGGATGTTCTGTGAAATCCCCTTGGCCTGGGAAAACTTTTGTTAAATTCCTCTATGACTTGTGATAAAATTCCCAGGATTCCAGTCTTGTTAATTAAAGTCCTGGCCCCTTTAAGTTTCCAGTCTTGCATTAAAAATGAGGGTTTACTTGTGAATTCCAAAGTTGTCCAATACTCTATCTGTTACTTATAGTTGTGGAATTTCTAAGTCCAATGTCTCCTTTTTCTTTCTGGCTTTTAGGAGTCGCTGATATGACTTGTGCACTTCAGTCTCTCTGTGTGATCCGTGTCTGTGTTTTCATCACACTATATTCTCAGTTCTTAGTGCAAATCACAGATTGCACTTCCGACTATTGCGCCAATAAAATACTTAGCATATTTCAGCTCCTCAAAATGAACCAATCCAATCGAATCTCGTTCAGCACCACGCGGGTAGGGGCGTTGTCAAATTCGAAAAAATACCCTCACGTGTTTCACAATATTAAATTTAATATCCACACGTGACCTCTTCTTATCGTTGCGTCAGACTTCCGCCGGCATCTTGTGCATAACTCATAAACACCATCTGTGAACTCATTTGATGTCCAGATGCCACCTATCGCCAATATTGTCTCTTCAGACAGATTATCGTGATAATCACACACAGGGATGGTCCCGTGAAACGATAAACGCATCTACCACCTGTGTAATCTGCCCACCTCAGACGGCTATCTCAGACAGACAATATTGGCTTCTATAGATGTTGATCGGGCGAGACAGTCTTTTCATGATAAGAATCTCGTTCGTTGACCGGTGACAATGACTGGGTATTGTTACGATAATACCCAAGTTCACCTGGCGGAACGTAAATAAGTCTGAGGAATGCTAAACAAGATAAAGACAGTCCTTTAGCAAATACTTCCGTAGGGGAGTTGAGTGTTAGAGACTTTCCCCTACTAAATTCAGCATAGAGAGTAAAATTATGAATGAAACGCCATAAAAATTGCCAAATTTGAGCGATGAGTGAGAGGAAGAGAAAATTGAAGAAAAAAAAATGATACTGCCGTAGTGGACCTGAGATCGCACAACCGTATCGTCACAGTTGTTATATTTCCTTTAGGGGTCGGAGTGGCTAAGAGGTGTGGCGTCCGCCTCGAATTCTATAGGTACTGGGTTCGATTCCCAGTAGAGGGAATATAATTTATGGAAATTGTTTGTTTTTTTCAGAATCAGTGGCCCTAATGATGTCATACTCCCACCGGTTTCCTGTGTAGTGAGATCGGATGCCTAGTCTTCTCGGATAAGGGCAAAAAAAAATAGGAGGCCCCGTGTGTAAGTTGCGCACGTTAAAATTCGAACGAGTAAGCCGTAAGGTTGCTGCTCGGGCAAAATTTAAAAATTAGAAACCTACCCACCACAAAAAATATTTATAGAATGTGTAATTCATGTATACACACATTGGGATTCTCGACAGTGCCACGGAGTTCGTACACTGTGCTGAGATCCTCCTTGTGTGATCTAAGGGAGGAGATCGGAGCACTGATGAAGCTGTCACTGTGCACTGAAGATAGTCCTTAAAATCAAACTAATCCTTTGGCTGCAGCTTCTTCTCCTTCCCATGTCAACTACTCCATATTTTTCCTTTCGTCTCTTTTGATGTATTTTATTACTTCTTTTTTGTTTTTTGCTTCTATGTACACTTCATAAGCCTTGGCATTGGAGCTTTTAGATTTGCTTCTGTTTAAATCTGCTTTCTTGTTTTTGATGTCTTCTATCTTGTTTATGGTTTTGGTTGTTATCCATGCTTTGTGCTGATGGTTTCTTTTTCCCAGTACCTCTCCACATGTCTCGGTCCATACATTTTTCACTTGTTACCAGTGGTCTTTCGTATCTGCTTCATCATCCAGCTGTTGAAGTAAGTAAAGTAACAAACGGAAGTGGTATTTTCAGGTGTCAAGTAAAATTAAAGTAACACTAGCTAGTTTTCAGGTGGGACAGAACAGTATAGTAACAGAGAAGTGTCATTTTCATACAAGACTAACAGCAATGTGACAGACAAAAGTGTGATTTTCAGGTAGGATGTAGCAGCAAGAAACCATCAAAAGTCTTATTGTTAGGTTGTATTAGTTTTGAACCATAAGATAATAATGTTTTTTTTTATTAGGGCGGATAGGTTATTATCAAAGAGAGGGATTGCACGCAAAAAAATAATAACAATAACAAGAAAATCCAGTCCCACATTACTCTTCCCCGTGGGCTCCGGTCAAGAACATGTCAAGCTAAGCTGCTTAGTTGCTTCCTGAGTGTGTGATTTCCCTTTATTTTCCAGATGTTTAGGTTTGGTTGTTCTCCGCCGATCTGTATTTAGCACTGCAATTTTCATTCCTATGTAGTCTCTTGTTTTCGAGGTGGATTTGAATGTAGCCAGTCGTATTCTTCTACTTTATCAACATTTTCTTTTTTTCTTTCATGATCATCATAATTATTGGCTTCATCATCTTCCTCTTCCTAAACACAAGACGTGTTATTTTATGTTACGCTTCCTTTTATATTCTTTAGTGCAACATTTTTTTTTTTTTTTTTGAAAAACCATCTCTTCATAATTTCAAATCTTGTCAACTTTATACTCTCTGCTAATTTTTATATTTTTTTATTATCGTTACCACAGTGTGTAGATTCTATTTTCTTTCTGTTATTTTAACAAAGTCGTAATATTTTACTTCCAGGACGCGGTTTCTAGATGATAAACACAATAGTTTCATAGTTTCATTTGTTATATTTTATTCCATTAATAATTTAACTTGTTAATAATTGCCCGGTTTTATGTTTTATTACCAGGTGTTCGGATCGAACCAAATTCTAGGAGGCAGGATAGCTTTGACGGGTATAGAAGTTCATTTGCAGCTGACCAATGGTTCGACAATTACAAGAGGCATCGGAATTCGCAAAAGTGGCAAAGTTCAGAGCGGGATATTCAAAGTAAGAATTTATAACCAGACGAGAGACTTAGAGTCGTATCCACATTTTCCAGGCACAGGCCGGACCTGACATACGTCTGTAGCTAGAAATTTAAAAAGAAAAAATGTCATTAATTTTTATATTCGTTCCGTGTATTTATCTTGATATTCATCACACACTATTACAAAAATTGGCGGTTTCTTTGCGCTGCCTGTTAAAAGAAAGAAAAGATTATGGCATCGTAAGCTTTGGATCAATACAAACGGCAATGATAGTTCTGTGCGTAGATTAACATTTATAGATATGCATTACTTATGGTAATTACAAAGACAGATCTTTCAATAGAACTTTCTGATGGTAATTAGCATGTTAATATAATATATTTACACACTTACAGCTTGAAAAGTTTGTTTTTATTTTGAAATATGCCGGTTAAAAAATGTGCAGATCTAGCCCATGGTATAATTTCATTCACTCATCGTTTCCCTACCTGCTCCTTATAGAGCACGGAGCAGCCACCACAACTGGGTCTCTTGCAGGAAGCCTGCACCAAAACATTCATGTACTCTCGTAGCAGTAGTTTCTGTAGCTATTTGTGTCACGTGATGAGGTTGCCAGTCCCCCATCAAAAGTCACGTCCTCTTATTTGTCGCCTCTTATGCGATACCTGAGGGTATTGATTCTATTCTTTCTTTGTCTCATCAGAAATGCCCATATGACAGTATCGATTCTATGTTACAATGGCGAGAACTTTCATTCTTAAAACCGAATAACAAACTGATAGACTCTTTCCTGTCCATCTCTTCATGTTATATTCCCACTTATCTTTTTGTTTTTTTTTCCTCCATTTAATTCTTTAGGACATACTTGGTAATTCCCCCAATCTCTTCCACAGTGGCCAGCCGTTACCTATTTCCACGTCCGACGCGCCCCTAGTGCGCCACACACTTTACTATTTCGCTTCGTGAGCCGTTGATCTTTTTAAATTCCTCAACCTCACTCGCTGTGTCAGTCCTTGTGAGCTAAGGATGGACATTCCCTTGAGTAGGATTACTCCTACTTCACTCAAATAGTTTAGTCAGTCAGCCAAGACTGTTGCCCGTATGTGGCCACCGCCGTACACAAGCGGAATTCTCATATACTAAATTTTAATGAATTGTTTTCTGCATGTTAAAAAAAATATGTGATAACTTTTTCTTTTCACATTTTCCCGTGTATCCCTTAAACCCCTTTCGTGTACTCTCGAGGGTACGCGGGACACAAATTATAAAACACTGTCTTAGAACATCAGTGTCTCCTTCATTGTCACTAATGTCTATAATGTAATATTTCAGTATACAGAGTGGGGGAAGGACGAGTTTGTGAAAGAAAGTCCAGTAACATACGTGGTAAGTAAACTGTGTATCCAGTAACAAACGTGGTAAGTAAACTGTGTATCCAGTAACATGCGTGTAAGTAAACTGTATATCCAGTAACATACATTGTCAGTAAACCGTGTATCCAGTAACATTCGTGGTCAGTAAATTGTGTGTCCGGTAACATAGGTGGTCTGTAAACTGTGTATCCAGTAACATACGTGGCCAGTAAACTGTGTAACCAGTAACATACGTGGTCAGTAAACTGCGTATCCAGTAACATACGTGGTCAGTAAACTGTGTATCTAGTAACATACGTGGTCAGTAAACTGTGTATCCAGTAACATACATGGTCAATAGACTGTGTATCCAGTAATATACGTGGTGAGTAAACTGTGTATTCAGTAACATGCGTGGTAAGTAAACTGTGTATCCAGTAACATACGTGGTCAGTAAACTGTGTATCCAGTAACATACGTGGTCAATAGACTGTGTATCCAGTAATATACGTGGTGAGTAAACTGTGTATTCAGTAACATGCGTGGTAAGTAAACTGTGTATCCAGTAACATACGTGGTCAGTAAACTGTGAATCCAGTAACATACGTGGTCAATAGACTGTGTACCCAGCAATATACGTGGTGAGTAAACTGTGTATCCAGTAACATGCGTGGTAAGTAAACTGTGTATCCAGTAACATGCGTGGTAAGTAAACTGTGTATCCAGTAACATGCGTGGTAAGTAAACTGTGAATCCAGTAACATACGTGGTCAATAGACTGTGTACCCAGCAATATACGTGGTAAGTAAACTGTGTAGATACTACATGAGACATGTCTACTAAAGTTATGATGAGAAATGAAGCGGTGGTTTATTTGGCCATTTGTTTTAAATAATGAGGTTCCCAGCTCCATTGCATACCTTTATATTAGTCGCCTTACATGACATGCCTGAGTGTGCAGTAGGCATTTTCTTTGTTTGACTCCTCAGAGACACCAGGAAACTACACTCTGTGAGTGGTTTTACATAGTCCATGTACTGGAATCCTGGGGTGAAAGAGGGGGGGGGGGGGGGGGGGGGGGGGGGGGGGGGGGGGGGGGGGGAAAGAAAACAAGAGGCACATGGAGAGGAGAGCTGGAGACAGGAGAAAATGTATTTCCCAATTCAATTAAAGCTCCAACTGTTTCAATTTTGCTGCCAAAGTTTATGTATGTTTTTACATCTTGTGGTGGTGTTTCTTCCAGTACAACCTTGTTATCGTTTCCTGTATTTATTCTTATTATCTTAGTTTTCTCCCTGTGTAGTTTCAGACCACTTGTTGTGATCTCTCATCAAGTATTTTCATTTTGTCTTACATCTGATGACGTTTATGGGATAACCAGGTCATTGGCAAAATCTAGATAATCAGGCTGTTTAGTTAGACTCCACTGGATTCTATTTCTTTTGGTTGAGGTCGATGTTTTCATAACCCAATCTATATCCAAAAGGAAGAGAAATGGTGACAAGAGGCATCCCTGTCGCACTCTATTTCTTATCCCAATCGGTTCTGTAAGTTGTGTCCTTTTTGAAGAACTCTGCATTTCATGTCTTCAAAAGTTTTCTTTACTAAGTTAATGACCTTCAGGGGAATACCACATTGTCTCATGAATTTCCAAAGTGATTCCCTGTCTAAACTGTCAAATACTTTGTGTGGATCTATGTACTGTTAGGTGAGCAGATAGACTGATAAGTATATCGATATTGTCTGTGTGTATGTGTTCACATACTATTATGTCAGCTGAAAGATTGTGTAGAAGGTCCGAATGTTGTGTGATGATATAACTTCTGTTGCCAAGGGCAGGTAGTGCTGGCACTTAAAATATGGTGTAGACTTAGGACTGGTGTACATGTGTAAAATAGTTGCACAGTCATACAGGTACAGTTCCAACAGGAACGTCACACCAAATCACGACGTATGGAGTCAATGAATGCTGTAAAATCCTTGTGACGTTTATATTATTTAATGAAGACGCCACGTTGACGAAAATGCGTAGACATAAACAAGTAGGTACATCATCGATACAATCAACAGTCATTGTTACATCACATAGTTCATACAATACTGGACGGTTGACGGCATCATAATAAGGATGAATCATATTTATGTGAATGCATCATAATCAGCCATAGACGTAGTCAGGCAGAAATAAAACTCCATCCCTTTCCGTACTAGCAGCAAAGTAACAAATAGGAGACTAAGTCCAAGTCTCTTTAGTTGACTTCAGTAAGACAGACACATCTTCTTAAGTCCTCAAAATATCCTCCAAGTTTCTTTAGTTATCCAAGATATCAAATCTGGAACAAGCAGTAGAGTTTAGCAGGCAGATAGTTCTTAGGACATGCATCCATCGATGCAGTAACAGTGAATGTGATTCGTGAGCTGACCAAAACTTCTCATAGCGTAGACCCTTCTATAATCGGGCTACAAACAAAATGTCAATCTCGAAAGATATCGATAAGTGTCAAAAAATGTCATTACCTTTACTTCAGGAAATAAACATATAACTCACAGGCTTCCAAGCACTTAGAATCACCACAGATATATCATCTCCAAAGGAACAATATGAATAGGACATTATTTCCTGAACAGTTTAAGCACAGACGCTGGCAAACCAAAATGCGTCTTGCTTATCACGAATCTATCTACCTTCTCAATGTCGGGACGGAACCCGTGCAAAAAGCGATCAAGACCAGACATGCGCAGACAAGCGCGACTCGAACGGTGTTCAGCCAACTTACGAACCAAAGAATATTCTGGAGAACAATCGTACAGATTCGAACCTAATAAGGAAATGAATCTTGAAACATTGCGATTGCCAACTGTTTCTAAGAACTGACGACCTGAGCGCTCCGTATATGGACATGACTCAAAATCGTACGCACAAACTATCGGCAACTATCGTCACACGATTAGACAACTAGTAGAAGTAAAAAAGTGACTACAATACATGAGTTATTTCCCATGCATTAGAAAATAAATACGTAGTCGAAAAAACGTTGCAACAATCATCACAACATTACCGCAACCTCCCGATAAAAAAAAAATGTGCAACATTTTTTTTTAAATATCCAAGAGTAAAGCCAAAAGCGGCCTAACAACGCACGAATTATGCGCGGACAATGGATTAAATTGCCTAATATGAGGCTAAATTGACACATAGAGTGTCTGGTGAGAATATTTCTCAACAGATAAAAAGTCTGATTCAAAAAATATATCGGGGAGGTGCCACCAACACACACTACGTTAGCATATAAATACAACATACATATGCAAGTGCAATACTATCATTATCAAATTGCTGTGTCATACTCTAATACCGCTTTAGAATGGATGTACACATCTGATAGTAAATAGTAACTAGTACATTATCCAAAACGTGTAATAATATGAGTATATAATGAAATTAACTACATGAAGATCCAGGACTCATCTCCCGTCGTTCCTAAGGTAAGCAAATAAAGTGGGAACTCTCCATGTTTGACAACAGAAAGGTAGCTTCTCAGATCAACAATAACATGCTGAGAAAAAACCACCAATATAATTCTATTTAATAGCCATTAAGTTTCATACTATACAATACATTATTATTAACAATTGTGGCCGAGTAAACTTTCGGCCCTTATATTAACTACTCAGTCTTCTTCTTATATTAAAGATGGGAATAGAAGAAGATGATAACAAAGCACAATAGTATGTGTTCACCTAAAGTGAGGACAGATGTGCTAATGTATTGTAGTAATATAGAAGTGTTATTACTCTGTAATATATATAGGAATGTAGGACAGAAGTATTAGTTGGAATCATGTGGGCATCTAGACAGAATGTCAGCCATCACATTATCCGAACCACGGATAGCTCGTACCGTGAAGTGAAAAGGTTGAAGAGCAATAGCATATCGAGTTGATCTCGAACTCTTCAAGTTCTTAGTCTGAATAGCTGTAAGAGCTTTTTGATCAGTTTCTAGAATGAAATGTGCGCCCAGGAGGAATCTTTGTAGTTTGAGAATTGCCCAAACCATAGCCAACAATTCACGGTCTAAAACCGAGTAGTTCCTCTCTGCCGCATTTAGTTCTCTAGAAATGTACATAAAAGGATGAAGAATTTCTGAATATTCCTGCATAAGTGCTGCTCCGATCCCAGTGGATGAAGCATCACTTCGAAGCACAAAAGTCCTATCAAGAGTAGGTAATCTTAGGATGGGAGGAGAAGAAAATATACTCTTAATCTGGTCTAAGGAAGATTGACATTCCTGAGACCAACGAACCAGATTAGGCGACCCTTTCTTCAACAACGTTGAGAGAGGTGCCATAATCGAAGATAGATTCGGAATAAATCTCCCATAGAATTGAATTAAACCCAAGAGACTACGGACTTGTTTCTTCGTTTTAGGTACAGAGATGTTCAATATTTTCGAAGTATTGTGGTCTTCTGTCTTCAAGAGACCATGACCAACACGATGACCCAGGAAAGAGATTTCACCAAAACCAATATAGGCTTTAGAGGGTTTTGCTGTCAAATTAAGCTCACGTAGAGTGGACAGTAGGTCATATAAACCCAAATAGTGATCTTCCCAGGAATCACTGAAGAGACAGATATCATCTAAGTATGCGATGACATCTGAACGATGAGAAAGAATTCGACGCATCATGCGAACGAAAGTAGCAGGGGCGTTCATAAGACCGAAAGGCATAACATTCCATTGAAATAGACCCCTAGGTGTTGAGAAAGCAGTAAGAGGTTTGGCATGATCTGCTAGAGGCACTTGCCAATAACCTTTAGACAAGTCAAGTTTAGTGAAGAATCTAGAATTAGAAAGTCTAATAAGTAGATCTTCTAGTAAAGGCATAGGTTCAGCATCGAACTTTGTGACTTGATTTAATTTGCGATAGTCAACGCAAATTCGTATGTTCTTATCTTTCTTCCGAACAATAACCATGGAAGAAGAATATGGTGAAGTAGATGGTTCAATTATGTTTAATTGAATCATTTCATCCAATTCCTTTTCCACTTGAGACTGAAAGTGTATAGGGATAGGATAAGGCCTAACCCTAATAGGATTATTGTCGGTAAGAATTATGTCATGTTCTATGACATGCGTGTGACCAGGGATGTCGGTTAGAACATCCTTAAATGTCTGTAACATCGATGAGACTTGACGATGTTCATCAACAGAAAGATTAGGAGAAATGGAGACATCTTTCCAAGATTCCATGGAATGTAGTGGAACCACTGGAAGAGGAAGATCGACATCAGAAAAAACAGATTCCTCATCCTGTATGACAGACAGGGATGAGTAATGACCATGAGGTACAGAAGAATCGTCCGTTGCCTGGAAAATAGGCAGCAAATAGTCTGGACGCTCATGAAATTCCGTCAGCATGTTGATATGGAAAGTTTTATGCTTTCCATCTATATCGACCACATAGTCAACATCGGAAATTCGTGAGACTATTGCATATGGACCTTTCCATGCAATCAGAAGTCTATTTTCCCTACTGGGGAGTAGGACGAATGCTTTGTCACCTGGACAAAGTTGTCGTAGACATCTGTTCTTGTTAGCAAACTGCCTTGCTTTTTCTTTAGCAATTTCTGATGAAGCAGTTGCTAGTTTGCATGCCTCAATGATCTTTTGCCTAAGAGCAATGACATACTCATATGAGGATTGAGTGTCATCACTAATATCATCGGCAGTGATGAGATCGTGTAACAAAGACATAGGGCCGCGCGGACGCGCGCCAAAGACAAGTTCAAAGGGAGAAAATCCTGTGTGTTCGTTTGGGACCTCTCTATAGGCAAAGAGAGCCGCGGGTAAAACCCTGTTCCAATCTTGAGGATGATCTTCAGTTATCTTACCAAGCAAATTCTTGAGCGTTCTATTCAGACGCTCAACTAACCCATTAGACATAGGGTGATAGATGCTACTGAGAGATCTTTTAATGTGTAAGGTAGACATTACTTGAGACATAGTATCAGATATGAGTTGAGTGCCATGGTCTGATAGTATTTCTCTGGGGAACCCCAAGCGAGAAAATATCAGCCAAAGAGCATCTGCGATATCTGTAGTAGATATGCTCTTTAGAGGGATAGCCTCTGGCCAACGTGTGCACATATCGACACATGTAAGGATAAACTGATGTCCTCTGGCCGACTTTATCTTAAAAGGGCCAATAATATCTATGGCCATTTTCTGAAATGGCCGAATAGGGATGTCAGCAGCCTGGATAGGCGCAGCATGTCGTGGTCCTCTAGATTTGACCTCCTGACATACCTGACATGATCGGCAGTATATACGAATGTCCTTGTTAACAAAGGGCCAAAAGAAAGCCGCAAGGACTCTCGACTTTGTACGGGAAAATCCCATGTGTCCAGCACATTGCGAGTCATGAGCATGTTGCAATATTTGCACTCTCATACTCTTGGGAACAAGAATTTGCGAATGTGCTGACGTAGCCGAGTCTTGTACCATACGTACAAGTACGCCGTTTCTCATTGCTATCCAAGATTTTCTTTGTGTATCCTTATTTGGATCACCTTTCTTCGCAAGAATGAAGATTTTTTTTAGCGTAGGATCTTCTTGTAATTTTATGAACGAGTCACGGGAAATAACCAAGTGACTATCTTGGCTATGAACTTCATTATCACTATCCAAAGAAGTTTGCGGTGTTTGTAGAGCTTGTGCTCTTGTAACCACTGCATTGGTAGCTTGCATATTATGATCTTCCCAAGCAGCAATCTGCTGTGGGGTACATTCCCTAACTCCGTGGATACGACCAATAATAAGGTCCGCAATAGGATTAGGTAAGAGACAGGCGTGCACATCTCCCGTAAAGAAAGGAGTGGCAATGTGAATTATAGCAGTAGGATATTTTTCTAGAGTGCCGCCAAATGTGACACATTTGATAACCCTTCCTGTAGCACAGGATGGATCTACAAGCGATTGTCTGACACCAATAGTGGTGCATCCGGAATCGAAAAGTAGTGAGACCGGAGTATTATTAACAAGACCCTTATGTAGGATTAGAGAACCTCTCCCGTCATGCGCAACTGCAGCAGGCAGAGCGGGAAGAGGGTGACCACAACTCAAAGTAGTTATTGTAGTCGGTTCGAACAAAGTACTGCATTGGGGGCATTTGTTTGCTCTCCCAAAGTCAAAAGCGGAGCAAGTGACAGCGTCAGAGGTTTTATTATCAGAAACCTGATTACAGACTCCCTGAGATTCTTGTTGTGCAGAGTTAGCCTGCTGATATCTCTTTTTTGTATTGAGATCTACCGCGACTCTTATTACCTCTGAAGTTATCAGAGTTATTATTATCTCTGAAGTTATTAGAATCTCTATTATAACTGTTATCCTGTTTTGAACTACAGTTTCCATGATTATTATCATGTCCACATTGATGTGAACATCTATTTGTTTGGTTTTGAGGTCTACGCGAGGAAAAGCCTCTGTTACCATATCCTCTTCTAAAATGCCTAAAATTATTAGGTTGGAAGTAACGAGGACTGTCAGCTCGTCTCCAATTCTTCGAAGAAGAATCACCCTGAAATTGATTTCCATAATTTTGACCGTAACTACGGTTACTTTTCCTATCAAAATTTTGTTGGAATCTATGACTAGAGTTTTGACCATAAGGTGCTGCCGAAGCAACTGGCAGACCTTCTTTTACTTTAGCGTTACCAATGGTTACGTGAGGATGCGCAGTTATATACTGGCAACAGAAATCTTCCATTTCTTTTATTGTTTTAGGTTTACGTTCATGAAGGAAAGCAAGGAAAGACTCATTGACAGAAGACATGACTTTGTCTCTAAGTATTAAATCCATAAGTCCTTCATAAGTATGTTCTGTCTTAGACAGCTCCACCCAACTTGAAAAAGTAAGACGTATCTTTGAAATGAATTCAGAGAATTGCACTCCAGTTTCTGGCAACATATTTTTAAATTGAAGACGATAGCCGTCTTCGTCAAGTTGGTATTTCTTTAACAATATAGCCCTGACAACCTCATAGTTGTTCTTGTCAGGCTCATCTACCATGCTTAACATACTCAAAGCATCACCTCTAAGTATCTTGGACAAATGATAAACATGCAGTGATTTATCTATGTTATGTACTTTACATGAAGTTTCAAATCTGTCCAGATAGAATGTTATATCGTCGATGGAAGCATTGAATGGTGGTAGATTAAGCTTGAAAGTGCTTGCACTAGTCTTATCTGAGACCTTATTTGCATCATTAGCATTACCCATGTTCATCACCTTTAATTTCTCAACTTCCAAAGCTAAGAGTTTTTCTTCATGCTGCATTTTTGCTATTCTCTCATCAGCCTCTCTTTGTAACTTTTTTTCTTCAGCCTCAGCCTCTCTTTGTAACTTTTTTTCCTCAGCCTCAGCCTGAAGTCTCTTATTTTCAGCCTCTATTTCTAGTCTTTTATTGTCAGCTTCTTTTTCAAGTCTTTTATTCTCAGCTTCTCTTTCAAGTCTTTTCTCTTCAGCGTCTCTTTCAAGTCTTTTATTTTCAGCTTCAATCTGTAGTCTTTTCTCTTCAGCTTTTGCTTCTGCTTCTCTTTTTTGTTTTTCCATTTCCATTTGGTATCTCTTTTCATCAACTTGCATCTGCAGTTTTAAATTCTTAGCTTCTATTTTCTTTTGTTCAGTTTGCTCCTTCATTTTCTTTTCCTCCGATTTCAATGCCTTGGCATATTGAATAGTCGCAAATTCTTCTAACTTATCACCAGTCTTCCCAAGCAATTTACCCTGCTCAATAAAGTGCTCAAATGTAGACACGATGAGTAATAATATGAGTCCACAACCTGAAATAATTAATTATCTTATTTCAAATTTAATTATAACAAGTCTTAAATGAAGCACTTGCTTACTCACAACACTATATTATTATCCCAATCTTTGTGGGAAACAAGTCTTAAATCAAAGAACTTGTGTATAGACCTTCTTGAAATATCATCAATCAACTCTTGATTATAGGTGCACTTCCCATTCAATAGTGCACAATACTATTCATCATTTATTTATCATCAGTGTAGTAGTAGTGCATTAGCATAATCCATTATTCAGTTACCATAAGTGTAACCAATGACTATGTAAACACAACTACCATGTAAACATCAACCATGTAAACACTAACAATGTAAACATTAACAATGTAAACAATGACAATGTAAACAATAACAAAGTAAACAATACCAATGTAAACAATAACAAAGGTTTAGCAACAATACGAAAACATTCGCAGAAATCAACAAAAATAAAGCGAAAAGTAAAGAAATATCACAAAAAATGTGATGATATCTGCGACAAGATAATACAAATACAAAACACAACAGTGTATAAACAAAAATGGTGTATGAAACTAAACAATAGGAAAGAGTAGGCTAGCAAATACAAACAAATCAAAACAAAACTATAGAGTGCGAAAATAACGAAAACAATACTAACACATGTCATTACAACTAACAAAAAATAGCAACAAAAGTCGCTTTGCAAATTCCAGTATCGGAAATTTGCACACCCTATAGAAAACGCTCACGATAGACAACCTCTATGACGTGGTATGATCTAAGGGAGACACCGCCCAACCGAGACCCGCAGAAACATAAATATATAAATATAAATATACAAATAACATATAAACATATAACATATAACAATATGACAAAAGAATGAGATGAAACACAGAAGACTCAGTAGAAGTATAAGGGCACAGTTCACGAACAAACAGGCCACTTAACTTATGGATATCCAATCGTCAGCCACAGCAGAAAAAAACAGATGACAGCCAGCGTCCTAAGGGATGGAAATCCAACGATGATGGTACATCTGAACTGCTCCAACTGCCATGACGATGGTACTTGAGCTTCTTAACTGATTCAGTAGTGTTGTTTCGGCACTTGACCTTCTGAATCCTATAGTAAATATGTTTGAATTCGGTACTTGGCCTTCTGAAAACGAACTCGAAACAACCGGCACTTGACCTTCATACAACGACAGCAACTTGGCACCTTGACAGCAGCGACTGGCTTCACTTGAGTTAAAGACAGCAACAGTCTGTGATATCCGGCAATATGTAACAACGCCGGGTACTGTCAAATTTCTTGCTTATGGCAAAAAGATGTAATTTCCACATTTACCGGGCAACGCCGAGTAGTTTCAAAATTCTTTGTTGATGTCTTGTAGTTTGTTGACTTGTAGTATTGAATGTAATGGGTAAGGGACCCCGAGTCTGCTCACCAAATCAATGTTGAGATGTGGTGGGCTTATCGAATGCCTTTGGACTGGCCACCAAATATGTAGAAGGTCCGAATGTTGTGTGATGATATAACTTCTGTTGCCAAGGGCAGGTAGTGCTGGCACTTAAAGTATGGTGTAGACTTAGGACTGGTGTACATGTGTAAAATAGTTGCACAGTCATACAGGTACAGTTCCAACAGGAACGTCACACCAAATCACGACGTATGGAATCAATGAATGTTGTAAAATCCTTGTGACGTTTATATTATTTAATGAAGACGCCACGTTGACGAAAATGCGTAGACATAAACAAGTAGGTACATCATCGATACAATCAACAGTCATTGTTACATCACATAGTTCATACAATACTGGATGATAGACGGCATCATAATAAGGATGAATCATATTTATGTGAATGCATCATAATCAGCCATAGACGTAGTCAGGCAGAAATAAAACTCCATCCCTTTCCGTACTAGCAGCAAAGTAACAAATAGGAGACTAAGTCCAAGTCTCTTTAGTTGACTTCAGTAAGACAGACACATCTTCTTAAGTCCTCAAAATATCCTCCAAGTTCCTTTAGTTATCCAAGATATCAAATCTGGAACAAGCAGTAGAGTTTAGCAGGCAGATAGTTCTTAGGACATGCATCCATCGATGCAGTAACAGTGAACGTGATTCGTGAGCTGACCAAAACTTCTCATAGCGTAGACCCTTCTATAATCGGGCTACAAACAAAATGTCAATCTCGAAAGATATCGATAAGTGTCAAAAAATGTCATTACCTTTACTTCAGGAAATAAACATATAACTCACAGGCTTCCAAGCACTTAGAATCACCACAGATATATCATCTCCAAAGGAACAATATGAATAGGACATTATTTCCTGAACAGTTTAAGCACAGACGCTGGCAAACCAAAATGCGTCTTGCTTATCACGAATCTATCTACCTTCTCAATGTCGGGACGGAACCCGTGCAAAAAGCGATCAAGACCAGACATGCGCAGACAAGCGCGACTCGAACGGTGTTCAGCCAACTTACGAACCAAAGAATATTCTGGAGAACAATCGTACAGATTCGAACCTAATAAGGAAATGAATCTTGAAACATTGCGATTGCCAACTGTTTCTAAGAACTGACGACCTGAGCGCTCCGTATATGGACATGACTCAAAATCGCACGCACAAACTATCGGCAACTATCGTCACACGATTAGACAACTAGTAGAAATAAAAAAGTGACTACAATACATGAGTTATTTCCCATGCATTAGAAAATAAATACGTAGTCGAAAAAACGTTGCAACAATCATCGCAACAGATTGGTGATTATAACGATTTTTGCCAGTCATGACTAGCTAATGCAACAATTGTGTGTGTGTGTGTTTGTGTGTGTGTGTGTGTGTGTCAGGTACTGTTATATCAGCTAACAGATGGCGATTATAACTAGTTTGTCTGACTATGTGCGAGTGAGTCCATGTACTGTTAAGAAAGTTGATAGACAGACAAGCATAACTAATGTGTCTGTGTGTGTGTGTGTGTGTGAAAGAAAGAGAGAAAAAGGGGAGAGCGTCAATGTACTATTACGAAAGCTGATAGACAGATAAGCAATCGTAACTAATTTGTCTGCGTTTGTGTGTGTGAAAGAAAGAAAGAAAAAAAGGAGAAAGAAAGAGAGAGAGTGAGAGAGTCCATGTACTGTTATAAAAGCTGATAGTCAGGCAATCTTAACTAATTTGTCTGTGTGTGCGAAATAGAGAGAGAGAGTGTGTCCATGTACTGTTATGAAGGCTGAAAGACAGGCAATCATTACTAATTTGTCTGAATGTGAAATAGAGAGAGTGTGTGTCCATGTACTGTTATGAAGGCTGATAGACAGGCAATCATAACTAATTTGTCTGTGTGTGTGAAATAGATAGAGAGAGAGTGTATCTCCATGTACTGTTATGAAGGCTGGTAGACAGGCAATCATAACTGATGTGTTTGTGTGTGTGAAAGAACGAACGAACGTTATTTTTCAAAGGGTTGGGAATTGGGCATCCAGGCCCGTCTGACATTCTGCCCTTCCTTTCTCTCACCTTTCATACTGAATTCATTTATTCTCACTTGCATTTTACATTTCAATTTCAAGGAATTCAACGTTGTAAAGTAAAATAAAATAAAATAAAATAGCACATTCTTATTAACATTGACTACGTATACGCATGACATAAAATATGTTGAAAAGTAAAAACATCGTCATTAGAGCCTACAGATGATAATATAAGAAAAAAATAATGCGATTAGGGGGGCATGTAATCAGAACTCATAAAGTATTCGAAAACTCTACGATTGTATGAATAGAAACTGAGGTTGTTTCTTAGGTTATGTGGAAGACAATTCCAAAGATGAACAGCAGAGTACTACGTCTTTCATTGCATTTGAACATTGGCCACAGATATGCTGGAGCATTATGTGACAGGATTTTGTGAACAAATTTAGTTTTGTTAAACAGAAGGCGCTTTCTTACGGGCAGTATTTGGAGATTTTTACTTAGATCTAAAAACTGAGTTAGGCAGTTGTCAGAGGCTAGACGCACTGCACGCTTTTGTGGTGATCGGAGTCTCTTTGTGTTGGACATTGAGCAACCGTCCCAGGTTGTGGAGCAATAGTCAAGGTTTGCTTGTATCTGAGATGTATAGAACAGTTTTCGTGCGTCTTTATCTAGGAAATGTTTGATTTTAGCTAACAGGTAAACTTTCTGTGCCGTTTGCTTGGTCAGTGCATGTACATGTGAGTTCCAATTTAGATGCCTGTCAACGACTATACCTAGAGTTTTATGTTCATTAACGTTTTCAATTAGTGAGGTACCAAAGTAGATCTGAAGTGTTGTTTTTTTCTGAATTTTGTAATTTTTGTCTAGTTGATATTAACATGCATTTTGTTTTAATGATATTTATTAGCATGCGATTTCCGTTGCTCCACTTAATCAGATTATCTGATTACAACATCTATCACTCTTGTAAACAGTACAGTCGTCTGCAAACAGGTCACAGGAGGAGTGCTTGATGTGTAGGGGAAGGTCATTAATGTATATGGCAAAAAGTAGAGGACCAAGTATAGAACCTTGAGGAACGCCTGTATTTATTACGGCTGGGTTTGAATAGGAGTTATTGTAAGAAACTACGTGTTTTCTGTCTGACATGAATGATTTAATTATTGTCACCAGTTGAAAGTTTACTTTTGATGTTTCTAGTTTTCTAATTAAAATAACGTGATCTATCATATCAAATGCTTTTTTAAAGTCTACAAAGATTGCCCCACACATGTTGTCGTTGTTAATATTTAGGTGCCAGTTGTCTACCATAACAGTGTGACATGAATGTTTAGGTCTAAACCCCGATAGACTGTCAATTAGCAAGTCGTTGTTAACTAGGTGTTGTAGTGTTATTTTATGTATGTGTTTTTCCAGTGGTTTGGATAGCGATGATATTAGAGATTGGCCTATAGTTACTAAAGTTACAATTATCGGAGGAACAGGAACCAGGTTTGAAAAGAGGATATACCATAGCGACTTTAAAGTGCGACGGATAGTAACTCTTTGCGATACATAGATTGTATATGTTTGTTAGTGAACCTCTACACCTCACAGTAGAAGAGGAACGACGAAGTAAGTAAGTAAGTATATTATTAAATCACTAAGAACTGGCGCAGCATAGCGCAGTATTCGATTACTGATTCCGTCAAGTTCTGATGAGTTATTCTCTTTAAGGCCTAGAAGATAGTTATACACTTCATTAACTGTCATAAAAGGAATGTCGAATGGGATTGTGTTTGTGCATTTGTTTTGACAGAATGCTGACAGTTGGCCTAGGTCACAAGAGGAATCTGGTATCGTAGATTTAAGACTGGTTATTTCTGCCTGAAAGTAATTGCTGAAGTCTGTACAAGTAAAGGAGGTATTGGAGGTTAACGAGTTGCGAATTTCGTTTGTTTACTACAGTGTTGATTGTTTTCCACATATCTTTACTGTTTGTTTTGTTCTGAACTAAGTTTTTAATGTATGTTTTATTTTCTCTACGTGTTAAATATTGTACCTCGTTTCTTTGTGCTCTGTATGTGTTAAAGTCCTTATTTTTGTGAGCTCGATCTCGCTGCCTCATGGCTTCTAGCACTGCTTGTGTGATCCAAGGAGATTTGATCTGTCGTTTCACGCGAACTTCTTTAGTTGGTGAGTGGTTATCAAACAAATTGACAAAAAGCCTGGGCCGCTGATTCTACATGAAATTAACTTCTGCTTTATACTTCATTAGACACTTATGGATAAAATATATGATAAGCGCTTAAGCGCCCCACGCTTTTTGTCAATTTGATGTTACATTTTTTGACTGCAAGCTATAAACTCCGGAAAAATTATTTGAGGCTTTTTAGTGCATTAAAAGCCTGTGTTTAAAATATTTTTTTTCTATTGCGTGACAACTGTTCTGGTTAAAATGTTATAACCGATTGATCAATGCCTGAAGCATTTCTCTGATTTCTTAAAGGCCGGTAATTATGAAGGCCGGAAATCACATGTCTGTTCCGGGAAAATTATTGTACAGAATGTCACGGTCTTGTTTCACCAGAGACATCTAAAATGTGACTTAATGCTTTACAACTTAAAAGATCCTCTAGAGACAAGCCCAGACTTGGAGGTCAGAGCCACCAAGAAAGAGAGAGTCCATGTGCTGTTATGAAGGCTGATAGACAGGCAGTCATAACTATTTTGTATGGGTGTTTGTGAAAGAAAGAGAGAGAGAGAGATAGTACATGTACTGTTATGAAGTCTGATAGACAGGCAATCACAACTAATTTGTCTGTGTGTGTAAAAGAAAGAAAGAGAGAGAGAGAGAGAGTCCATATACTCTTATGAAAGCTCATAGGCAGGCAATAATAACTATTGTGTCTGTGTGTACGTGTGTGTATAGATAGAGAGAGAGAGCGCTAACATGTACTGTTATTAAAGCTGATAGACTGGCGGTCATAACTAATTTGTCGGTGTGTATGTGTGTGGGAAAGAGAGTGAAAGAGCGAGAGAGAGAGAGAGAGAGAGAGAGAGAGAGAGAGAGCGAGTTCACGTACTGTTATGAAGGCTGGTAAACTAATGGTTACAATTTCTCCACAGAACACAGAAGATTCTACTACTGGAGGAAGCGGAAGCGGCGATGGTGTTATTGTGGACGATGAGGACAGCGGAGAGAATGCCTGGGGACCACCAGAACAACTAGATCTGGGTGAAGGCCAAAGAGTGACCTGTAGCGTCGATCAGGATAATTTTGCTACCATCTCTGTTCCTGATTGCAGCACGACTATCGAGTTTAGAGCGCCTAATGTTGATCTTTCGCAGCAAACCCATATTCCTGGTCTGTCGGTGACCATCAACAAAGATAGTGGTAATTTGTTTTTAAGCATGACTATTTAACTACAAGATATTGGTGAATAGCTATAAGAAACATGTTCCGACCAACATTACGTTAACTGGGCAAACGTTAGAAGAAGTTAACACCTTTAAATATCTCGGGTCCACTATATGTAGTGATGGGAGATCAAGTAAAGAAATCAAGATAAGACTTGAGATGGCCTCAGCTGCCATGACAAGACTGAATGTGATCTGGAAAAGTAACATCAGTTTTCCTGTGAAGATCAAATTATACAAATCACTTGTATTATCTATTCTCTTATATGGGTGTGAGAGCTGGACACTCACTGCAGATACGGAGCGAAGGATTCAGGCTTTCGAGCATAAATGTTATAGAAGAATTTTGCGCATTTGCTATAAAGAGCACAAAACAAATGTCTATGTTAGAGAGAAGATAAACACCTATGCAGGCCACCAAGAACCAATTTTGTCAGTAGTGAAACGTCGAAAGCTTGCCTGGTTTGGGCATGCAACTCGTCATGACTCCCTTTCGAAAATGATCCTCCAGGGAACAGTCGAAGGTAAACGGAGAAGAGGAAGGCAAAAAAAAATCCTGGGCTGATAACATCAAAGAATGGGCAGGACACGGTTTTTCCACACTTGTACGCATTGCTGAGGATAGAGAGCAGTGGAGGACCCTGTCTGCTGATGCTTCCACCATGGCACCCCTACGACCCATGACGGGTTACGGGTTGAGATGAGATGATGATTTAACTACCTTTTTGTGGTTTCTTTTCAGACGTGAAAAATGTTTAGTTGTGATTTAGTCTCTATGTCTTAAACTTTTTCATTAAAGTAGTATTAATTCTTTGTATGTCTTTTATGACAATTAGTGTATCTTATAAAAGCAAGCAGAAAAGAACAGCATGGTGAAATGATGAAGTCAAGGAAACAATACAGATTAAAAAGAAACGTTATTAGACCTGTCTTAAAACCAAAACACAGGACGATTATATTAAATATCGAATAGCAAGAATAGTACCATTGTGATGATTTACCGTGATACAACGTTAAAATATCTCCAAATATAAGGATAAAATGTAGGGATAAAATAATGCGTAAGATACTAGGAGACATGCTCGCCCATGCCCGCATTTCCTACCGCCAGTCAAACTAACTAGTTAGACGTGCAGACGACACGGTTTACCCTTTGTAGACGGGAGGGAAACGGAGATCAAAAAAGGAAAAATATGACTGAACACGTGTTTGAATCTAGCAAGGCTAAAAAGACGCAATTGGTAGTAAAAGAAAAAAAATTCACGTCACTAGTTAACACAATGTAAGGAAATTGACAAAAAAGACCCTGGCTCTTATTCGAAACAGTCATTTCTTGGACGTTTTTCGATACTTGGTCCCTTTATTTGAATTCAGCGGCAAACGCCTTAGAGAAGGTTCTCGAACAAATTTCAAAAAATTAAACTTGAGAAAAAATATGTTTTTTCTTAATAATAGAGTTACGAATATAAAACCTAGCTAGTTTGATAGCCCATCTTGAGCAGAGAACTAATATACTTTAAATTATACAGACGGATAGATAACAAGGAAGATATTGACAAAAGACTGTGTTGTTCATATCAGACTAGCGACTGTACTGTCCATATTTTCACTAAAGTTTCAAAATTACGGCCTTGAGACACGCAAATGCAAAAATCAAGCTGTAATGAAAGAGAGGGGGAAGGTGGAGATATGTGGCTAAAAATAACTTAGGAGGCAGATGTGTGCAGGGTATTGCAAGAAGTTGGTCTAAGAACCAAGCGTGTTTTTTATGAAAAAACAAGTAGAGACAGACGGACCAACAGACAATAATGCACACTTGACTGAGATCTGACTGAAATTTGACTTTTGGTTGTAGATTTGAAAAGTTAGGGGGGAAGTCGGTGATTGGATAAATGTAATCATATTAGCGGGACAGAGATGCGCATTTTTGCCATTTGATACAATACTGTCCAGAGACACAGTCGTTTATTGCCTGTGGTGTTGTTCCTAGAAGATAGTACATACATTTAGAGGGACGCCATCATATAGCCAGCAGCTCAGCTGAGTTTTGCTAGAAATTAACTGTGTTCTCAATTCTGAATTCTGGTAAGAATGAAAGTATTTATTTTGTACATTTTAATATCTCGAGTGATTGATACTGCCATATCATATAAAATGATTACGACAAGTAAGTGCTCGCTCTAGGTCCCAAGCCCAAGTTCAGGGTCTAGAGACAAACAAAAAATATGGACGCCTAACTAAAACTATGGAAGGCGGATCTATTGTTGAGATCAGTGGGAACATATCACCTATCTTATTGAATAAAAGGAAACTATTGAACATATCTCAGATGCAATGCAGTCTTGGGGAACTAGTACTATATGAAAACAACTGGGTAAGATGTGCTGTGTGGTCAGAGAGATCTGACCCATTCTGTGTATTGTTGATGTGTTGTGCTGTGTGTAAGAGTGGTGCAGTAGATAAAGCACTGACACATCGCACAAATTTTGTTTCAGAATTGTGAGTTTCTGTTGTGGCACTAGGGTAGTGCCACATAAGTAATCAAGATTGCACAAGCAGATGTGTGTGCAGCCAAACAGTGTGTCGGTGCAGTCTACCATTGTATTCTAGCTACCGAGAGGAGTGGGCCACCGGAATCCAGCAGTAGATCTTCGCAGACAAGATGAGTGATTAGTGGCCTGCTGAGGATTCACCATACTCCTAAAGATTTATACATATTTCCCCATCACAATATACTGAATCTTGGGAAATAGAACATTTTCTAAAGTTATAAGACAATGGACAAAGCTAGTTCTAGTCACAGAGTGGGTGTGATGACACCACCCCAACAGCACATCCAGTAATAGTTTCCCAGAGACACTATAAATAGAAGTAATATTAAACAGTATTATAAAATACTTATGTACAAACATTCCATTTCATTATGCCATATATTTATGCATTCCATTTATAACTCCATAACATTTCATATGTTCTGACCAACTAAAACATTGGTTCAGAACAAATAAATTTAAAGAAAATTTAATATTTAAACTAAAACAGCCTGAGTTAGTTCAGTGTGTTATAGAATTTTATTAATATTATTACACTTATTAATTATCTGTGTGTGTTTGTATATTCTACTACAACACATTACATTTCAGTACCCTAGATTTTTTTTAACGTAGCTACATTCATAATAGTAAAAAAAGATATGTTTGAGGTCGTAAGTGGTAGTAAGAAGAGCCTTCTGTAATTCCCATCTACATTTATCTCAGGAGCCTTCACAGCTGACCTCATACTTTACACTAAGTAACATCACAACCATACAGTACCATCAAAAACCACTACAAATATTCATGGACAAATATTTAGTGCCAAACAGAAGAAAGACTAGACCGAAAGGATACTTCTATGAACTTCTCAACTCATTTGGTACTCAGAGAAACTCTAAATACGCCCCGAGGGGTGAAGAAGGACCAGAACCCGAGATACTGCTTCATGAAATCAAAGATGTTATACAGAACAGTGCTCGAAAGAAATCGCTAGGCATAAACGAAATAACAACAGAAGCAATTCAAGCGCGACAGAAGTCAAATGGCTGAAATTTTTCTGGTAAAAATCCATAATAATACCAGTCTGGAAAAAGAATGACAATAAAAGAGAGTGTGACACATATAGGGGTATTTCACTACTAAGTCACACAGGAAAAATATATACAAAAATACTTCAGCATAGAAGAAGACCCATCGTTGAACCAGTTGAGAGGCCAATTTGGATTTAGGAAAGGAATGAGATGTACTAATGTTCACTTTAAGACAGTTAAGTGAAAGAACAATCGAATATAACAGTCAACTAAATATACTATTTGTAGAACAGGAAAAGACCTTCAGTAGAGTAAACAGGAATAAACGTTGGTTACTATTAGAAGACTATGCAATACAGAAGCTATTAGATAACGTGACAGTTTTGTGCCATACACGCTAAGATGTAGTGAGAACAACGGATAGTCTCACTGTTGCATTTGACATAACAACAGTAATTCGACATGGCTGTGTGCTATCACCACCACTGTTCAACATGTATATGGACACAATAACTTCAGAAGCAAACCCAAAAGATGAAGTAAACCCAGACAGTTAAAAATATAACCCACCGAATGAGTTACTTTTTAGCAGATGGCCAAAGTCAAATGTAAGAAGACGAAAGAAAATGGCAAAATCATACAAATACACTTAATTCAACATGTGAATGATATAAAATGAAGATCAACACATCAAATGGGTCGGAGTGGCTAAGAGGTATGGCGTTCGCCTCTAATTCTTAAGGTACCGGGTTCAATTCCAGTACTTGGAATATATTTGATGGACATTTTTTTCAGAACCAGTGGATCCTAATGATGTCATACTCCCCCCGATCTCATGGGTAGTGAGATCGCATGCCTAGTCTTCTCGGAAAGGGCGAAAAAATAGTAGGTCCCATGTGCAAGTTGCGCACGTTAAAAATCTTCAGTAGTTGTAAATCGAAAAGAGTAGGCCATACGGCAGCAGCCCTGGCAAAATTTACAAAATTAGGAATCCTACCCACCACGACAATATTTATAGAATGTGTGATTCCTGTAGACACACACACTGGGATCCTTGCCGGGGCTACTGAGTTCGTGCTGAGATCTTCCTTGTATGATATAAGGGAGGAGATCGGAGCACTGATGAAGTTATCCATGTACAATGAAGATGGTCCTTAAAATCAAACCAAACCAAAACATCGAGGTCAAAACCTATACAAATCATAAGATCACCAGGTCTACGTATCAAACATGTCAACAACATCAGACTTAAACAGGCTCCAGCGTTTAAGTACCTAAGTCAGTGGCGTATTCTCTATGTGTGCTGTGCGTGCTGCGCACACCTATGCGCGAAAGAAAATAAAAATTTAATTTATTATTCTATAAAATATTTCTCTTCTAATGTTCAGCTTTCGGACCGCACGCATCAGGATAACGGATTTTCCCGCATAGAATCTACGAGTATAACTAGTTTCAGTTTCACAGACGCGTTTTATAGTGCCGTTTTTATTGGTTGTAGAAATCGCCCGAAGTTTCTGGGTAATTCCGTCACAATGCGTGCTGGTCCTTTCGGATTCACGTCTAAAGACTGGTTTGTGTGAATCCGGGTCATGGCCAGATACGTCAATACAATGCAAACATGCGTGCGGTGGTCTTGCAGCTCTCGAGTTGTAAAAATCGGCTGTGTCCGTCCAGTGTTTTTTGTGATTAATTTTTGTTAGTTGCCGGGAATTCAGATTATTACAGTGACAGTGAGTTTCAAGTTGTAAGTTAATTAGTATTTCGGAGATAATTGACATATACCCCTAATAACTATAGTTGCGTAATTGAATATAGTTGGTTTTTAAATTAAGAGGGGAAGAAGTTAAATAGTAGGCGTACATATTCATTTTAAGTAGCAGCACGCCTAGCTTGCATTACCAGGATACGCCACTGACCTAAGTTCATATTTACAGGATATTGAAGACTTGACAGAGAACTTGAAATAAAATGTCAACAAAGTTAGAGCAGTGTCATGCCAACTGTCACCACTACTCAAATATCAGCATGGAAACTAAACAAGCTGATAAATAGTATATTCTTACCAACATTTTGCTATCGGTGTCAAATATAGTCCCTGACCAATACACCAGTGAGGAAAATCCCATCCTGTGAAATGAGCTGCTTAGAAAAGCTATTAATGTTACCAGGAGAGACAGAATGATACATTATGACAGCAGAAAAATTGTAGGCACTGTATTATTTATTAAGTATATAGAGAGACAGAAAACAAAGTGTTTGGTCTTCTCATAAGAATGGAGCCCGATAAAGTACAACTGCGTACATACAACAGTAGAAGATCTGGTTTCAGGACACAAGGAAGACTAAGTGGCAGATGGATAGACAACATTACAGACATCCTACAACATCACAGACATCCCACAACAACGCGTGCTTACAGTAGATAGTGAGACACACTTGGTTCAAGAACCCAAACGTCAACTCCCCACTTCGCATCACGGCAATAATAGAACGAAGAAGTAAAAGATAGTAAGTGAATCACGTGATAAGATGTCATTATTACTAAAGTAAGGAATGAAAATCGATAATCACAAAGCATTTACTTTGATTCTATTTATCCATTGCTTATTGTTTTAGGATTCCGTTACACGCCCATTGAGGGAAAATGCTGTTAGGCCCATATTTTCTTGACCATCGGCACACGAGGGTTGATGTGGTCAGCATCAAGCCGGCCGCCTTATTGTTTTAACTAACTTTTATTTTTTTGTATATTTTCACCTGTTGACCAACATTCTATATTAATAAATATTGTTATGTATATTTATATAATGTAAAAGAAAATGGATATTGTAATCCAATATCTGTTATCCACTATTTCAAATCTATGGATAACTTATCCATTGTTACTATTTTCAACTTATTCTTTTCATCGACTTCACGTCATCATTATGGACCAATTTATATCAGTCCTATTAGTTGGATTTGATCGATTTATTATTCTGGTTGGTCTGTTTGACAATCGTAGAAAGAACAGTTGCGATGATCCAGACCTTGAGTAAAATATTAATTCTTCATTTACATGTGTCAGTTGCTTTCCCTAGAGTCTCTTCTATAATCTTACCCCAGGAATTGTATTCTTCTTGAACGAGCCAAAACTTGTGTTAAGCGAAATTTATGGAGAAATTATTTAATTATCCACTCACTATCATATTATAATCCATCATTTTTTGTTTCTGACACCTTCTTTTATTCATCCCAGCCCCCACGGGTGCTTGCGTAGAATAGAAGGACTGAAATGGTATAACAAAGTCACAAATGTGGAATTTCTTCTTCTTCTTCCTCGTTCGCCCTGTAAAGGACGGTGGTTGCGTTGTGTCTGTTTGCGCCTAAGCTGTGATATCTGCACCTTTCGGTCGACACATCCGACTTCTGCACGGCATTTTTTAGGGACCGGGTTTGCCTTCCCATTTCGATCCGTACTCGCTCAGCCAGACTGCACTGCTGCAGACTGTTTCCAGGACCACCACGTGGAGGTGGAGTACGGTCTTTACCAGCTCTGGTTCGCTGGTCCTGATGCAAGCAGAACCAGACAAGTGTCAGTGGAACAAGAGTTGAGAAGACGATGGATAGGACACACATTGAGGAAACCTGTTGATAGCATTACAATGCAATCCTTGTTATAGAATCCACAGGGAAAGAAAGGCAGAGGTATGCCAAAAACACATGGAGAAGAGAACTGGATACAGAGATGAAAATGATGATGAAAACATGGAAAGAACTTCAGTGGATGGCACCGGACAGGAAGACTTGGCACGTGTTTGTTGAAGGCCTATGCTCCTCGGGGAGCTAAAGGGTATTGGTAAATAAATTTGACCTGACCTAGATTTGGTCAATTTATATAATTTAAATAGGAAATTGGATAAAAAATATGCGTCGACATCTTTAAAAAACCACATTCATATCATAATTAAAGGAGAAAAATGTGTTGAAAAACTTACCTTTTAGCAAAAAATCAAATTTTCACGGTAATTCGTTATCAGAAGAAATTTTATATACCGGCAAGCAAGTACATCAGGAAAGTTTCAACTGCAAAAATTGCGGTTACAGTCTGCGACGCTTGGGTGCGCGATGGACATCTAGTGAAAAAAACTTGTTTATTTCGTAATCGAAAATTCTGTAATCGGTTATGAATCCAAAAATAGAAATAAGGGAAAGCGTTTCTCTTGTCTTTAAAATAATAAAAATGTGACTATCTTTAAAGGACCCCCTCCCCCCACACCCAAAAGTTTTATCCACGAAAAGTGTATGTCAAAAGGTGGTTTTAGTGCACGGACACTAAGTGTTAAGTAGCCGAGGGCCAAGAGCCGAAAGATGGCTCAAACAGTCGCATGTGGCTCGCGAGCCGCAGGTTGTCTACCCCTGCACTACGGCATTTGACAAAGTGAAACATGAGGAACGAGAAGAAAGAAGACATCAAATTAAGCTGGGAGAGCAGGTCGACAACTTTAAATACCGCGGAGCTATTATAGACCGAAAGGGAGGCATCAAATAAGAGTTGGTCACTCGAAAAGCAGCAGCTGGGCGAATTTTTCAGGCCATAAATCGAGGATTCCTCAGCAAGAGAGAGGTTGATAAGAAAACGAAGATGGCTGTACACCGCACCACCTATGTCCCAGTCTTGACATATGGATGCGAGTCATGGGCAAAGACTACAACCCACAAAAGCTAGATCCAAACCTCAGAAATGAGGTATCTGAGGAAGGTGGTTGAAGTAACAAGAAGAGACATGGTCCGCAACCAGACGATACGACAGGGCCTAAAATCCCACCCCCTGCAGACCCAATTAGAACAGTCCCAACTAAGATGGTTTGGCCATGTCTGCAGAATGGGAGAAGATCGGCTACCACGACAAGCATGGGAAACAAAGCGCCAGGGATCCAGACCCCCAGGACGACCCAGAGTCCGCTGGGAGGACAACATTAGACAATCTTTGAAGGACCGAGGACTAGAATGGAACCAGGCCAGGAGGAAGACAGCCGATAGGATAGTCTGGCGCTCTCTCTTCCAAACCTCTACACCTCACGGTAGAAGAGGAACGACTAAGTAAGTAAGAAACATGAGGAAATTATCAAAATGTTAGAAAGCATCAACATTGATGGAAAAGACTTGAGGATAATAAAGAACATCTATTGGCAACAAACAGCAGCTTTAAGGAAAAAGGAACGTTTCAGCAAGTAAAAAGGGGCGTCATTCAGGGATGTGTGCTGTCACCGGATCTGTTCAATCTGTACAGTGAAAATATATTGAGATCTCTAGAGGACATGCCAGGAATATCATTCGGCGGACACAATATAAACAACTTGAGATACGCTGATGTTACAGTCTTAATAGCAAAAAGTGAAAAGAAGCTGCAGGAAATGGTTGATACAATAGTGATAGAAAGTGAAAATAAAGGCCTTAGCCTTAATAGAAAAAAGACAGAAGTAATGGTCGTCTCAAAGAAAAGGGCTTCCCCAGGATGCACTATCAAAGTAAATGGAACCATTTTAAAATAAGTCAATAAATTCAAATTTCTGGGCACATTAATAACAACGGATGGAAGATGCATCGCAGAAGTGAAGAGCAGAATAGCTCAGGCAAAAGTAGTATTCTTAAAATGAAGAGTATTTTATGCAACAATTCTTTGTCATTGGAAGTAAAAAAGAGAGTTCTTCATTGTTATATAGAACCAATCTTGACATATGGGAGTGAGTCATGGACAATTATTAAACAAATAGGGAAGGCACTAGAGGCCACATAGGTGTGGTTTTAATAGAAGAATGTTAAAAATACCATAGACAGCCAAAAAGAGTAATGAGGATGTCCTGAAAGAGGCCAATGCGCAAAGGAAACTTGTTACACAGAAAGAAGTAATCCACTTTTTGTGGGCATGTTATGAAAAGAGGAAAGCTGTAATATATCGTAACAACCGGTACGTCTGAAGGAAAAAAGAGAAATGGGAAGACAAAGAGAGCAAATACTGGACCGTTGGACATCGTGGCATGTAAAGAAGTCAACAGCAGAACTGATAAATTGTACTGGAGACAGGAAGTTGTCGAACGGTACTTGAAGAAGAAGTAGAAAATGACCAATAAATTAACGTTACAACGAGAGCTAAAACTGCAGCCATCTATGAGTTCAAAGGTTAAACTAAATGGATTTCATGCTGAACTGTTATATTATTGTCCTAGCATTTTATGTAATAAAAGAACGGTTAATTTTCTTTGCCGTGACCTTGCTTAATAAAAATTAATTTAAATAGGAGTGAAAAGATAATGAATTAAAAATAGGTCGCGACTTATCAATCACACGCTGTAGATCTGGCATACTTTCAGGGCAGACCCAGTTCATCAGTCCTTTCACATACTTGGCGGAAACACCTTCTGAGTCTATACTGGGAAGCATTGCCATTCTCAAAAACCTGAGGTCGGAGCTGGAAGTGTTAAATCGTGCCATGGAATATGCGGCAAAGCAATACAGGTAAATCTGTTATTTATGGTTTTCATTTTCCATTACTTCATCATCAACATCATCATCATCATCAGCTCTCCAAGGAGCATAGACCTTCAACAAACTTATACCAATATTTCCTGTCCTGTGTCACCAAGTCAAGGTCTTTCCGTGATGTCTTCATCTCCTTCATGCCTTTCTCCAGTTATTTTCTCCAAGTATAATTCTATCTTCCTATCGGCCCCTACCTCTCTTACCCTAAGGGATCCCAGAACAATGATTGCTTTGTAATGCTATCAACAGGTTTCCCCTATCCGTCTCCAGGGTCCTCTTCTGATCTCTTGGAAAATAAAGTTCGTTCGTTCGTTCGTTCTTGTTTCACTGGGAAACTTGTCCTTACTTATCCATCTATAATTCTGTATATTCCCCCAGTTTTCAACCTTCTTTTCCAGATAAGATGACAGCTGGAATATGTCGCAACAACAAGACAGACTGCAAGAAACAGAGATTGAGGACAACAACAAGAGGACAACAACAAGAGGACAACAACGAGGACAACAACAAGAGGACAACAACAAGAGGACAACAACAAGAGGACAACAACAAGACAGACTGCAAGAAAAAGGAGATTGAGGACAACAACGAAAGAAGACATTGGACAGTTTGACAATATGGCATGGAAAGAAGCCAACATCGGAATTGAAAAATAGTATTTGAAGCAGGAAGTTGTGAGGACACATGATCACCTAGGTCTTCAGGCTTAGTACTTGAAGATTATCCAGCACACGTCTCTCTGGTGACTCATACTTATCTTCTTCTTCTTTGATCCTTGTCAAACCAGTACGTGGCCATCATGCCTGGTGGCGTCTTGTAGGGCAGCAACAAACTGTTTCCACTTTGTTCGGTCGGCTGCCATCCTTCGTACCGCGCCCAAGCTCTGGTTCATTCTTTGCATCTCGGCCTGCACAGTTCTCCGCCAAGTTGTTTTTTGGTCGGCCTCTCTGTCGCTTTTCTTCAGGGGTCACACGTATAAATGTACCTAATTATGTGTCTGTCTATCTATTTATATATCTATCGATCTGTCTCTCTGTCCGTCCGTCTGCCTGGCCGTGTGTCGATCTGTTTGCTTGTCTGTTTGTAAGAGAATGCAGTAGACCTGAGGAGATATTTATGACAAATATATATTTGTGCACTGGAGGATGTTCAGTTCTAATAGCATTGATACTTTCAAATGTTAGCTTAGAAGGAAACTAAAAGGCATGAAAACATCAAAGAAAGGTAGAAACACAATAACTAAATAAGTGTTGATCTTGCCAAAACAGAGATACGAGTTATAAGACTAATAATAGAGGAATGGGCAGTAGCAAATCCATTACTCCCTCGTATCTAAAGAAACATAATTTAATGGTTATTTTTATTGCAATAACTTCTGTACCCTTTTATCTATGTCATCAAGTACGCCAGAAGGAGATGAATGTG
Organism: Oreohelix idahoensis; assembly: GCA_024509875.1. NCBI lineage: Eukaryota > Metazoa > Mollusca > Gastropoda > Stylommatophora > Oreohelicidae > Oreohelix > Oreohelix idahoensis. The sequence continues at coordinate 375,550 of JAMPIV010000840.1, read as the reverse complement.
AGGACACAGCCTTTATTTACAGATCGTATTGTGATACTGAACTAAAGAAAACAACGGCCTTAAACGCTTGCTTCTATTACTTAGAAGATCCAAAGTTAATTTCATGCATGGATCCACCAGAAGGTAATTATATTTATACAAATAAGATCCCACAAGATGCTCAAACTGTCTAGCGTTTGAGATTGTGTGTTTGTTTCTTGCTTACTCATCATACACTACATAAACTACGTAGGAACGAAGGGTGACTATCGCCAATGTGACGGTATTGCCTCCCCTGCTTTGCAGGAGTGGTCCAACAGTGGCCAAAACTCAAGGGTATCTATTATAGGCTTCAATGGAGTCTATCTTTACACAAGATTACTCTTGGCAGAAATGTAGAAAGAAGAGTAGTAAAGCTTCTATCACATGGGAGTCTTCACGAGATATTCAGATAAGCGAAAACAATGCTGGCTGTTCCTGAGCGCGTTAATTCTGTAATCTGCCGAAACCTTTTATGAAGAATTTACGCAACGGTTTATTCTAGCTCGTTAAGCCCCCACCCCTGAGTTACTCAGTGGAATTATCATTATAATATAGCTCTGTTTAGAGTGTGTGTTTAGTAACTTTGACTGAGACAAACATGTAGTACATTTAAAATGATTGAATCGACGTTAAATTGGTATAATTACAAGTAACAAAATTTAATAATCACTTTAAGTTTAACAGTTTAAAAGAAAGGAATAATAGTTAATTATAAAATAAAGTTTTCATCACTCGTGTGATGGTTTTTGATAAGAGGTTCAAGTGGCAGCATATAGGTTAACTTAGCTGCCAATGATGATTCTAATCCTCCTTATGGGTTGGTTCTTTTCATTCTGCTCGCGCTCGTCTCTGGTCAAAGTTCAGACGCCACACGTTTCCAGAACGTCAAGGAGTAACGGCCAAGCTAGTTCTGCGTCTGTCTATAAGACCCTCTTATGATGGCGTCTCGCACAACGTCAGTCCACTTCTACCTTCACTTGGTTCTAGAGATAGTACTTTCTGCTGGTAACACCAATAACTGGTAATCTTGGCTACAGACTTGTTGCTCAGATGAATAAAAGAGACGAGTCGGTCTCTTACACGCGTCTGGGGGTCTTTAATTTTACGATAGATTCCCTCTCTGATTCCGTGTGTTTCTTCAGTATTCCTTAATCCTGGTTTTCCTTGTTACAATGCTAGAGATTTCCTGGGCTGTTTTTTGTAAATCCTTTTGGAATACTCTGATAAAAGGTCCAGTCCGATAAAAAGAATTGTGAATCTAGTCTTCAATCTGGCGAGGTCTGATGTTGTCTTGGCGAGCGTGAAATTCACAGTGAAATAAAACTGCGAAAATGGTCAGACTATATTCCTATCTTCCCAAGTCTTCGTTTGTTATGGAGTTAAATAAACGCTCCAATCATATTCAAATAGGTCGGGTGTGATACTTTCAAAATATTTCCGACATGGACAAATTTTGCAAACGTCACGTCTCCCATATATGGTAATATGATGTCCGATGCCCTTGTGTACAAACTTCCAAACACACCTCTGTCCATTACAATATTGTGACCGTGTTTTTCTGGCCCAAATCTGGTTCTATTCAGCACTCCTGCCCAACACAATCTTGGACAAACAAGCACCGTCGCTTGAAAAGATGGTCAGACAGATTATGCGATAAAATATTGTCGCTGACAGTCTAATAACCTGGCGTAACTTACCACGTCTTCGTGAAGCGTGAATGCGACACAATAAGATAAGAATTACTCCCGTAGCAACTACTGCCATAGGGGAGTGGCGTGTGAGAGACTTTCCTCATGCTACGTCCAGCATAAAGAGTAAAATGTATGAAAGGGAAAAATTAAATGCCAAATAAAAGCGATCGGAGAGAAAAATGAAGAAGACGAAATGATACTGCCGTAGGGCTGGAGGTGTGAGAGATCACACAAAATGACAGGGACAGACATTTCGTCACAGCCAACCCAGGGAGCCATACATCGCAGGTTGTGAGAATCCCCCAAAAGGGATGGATAGCTCCTGAATATGGGTTAACCTAAAAAAGTTACCGAGGACCACGTGGTATCAGCCTTAGAAAGCTATGTGGAATAGTAAGTAGCACCGCTATCTCTATCAAAAAACATCAATGCATAATGCAATAATTGTCAGGCAAGCGAGATGAGTCTTAAAAATTCCCCAGCACCCTCTGCCTTACAGGTAGGAATTACTGGAAATACTATCGGGGACACCTATAAAAAATAAATCTCAGTATGCAGTAAAAAACCACTGGTAACCCTCAAGAGCTCTTGTATTCCAAGGAGTGTTCCCAGAAATATTTATGTCTCAAAACATATCTGCACACAATGACACATAGGAAGATGACGATGGCGATGGATAGGACCCACATTGAGGAAACCAGTTGATAGTATTACAAGGCAATCCTTATTTTGTAATTACAAGGAAGAGGCAGACCCGACAAACACACGAAGAAGAGAACTGGAAACAGATATCACAATGATGAGGAAGACATAGGAAGAATTTAAGCGGATGGTACGTGACATTAGAACTTGGCGCGTTTTTATTGAAGGCCTATGCTCTGTCATAAGAGGTTTTGATGTTACTAAATGTATAGGCTATCATGGACAAATAGGTGTATCAGAGGATACCAGGAAAGTGCCAGATAAGACACTGGTCTTATAAGTAATGCCCCCTTCTCTGAAAAGAGCAAGGGTGTATAGACAATCAAGATGGGGTCAAGCTATGTAAGTTCTCAGAGTAGATGATGATGATCTCTGAGTCCCTAACCGCTACCTCTACTGATCCCAAATGATTTAGCTACGGGTCTAGGGGAAATGTATTTACTTTATTTAATGATTAATCTCAAACAGACTTCAACTTAATAAAATTAATTAAGCAAGGCTGTATGAAAGTTTATGTACAATTTAATTTTCTTGAACCTCAATCTTTTGGGTCAGGAATTATCAAAATCAAGAAAGGTTATTTACGAGTACATAATGAAATAAATAATTTGGAAACTCTGGTCCATGTCTTCTAAAGGGTCACTGGAATGACTACACGTACTGTTACTGTTCTTAATATTTCTACTGCTACCAGTCTTACACTGCAAGGTCTACTACTTTCATCATCCCACAGTGGTTAAGTTTTATTGAATGAATGAGGTTGGATGAATCGCCATTGCCTTTCTAAAGGACTTATCTTCAGAATGTTGCTGCTTCAGTTCTTTGAATAGTAGTCAGGATCACCAACTCTGTGACTCCTGGCTGAGAAGATGGGGTCTATCTCCAGTCTTTAGATGGAGCTCTCAACTCCCACCCGCTCTTCTTCTCAAGAAATTGCAGCCACGAGGAAAATTCGTGATATAACCTGGAATAGAAGGACAATCCATTCCCTGTAGAGATCTGCCTCAATTAATTCACCCCTAACAATATTAAAACTTACCATGGTCAGGCACTTGTGCTAACAAGTTGCACAAGACCTTGAATACCGTTGTCTACCATCAGTTTTCATGCCATAACTCTTTCTCTGGGTTCATCAAGGCTTGGGTATCTCGTCCATGTTTGGCTTCCATACAATAATCATGGCAAGTACAATACAGCATGTGACCTGTTGATTACTTCATTCTAACCTTCCCTAGATGTTTATTACATAAACTATGAACAGGGTGTCCCTCCAGAAGAAAATACTAAATTAAATGGCTTCTAACACTCACTGTCATAAATTTGCAAACACTATACACCAATTTTTCAAGTCGAACAAGTCTGCTACTACACACATTCCTACGTACGTCAGCGTGACCCAACACATCTCATCGTCAGTTACACTTTCGAACAAATATGGCACACATAGTCTGTTTACTTTACAGGTCAATTCTTTAACAAAGTATGCAAATAAAATTATCAATCTTACCCTCAGGTAAATAAGTTCACACACACTCAACCTGACTGGATGTAAAGGGGTTCTTAGCCCGCGCTACCAGTCCAACCGGCAAAGGCTGGGTCTACAGTCTTTTTGTATACGTCAGCTCAGTGTGATTTTTATGATTTCAATGGCCGAAAACTACAAAAGTTTGTTACTATTTATAGCAATATACCCGGCCAATCAGAGAGAAGTCAAAAAGTTAATTTTTGATTCTAGTATTCATGCGATTCTAAGCGTGTCTGTATGATCTGACTAAATTTGAACATTTTATATTTCAGTTATATGTAGACCGATTTTATTTATCAAAAGTGATAATTAAACGGCCAATTTTTCTCTATCGTTCTATATAGTTTTCCTTTAGTTATTCCTTTGCATTCAAATGTGGGTAATTTTTTTTTGTAATTAAATTGGGCCTTACCCTGATGTGAAAATCTCACTAAATTAAATTTTCTACTACCATAAAAATTTTTTTATGAGGGAATCTTTATGTGTATATGTTAAGCAATTTCAGCGCTATAATTTGAGATATCCCTTTCATTTTAAGTATCTTTAGTTATTAAGAAATAAATTATCTACGTTCGGTCAAAAACACAAAATAGGCATTTATTTCGCGTCAACCAAAATTTTCTTACCACTACAAAATATGGAAACGATTTGATTGGTTGTTAAATTTTGTACTATGCTCTTCGATAATTTTTGGGGTGGGCGGTAACTTTTTACTTGTTTCTTATAAAAATTCAAATACCCTAGATAAATTGATGGCAGTAAATTTGACTTGCCCCTCAGAAAAATTTCAAATACTGTAGTTATTTATAGATTTAAAAATACGATAGCTAGTTTGTTTTGAGCGCGGAATTTTAGCGTGTTGTCATACGGATTCACTTCACTACATATCTCCCCCGTTAGAAAAGCGTGAACCACTAGTGCAGCTTTCATATCTGTATACAATCACGTTCAAATAGACTCCACTATGCCTTAGTGTGATTCTGGATTCCTGCAGGTGGGTGCCTGCTCAAGAAATCTGCCCCAATGTTCTGCGATCCAGGAATGTACTCAATGGTAAACGAGTAAGGTTGTATGAGAAGAGACCACCTTAACAATCGTGCATTACCATGTTTTGCCTGGGCCAGAAAAACCAGTGGCTGATGATCGCTTTGTTCCACGAATTGCCTACCATACAGATAGATATGGAATTTCTTTATTGCCCAGACTAAGGCTAAACACTCTTTTTCTATTGTGGAGTAATTTTTTTCCGCTTTGTTCAATTTGCGGCTGGCATAAGCAACTGAGTTAAATTCTCCGTCTGTTGTTGAGGACCTTTGTAACAACGTGGCTCCCAATCCCACATTACTATCGTCCGTTCTCACCACAAATTCCTGACTCAAATCAGGTAACTTCAATATGGGCCTACTGGTGAGTTTCTGTTTCAGCTCATTATATGCCAGCTCACATTCTGCTGACCATTCTATTTTGTCTGGTTTTCCCTTACGAGTTAGATCTGTGAGAGGAGCACACACCGAGTTAAAATTCTGGATATATTTTTGGTAAAACCCACAAAGTGAGACAAAGGACCTCACATCTTTCTTAGTCTGTGGTCGGGGTGCTCTCTGTAATTTTTCTAAGTTCTTAGGATCAGGGGTCATGCTACCCTGATGTACAGTGTGTCCCAGGAACTCCAATTCCTTACATCCAATACAACATTTGGTGGGCCTAGCAGTTAAATTTGCCTCTCTGAGTCTGTCAAGTAACATATTTAGAGAGTCTAAATGTTCCTCAAATGTTTCAGTGGCAATGAGGATGTCATCTATGAAATTAGTAATACATGGATTTTTCAGGGGATCCAAGAGTTTTCTCATCATTCTAGAAAACACACTCGGAGCATTCTTCAAACCAAAAGTCAACATATTGAACTCTTAATGCCCATCCGAGGTACTGAAGGCCAGATAAGGTCGAATCTCAGGCTTCACTGGAATCTGATAATATCCCTTACTGAGATCTACTTTTGAAAAATACTTTGCCTTATTCAACCTGGCAAACAGTTGATTAGTATCAGGTAATGGATCCACCTGACTTTCTGTGACAGCATTCAGTTTCCTATAATCAATGCACAGTCTATGTTTCCCAGAGGGTTTCTTCAACAATACCACACTGGAGCTATAAGGAGATTCACTGTGAGAAATAATTCCTTCCTGTAATAGATATTCTATCTCTCCTTTTAAAGCTGGCTCTTTAGCGAATGTGATAGTATAGGCTCTCATACAGATGGGTGTTGGGTCTAGCAATTTCATATCATGCTCCAACAAGTTGGTGTGCCCCGGTCTGTCCGTTAACACGTCTGTATGATTCTCCAGAACCTTCTGAATCTTCTCCCTCTGCCCTTTTGTCAGGTGATTGCTGACTTTTACCTGTGCAGGAGTTTCGCAGGGTTTCAGTGGGTATTCATATGAGGTGAGAGGTTCATTTTTCATTTCAGTGGCTATGGCCAAGGTCATTAAATGTGCCCCTTCCAAAACTCTTCTACCATGGTATTTCTTGACGAGGTTCACATGATACACTTTTTCCTTTCCCTTTTTGTCTTTCTTGTAATTAGTTCTAGATACCTTTTCCAGAACTGTGTATGGACCCTGCCATCCTATCTGAAGTTTGTTGCTGCTGCCGGGTAACAGAAGAAGCACTTTCTCCCCCACAGCAAGCTCCCTATCCTTCGCTTTCCTGTTATAATACTCAGCATGCTTCTTTCTGGCTTTTCTCAAATTATCATTTGCTAGTTTCCAGCCAGTTTTTAACCCAGAGGTAAACTCATTCACATACTGATATGATGAGGTTACAGTCTCTTCTGCTTTCTCATCTGTCCATATCCTCAATAAGGCTTCCAATGGACCTTTAATGGGCCGGCCAAATAACAAGGTTACCGGTGCCATTCCTGTTGAATTATGGGGAACTTCCCGATAAGCGAATAAGGCCGCGGGTAAGTATTGATCCCATGTGTCAGGTTTTTCATAATCCAGCTTTCTCAGGATAGAAATGAGTGTCCCGTTGAACCTTTCCACTTGCCCGTTCCCTTGGGCGTGATACGAACTACAGTGAAAGTGCCTGGCTTGAAAGATCCTGAAAACTTCCTCAGTTAGTTTCCCCTTGAACTGTGATCCATTATCAGTCAATATCTGGTGGGGAAATCCTAACCTTGTGAATATTGTAAGTAACGTCTCTGCCACATGTTTAGAGTCGATTGATGACATAGCTACTGCTTCTCCCCACATAGAACAAGTGTCCACCAGAGTAAGAATGTAACTGTTTCTCCTGTTGGTTCGTGTGAGAGGTCCAACAATATCCACTGCAACTCTCTCAAAAGGGGTTCCCATGATTGGCATTTCACCAAGAGTTGCAGGTGCAGTCCAATGTTTTGGAGCTACCCTTTAACATTCTGGGCAGGATTTTACATATCTTTTTATATCTTCAGTTATTCCTGGCCAGAAGTAGTGACAAGCTATACGTTGTCCTGTGGCGCTAATCCCCATATGACCACTGAAGGGGATAGCATGCCCTAACTCCATCACCTTTTCCCTATATGAAGATGGAAGAACTAGTTGTCCATGACCATTGGATCCTGTTCCAGCCTTCCTATACATCAACTTATTCTTCATATAAAATTCTCCTTTGTTTGGAGGGGTGTGGCTTTTTGGTAGTTTTCTGAAGCACGGCTTTAATGACTTATCCTCAGCCTGTGCCTTCCTCATCTCCTCTGGATGAGTATTTATTGGGTTATCTTCCTCCTTCCTTGACTGTGACCTGGTCTGTACTGCTGCCATGATCACTGGTCTTTTGGGACTTCCCAAAAAGACATATCGACACCCCAATATCAGAGGGTAGATTGGTTCATTTATCACTGCTGCTCTAATCACTCCTTCCACATAGCGAGTTTTTACATTTATTCTTGCAATGGGAAGTGTCATGGTTGTTCCGTCCTTAGTTGCCCCTTGTATCGCCACTGATTCTGTGGTATATGGATCTGGGTGCACTAGGTTAGAACACACAACGGAGTCAAAATCCAATCCAGTATCATAAAGGCACTTGATAGTGGCCCCATTACATACTACTTCTTCACATACAGGGGGATGATGAGGTTCTTGCTGTCCTGTAGACAGTTCTTTCTTTCCCTTGTTTCCTGTTTTAAGGCATGCAGCGAAATTTGGAGGGTTTCTCTTCCTACAGTCTTTTGTATGATTATTATTTAACTTACACATTTTACACCATTTTCCTTCTGGTCTGTATGGTTTCTTTTCATTTACCTGAGGGTTTCTGTCTCTAGGATCAAATCTAGGCCTATCATTACTTTGTTTAAATCTATGTGGTTGATCCCTATTGTCAAACTTATTCTGATTTTGTGTGGTTTTGTTACTATCTGCTTGTTTCTGTTTTACACAGCTACTTCTGGCTGGGCTGACTGATACCTCTCAGCAACATTGATAATCTCCCCCAATCTCTCGGCACCTTGTTCCATGAGAAATTTTCTCAAGTCTGGAGCCATGGACTCTCTTAACTGCTCCATCATGACCATTTCTTTCAGGTCTTGGGTTTTCCCCAGAGCAGTCCATTTCTCCAAGTAGGTTTCTAGTCTTGCCGAGAATTGGTGGTATGTTTCTCCAGACATCAGCTTACTATTTCTAAATGTCTTTCTATAAAATTCAGCATTCTTCTCATATCTAACTAACAATGCTCGTTTTAGGAGGTCATAGTTTTCTTGATCTTCTCTACTTAATTTGGAGAAAACTTCATACGAAGTTCCCCTCAACCCTTGTGATAGTTTTAGGCTCCACTTTTCTTTCTCTAGCCCATAGTTAGTAGCTAGTCTCTCATATCTATTGAGGAATGACTCAATGTCATCGTCTTTCTCTACAAATGGGTCTAAGTGGAAATTCATGGCTGAATTTGAGGCACCCTGAATTACACTAGAGTCAGAGGTAGTTGGGCTGCTTCATTTATCTATAACATGTCCTTGAAGTTCTATTTCTTTTAGTCTTAACTCATGTTCTCTTTGCAAACGCCTTTCCTCTGCCTCCATCTGCCTAGCCTCCTTTTCAGCCTCCATCTGCAATCTTTTTGCCTCATTTTCAGCCTCCATCTACCTAGCCTCCTTTTCAGCCTCCATCTGTAATCTTTTAGCCTCCATTTCAGCCTCCATCTGCCTAGCCTCCTTTTCAGCCTCTAACTGTAATCTTTTTCCTCAACCTCCATCTGCAATCTCTTTGCCTCAGCCTCTCTCTCAGCCTCTACCCTCCTAGTCTCCCTGTCAGCCTCTAATTGTAATCTTTTCTCTTCAGCTAACCTCCTATCTTCTCTATCTATAAATTTATCACATTCAGAAGTAACGTACTGAATCATCGCGTCCCCACTCAGGCCAAAGTCCTTTGCCGCCTGCACTGTATCAGATCTAAATTATGCCAAGTCTGCCATTCTCCTTCACTCTTTCACAAATTATTAACAACTTATATTATAAATTATCAAATAGTAACTAATTTACTTAACTATAGTCAATGACGGCTCATCCAATTCACCACAAGTTGTGTAATTTTATTAGCTTTATTATTCCCTACAGTAAGAGCCCCAGGGTATGGTGGAAAAATCCCGGACATGACACCACTATGTCACAAGAGGTTTTGATGTTACTAAATGTATAGGCTATCCTGGACAAATAGGTGTATCAGAGGATACCAGGATAGTGCCAGATAAGAGACTGGTCTTATAAGTAATGCCCCCTTCTCTGAAAAGAGCAAGGGTGTATAGACAATCAAGATGGGGTCAAGCTATGTAAGTTCTCAGAATAGATGATGATGATCTCTGAGTCCCTAACCGCTACCTCTACTGATCCCAAATGATTTAGCTACGGGTCTAGGGGAAATGTATTTACTTTATTTAATGATTAATCTCAAACAGACTTCAACTTAATAAAATTAATTAAGCAAGGCTGTATGAAAGTTTATGTACAATTTAATTTTCTTGAACCTCAATCTTTTGGGTCAGGAATTATCAAAATCAAGAAAGGTTATTTACGAGTACATAATGAAATAAATAATTTGGAAACTCTGGTCCATGTCTTTTAAAGGGTCACTGGAATGACCACACGTACTGTTACTGTCCTTAATATTTCTACTGCTACCAGTCTTACACTGCAAGGTCTACTACTTTCATCATCCCACAGTGGTTAAGTTTTATTGGGGGAATGAGGTTGGATGAATCGCCATTGCCTTTCTAAAGGACTTATCTTCAGAATGTTGCTGCTTCAGTTCTTTGAATAGTAGTCAGGATCACCAGCTCTGTGACTCCTGGCTGAGAAGATGGGGTCTATCTCCAGTCTTTAGATGGAGCTCTCAACTCCCACCCGCTCTTCTTCTCAAGAAATTGCAGCCACGAGGTAAATTCGTGATATAACCTGGAATAGAAGGACAATGCATTTCTGTAGAGATCTGCCTCAATTAATTCACCCCTAACAATATTAAAACTTACCATGGTCAGGCATTTGTGCTAACAAGTTGCACAAGACCTTGAATACCGTTGTCTATCATCAGTTTTCATGCCATAACTCTTTCTCTGGGTTCATCAAGGCTTGGGTACCTCGTCCATGTTTGGCTTCCATACAATAATCATGGCAAGTACAATACAGCATGTGACCTGTTGATTACTTCATTCTAACCTTCCCTAGATGTTTATTACATGAACTATGAACAGGGTGTCACTCCAGAAGAAAATACTAAATTAAATGGCTTCTAACACTCACTGTCGTAAATTTGCAAACACTATACACCAATTTTTCAAGTCGAACAAGTCTGCTACTACACACATTCCTACGTAGGTCAGCGTGACCCAACACATCTCATCGTCAGTTACACTTTCGAACAAATATGGCACACATAGTCTGTTTACTTTACAGGTCAATTCTTTAACAAAGTATGCAAATAAAATTATCAATCTTACCCTCAAGTAAATAAGTTCACACACACTCAACCTGACTGGCTGTAAAGGGGTTCTTAGCCCGCGCTACCAGTCCAACCGGCAAAGGCTGGGTCTACAGTCTTTTTGTATACGTCAGCTCAGTGTGATTTTTATGATTTCAATGGCCGAAAACTACAAAAGTTTGTTACTATTTATAGCAATATACCCGGCCAATCAGAGAGAAGTCAAAAAGTTAATTTTTGATTCTAGTATTCATGCGATTCTAAGCGTGTCTGTATGATCTGACTAAATTTGAACATTTTATATTTCAGTTATATGTAGACCGATTTTATTTATCAAAAGTGATAATTAAACGGCCAATTTTTCTCTATCGTTTGTATAGTTTTCCTTTAGTTATTCCTTTGCATTCAAATGTGGGTAATTTTTTTGTAATTAAATTGGGCCTTACCCTGATGTGAAAATCTCACTAAATTAAATTTTCTACTACCATAAAAATTTTTTTATGAGGGAATCTTTATGTGTATGTGACTGTGTGGGTGGTTCTATTAGGTCACAATGCTATCTATAACTATTACTACTAGGTGTCTGAGGCAGGCCTAGTTATTAATCTATGTGGTCAAATTCCTTCCTTGACCTATCTCCCAAGTAGAGCTATCTCTTTAACTGGCTCCTTTTGCCAGAGATGGTGATTCCTGGATGAGATAAGGTTCATCTTTTTCTTCAACCCAGACCACGTTCTTCTCTCCTAGGTGTTGTATAGCGACTGGCTCATACTAGTGGTTTTAAGGCTATATATGTGATATAGGTTTAACTCTTTCTCACATACCCACTCCACATCCTTTTATTGATTAAACCAACTTGAGTGCTGTATTTCCAAATATATTAACTTTTATTTACATAACATGTTCCACAATCTTTTTTCATAAAGGTACATTCCAATCTCCATTTTATATCCAGGCATCCAGACCCAGGCTCTATGTATTTTCCCAACCATTTTATTATATTCCTTACTGTAGACTCTTGACTAAAGTGCTATAACCTGTCAGGCCTGGCTCAATTGCATGCATCAATATCAATTCATAAATTACATATAAAGTTATAATATCAGGTGCAGCTGTGGAGGCATCTTCATACTTACTCTTTAGTGAGAGCGCATGAGTTGTTTCTCAGTAATCTAATTCACCATTTACTCTTCTGTCCTCTAATCTGTTTCAACCTGATCAGTCTTATACCCTGTTAAGAAGTATCTCAAACAAAACCAACTTATTTTGTAAATCCAACGTCGACAAGTGTTGTAGTATCTGACTTCGATACTTACGTTGGCGAGAGAGCGCATAACCATACGACAGTGTTGCAAAACTCTGTGCAATTTTCTTGTTTAATAACAAAGTCTCATCTTCTTGGTATGACAGCCCATCCTGGCTATCTGATAATAAAAGTTATCCACTTTTTCTTACGCTTTAATATTGCCTTAGCTTCAATATTCTCTTCTGTAGCTCGCTCCCTTAAATGTGAGCTTCGTTAGCCTGTGACAATATGTTGAGCGTGTTTCAAAAAAAAACATGTCTCTCTTCACTTAAGTCAAGCATAATTAGAGTTAAAGACCTCTTACCAGAATATACAGAAGTCCGTTACCTATCACTTCCTTACTATCACCCCTATGAGCTAATCCTAGGTTTAGCAGCACAAATTATTAATCAATTCTAAGGGTTCTCCAGAATTTCCTATTACTACCTTTCTATCTCTAGCTAATTCTGTAGCCCTTCTGCAAACCGCAGGTTTCACATTTCTTGAGAGCTCAGCAAAACTTGACTTGCTCTGTCAACTTCTCTGGTAGGACTGACTTCCTTTCGTCCTTCAATTTTCTATCTGATGGTCCAAAGTTGTTTTAGTTAATACGATTGGTCCATTGTTCAGTTAACTCACCTATCGCCACGCTTATATCTATGCTGTCAACCCCGTGAACTGTGCTACATAACTGTTTATATTTCGCCCACTTTTCACGTGCGGTTCCCTATCCTAATTCACTAAACTTGTAAAGGGCGTTAATATTCATAGTTATTCCCCTTAGTACTTTTTACCTTAGTTTCATTAATCCTTCTATATCTTTACTAAAACTAGTCTAATATGCAAATTTGGTAAACTCTAATGATATATACTTAGATTACTTTGAGGTCTAAAAATGTTCCCTCCCTTACAAAAAACACTACATTTTCATTCTTTTATCTCCCATGTTAGGAACAAATAACTTATTACTCAAATCATTCAAATTTTCTAACCCATTTTCTCGTACTTTGTTATATTAACGACCCAAAATTATTGTTCAACTGACTTAAACCTACAGTGTATTTTACACTGTACAACCACACGGTGACATGTATACGTTAAGCTATATCAGCTATACACAAGCGCCATACCAGAAGAGTACAGTGTCGATATTCAGAACAAATTTGACATTCTTATGGCAGTACAGGAGGAAATGACACCAGATGAACTTGCTAATAACATCAGAGATGTATATATTACAAATGCACAGAGGTTAATTCCTAAAAGAAGTATAAAGAGACGAGAATACATCTCAGACGAAACACTGAAGTTGGTGGTAGAGAGAAGAAAAATGAAGTCCAAAAAAGATACAGAAAATCAGGAGTTGTACAAGGAATACACAAAGCAGATTAAAAAACGAGTCAGACAAGACAAACAACAATACATAAACGACACCTGCAGGAAAATAGAGGAAATGCGCGAACAGGGATTGAGTAAGAATATGTTTTCTGAAGTAAGAACATTGAAAAACAGCAACTTTAAATCATCACCCCGAGCAATAAACGACAAGAAAGGCGACACTCTAACAGAACGTAAAGATATTCTGAACAGATGGTAGGAGTACTGTCAAGAAATGTATACGGAAATAAACGAAGCGGCAGATAACAACGTCATGAATGAAGCGGAACGTGAACCAGAACCTACCATAGAGGAAGTCCGGAATGCAATCAAACACTTAAAAAGTGGAAAATCTCCTGGTTGTGATGAAATAACAGCTGAAATGATACAGGCAGGAGGAGAAGGCAGCGCTCGTATATACCATGCATTATGCTGCAAGATCTGGCAAAGCGGAATTTGGCCCAAGGAATGGAAACGATCAATTTACATACCCTTGCCAAAAAAGGGCAACCTGAAACTGTGCACAAACTACAGAACTATAGCTCTTATAAGCCATGCCAGCAAAATACTTTTACAAATCATAATGAAAAGGATGCAACAAAAGCTAGAAACAGAAATAAATGAAGTACAGGCGGGTTTTCGACCAGGTAGAGGCACTAGAGATCATATATTCAACATGAGGATCATCATAGAAAAGTGTAGAGAATTCAACGTTGACCTACATACTTGTTTCATTGATTACACCAAAGCTTTCGATTGTGTACAACATCAGCAGTTATGGGCTATTATGAAAAATATGGGATTTCCAAACCACCTTATACAACTCATCGCACTGCTGTACCAAGAACAACAGGCAGCCGTAAGAATAGAGGGGGAAACATCAGAATGGTTTGAAGTACAGAAAGGAGTAAGACAAGGCTGTACCCTTTCCCCTTACCTGTTTAACATTTATGCCGAGAATATCATGAGAAACGTAAGAGATGACCAAGAACACACAGAGTTTGACTCATTTAACATCGGCGGGTACCAGATCCCGGAAATCAGATATGCTGACGACACAGTCCTCCTATCGACCAACCCAAAAGGACTTGAACAATTACTTCTGTCCACCAAAAAACACAGCGAGGCCCAGAATCTATACCTAAACACCAAGAAGACCAAAGTATTGACAACAGACAAAGTAAAGACCAAACCAGAAATTGAAATTGATAACGAAGAACTGGAAAGTGTCAATGAATTCGAATACTTAGGATCAATCATTAACAGCTCTGGCGACTGTGCAGTAGAAATTAAAAGAAGACTTGCAATTGCTTCACATAAGCTAATACAGATGAAAAACCTATGGCAAGGCACAAGCAAAGAAACAAAGTTACAACTAATCAGAGCATGTATATTCCCAGTAGCAACATACGGCTGCGAGACTTGGACACTCAATAAAACAGTTGCAAAAAAGATTACATCATTCGAAATGAAATGCTACAGAAGGATGTTGAGAATACCCTGGACAGAAAAAAAGACCAACAGAGAAGTACTGCACTCACTAAACGTACAGGAACATTGGCTCCTAAATACCATCGCAATAAGGAAGCTGAAATTTTTCGGTCATATAAAAAGACATAATAGTCTGGAAAAAACAGTGATGGAAGGCATGGTCCCTGGAAAAAGGGGAAGGGGTCGACCTAGACGACGGTGGACCCAGGACATCACAGAGAGTCTGAACTTGTCTTTGGCTGATGCAGGTCGACTTGCCCAGAATCGTGATGCGTTCAGAGCAGCTGTAATGGAGACAACGTTCTGGAAAGAATACGTCACATGATGATGATGATATCAGCGCTATAATTTGAGATATCCCTTTCCTTTTAAGTATCTTTAGCTATTAAGAAATAAATTATCTACGTTCGGTCAAAAACATAAAATAGGCATTTATTTCGCGTCAACCAAAATTTTCTTACCACTACAAAATATGGAAATGATTTGATTGGTTGTTAAATTTTGTACTATGCTCTTCGATAATTTTTGGGGTGGGCGGTAACGTTTTACTTGTTTCTTATAAAAATTCAAATACCCTAGATAAATTGTTGGCGGTAAATTTGACTTGCCCCTCAGAAAAATTTCAAATACTGTAGTTATTTATAGATTTAAAAATACGATAGCTAGTTTGTTTATAGCGGGGAATTTGAGCGTGTTGTCATACGGATTCACTTCACTACATGCTCCTTGGGGAGCTAAAAGGTATTCTGATTAAATGATTGAATATCCCTGAACTTGATGCCAACAAAACTTCAACAAGGAAGGACAAGTCACTCAAAAAAAAGAATAAAACATTTATCACTTAAAAAGAATCTTCAACACAAATATCAAGTCTGTCCTACTGTATGGCTTTTAATCATGAATGTGACCATACGTCATTCACTCGTTCATTATGTCTGCCCATCTTTTTGCTAGTTTCATCTCCGTCCTTATTTCTCAGTAATTATCTTTTCCTCGAGGTACACACCCCTAATTTTAAGCTCCTCGTCTCATGTTTGTCTTTTTAATTATGGCTGGCAGCGCACTACGAGGCAGGTAACAATATGGTAAGGAAGATTAACCACCTGTTCGTTTGACCCAAGTCTGGCGTCTTTGTATAGATAAACACAGACGATAAGCTGGTGTGTATTGATTGTACAAGTTACTTTGTCTGACAACCCCTAAGGATTACCTTATTTGTTTCCATTTAGGCGAAAAGAAGAGACAAACAGATGTTGTCGAATTAGAAAGGCATAGACGTTTAAGATAACTTTTTTAATTATCTTGCTGGGTGACCTGCGAGAATTATCAATCCTTTTGTCTGACCTAATTATGACAATCCGCATCCTTCCCAAAGAACGACCCTTCCCAATAATAACAGATGTGTAGGTGAAATAAACAAAATATGACACTATACACCGGTGATTAGTTTAAAAAATAAAACTAAGCCGGAAATTAAATTTCCTGTGGGCGAAATTTTTGGCTATAAGAATAGAGTGTTTTAAAACTCGTGACTTTCATTCCAATTGTCATCCCTCAGAGAGGACCAGACGCCAGATATGAGATAGATTTTGCCTGAAAGTGATTAAGGCCAGAACTAACCTTTGTGAAATTAAAAGTGTTGAAATTCGATGAAAGTATACAAAATCACGATTCCTAAGAATATTCCCCAAGTGATAAAGCTAGGAATTGTAGATTAGCTATTATCATTAGCTCACATGGGAAGACTGCACTTACACGGCTGCAGTATAACGCTATCGACCAATCTGTGCAAAAGCGTCTGGATTCCTACCCTTTACTAAGGGGTAAGTCTTTAATGTATATTTTGTTCATGTTATATAAGTATTTAACATGTATAATAATAATAATAGCCCCTTCAGTCATTACTGATAATGGGAATGCGCCCTGAGATGACAGCCCTCAGCTGCTTATTTTCCTGGTGTTCCTTTCGACGTTTTCTCCTCTCTTCTGCTTGTTGTGTAAGCTTCTTTTCGCCC
This sequence comes from Oreohelix idahoensis, assembly GCA_024509875.1. Lineage (NCBI taxonomy): Eukaryota > Metazoa > Mollusca > Gastropoda > Stylommatophora > Oreohelicidae > Oreohelix > Oreohelix idahoensis. The sequence goes on along the minus strand of JAMPIV010000840.1, from coordinate 358,496 downwards.
AATCTGAGGTGGCGCCGCAGATAGCACCGTCACTTGGTGCGATCGGCAGCTTCATCCTCCCAGGTTGCTGGATTTATGTCCAGTGCCCTCATGTCTCTCTTACACACATCTTTGAATCTCAGCTGCGGTCGCCCAACTGTTTTTTTGTTGTTGTTGCCATCTGCCAGTTGTCCGTATCTTTCGGGATGCGACCATTTTCCATGCGGCGGACATGGCCAAGCCAGCGTGGTCTGCGCTGTCTAAGCAGTGTATACATGCTTTGAAGGCCAGCACGTGAGAACACCTCGACCTTTGTCACTTTTTCTTTCCACGAAATGCCGAGTATGTGGCGTAGATACCGTAGATGGAAGATATTGAGCCTTCTTTCTTGCTTAGCATAGGCTGTCCACGTCTCGCTGCCATACAGAAGTGTGATGGTGACGCAGGCGTTATATACCGCAGCTTTGGTCTTCATTGTGAGTTTAGAGTTTAGCGATGTGAGGCGGGCAAAGGTAGCTGCAGCTTTGCCAATGCGGCTGTCGATTTATGTGTCCAGAGAGAGTTTGTCATTGATGGTAGACCCCAGGTATGTGAAGTGGTGCACCACTGCCGACTCATAGTTATCGATAACTGGTGCAGCACCCACATCCGAACTCGGCACATTTGTTTTCTTTCGACTTATTGTAAGGCCAAAGTCCTTGCATGCTTGGGTGAAGCTATTAATCAAGCTCTGAAGCTTCTGTTGGCTTTAAATGACAACTACAGCGTCATCAGCGAATAACAAGTCTGTTATAGTGACCCTTCTGATTTTAGTTTTTGCCTTCAGCCTTGCGAGATTGAACAGACGGCCATCTTACCTAGTGTGAAAGTATATTCCTTCAGTTGCATCTCTGAATGCATGTTTCAAGAGTAAGGCAAAGAAGATCCCGAAGAAGGTTGGAGCCAGAACGCAGCCTTGTTTAACGCCACTGCGTATGTCAAAGAGCTGTGATGTGCTTCCAGCATATTGGACTGTTCCCTTCATGTCTTCACAGAATGACTTTATAATTTCCAGCAATTTAGCAGGGCAGCCTATTTTCAGGAGGATTTTGAAGAGTCCATCCCTACTAACCGGTCAAATGCCTTTGTGAAGTCTATAAAGGCGATACATAAAGGCCTTTTCTGTTCTCTTTATTTTTCCTGAAGCTGGCGGAGAGAAAAGATCATGTCTGTTGTTGATCTACCAGCTGGGAATCCACACTGTGACTGGATATATGCGCTCAGCTAACTTGTGTAGTCGCATTAAGATGACTCTGGCAAAAACCTTACCAACAAAACTAAGAAGAGAGATGCCTCTGTAGTTATTGCAATCACTTCCTTTATTATTATATAGTGTTACAATCTTGGCATCTCGCATGTTTTGAGGAATAGTTGTCTCTTCTCAGCCCTGGCACAGCAACCTATACAGGGGATGTAATAGCGTGCTCTTACAGCATTTGATGAAATCGGGAGGAATCCCATCACTGTCTGGTGCTTTGCCAATGCTTTGTTTCAATCATTTGTATACATTCTTCTCCGTGTTACAACTGGGCGATAGACTTCGTGTCAATCATCCTGATTCAATCCTTATCAAAATCTTCTCCTTCAATAATTGTATCCCTTCGCAGTAGGCTTATGCAAAGTAGGGAATACCTGCAGTTTTCTATGAACAAATCATTTTCCTCATTTTTAACAAAACAGCTTCGATACTAGGGAAACTGTCAGTGCTTCTGCATTAATTTCTCCACACTATGCATTGTTCAAAGGGCAATCTTACAGCCATATCTTTTTCCTCTAGATCTGTACGAGCTAGTCTGACTTGACATGGCGAAAACGTTATAAGGCATTTGTAGCGAACTACTTACGGTGTCATCCTGAATTGAAATAATGCACCACAATTTAAAACACTGTGAAGGAGAAATACTTATGTCTTCAACAGATAGAATGAAAACCTCATTTATTCCATTGTGAACAATTCTCAACTACAGCATAAGGCCAGTGCGTCTGGTCACTTCGGCTACTTGTCTGCAACTACTTTGGCCGGGGAAGCCCGCTAGGTTTATCAGCTCAGTCTGGGTCAGCGTTGCGTGATCTTATTTCATCTCACGATTGGACAATAAATTTATCTACGCTGTTACTATCATGCTTTGTTCCTACTATAAATTTACGGTTAAATTTTAACTAATTTCTATCACCCCAGCTATAGTCTGTTTAGTTAGAAGTGATAGTTCTTAAAGTGACGAACTCACTGTCACACTTATCCATGTCCAATGCACCTTCTATGGGTGCTAAGCTATTTGTAACTTACATTGCCGCGTACCATCCCCTTCCAGGACAGCAGACCCATATCAGCTATAGTCTGTTTAGTTAGAAGTGAAGTTTTAGGACTTAAACATGGATTGTTCATCATCCCCAGCATTATCATTTATAAGCTGATCAATTTCCAGCTCTGCTCTCCCATTGGCCCAAGTTATGCATTCTCTACCAAGGCTGATGATGACTTGCTGGTAGTTCATCCAGCTCTCATCTGACTTACTCCACTCTTCTCCCTTGAATATATTTTCAACTGGGGTCACCTGTCTAATAGTCTTCTCTGCCTGCGCCATCCATGACATCCCCCTCTTTATTCTCGCTCCTTTGATGTCAGCTATGTTCCCATGCAGGGGATGCCTTTTGTCTGTGGTTACACACATATACGCTTTTACCTGAGCCATCGTATATCTTGATCTAATTGACAGCAATCCAAGCATGTGCCGCATCATCACAATAGGGGTATCTCGCGTGCAGCCCAAGACTATACGCATTCCTTCGTTTTGAATGCGTTCCAGTCGTTCACATTGTGATATTGACGGCGTGAGTATTCCCAGTCCATACTCGATTACAGACAAGACCAGCTGATGATACAGGAGAAACAGTAGTCTCTGCTCCAGGTGCGCTGCAGCCAATGTTTTTAGGGCTGCCAGACCTCTCTTGCACTTCTGTATGATGCGATCAACATGATGTTTATATGATAGCCCACGATCGAATGTTACTCCAGGGTATTTCAACTTGTTCTGCCTTTCAATTTTCTGTCCACTGAGAGTAAAGTCTGGAAGATCTTCTTTCAATATGGAATTATTCAAGGAGCACCAAAGCACACAGGCTTTGTTGGGATTTACCTTGGAGCTGGTTTCGTCGCACCATTTAGAAACTGCTTGAAGTGTCTCATTTATGCTTTTAACCATTTCATGTCTGTCTGAACCAGTCCTGTAAATGAGCAAGTCATCGGCAAAAGTTAATGTTCTTCCCAAACCTGTTGGCTGAATTGCAGCTATTTTTGCTGTATAGATGTTAAACAACACCGGTGATAACGGAGAACCCTGGGGTAATTCTGGGCAAATGTGCATTGGTTCTGATGTCCATGTTGCCAAGCGAAATGCAACTGCTCTCTCAGTTAAGGCAGCTGCTATCCACCTTGTTAGCTATAGGTTTATACCATATTCCTTTACACAGTCCATCAAGGTTGCAAAGTCAACACTGTTGTAAGCATCTTCTAGGTCAATTGCCACAGCCACCGTTTCTTGTTTACCCTGGAAACTCTCATATACATCGTACGCAACTGTTCCAGCGTTACCTCATCACACTTTTATTGGTCTATAACAGCCCAGGTATCAGGGAGGACGTGTGTATTTTCAAGGTGGTCCATTAATTGTCTCGCCACTATCTTCTCAAGTAATTTGCCGTAGACATTCTACATTGTGATGATTCAATAGCTGCTCAGCAGTGTGGGGTCTTTACCAGGTTTAAGAAGTGGCCGTAGGTAGCTATGTTGCCAGTCTTCCGGCTACTCAGCATTCTGTATACTGGTGTTGAAAACCATCACTACATTCTTAATACCTCTGTCATCAAGCTGCTTGATGTGTTGATACTGTACACCATCAGGACCCGGAGCAGTGTTTCTACTTGCTTTTAAAGTATACATAACGTCCTCATCAGATATGAGGTCAAAATGTATCTCGCCTCTGATGTTATTTTCTAGTACACGATTCTTAATCTCTTGACGGGCAGCTTTATCACCTTTATCCGTCTGAGTGATATACCGACTGAATAATGCACGTCCTATTTCTTCATCGGTCTTCAGGCTTATTCCCGCGGAGCTCAGAATATTAGGTATGGGTTGGGTTGTATTGTTTCTATTCATTCGTCGATGTAAGGACCAGAATTTCTGTAAGGTCTTTTTCGTGCCCACCTGTGTCACAAAGGCCTCCCATACTTGGTCCTTGGCTTCCCTTGCGACGCTCTTGAAATTATTGGTGGCTTTCTGTATTTTCTCCTTCATCTCTTTAACCCCTCCATTATTCAAAGTATTTCTCTTTCAAATGGACACTGCAAACATCAACTGGTCGAAATAACGTCAGATGAATATTGTTGACAATTTATATATTTTATTGACAAGTACATACACTACGTAACTCCATTCACGATTAAAGATTGATGATCACATAGTTTATAAGGCCAACCATACAGGGCCATTAACGTTCATGTCTGCATAAACACAGCAGTAACGGTGCTTTCGTCACCTCGTCGTACAGTCTGTCTGATAATGATCCGCGATATGATTATCTAGTACTCACTAGTACTCACTCGTACAACATCGTAAAATACTTCCTGGTTAATAATAAACAGCTGGCATTCATATGAAGCAACACCTTCCCTGTATGAGACACATTGGCGGACATAAGAACTTCAGGAAAAATACACATGGCGCAGCCCATCCGGCCTGCAACACTTCCAAAAATCAACTGCCTAAAATCTTACAATATTTTCAGTCCTGTTCACGACCTGCATTATTCGCACGGACTTAACCAAATCTCGGTCTCGGTCATAACAACACAGATCATATATTCTTCTTCTTCTTCTTCTTCGTTCGCCCTGAAAAGGACGGTGGTTGCGTTGTGTCTGTTTCCAACGTAGCTGTGATATCTGCACCTTTCGGTCGACACATCCGACTTCTGCACGGCATTTTTTAGGACCGGGTTTGCCTTCCCATTGCGATCCGTACTCGCTCAGCCAGCCTGCACTGTTGCAGACTGTTTCCAGGACCACCACGTGGAGGTGGAGCACGGTCTTGACCAGCTCTGGTTCGCTGGTCCTGACGCAGGCAGTCAAGCTATGAGTCGCTGACTGCGGTGTCTATTGCTGCGTCTTGAGGTCCCGATCATATATTATGAAGGAGCTGGATGCTGAACTAACATTGGCTTATTGTTGCACCTCTTTTGCACACCGTAATGTATTCATTATTTTGAAACGCTGTGGTGCTCAACAAGAGGGTTGCTAGAATAGAATGTCGTAAGATCATATATTAATTTTACGACATTCTATTCTAGCAACCCTCTTGTTGAGCACCACAGCGTTTCAAAATAATGAATACATTGCGGTGTGCAAAAGAGGTGCAACAATAAGCCAATGTTAGTTCAGCATCCAGCTCCTTCATAGTTGGCAGACATTTGACAGCAATAAAGGGTTGCAGGCGTGACGGTATTTTCTCTAGCGTAAAGCTCAGAGTAGTACTCGACCCACCTCTCCATCTGCTTACCCTTATCGGTTAGCTTCTCTCTGCTGATGGTTTTTAGCGGTGCTGTCTTACTTTTTTGGGGACCAAGGGCTTTCTTTATACCATCATACATTTGTCTAGTGTTGCCTCTTTGCGCTGCGGTCAGGATGCTCTCACTGAGCTGGAGTCAGTAGTCATTTGCACAACGTCGAGCAGTTTGTTGAACTTTGCTTCTCGTAGCCTTCAGGATCTGTAAGGTTCTAGCACTCCGTGAACGTTTGTACTCAATCGCAGTACTGCGCTTAGCTTCAGTGACAGGTGTCATCACATCTGATACTCGAACTGTCTGGAAATTTGTGGACTACTACGGTAGATCAAACCAACGGGCTGATCACCCGTTTGCCAGTCACTTCGATTACGGAAACAACAGCAAATGGATTGATTTGCTGTTGCCCTAAAGACGCCAATAGGCGTGATGGGAAACAATGGCAAAGAAAACCTATCTGCTGTTGCCCTAAGACGCCACTAGGCGTAATGGCCACTGACTGCTTTGACGGTCGGTGGCTAAGGACGGAAGAAGAAGAACGGTAGATCAAGGGAGACAATCCGTGACAACGAAGAACAACAAAAATACAACCAGAAAGATGCAGAATTGTCATAAACGCGGGCACAGCACTTGAAGAAGCAGAAGTTCCATTTCTTGTCCTTCTCCTTGTAAGACGTATTACTATTTGTGTGTTTTTTTCCCCATTCAACTTTCTTTTTTAATGTTTGTATTTAAATTCCTTGCTAGTGTATTCTGGCCCACTGACCATTCGTTACTCATATCAGGGCCGGTGCTCGGGTATTTAACGCATTAGGCAAACGGGGTATTTTGGGCCCTCAGCAAACAGTTCATTTTGGAGGCTATTTCGGGAAGTTATATTTATACCTGTATACATATACACTGCATCACAAAGAACATGGTCAGAAAATCATAATTGGTGTTTCAATGGTTTTTCATTACAGGAAACACATTTAGCAACGGTCTAAACGCTTTTAAGCTTTGCGTATGGCACAGCTGTAGACCAAACCAATCTGTTTGCAAACTTCTCAAGTCACGTGTTCAAGAGGCCGGATGTTTGCCCCTAATACTACTAGGATTTGGCAATGACTGCAGGGCATAGACGAGCCATAAACGTGGTGTTTTTGTTTATGTATACTGTTTCAGAATGCTCAAAAGATGTTTGAATGTTATAATTTATTAGTAGCAGTATTAGAAGTGCTGATGAAGTTAAATATATATATATATTATACAAAACATCGCCCATTTTTGAGGGCGCGAAAAACAGGATTGCTGCACTTTTCCCACGGTGTCGTAGAAGGCGACTGCAGTATTATTTCTTGTGAGTTGTTTGTCTACTTGAAGCGAAGCACGATTTTTTCAACCCAGAACATGTCCTTCCGTTACAGCAGAGTGGAATAGTCAGTCTATAAAGAAAGGTGTGCCTGAGCTCTCGAGTAGCGTTGAAAAATACTTAGTCGTGAAAAAGAGCGCTAGTGTCCATACGAGGACACTCTGGAAAGGTCTGCTAGACGCCACTGGAACTTATCAATAGCAGGCACAGATAAAACAGAAAAAGAACACTAGGCAACATAAAGAAGAACACTAGACAACGGAAAGAAGAATATTTGACAACAGAAAGGTAACAGAAGAGATAGGCAACCGAACCAGAGACCATCCAGACGGCGCCATCACCTAGTATCGAGAGTGAGTCGTAAAAGGGCGCACAGCCAGCTAAGCACCCGGACAGTGGTTGCTATTTATCTATATTCGTTGATTTATTTAAAAGTTACAGACCTGGAGCTTCCCCTGTGTATCCTTTTCCGTGTTCACGATGTAACTGGAGAGATCCCGTTGGTTACAATCACTACGGGGCTGGTCACTGACTAACGACCCCATCATTTAAAACCACCTGCTGCAGATATAACCACTGCAAGACCAAGCAAAATGCTGCATGTGGACCTAATGCCCCGGCTCCTTCATGTTGATCAAGGGTTTGGGACCAGCAGAGGGGCCTAATGCAGTGGTTTCTTCGTGGGGGCCAAGTTCATCGGTTTCTGCAGGTGGGCCCAAAAGCAGTGATTGCGTCATGTTACTCAAAGATCTGCTTCAAAGTTGCCCTTTATATGTGGTACAGAGAAAGCGCATATGGCCGACGCCAGCTTCTTTCGGGGAAAAGCTTTACGGGGATTCAAATAGCATCAAACTGAATACTGCTTTCTTTGAGAACATTCAAGTGGACGTCTGAGAGTGTACGAAGAAGAACTGAAAGAGATCATAAGAATGAAAAAAAAAAAGTTCAAAGCTTTCAACACCCCAAAACATTTTTGTGACACACACACACACACACACACACATGACATATGAACACACGGAGACGAGGACACACAATGACAAGAGGGTGAAGAGGGGATAATAAAATTCTCGTTTAGCTTTATAAAGGTAATTTTAGCAAATGCAGCTATGTCTTTAATTAATTAATTATATTTATATGTCGCATGAATGCTGAATGATTTATCAAGTGTAAATGTAGTTGAGCTTCTGAATAGCAGTAAATAACAGTGTTAAAGAACATAAATTGGCTGTACTTCTTTGTTAAGATACTGTGACAGTATTTCCTCCCCTGCTTTGCAGTAGTGGTCCAACAGTGGCCAAAACTCAAGAGTATCTAATATGGGCTTCAAATGTGTTTACCTTCGCACAAGATTACTCTTGGCAGATATGTAGATAGAAGGTTAATGATGCTTCTACCACAAAGTAGTTTTCACAAGATATTCAGATAAGCGAAAACAATGCTGCATTTGATTGAGCACGTTAATTCTATAATCTGCCGACAAATTTTGTGAAGGATTAAGCAATGGTTTATGTCAAGGTTGTCGGGTGTAGCTCGTTTTCCATAAATGTCAAGGAGAGTCTACAAAGTTGCTCCTTCATCTTAAAGCGTAGGTCACTTGTCCCTTCTTGTTCCAGAGATAGTATTTTCTGCCGGGACCACCAATAACTATAATAAAGAATAGAAACGAAACGCTCTTCTGAGTATTGCGTTTCCCGACACATACTTATGTGTCCCCTTTCTTCTATTCTACCATCCCATTTATCTCAGAATTTACCCTCGATGAGAATTAAATTTAATCCCTCGGTATAAAACTTTCTTTTACATTTAAATTGAATAGATTTAGCTTTATATTACATTTAACTGAAAAGATTAATAGCTCAGATAGAATATGTTTACATTTACATTTCCACTGATTGAAAAGTGTTCACAATATAAATTGAATATGTTTTTATTTATGTTTACACTGATTTGAAAAGTTTGAAACTTCCATTAATTTTAAAGTGCATTTGTTAACATCGACATTTACACTGGTTTGAAACTGTAAGTATTATACTTAGAATTTACATCATTTCTTTCATCTTTCCCTCCCTGTTCCGTAAGGAATCTGGGACTCTTTATGCGTTTAGTTATCTTTAAGAAACTAGCAATAAAGCAGTCACCAGCCCGTGCAGTGGTGGTTCACGAATCATCATTCTATACGCTGAGGTTGCCAGCCTAAAATGACTGGGACATCCACTAGCGATTTTCACATATTAAAATTCACATGGCAATTTACATATATTTGTTAGTTCACATGTTAGTAATAAAATCTTCTTCTTCTTTGATCCATAACCGCCAACCGCAAAAGCAGTCAGCGGCCATTACGCCTGGTGGCGTCTTGTAGGGCTGCAACAAATTGATTTCACTTTGCTCGGTCGGCGGCCATCCCTCGTACAGTGCCCCAACTCTGGTTCATTCTTTGCATCTCGGCTTCCACAGTTTTCCGTCAAGTTGTCTTTGGTCGGCCCCTCTTTCGCCCCCCCCCCTCGGGGGTCCATAGCACAGTTGTTCCCGCGATGGCATCAGGTTCCCCCCTGAGGGCGTGGCCAACCCAACCCCAGCGTCCGCCAGCCACGATGGCGCGCATGTCCTCCTGGTTACTCCGAACAAGCAGCTCTTGGCTGCTGATGGCGCCCGGCCAAAAGATTCGGAGAATCTTCCCTAGGCAGATTGTGCGGAAGGAGGACAGCCTCCCTCTCTGCCACCCTCCAGCACTCCGCACCACAGAGAAGCAAAGAAAGCACACAGCTCTCATACAGTCTTAATTTGGTGTTTGTGCTATACTGGGAAGACCTCCAAATGTTGTTGAGAACAGCAGAGGCTGTTCTCGCTTTATTCACCCTGCCGCTAATTTCCGCGCCCGCTCCGCCGTCAGGTGTCACCACGCATCCCAGGTAAGTAAATGTGTCCGTCTGTTCTAACTTCTGGTTCCCTACTGCCATTGGCCCAGGATTGCCCACATCTAGCACCACGACCTCTGTCCTCCCCAGACCGATGCCCAGGCCAACCCGCTGGTCCATCGGTTTTGTCCTGAATGCGCTGAAGTAAATGCGCAAGCAGTGCAACGTCATCTGCACACTCCAGGTCCTTCAGTGCAGAAAATGCTGTCCATCTAACTCCTTCCGTACTGCCCTCCGCCGTCCGGCGCATCACCCAATCCATGGCTGTCAAAAATAATGTTGTTGATAAGGAGCATCCCTGTCGTACTCCTGTTTTCACTTCGAAAGTTACATTACTCAATCCAACACTGCACGTAAAGTTAGAATAGAGGCTTTTTATGATGGAAACAATGCGGCTGGGAATTCCATAAGCCCTCAGCACCTTCCATAAGCCCCTTCAAAATCAACAAAGTTAATGCACAGCTGTCTCTGCCACTCTGAGCACTGCTGTATAATGTTCCCGAGGGTAATTATATGATCTGCACATCTTCTGTTCTTTCTAAAGCCCGCTTGCCCTCTCCTCAGCCTACGGTCAACTGCCCCCGAAATTCTCTGGATGATTATCCTGCCTAGTATTTTGCTGGGAACTGAGAGGAAAGTAATTCCTCTCCTGTTGTTGCAGTCTGCAAGGTCGCCCTTTTTGAGCAACCTGACAATTATTCCCCTACTCCACTCTGTTGGTGTTGTCTCAGTTTCCCAGACTTTCGCAAATAGTGGTTCTAATAGTTCCGCTGCCAGCTCAGGGTCTGCCTTGACTAACTCAGCATTTAGATTGTCGTGACCAGGCGCTTTTCCATTCTTTAACCCCCTGATAGCTGTGATGACCTCTTCCCTCCGTGGAATGTCTGTATTTACGTCTGTCACTTTCAGCCCCAGGAACATTCAGCTGAGTCTCTGGTGGTTCCTTATCCAGTGTTTCTCTGAAGTGCTCTGCCCATCTTGTTTCCTGCCCCTGTGCTGTGGTGATGAGATTTCCTTGCTCGTCTCTTACTAACGTTATGTTGTTTGCACCTCGTTTTCCACTGATAGTTTTAGTTATTTTTTTAAACTGTGCCCTGTTCATTTCTCAGCGCCGCCTCCTCTGCCCGTCCTGCAAGGTCATCCAGAAATATCCTTTTGTTAGCACGGGTCTGACGTTCCACTTCCCTGTCCAGCCGACTGCACGGTTCACTATATATTGCCTCTAACCTAGGAGACTTAGCTTCTGCTTTCTTTCCCCTCATTTCCCTTCTGTTTGCTATGATGTTTAGCGTTTCTGGTGTTATCCAGTCTTGGCTCTTTCTTTCCTGAAATCCCAAGCACGACTTGCTGCTTTCCGTGTATCATCATCATCTCAGCCCGTAACCCGTCATGGGTCGTAGGGGTGCCATGGTGGAAGCATCAGCAGACAGGGTCCTCCACTGCTCTCTATCCTCAGCAATGCGTACAAGTGTGGAAAAACCGTGTCCTGCCCATTCTTTGATGTTATCAGCCCAGGATTTTCTTTGCCTTCCTCTTCTCCGTTTACCTTCGACTGTTCCCTGAAGGATCGTTTTCGAAAGGGAGTCATGACGAGTTACATGCCCAAACCAGGCAAGCTTTCGACGTTTCACTATTGACAAAAGTGGTTCTTGGTGGCCTGCATAGGTGTTTATCTTCTCTCTAACATAGACATTTGTTTTGTGCTCTTTATAGCAAATGCGCAGAATTCTTCTATAACATTTATGCTCGAAAGGCTGAATCCTTCGCTCCGTATCTGCAGTGAGTGTCCAGCCCTCACACCCATACAAGAGAATAGATAATACAAGTGATTTGTATAATTTGATCTTCACAGGAAAACTGATGTTACTTTTCCAGATCACATTCAACCTTGTCATGGCAGCTGTATATTGTTGAGATAATGTTGAATTTCTGGTCGACATCATCGGTCTACCGATGAAAACAGAGTAATAAAATATAGAATGTAAAATCACAACTTACACCAATCCCGGCTCACAGACTTTTTGCTCCGATGAATAAAAAGCACTGGCAGTTGCCTTATTACACGAGTACTTGGGGTCGTTAATTTGAACTTTAATTCCCTTTCTGACTCTGTGTGTTTCCTTCAGTTTCCTCACACAGCGGCTTTCCTTATTAAAATGATAGAGATTTCATGAGCTGAATTGTAAGTTCTGATGAATACTCCAATAAAAGGTGTCCGGTCTGATAAATGGAAATTCTGAATTCTAACTGGCACGACTGGTGTCTTTGGCAAGCGTGAATCTCACAGTGAAAAAACACTGACATGTTCAGGTTATATTCACTGTCTTACCCCACCCTGTTTGTTATGGAGCCAAAATGATCAGCCAGTCTGATTTGAATATTTTGCATGACTCATCTAGTGCAAAATTTCAAACAATACTTTTCTGAAAAATGGGCTGTGAACATCCGATTGCCGGCAGGCGAACTTACAGACATATCGGTAACCTCACACGACAATGTATGTAAGATGTAACAAATTGTTACTTTCGCTAAAGTAATGTCTTTGTAACAAGGTGTACCGGAAACGATTATGTCATGCATGACTGTCCAGAAGGTGTCGTACAGACGATTAATCTCTAATCTTAGCAAAGCTTTGCCGCACTCTGACAAACGCGATGTATTATCACCAACAAGGGGTGACAGATGTTTGAACAAACAAGCTCCCTGCTACATAGCAAACAGAAAGAATAGGGTGCCTCTCGGAAACAAAATCGCAATGAAATCAGTACAAAAAGAGATCGGAAAGAGGACGCACCAAAATCCATCTTGTGACAGATACACAGACATCATTTTTTTAATCGGATTTTTCGCTATGTATTTTTCATTTGGGGTCTAGAAGTCAAATTATTAATAGTTTAAAACCCTGTTACATATTTAAATTGAACGCCCATTAACAAAAAAAAAAAAAAAACAAAAAAAAAAAAAAAACACGCATGCCTTTCAATTGTTTCATGATGCATTAACCATAAGTCGTAAAATGTTTGACTACAAAGATCCAGTCAACTTGAAATGGAATGGAAGGGAAGGAAATAACAACAGGAGAATTAGTGCCGTCATCAGAGCATGCAGCAGAAGAACATTCCATAATTATTTCCCGTCATGCTTGGAGGGTTACTTTCTTGTCCCATCCCATCCCAACTAACATAATTACCGATGTATGTTACGTCGGTCGGTCTCACTGAAAATAGTAACTTGCGCCAGAAAAAAAAGTGCGCAACGCACGGTGTGCAACTTGCGCGGCGTAAGTGTTATATAAAACAAATACAATCCACGCACTTTCACACGAAATGTTGTCATCAAAGAATTTTTAATTGAATCTAAAATAACATAATTCTCGCCGTGTGTACGTTGGTCACAGCTGAGGAATGCAACCGTATTGAAAAATTGTATTGTTTCAATTATATATACTCTCCCGAAAATAGTTACAGTCAACAAAGAAAAGCGTTCAAATGACGGTGTTCATGAACAGTTTGATTAAACTGTATAATGGAAAGAAACCAAAAACACTAAGAATGTACTTCTATCTGCTCATCCGGGAACAGCACACTATAATTAAAAACCCGTCAAGTTTGACGGGTTATTGCTAGTAAATGGATAATTCTTGACTAGCCTTATAGAGACAGTTCTCGGAGACTAAGAAAAGAAAAAAAAATGTGGTTAGTTCAACACCTGTTTTATCAAACACCGCTTGCAAACATATTCAGACACTGACACAGTAAGACCTTTAACGGGACGCCGATAGTGGCACGCGACAGACACGCCTAGATACAAATCATTAAACGATCGTCGGAATGCGATTCTCCAAAGACAACCAAAGCTACTGTATAAAAGAAGGAATAAAGAAATGACGGATAAAAGGAACGGTGGAGGAAAAGAAGAATGAAAAGCTGTAAAGAAGAAAATCATGAAGGAAAATGAAGGATGGGGTGAAAATACGGGAAAGAAGGAAGGATAGAAGAAAGAAGGGCAGTAAGGAAGGAAGGGCGACCGTAAGAAGGAAGGATGGATAGAAGAATGCGTAGAAGAACGAAAGCCAAAAAATTCATGAGATGTCAGATTGTTTAAGTTACAACATTGGTTTGGTAGTCAATAACATGTTCAGAGAAGATGTGGGTTGGATATCTGATCGTTTATTTCCATTGTCCACTATTCTCGGTACCATTACTACAGTTCAAAATTTATTAATTATGTTCGATGAATTATTGTTCAGAAGTTGTTATAACTTGTTGAGTGAAATCATATGTTATGTTCTTAGTTTAAAGTACAAGCTTTACAATTCTATCTGTGATGAGAAATGTAGACTATCAGAGCATCTTTTCTAGCAACATGGACTCTAACTGAAGGCCTCTTGTGTTATTTACAGTTCATTTTCTGAAGCTATAATGTGTATTTATGTCAAATATAGTTTTGATTATGTAGATAACATTTGTATTTATGTTAAATATAGTTCCGGTTCTGGGGAGAACATTTGTATCTATGTTAAATATAGTTCTGCAGATAACAGTTGTATCTATGTTAAATATAGTCCCGGTTCTGCGGAGAACATTTGTATCTGTGCTAAATATAGTTCTGCAGATAAAATGTGTATCTGTGTTAAATATAGTTCTGCAGATAAAAGTTGTATCTGTGTTAAATATAGTTCTGGTTCTGCAGATAAAAGTTGTATCTGTGTTAAATATAGTTCTGGTTCTGCAGATAAAAGTTGAATCTACGAGCGGCGTTCAGAAAGTAATGCACCACATCGTTTTTCTCAGGAGCTGTTTATTCAAAAAAGCATGAAATTTATACACAATATACATGGATATGTCATGTAAACATCGGTATTATTCGACATAATCCCCATCAACTTGTACGGCTTTATGCCAGCGCGAAACAAGTGCATGTATTCCTAGCCCGTACCAGATTTTGTCTTGATCATGAAGCCATTTCTTCGCTGCATGAATCACTTCTTCAACATCTTCAAACCTTGGCCCACGGAGTGCATTTTTAAGGGGACCAAATAGATGAAAATCAGAGGGTGCGACATCGGGACTATAGGGTGGATGGGGTAGTACAGTCCAACCCAATTTGGTGATTGCTTCCCATGTTGCCAGACTTGTGTGAGGGCGCGCATTGTCGTGAAGGAGAAGCAGGTCTGCTGGATTCTTGTGCGGCCGAACTCTGCGAAGACGATGATTGAGTTTTTTCAATGTCTTAATGTAAGCTTGCGTATTGATTGTCTCTCCTCTTGGCATAACGTCCACAAGAATCACACCTTCAATGTCCCAAAAGACAGTGATCATGACTGTTATATTATGATATAATTATGATTATGGATGTCTTTATGGTGAAGACGGTGAGTGTGTTTTGGGACAGTCACTCACAGTAGCGCACACACCAAGTCATGGAATGGTGTAACGTCTGGTGATATTTTAACCATGGTTTATTACAATTATAACATCACGTAGATCTAGACGAATACAGTTACATCGAAACATGAATCTTCATAATGTAGTTAACACACCATACGGCCCTTACACATCCTGGCCTACAAAATCTCTACTCCTCACATCAGTGCACAAAGACTGCGTCTACGGCAGTTATATAATAATCATGGCCTACAAAATCTCTATAGCACATCAGTGCACAAAGACTGCGTCTACGGCAGTTATATAATAATCATGGCCTACAAAATCTCTACTCCACATCAGTGCACAAAGACTGCGTCTACGGCAGTTATATAATAATCATGGCCTACAAAATCTCTACTCCACATCAGTGCACAAAGACTGCGTCTACGGCAGTTATATAATAATCATGGCCTACAAAATCTCTACTCCACATCAGTGCACAAAGACTGCGTCTACGGCAGTTATATAATAATCATGGCCTACAAAATCTCTATACTTCACATCAGTGCACAAATACTGCATCTACGGCAGATATATAATAATCAAGGCCTACAAAATCTCTATACTTCACATCAGTGCACAAATACTGCATCTACGGCAGATATATAATAATCAAGGCCTACAAAATCTCTATACTTCACATCAGTGCACAAATACTGCATCTACGGCAGATATATAATAATCAAGGCCTACAAAATCTCTATACTTCACATCAGTGCACAAATACTGCATCTACGGCAGATATATAATAATCAAGGCCTACAAAATCTCTATACTTCACATCAGTGCACAAATACTGCATCTACGGCAGATATATAATAATCAAGGCCTACAAAATCTCTATACTTCACATCAGTGCACAAATACTGCATCTACGGCAGATATATAATAATCAAGGCCTACAAAATCTCTATACTTCACATCAGTGCACAAATACTGCATCTACGGCAGATATATAATAATCAAGGCCTACAAAATCTCTATAGCCCTGCCCAGGCATACATTATCCAAAAAAACACCTTAGGGCTGACCACCTCAGTCAAAAACCCTGCACACACTGAACCCACGGGAACACACCCCGTTCACACAGTCACGAGAATCTACCGTTCTCTTAACACTGCTCTCAAAAATCCCTGCGGACACTAGCCGCGAGAGCTATTCACACATCACTTAAAACCAGTACAGAAACAGTTCATTATGACCAGAGTTCACCTGCTATCTGACATACTGTCTTCCACGAAACCAAGAGGAGATATCTTTAAACAAATCCATACCAATCTGTAAGCAAGTACTCTAACCCAAAATTAACTCTACTCAACACGTATTTCCCAAGATCATTTCCCTTTCATCACATCTGCACTTATCAGTTTGCCGCACTCCCAGGGAAAAAAAAAATGATTATATCATTTTTTTTTTGTTGAAAATTAACTCCCAAAAATTTAACGGTCAATGAAGTTATATCAGATACCTCTTAAATTAATTCCCAAAAAATTTTTTTTTAAAATTAATGAAGTTCTATCAATTACCTACAAAAAATATACCTATGACAAGAGAACATAGCACATCTACAAAAATATCATCAATAAATGTAAGATAACGACTAAATCATCCAACATAATCATTCAAACATACCAAAATAAAAATTAATCTAATACAAAACCCAAGTTAAGTATACATAGTACAAACTAAACAGAAAATAAATTATCATACGAGAAAAGACAAAATATGAAATGGGAATATGATAAGAATCAAATAGAATCATAAGATGACAATGAAGACAACAATTCCATACATGTAAAACAAATAGAATTATAAGAACCAATTACATTATCTAAAGTCATATAATTAAGTTAACACTACAAAGAATGAAAGTATAAATAGCGCAACACGAAAAAAAAAGTATACAAGAAGTATGAATTACATCAAAGATGAAACACGGAAGCATAAACAAAATATCAGACAATATTGAAAAGACAACAGACAAGATGTAAAGAAATGACGAATAGTCAACAAAGAGAGATGACAGTAAAGATGCAAATGTAAAGAAAGTTGGTAACAACACCTAACAATAACTATCCAAATATAACAACGTATTGTAAAATACAAAAATGCTAAAGTATATTTATATACTAACACAAAAAAGAAAGCTTATGACAAGCACAGCATAATAAGTAATTTAACTAAATTATAAACTTATACATAACTAAAAATAAATTACATCAAATATCACCCAAACAAAAAATTATTAACGATAACACAAGTTCCGCATTGACGCATAGTCAAGCGCTAACAACCAAAAAATACATCCAAACATCACAACATTTTCAAAGAATTAATGTCACTACATAATAGTAACCTTAACATACAATCTAGCGCTGGCGCAGAAAAAAATAAATATCACAATGTCCAAAACACATTTTCCAAAAAAAAGGTACAATACAAAAAATGTTTCTTATCGTTAGGTTAAATAAAAATAGTATTTTTATTTCTAAGTAATATGTAGCTATAATTAATAACTAACAATTAAATTAGCTGAGTAACATAAAAATAATCTTATCTTTAAACAGACACACATCAAAACGTGTAAGTTTTTTTTCTTCTTTTAAAAAAAAAAAATACATCAAAGAAACGTCACATTGGGTAATAAAATGTTAACTACAAACAAAGTTATAAATATATATAAGTGTAATATTATTTATCTTAACTATGTATTATAATCAGATATTTAAATTCTTTAAATGAACAAGAGTATCAGCCGTCGCTGTTAATTCTACCCACTTAATTTAATAGGAAATTTAAGTTAATTCTGGCTGACAAAAAATCAAATTGTTTAAATTATCAAATGTCATAATTTAGCAAAAATGGAAACCAAGTTTCAGAATACGTCCTTAACTTCAACGAAAAATCATTAATAATACATACAAGTTATGTTTAAAATTACCTTTCACTAAACAATTAATTTAAATAATCTGTATATAAATATGTTAACTAAACATGGTATCAAACCCATGATGAAAAACAAACCCAAAATTTTAAGTAGTGAATAAAATACTCAGGACTATCTATGAAAATGACTATTACATCGTCTCAGTAAATAAGTTTGTGCATAGAAATTATTTAATGCATAATTAAAATACAGTCATATAAGTAACAACCAAAACATTATGGCAATCAAATGTTACAAAGATTACATAATATTCTATTAACCACATATAAAGTTCTATACTAAGGAATACAATAACATTCAGTGTTTGTAAACAGAACAAAAAATAAACAGGACCTTTGAAAAAAAAAAATTCCTTCGAGGTCTTGCGAACATCTCATCAACACGCAAGGTGACATCATGACACGGTGGGTTAACGTACTGTCTAGGCTCGCTTGAATGGACAAATGGTACACAGTGATCTACATCTCTCCCAGGTAATGTAAAATTAGAATGGTGATTCCCCTCGCAAAGTCGCTCGCTGTGAGACAATACAAATGAAAATATCTATTTTAATCCATGGTAAGATTATGAGGAAACACGGAAAAGTTCACTACACAATTACCCGAACTCCGTGGTGTAAGGTTGTGGCCCTCCTGCGATGTCAACAACTCTCGTCACATAGCAGACAACATAGAGACAACTTGACCTATAATTCACAGTTGTCAGTGCGGTAGGCTGAAAAAAATTTACTACCTTCACAAGACCGAGATGATCTCTCAAATCTATCAGCATGACAAGCAAAAGCATTTAAGAACCTATTACCGTTCCTATTACTCTGATTGCTAATACTCTTGCTCTTATGTGGAGCACAGTTAACCTGGTTGCGATCTGTATAATTTCTTTTGAGAGCATTGTTATTTGCTCTATTAACACCGTTGTACTGATTTAAATCCCAGTTACAATAGTTATTCTTAATACTTCTTCCCAGATAACAATGTCTATCAGATAGAACTGGCTTTTTAGCAGAAAAAATTATTACTTGACTGATGAACTTTCATATAATTACTTCTGCTATAGTTTTCAAAACTTTTAGAATCACAATGTTGAGATCTGTCACATTTTTTCTTGTTTTTGGGAGAAGAAACGTTACCGTAGGATGAACTCCCTTGGTACTTTATAACCTTAGGGTTATGTCTCCTATCAAAACTATTTTTTTCTTTGCTTGTGGCAATGTGTTTAAAAAATGAGTCACACTGCCTTGACTGGGTATGACTAGAAGGTTTGACAATCTCTTTATTTTTTTGCACAACATTTGTTTCCTTCATGGAACAAGCAGTAGTATGTTTGTTACTTGTAACCAATTTATCAGATCTGTCAATAAATACGCTGTTCGTTTTTAACACACTGACTTGAGATTTAGCACTGTTTCTTTCCTTATCTACAGGACTGGATATTACTGTAGATTTTCCTTTGTTATTCTGCCGCCAGCAATCATTATCATTGGAATCATCTGTATTGCGTGAGAAGTTATATCTCCCACGGAAAGATCTATGTCCACCATTCTTGACCGTAGAATCCGCAAAAAGTGTAGAAGGCTGGCTTTTTGCTTTAGTGCTCTGATGATAAGCAACTTTCTCTCTATCCCTGTCACCATTGACAGAAGACCACATATTGCTATTCAAGACTACGTCAAGCAGACCATATATTCTTCTTCTTGCTTCTGCAATCTCAATGTCTCTAAGTGCAATCTGTTCACCCAGTCACGAGAATCTACCGTTCTCTTAACACTGCTCTCAAAAATCCCTGCGGACACTAGCCGCGAGAGCTATTCACACATCACTTAAAACCAGTACAGAAACAGTTCATTATGACCAGAGTTCACCTGCTATCTGACATACTGTCTTCCACGAAACCAAGAGGAGATATCTTTAAACAAATCCATACCAATCTGTAAGCAAGTACTCTAACCCAAAATTAACTCTACTCAACACGTATTTCCCAAGATCATTTCCCTTTCATCACATCTGCACTTATCAATGACCTTTCCAGCTGAAGGAATTGTCTTGAATTTCTTTCTTCTTGGTGATTGCGGATGATGCCACTTCATTGACTGTCTTTTTGTCTCAGGTTCAAAATGATGTGCCCAGGTTTCGTCACCTGTAACGACCTTAGCCAAAAAGTTCTCTCCATCAGCATTGAAACGCTGCAACAATTCAGAAGAAATTGCTTTTCTTTGCAATCGGTGGTCATTTGTGAGACTTCGAGGAATCCATCTTGCGCAAACCTTAGAAAATCCGAGAGTTTTTATAACTGCATTTGCACTACCAACTCTGACTGACAGCTGTAAGGCCAATTGTTGAGTAGTGATTCGCCTATTAGTAAGAATAATGCCCTCAGCGCATTTCAACATTTCTGCGTTGGTGGCTGTGGCAGGACGTCCACAGCGCGGCCGATCAAGCAGCTCCGTATCTCCAATTCCTGATTCTTTGATTCTCTGAACCCAGCGACTGACTGTACTCCTGTCGACTGCAAAACTTCCATACACATCACATAGACGTTTGTGAATATTCACAACAGTTTCCTTCTCTGCAACGAGAAATTCTATCACAATTCGCTGTTTATAACGCAAGTTGCTAACATGCTCCATTTCAACGGTTTAGGGCAGCCGTATTATTTGACCGGTAACGGTGCAATTTGGTGCACACAATTGGCACATGCCATATTTGAAGTGTGCAAAATTTCATGCTTCTATCTTCATTATTAGCTGAGAAAAACGATGTGGTGCATTACTTTCTGAACGCCCCTCGTATGTTAAATATAGTTTTGATTCTGCAGAAAAAATGTATCTATCAACTGTAATTCCTGTTCTGCAGTTAATATTTGTATCTGTAGCACAATAACACTTACTGGTGAAATAGAAGGCGACTAATGTGAGATTGTGCATGGTGCTGGCAACCTTACTGTGTAAAACAAATTGTCAAAGAACCAACCGCTGCAAGATCACGTGAATACCAGGTGCCGGCTTCCTGTAACGGGCCCAGCGACAGTGGAGCTCACTGCTCCGTAAGAAGCGCAGAGAAAACAGATGACGACAGCTTTAGATCTATCAAAATAACTGAAAAACTATAGATCTCAGTAACTTGTGTAGTAAATTATTGTCATGGGTCGGTTGACCAAACTGTTTGGTGTAAGATCAAATACCCTAATAGCTTACCCAAACGCACCAATCAAATGGCATTGATTGATTGTCTTAACATTTAAAACTATTTGATAATGCTCCGATGGCTTATTGACCTACACAAACCAAATGAAGACGCGTTCTGACTCAAGTATTATTGTGATGTTCAAGAAAGATAATTGCTACAACAATGATTCAACACTGTCTGTGAAATAGCACATTTTACACCACGACTATTTCACACGACTTTAGTGTTATCTGGTTTTGGGATGTATCGAGATTATAGAAGATGCAATAAAAGTAAAAAATTACTGTCTCTGTCCTTATTTATATTGACAGAAGTATATAAATATATATATACGAGGGGGCTTCAAATGAAAACCTTAAATTTGCGATAGAAATTCGAAACACCGTGCTATTGTCATGTAAGTTGGCAGTATTGTTGCTAAGGACGCCAAGAGTGTCCTGCAGGTGGCATCACTGTGCAGACGAACCACATGACGTCACAGGAGAAGTTTAAAGATGGCCGCCCCACTAGTGACATGCACCAAAGAGGAGCAGCGTTCTGTTATCCGTTTTTTTTAGCAGAGACAACTCTGCTTTTACCTAATAATACGTGTGTGGCCCACTTTCGTTTACCCCACCAAACATCATAATTCTTCACTGTGTCACATTTTCTTATTTCCAATTTAAATCTTGTCTCGAACAATAATCTAGAAAGGAAGCGACACTTCCCGAGACCTTCATTTCTTCTTCTTCTTTCGTTCGCTTGAACTATATTGTCTATATCTGCAATGTTGTTTCTTGTATAAACTTCACTGTTTTTTGTAGTTCATACAGATGTCCATATAGTTTTGCTTCCAGTGTTGTTTCTCTGGGCCAGTGGGTTTGCCTCAATATATCATATTCGGGGCAATCTTGAAGTACGTGCTCCGCAATCTGGGGTGCCTGTCCACATGTACACATGGCTGAATTGCCAATCTTGAATTTTGTATACATGTGGCTGCGGAGGCGGTTGTGTCCTGTTCTGAGGCGCAGAATGACTATTTGTTCTGATCTGTTCATAGCTTGGTAGTCATCCTGCGTTGGTGTTGGTGGCTTTCTGATAGATTTGATCATTTTTTTCTTCTGATGGTATGTAACTGGTACATCCGGTTGCTCATCTGCAGCACCTTCTTTAGCCAGTCCATCTGCTCTCTCGTTTCCTGGTATTCCACAATGAGACGGTATCCACTGCATGGCGACCCTGCGCTGGTTGCACAGTTCAGAAAGTAGGGCTTGTATGCCTGGTAATTTTCTGGACTGAAGTGCTTGGAGTGCTGATCTTGCATCTGTCAGGAATACTACAGGCTGTGGACCGAGATTGGTGTTCAATAGTTTCTCAGTTGCCACCTTGATTGCCTGGACTTCTGCATCATAGTTGTTACAGAATTTCCCCGTCGGTACTCTGACAGTATCCCTAGTGTTGTTTGGGTATTCTATGTACACTCCTGCTCCTCCATTCTTTACTGCATTCTGTGCTGACCCATCCGTGTATACTCGGACCCAGAGGTCCTGTGGGTATTCATCATCCAGGAAACTGAGAGTGACTGTCCTACGTTGCACGCTGTTCTGTTCATCCCTGTCGAATATTCCTTTCACTTTTGTGTGGATGTGTACTGGTAGCCCATGCTCCTCTCTCCAAGGGGTTTGTTCTGGCACAGACTTTAGGGGGCTGTTAACTTCAGGCAGGTCTGAGGTTTGTCTACGTAATCGTTTGGCCTGGTGGATAAAGCTGCTTCTTTTCAGTCGCCCCATTGCTAGGTTTTGGAATCTGTCCTTCATTGGATGGCTCGGCATACAGAGGAACTTTTCTGCCTGTGTTAGCACTTTCGTGTCTCTGCGTTCTCTCAGTGCTTGTATCCTCCCCATTTTCTCCATCTTCACTATAGGCGTTGATTTCATTGCCCCCGTGATTACCCTAAGCGCCTGGTTTTGCACCTTATCTAGCTCTTGTAATGTGGTGTTTGATGCTGGGCACCACGCAGCTGACCCATATTCCATGTGTGGTCGTATGCCCTGCTGGTAAACTTTACTAAGTATTTTCCCGCTGGCTCCCCATGTGGTTCCACTTAGTTTTCTCAGGATGGCTAACTTCCTCCTGGCCTTTGTTGCTGCTTTGTTGATGTGCTGCTTCCATGTCAGCCTATCATCGAATGTAACTCCGAGATAGGTGGGTTGTTTATCTTCTCTCAGGAGCTCTTCGTTTATCTTGATGACACCAGCTTTTTGTTTGGGAGAGAGGGTGAAGAGCGTAGTGCTGCACTTGTCTGTATTGATGCTGACACACCATCTATTTGCCAATGAGGTTAAGGCATCTATAGCTCTTTGTAGCAGTTTGGTGGCCACTGTTGCATGCTCATCTGTGCACAATATTACCAGGTCATCAGCGTACATTGCCACTTTCATTCCATGTGGTAGTTCAGCAACCAGGTCGTTGATGTAGACTAGGAAAAGTGTGGGGGACAGAACCCCTCCCTGAGGGACGCCATGACGCAGTAGAATTTTCTTACTCTTGAGGCCATCTAGTTGTACTCGGGCTCTTCTGTTATGCAGGTATGCTTTCACCCATTTGTACATCTTACCATTCACTCTACAATTTCTCAGTTTCTTCAGAAGCCCTTCTTTCCAAACCTTGTCAAATGCTTTCCTTAGATCTATCCATGCTGCTAGTACCAGTTTCTTATCTTGGAACGCATCCTCAATCTCTTGGGAAAGGTAAGTTGCCTGATCTTCGGTGGAATAACACTGCCTAAAGCCCGCCTGCTGTGGTACAAGAAGGTTTTCACTTTCAAGGTACCACTGTAGCCTGAGGTTGATGATACGTTCCATTGTTTTGCAGAGGCAGCTTGTAAGGCTGATTGGTCTGTAGCTGGAGGCAGTGGAACTGTCTTTTCCTGGTTTTAGGAGTGGTATCATGATTGCTTCCATCCAGGTCTGTGGAACTCTGCCTGAGTTCCAACAGATATTGAAGATCTGCAGCAGCTTTGTTTTTGCTGCGGTTCCCAAGTTCTTAATCATTTCATTGGACACTCCATCAACTCCTGGCGACTTTCTCATTTTCAATTTGGATATTGCAAGCTCCAGTTCTCTGAATGTGATTGGTGCCTCCATAACTTCAGGTATGGTTCCATCTCGTCCTGCGCATTGTTGTTTCCCGCGAGTCTCCTGTTGCTTCTCTGGGCTAACTTCGATGTTGTTGTCTTTAGCAAAGGAGTCTGCAAAGTGATCAGCTGCCTGTTTTCCCATGAGGATGTTTCCATCTTTGTACAGAGCAATCCTTGAGTTTCTCTCTGTACCTTCATCGTTAAGTTGTTTTACCAGCTTCCACAGTTTCCTCGTATCTCTTTCGAAGTTCAAGGACTCTGTTTTCTCCTTCCAGCTTCTTCGCCTGGCCTGCAACTTGGCCCTTTGAAATTTGGCCTTAGCTTGCTGGTAGTTATTGTGGTGTTCTTGGCATGGACTGGTCTCTGCCTGCTTTCGAGATGTTTCCACGTCGTTGTGCAGCTGCTCTAGTTCACTATTCCAATATGGTTTGTAGTACTTACGAGCCCCTCTAGGTATTGTTTCACGAGCAGCCTGTAATATGCATCTGCTGAATTCATCGACTAGCTTATTGATGTCTTTGTCTACAGTCAGATCTCTAGCCAGTATACTAGTACGGTGCTGGTACATTGTCCTGTCTGCCTTCTTGTAGTTCCACCTAGAGAGAGTGCTGCTCTCCGTGACAAGTTCATTTTCCACAATTAGGAAGACTGGCCGGTGGTCGCTGCCTCCAAGTTGTTTCCCTACAACGCGTGTGGTGTTCCACTCCAGGCTGGGTGAGTGGAATGCCAGGTCTGGTGTAGAGGTGGTGTGCCATGATCTCGAATAGAAGGTTGGTGGGTCGATTGGCTGGTTAATCAGGATAAGCCCATTGTCATCCTGCCAGTTTTCAAGCTCCTCACCTCTCCTGTCCATGTGATCATAGCCCCAGCTCTGTGAGTGGCTGTTGAAGTCTCCGCATACAATCAGTCTTTCTTTTGCTGGGATTGTATCTAGTGCCAGTGGGCGGTCGCTCGGACAGTAGTAGTTGAGCAGGTGGAATTCTGAACTTTCTGTCCTGAGATGAAGCATCTGGTATTCCGCCCCCTCCATATATGTTTCAAGCTGACATGCACTGATGTTATTCCTCACGAGTGTCAGTATTCCACCCTTTCGCCTGTCTATTCGGTCAGATCGGTAGCACTGGTAGCCTCTGATTTTGAAGGCTATGTCCTTGTTGAGGTGGGTTTCTTGCTCTTCATTCAAGATATTTTCGAGCTCTAATTTTTTGCTGTAGCCGTCTTTTTTACTATTGACGCCTTCAGCATTCCAGTGCATTATTTTAAATGGTCTTTTCTTTGCTTGGCCAGTAGCTCTATTCTCATGCCTCCTGGCTCCACGGGGCAATTGAGAAGGACCCCGAGTAGTAGGGGTTGGGCCCTTCCGAGGCAGAAGGCCCGGCACTGCGCCTGCCTGGGTGTCCGTCACAGGGCGAGTGCCATAACGTTTTGCAGATATAGGCATACTTCCATAGCGCATGTGCGTGGCATCCTGATTGCTGTGGTGCGCCTCTTGGCTGGTTGCCTCCGTCTTCAGCACCTTGACTTGCTAGGGCAGACTGTGGTCTTGCTCGAGTGTAGGAGGGCCTGGCCAGTCTTGGTTTTTCAGCCGCTGATGGCTGTACTTGAGCCCCATCTCCACGTCAAGCAGCTGGCCTCGATGGGGCGAGACCTTCATGACAGAGAAAAAGAAACTGCGAGACATCTAATGTTTTTTTCACAGATGTCGTGTCCATAATACAAGCGCTCAAGGAAAAAAAAATAAAAAAAATAAAACGAAGACATAAATGCCCTTAGATCAACACTGTGTAAACTATGTCACAATCAATTCAAAAGAGCTGAGACACAGTGGGTCCCATCTCACCACAGTAACTCGAGGAATGCTGACATATTGGCAAAGAGAGAGCGGAAAAAATATCTCAAACCGTCGCAAAAGACTTATCGAGAGCACATACAAAAACAAGTGGGAAACACAGCATCCAGCCGACCAGAAAATGCTGCATTACCGTATCACAAGTTCAGCAGAAGACAACAAAATAGTTTTCAGACATCACACAGGACACAAAATAGTTAAAAAGGTAAAAGTTGTCCGAATGACGTTTTAGACAGTTCACTATACTAGGTCCAACTTTTTTTTATATGGGGTGACCAATTTCCATCATCGCTGCCTTTGTCTTCCTTAACTGAAGACAACAGCCAAGTCCCCATATACAACACAAAAAGGTGTCTGTTTCATAAGCTTAAGATGGGAAGCAACGATGAATGTACCAGTCGTACTGACAAAATCACGGCCCCTTATGTGCTACAGAAGTGCCGACATATCAGGAACAGAGAAATGTCATATGGCCGTCACCGGCATCAGTCCAAGCTGTATAGAGATGTCACCAAGATGATCACTGCTTTCGTCATTCAAGTTGACATCTGAAACGTTCCAATGAGAAGAATAAGACGTAGCGCCTGGTTTGGGTCCACAATTATAAACATATTTATTTGCTTCAGACAATTCCTCAATTCAGATACATGGCATCTTATTAATACATGCATAACAATGCGTCTCCTACTGTCCTTTACGTATCGTCACATACTCTGGCCTATATACTGAAGATGACGGCATCCGTAACATCCAAGTAGCGATAACCAAAGTATGGAGATTAAAATATAGATTTGATAGCTCCTGGGAAGACTCCTCTAAAATATAATCTTCAACATCAATACTTGCGTTCCATCTCTTCATAAATACTGTGGCGACCTTCGTACAATACAGCCACATAGGAGCATCTGAATAAACTTCAATTCGTATAGGAGCGAATAATATCACGTGTGACTTCGACGGATTCTATAAACCAAAGGCCAAGATCGGCCGTTTTAATCAATTAGCGCCACACATTATTACGTCATCATTGCTTAGTGACCTCAACCTATTATCGCGTTCATTTATAATTACTAATAGTGCAAAACATATCATGTTGACTCCAGATATAAATTTTAACGCGTAAATTAAACTGCTAACAGATCTAAGTGAGGCCAACATGTAAAAATACATAGTAATCTTCTTTAACAGGCAGCAGGGTGCTTAAGTTAGGATCCGCACCGGGTGCCAAATATTTTAGGGACGCCTCTGTTCAGAACGACAGAATTTAGTAGCAAAATTTTATGTGATCCATTTAACTGACATTTGTTCATAAAAACAGACCGCAAAGTCTGTTCTATTTGGACATCTGCCCTAATATAACCA
Organism: Oreohelix idahoensis; assembly: GCA_024509875.1. NCBI lineage: Eukaryota > Metazoa > Mollusca > Gastropoda > Stylommatophora > Oreohelicidae > Oreohelix > Oreohelix idahoensis. The sequence goes on along the minus strand of JAMPIV010000840.1, from coordinate 330,758 downwards.
AGCGCGCCTCACCAAAACGAGGCAAAATTTTATTTAAAAAAAAAATTTGTTCATTTAAATCTGGGGGAGGAAACGGACCGAATGCAGTCTGCCGGTAGATCACAGGGGATGATCTGGTAGATCTGTAGGTGACAAAGGGGGAAAAGAATAACTTTAAGCTATGGTAATTCCCAACTTGCCCTCTCCTGGAGGCATTGAAAAGAGCGATATCCCAAGATTATATGTACTTTTTACGCGTTCCCAGTGAAAACCCACGAGCAATCTTACTCAAATATATTTTATTCATAAACTTTATAAGATAAGAAAACGATATTTTATTTCAGGTGAGGTTTACGCTCGGTAAATTATAATTTATTTTGAATTTTACACTGTTCCTTCAATGGAATTACACGAAACAGATCACCTGGCAGAGAGATAAAAGTTACATACTGGCTCCTTTCTAATTCCAAATGCTCACTCTAAACTATGAAAACAGACATAATTTTATCAAAGTTGATCTTTGGAGAGCTTAGTGTTTTTAAAGTAGACCACAAAATGGGATTGCCTACCGTCGATTTAAATGCTTCATAATAAATTCACAGCTTCACATACTTTAGCAGAAAGTGGGTCAGATGTTAAAAAATAATGCTTATGTTTACAGTTCTGTCGTCACCTAGAAATCTGCTGACTTGATCAAATGCACGAGCTAGTTTCAGTTTTGCCAGGTGTCTTATGGGCTTCTTAATACAGTCTTACACGACTGAGTTTGGCCGTAACCTTTGGACTACACTTGTTGCAGGCACGTGCTATGCATTATCTGCCAGCTTACATAGCTTCCTTCAGATAATGTCGGCGAAGTTGTTATTAGGTTTTTAAACAATAAAAAAAAATCTATATTAATACTGTGATATATAACTGAAACTGTGCACGAACTACAGAACTATAGCTCTTATAAGCCATGCTAGCAAAATACTATTACATATCATAATGAAAAGGATGCAACAAAAGCTAGAAACAGAAATTAACGAAGTACATGCGGGTTTTCGACCAGGCAGAGGCACCAGAGACCATACATTTAATATGAGGATCATCATAGAAAAGTGTAGAGAATTCAACGTTGACCTATATACTTGTTTCATTGATTACACCAAAGCTTTCGACTGTGAGAACATCAGCAGTTACGGACTATTATGGAAAATATGGGATTTCCAAACCACCTTATACAACATCGCACTGCTGTACCAGGAACAACAGGCAGCCGTAAGAATAGAGGGAGAAACATCAGAATGGTTTCAAGTACAGAAAGGAGTAAGACAAGGCTGTACCCTTTCCCCTTACTTGTTTAACATTTATGCCGAGAATATCATGAGAAACGTAAGAGATGACCAAGAACACACAGAGTTTGACCCATTTAACATCGACGGGTACCAGATCCCGGAAATCAGATATGCTGACGACACAGTCCTTCTATCGACCAACCCAGGACTTGAACAATTAATTCTTCTTCTTCTTCTTCTTCCATCCTTAGCCACCAACCGGCAAAGCAGTATGTGGCCAGTACGCCTAGTGGCGTCTTAGGGCAACAACAAATTGATCAATCTATCGCTGTTTCCACCACGCCTAGTGGCGTCTTTGTGGAACAAAAACAGACCAAACAATCTATCATTGTTTCCGTAATCAGATTGGTTGGCAAGCAGGTGATCAGCCCACTGTGCAGAACAATTAATTCTGTCCACCAAAAAACACAGCGAGGCCCAGAGTCTATACCTAAACACCAAAGTACTGACAACAGACAAAGTAAAGACCAAACCAGAAATTGAAATTGATAACGAAGAACTGGAAGGTGTTAATGAATTCGAATACTTAGGATCAATCATCAACAGCTCTGGCGACTGTGCAGTAGAAATTAAAAGAAGACTTGCAATTGCTACACATAAACTAATACAGATGAAAAACCTATGGCAAGGCACAAGCAAAGAAACAAAGTTACAACTGATCAGAGCATGTATATTTTCAGTAACAACATACGGCTGCGAGACTTGGATACTCAATAAAACAGTTGCAAAAAAGGTTACATCATTCGAAATGAAATGTTACAGAAGGATGTTGAGAATACCCTGGACAGAAAAAAGACCAACAGAGAAGTACTGCACTCACTAAACGTAGAGGAAAATTGGCTCCTAAATACCATCGCAATAAGGAAGCTGAAATTTTTCGGTCATATAAAAAGACACAATAGTCTGGAAAAATTAGTGATGGAAGGCTTGGTCCCTGGAAAAAGGGGGATGGGTCGACCTAGACGACGGTGGACCCAGGACATCACAGAGAGTCTGAACTTGTCTTTGGCTGATGCAGGTCGACTTGCCCAGAATCGTGATGCGTTCAGAGCAGCTGTAATGGAGACAACGTTCTGGAAAGAATACGTCACATGATGATGATGACTATAATATGTGCAATACCTGAACATTAACAGAGGAACAGGGACGATAACAAAATGAGCTAAAAATTGTAAAAAGTAGACAAAATATCGTAAAATGCAGTCAATTTTTTTTTTTTTTTTTTTTTCCTTAACCAGCGGCACTTGGGCTTTCAGCCCTTCGGCCCAATGACATGTCATTGCGAGGCTGGGGAACCTGAGGACTTTCCTTCCAACCCGGTCAGGAGCTTCGCTCCTTCCCATCCACAGAGGGTTTATCACAGGAGCCGTTCAGGCTATTCAGTCAAATTTCCGGCCGTAAACATTTCTTCAAACGCCGACGCCCGGGTTTGAACCATGAACACCTGGTCGCCAGTACAACGCCGAAGCCATTACACCAGCGCGGCTCCCTAAAATGCAGTCAATAAAACCACACACACACACAAAAAAAGGAAAAAACTAAGGAGACCAAACTAGAAATGAAAAGATAATGAAGTGGCTGGGATTATTCTTCTTTGTTCACGCTCACATAACCACAAGTTTTCTCTCATAAAGTTGGCTGCTTGTCTCAGGCTTCTCTCATTGCTCTCGTTTGTCATGAAATATTCTAATCCACATATATAAATTATTAGGTAAATATGAAGCCTAACAAATAAAATTAATAAAGAGAAGAGCAATGGAAAAATAACAGTGCTGTCACAAAGAATGTACTCGAAATCCCCCTTGTTTTCTGCTTCGTCTGCAAATTGTAACGCTTTCACGTTGATAGTAAAGCTTACTGTATTATTACCCGCCTTCTTCAATGAAACGTGTGCTGTATTTCTTGGAAAAGCATTGAGACGTACTGCGTAATGACCTAAATTAACCCTACCATCACGCGTGTAAGTCTACATGCACTAATTTTTTTTCAGACGGACAGTGATAAAATACACTACCCTTTCCCAGAGTTAGGTTTATAAATCATAACAGACTCTTATTAGAAAAGACAACATTATATGGGTTTACGTTTGAACACATAACAGTACCCAGACAGCACATCTTCTAAACAGGAGATAGAAGAAATTGCATATTTTGAACGCAGCCACGTAGCTCCTTTAAATTAGTATTTTTGGGTTCCTTAGGGTTTGCTGACAAATAATATGTAAAACGTTACGCAAATAGTCCAGGAATTAATAAATTATACCCAAAATAAAATATTGGGGGTGCCTGACAGCATAAAATCATTTCTGCTCATAAAATTTTTTTTTATAACGTGTTTGAAAAAACCTTACGTTACATAAATAGCCTACCATGTAAACTCCAAATTGATTGGAGCGCAACAAATGAAAGCCTAACCACGATTGGTCGGGCTATAAATACTATCTTGGTTGTTGGGGGAGACGGGAAAAGATAACATTTTTTTCAAACACTTGTCGAAACGTGGCTCATTGGCCAGTCTCGCTGATATACACACTTGGGAGCGTTAGTTCGAGACCACTAATTCAAATAAGCTTGATAAAGCGACAGTACGTTGAAGCTAGCTCACATTTTTTGCTAAAATAAAAGCCTGGAACATAGGCAGAACGGAATTTGTGCCAGTTTGTGCCAGAATTCATTGCTAATCAACGTATCTGTGTTTATTTCCATGAAATTGTGGTAAGCTTGAACCATTCAGTATCTTTTAATGAAAAATTGAATGTGAATTGTTGATTTATGCCTGTATATATATGTGTAGTTCAGTGGCAAACGTGAGGTAAAGCCTATAATGCTCCAGCCTGAACAGAGGGTGTCGGAGAGAAGTAAAACGGCATGGAATGGCCAAATAGTACACTGACACCTGGATGATGGACTAGAAAGAAATAATGCTGGAAGTGCAGAGGCGTAGTAACCATTAAGAAGGGTAATACTGGAATAAAGTATTTCAAATGAAGCTGACTGTTGGCCTAACGCTCTGAACGCAATGTTTGTGCTGTATTGTGATCAGTGTAAAAGAGAATATAAATTAGTTATGAAGTAGAAGGTACATCCTTCTTGATTTCAGGGACAGTGGTCTTGATGGTAGTGAGCAGCACCCTGGTCAGAGATTTGCTGAATCCAGAGTCGGACAGCATACTCCTTGGTCTTTTTAGCTATCAGGGAGGTGTCTCCTGAGCCCAGAGGAGAATTCGAGCAGAGGAGTCCTTTCCTGCCGCCATCACGCCAGATAAGCGAATTGGCCAGCTGAGCTCAACATTATGTCCCCTCATCTTGAAATAACTTTATAAAAATACTATTCAGAGGGGAATTTACTTGTCTTAAAATCAGGAACTGTGAACATCTACAATAATGGTCCCTAAAGACAAACTATTGAAGTCATGATGACAAATACCAACAGAGCTTGAACAAAACAAAACCAGTATTACCTCATTTTACCACTACACAAATGACACACATAGAACATTGGTAATAATATATGTCACTACAATATTCATATTAAATACATTCTGTACATAACTTGTAATTTAAATTGATTGTGATTCCTGGTTCCCTTGTAGTTGAATCAGGACACATATTCATTCATGCCAGTAATGAATACATATTGTTATTTGAAACGTTACTAGTGACTTCTTTAAGATATTCTCATAGAGTGTTATATGTATGTGAGTGTCACAGTGTTGTTAAGAGTAGTGGATTAAATTAAATTGTTTATCTGTCTGTTGTTGTGACTTACACTTCACCATACACATACCCTAGACACATAACGTAGCATCACACTATTCCAGAATAATTCTGACTGAGATATATAGATATGTGGCAGCAAGTAAGGTTATATATATAATATACTACTCTTATTAGATATATATATACCTTCACAGCTGATCTCAGTCAGTACACTAAGTCCCTTATAAATATCTATAACATCCCACTTCACCACATATATTGGGGTCTCGCTCTTGGGATTTTGAATCTTTAACTATTAAAAATATTGGGGGTAATTCACTTCAGGGAATATAAGAATTAAAAGGTATCCTTGGGTGGAATTAAATAAGGTTGAGCTCACGGTGCCTGTTTTGTCCATTAGAGATTGAATTGTTGGTTAGACATTGTATTAAGTTACCTGATAGACAATGGCGGACCTGGCCAAATTTCGATCTGCTGCGGTTCAGACTGCAAAAGAGTTAGGATTAGATGGGCAAGTTATGGTTGCCTATGTCACAACGGAATGTGACAAATTTATTGAACGCGAAGAAAGAAGATTAGAAAAAGAAGCCGAAAGAAAGTTAGAGGCTGAGACTAAGAGGTTGCAAGCTGAGGCTGAGACTAAGAGGTTGCAGATTGAGGCTGAGGCTAAGAAATTGGAAGCAGAAAGAGAAGACAAAAGATTAGCAGCAGAAGAGAAGAAATTAGCTGCAGAAAGGGAAGCCGAGGAAAGAAGACAAGCTGCAGAAGAAAGAAGATTGACTGCAGAGAGGGAAGCAGAAAAGGAGGAGAAAAGATTACAAAGGGAACATGAATTACGACTAAGGGAGTTTGAGTTTCAAGGCCATGCTCCTGAAAATGGTGCCAGTCCCTTTGCCTCTGATGCTACGGTTACTCAAGGAGCCTCAATCTCAGCTATGAATTTTCATTTAGATCATTTTGTTGAGAAAGACGATGATATTGAGAGCTATATAAATAGGTACGAACTATTAGCTACCACGTATGGGTTAGAGAGAGAAAGGTGGAGCTTAAAGTTATCTCAGGGACTTCGTGGGGCAGCTTATGAAGTTTTTGCAAAAATGAGCAGAGGTGATCAGGAAAATTATGACATGCTAAAGCAGGCTCTTTTGTTAAGGTATGAAAAGAATGCAGAGTTTTACAGGAAAAAATTTAGGAATGCTAAACTACTGTCAGGTGAAACCTATCACCAGTTCTCTGCACGAATAGAGACATACTTGGAGAAATGGACCTCTCTGGGGAAAACCCAAGATCTTAAGGAAATGGTCCTTATAGAGCAACTAAGAGAGTCCATGGCTCCAGACCTGAGAAAGTTTCTCATGGAACAAGGTGCAGAGAGGCTGGGTGAGTTGCTAAATGTTGCTGAAAGGTATCAAGCAGCTCAAGCAGAGGTAACAGGTAATAAAAAGAAACAGGTGGACAACTTTAGGGCACCACAGAACTTTAATAAATTTGATCCTAAGGATCAAAATAAAGGTAAGCACCAATTTGATAGGCCACGGTATGAAAATAAAAATAAATTCCCACAATTCGATGAAAGGAAATATGATGAAAGAAAATCTTTCAACCAAGGAAAAAGGTGGTGTAAGAATTGTCAGATGGACAATCATGACACTGACCGGTGCAGAAGGAAACCTGTGTATATGGCAACCCTTCAGGTCAGGTCGACCTCAAGACAGGAGGAGGATATTATGTTGGATACCACTCCAGAAGAGATGAGGAAGGCACAGGCTGGGGATAAAACACTCAAGCCTTGTTTCAGAAAATTGTCAACTTGTCATACAACTCCAGGCAAGGGAGATTTTTACATGAAAAACAAGTTGATGTATAGGAAGGCCGGAACTAGATCCAATGGTCACGGACAGCTGGTTCTTCCAAAAAGATACAGGACAGAATTAATAAGGAGCCTACATGTGAAACCAGATGGGGACCATGAGAAGATAGGTACCATCATTCAAAAGGTGGCTCACAATTATTATTGGCCCAAAGCAAGATGGGACATTGAAAATTTTGTAGAAAGGTGTAGCATAGCACATGAGGGAACCCCCACAAGTGGGAACATGGATCAGGACCTGGACACGCCCCGGAGCAAAATTAGGCCTGATAATAAAAGGAGAAATAGATTTGATAAAGTGGACCAAATGGAATGGGAAGCCCCTTTTCACGGACAAGCTTCACTTAACTGTTTTACAATGGCCACTATGCGGAGAGTGCAAAAGGATGTCTTACCCCAGGATAAGCCGAAAATCCCTCAATCGGACTTAAACAAACTGGAGGAAGAGGATGTAGAGAGGAAATCTCTCATCAAGAATTTTAAGTGGGGAGGAAGCCACAAAAGAAAAATTGGTAGCGGTCGTTTTGTGAATGATAATTCTGGGAGGAAAAATCATCACTATAAAGCTTCAAGTGGAAGAGACCATACCGGTGCATGGACAAATAGGTCCACACAATTAAAGGTCCATATGTAGCTATGTTAAGAACGTGGACTGATGAAAAGGCAGAGGAAAACATTACATCTTCATACCAGTATGTGAATGAGCTGACCACTCGGTTAAAAACTGGCTGGAAACTTGCCAATGAAAATTTGAAACAAGCCAGGAAGAAACATGCTGCCTATTATAACAGGAAGGCGAAAGACAGAAATTTGGCTGTGGGAGAGAAGGTACTGCTTCTTTTGCCCGGGAGTCAGAATAAGTTACAAATTGGATGGCAGGGTCCATATACAGTTCTAGAGAAGGTGTCTAGAACAAATTATAAGATAGATAAGAAGGGGAAAGAAAAAATCTATCATGTGAATCTCCTGAAGAAATATTTGGAAAGAGAACATCAGGAAGAGACACACTTGTTGACCTTGTCCATCGCCATGGAGATGAAAAAGGAACCACTTTCATCATTTGAATATCCATTACACCCCTGTGAGACAGCAGCACAGGTGAAAATCAGTACACATTTAACGAAAACTCAGAAAGAGAGAGTGCAACAGGTTATAAATAATCATGCAGAGGTGTTAACAGACCGACCAGGGCATACAAACCTATTGGAATATGATATGAAATTAATAGACTCCACACCTGTCTGTATGAAACCATATTCGATTCCGTTTGCTAAGGAAAAAGCTTTGAAGGAAGAGATAGACTATCTGTTGAAGGAAGGAATTATTTCGCACAGTGAGTCTTCGTATAGTTCCGGTGTTGTACTTTTAAGGAAGCCCTCTGGAGAACATAGACTCTGTATAGATTACAGGAGACTGAATGCTATTACAGAAGGACAGGTGGATCCATTGCCGGATACAAATCAGCTGTTTGCCAGACTAAATAAAGCTAAATATTTCTCAAAAGTGGATCTGAGTAAAGGATACTATCAGATTCCAGTAAAGCCTGAGGTTAGACCATACCTAGCTTTTAGTACCTCAGAAGGACACTATGAGTTTAATAGATTGCCATTTGGATTGAAGAATGCGCCTAGTGTCTTCTCTAGAATGATGAGAAAATTATTGGATCCTCTGAATAATCCCTGTATAACAAATTTTATGGATGATATCCTTATAGCAACAGAAACATTTGAGGAACACATTGACTCTCTGAACATGCTGTTTGATCGACTTAGGGAGGCAAATTTAACAGCCCGACCAACAAAATGTTGCGTTGGATGTAAAGAATTGGAATTTTTGGGACACACAGTTTATCAGGGAAACATGACCCCTGACCCAAAGAATTTAGAGAAACTACAGAAAGCCCCGAGACCACAAACCAAGAAGGACGTGAGATCCTTTGTCTCATTATGTGGTTTCTACCAGAAGTATATCAAAAACTTTAATTCCATATGTGCACCTTTAACGGAATTGACACGTAAAGGACTTCCAGATCGCATTACATGGACACCACAATGTGAAATGACTTACCAAGAATTGAAGGAAAAGCTCACAAGTAAACCCATTTTGAAATTACCTGACTTAAGTCAAGAATTCATAGTAAGGACGGATGCAAGTAATATTGGGCTAGGTGCAACTTTACTACAGAAATCAGATGCATTGGATGGGGAATTAAGCCCAGTGGCATATGCTAGCAGAAAGTTGAATAAAGCTGAAATCAACTACTCAACTAGCGAAAAAGAATGTCTTGCAGTAATATGGGCAATAAAGAAATTCAATATTTATCTATATGGGAAGGCATTTAAGTTGCAAACTGACCACAAACCTTTATCGTTTTTTAGCACAGGCTAAGCATGAGAACTCTAGGTTACTCCGATGGTCTTTGCTTCTGGCTCCATATAATTTTAGCATTGAATATATATCTGGAAAAACAAATCTGGGAGCGGATTTTTTTAAGCCGCCATCCGTGTGATGAGAATCACCGTAAACCCCAGAAATAATAATAAATTTCTCTATGTGTATATAGAATAAAGGACTGACATATAATGTCTGTTTTAAGAGGGGAAGTGTCATGAAATATTCTAATCCACATATATAAATTATTAGGTAAATATGAAGCCTAACAAATAAAATTAATAAAGAGAAGAGCAATGGAAAAATAACAGTGCTGTCACAAAGAATGTACTCGAAATCCCCCTTGTTTTCTGCTTCGTCTGCAAATTGTAACGCTTTCACGTTGATAGTAAAGCTTACTGTATTATTACCCGCCTTCTTCAATGAAACGTGTGCTGTATTTCTTGGAAAAGCATTGAGACGTACTGCGTAATGACCTAAATTAACCCTAACATTAATTATACTGCGTTACCAAAACGAACGAACAGATGGACTAAAGGGATAAAAAGAGAAGGGAGAGGCAGAAAGCCGAACACTAAACCCGCTTCGCGCGATACACAATTACTACCATCACGCGTGTAAGTCTACATGCACTAATTTTTTTTCAGACGGACAGTGATAAAATACACTACCCTTTCCCAGAGTTAGGTTTATAAATCATAACAGACTCTTATTAGAAAAGACAACATTATATGGGTTTACGTTTGAACACATAACAGTACCCAGACAGCACATCTTCTAAACAGGAGATAGAAGAAATTGCATATTTTGAACGCAGCCACGTAGCTCCTTTAAATTAGTATTTTTGGGTTCCTTAGGGTTTGCTGACAAATAATATGTAAAACGTTACGCAAATAGTCCAGGAATTAATAAATTATACCCAAAATAAAATATTGGGGGTGCCTGACAGCATAAAATCATTTCTGCTCATAAAATTTTTTTTTATAACGTGTTTGAAAAAACCTTACGTTACATAAATAGCCTACCATGTAAACTCCAAATTGATTGGAGCGCAACAAATGAAAGCCTAACCACGATTGGTCGGGCTATAAATACTATCTTGGTTGTTGGGGGAGACGGGAAAAGATAACATTTTTTTCAAACACTTGTCGAAACGTGGCTCATTGGCCAGTCTCGCTGATATACACACTTGGGAGCGTTAGTTCGAGACCACTAATTCAAATAAGCTTGATAAAGCGACAGTACGTTGAAGCTAGCTCACATTTTTGCTAAAATAAAAGCCTGGAACATAGGCAGAACGGAATTTGTGCCAGTTTGTGCCAGAATTCATTGCTAATCAACGTATCTGTGTTTATTTCCATGAAATTGTGGTAAGCTTGAACCATTCAGTATCTTTTAATGAAAAATTGAATGTGAATTGTTGATTTATGCCTGTATATATATGTGTGTAGTTCAGTGGCAAACGTGAGGTAAAGCCTATAATGCTCCAGCCTGAACAGAGGGTGTCGGAGAGAAGTAAAACGGCATGGAATGGCCAAATAGTACACTGACACCTGGATGATGGACTAGAAAGAAATAATGCTGGAAGTGCAGAGGCGTAGTAACCATTAAGAAGGGTAATACTGGAATAAAGTATTTCAAATGAAGCTGACTGTTGGCCTAACGCTCTGAACGCAATGTTTGTGCTGTATTGTGATCAGTGTAAAAGAGAATATAAATTAGTTATGAAGTAGAAGGTACATCCTTCTTGATTTCAGGGACAGTGGTCTTGATGGTAGTGAGCAGCACCTGGTCAGAGATTTGCTGAATCCAGAGTCGGACAGCATACTCCTTGGTCTTTTTAGCTATCAGGGAGGTGTCTCCTGAGCCCAGAGGAGAATTCGAGCAGAGGAGTCCTTTCCTGCCGCCATCACGCCAGATAAGCGAATTGGCCAGCTGAGCTCAACATTATGTCCCCTCATCTTGAAATAACTTTATAAAAATACTATTCAGAGGGGAATTTACTTGTCTTAAAATCAGGAACTGTGAACATCTACAATAATGGTCCCTAAAGACAAACTATTGAAGTCATGATGACAAATACCAACAGAGCTTGAACAAAACAAAACCAGTATTACCTCATTTTACCACTACACAAATGACACACATAGAACATTGGTAATAATATATGTCACTACAATATTCATATTAAATACATTCTGTACATAACTTGTAATTTAAATTGATTGTGATTCCTGGTTCCCTTGTAGTTGAATCAGGACACATATTCATTCATGCCAGTAATGAATACATATTGTTATTTGAAACGTTACTAGTGACTTCTTTAAGATATTCTCATAGAGTGTTATATGTATGTGAGTGTCACAGTGTTGTTAAGAGTAGTGGATTAAATTAAATTGTTTATCTGTCTGTTGTTGTGACTTACACTTCACCATACACATACCCTAGACACATAACGTAGCATCACACTATTCCAGAATAATTCTGACTGAGATATATAGATATGTGGCAGCAAGTAAGGTTATATATATAATATACTACTCTTATTAGATATATATATACCTTCACAGCTGATCTCAGTCAGTACACTAAGTCCCTTATAAATATCTATAACATCCCACTTCACCACATCGTTTTACCACATCTATTTCTGTCATAAAGTTGGCAGTCTGTCTCATGGCTTTTTCCCATTGCTCTTATATACGAGGTAGCTTCAAAAAGTTCCCGGATTTGTGTATTGTATAGAAATAAGTAACAATACAATTATTTACGCTACATTTCCTTCAAAATAGTTCTCTTCGACAACTACACACTTTTGCCAACGTCCATACAGCGGTTGGAAACAGTCCTGGAACCCATTCTTTGACACCTCTCTCAGCTGCTTTGTCGCATTGGTGATAACGTCCTCAGCATCCTTGAATCTCTGCCCTTTCAGTGCCGATTGTAGGCGAGGGAACAAGAAAAAATCAGGCGGTGCCATGTCGGGAGAATATGGAGGATGTTCCAGGGCAGTCACATTGTGCGTTGCGAGGTACTGCTTCACCAGGAGGGATCGATGTGCTGGCGCATTGTCATGCAGCAGAACCCAACTGTTTGTTCTCCATTTTTCTAGGCGTTTCCTTCTGATTGCATCTCTTAGACGACGGAAGATATAAACGTACATTTCCGTGTTAACCGTTCGGCCTTCAGGAATGAATTCATGGTAGACAATACCCTGGGAATAAAAACAAAACTTCCAACATAACATAACTTTTCCTTTGCTCTTGTCCAAACGAAATTTCTGTGTCAGGGGAGATGAGGGTGATTTCCATTCAGAGGACTGGCGTTTTGTCTGAGGATCATACAAAAAACACCACGTCTCGTCTCCTGTGATTATGTTGTTGAGGAAATTGCTATCTTGATCAGCCACAGTGATTAGGTCTCCTGCCAGTGTCAATCTCGTTTCTTTCTGTTCAGGAGATAACATTTTGGGAACCATGTGTTGACAAACACGGTGCATGTGCAGTTCATTGTGGAGAATACTGTGGCAACTTTCAGCTGATATTCCAACTTCTGAGGCTATTTTCTCTACATTAAGTCTTCTGTCCACACGAACAACGTTCCGAACACGCTCAATGTTTTCATTGTTTATCGAGGTAGGCTGTCGTCCGCTACGTGGATCATCATCGACACTAACACGACCTTCACGGAAACACTTGTGCCACTCAAAAACTTGCGATTTCTTCATTGCGGTATCACCATATGCATTATTAAGCAAGGTTACTGTCTCTGGGGGTGACTTCTCAAGCAAAATACAAAATTTGACATTTGTACGTTGTTCGATCAATGACATTTTCAACTTCGACGATGCTACGTGCACACCACACAAACTTCTGTTCGAGAATACATTTGAAGGTTACATCAGCCATGTCGTTTCCTCAAGGTCACTACCAACTTATTAAACTATAATCTCCATGACATAATCACTCATTCAAACATGAGTCAACTATTCCTGGAACTTTTTGAAGCTACCTCGTATAACCACACCTATTTCTCTCATTCAGTTGGCAGTATCTCAGGCTTCTGACACAATTTCTCCCTCAAACGAGTTCTTGAGGGCAACGCTGCAACCAACTCCTCTCATGGAGCCGACAGTCTTTGAGGGCATGTTCTACTGTCTGTTTGTCTTCCTGAATAGGCATATGCCTGTCTGTCCTATTCTGATTTTTTATTGAACAGATGATGTTACAGTCAGCTATAACAGTGACATGTCACAATTTACATTCATATTACAGTCAGTCATAGAAGTGAAGTGTCATAACTTATATTCATATTACATCAGTCATAGAAGTGACATGTCACAACATACATTCATATTAGTCAGCTACAAGTGACATGTCACAACTTACATTCATATTACAGTCAGCTACAACAGTGACATGTCACAACTTACATTCATATTACAGTCAGTCATAGCAGTGACATGTCACAACTTATATTAATATTACAGTCAGTCATAGCAGTGACATGTCACAACTTACATTCATATTACAGCCAGCTACAACAGTGACATGTCACAACTTACATTCATATTACAGTCAGCCATAGCAGTGACAAGACTTGATTTGCTTTCATATAACAGTAAGCCATAACAGTGACACTTCATGTAAATAACAAATTAGAGATTTTTAAGAATACTGAAAAAAGAATTGTGAATAGTACGATAAAAAAACATACAAAGTAAATGATTAAGATGGCATGAACAAGATACTCTCCTTCTCTCAGGTCTTTCCAAAACATACTCCATTACCTAGTTAATCTTTTAACTCATTCTAACCCACGAACTGTATAGTGCACTAAGTTATCCTTTAGAATTACCTACAGGCAGTATGGTGTGTCCGCTTGATACGAGTCTAAATTTAAATCAAATTGGGAAATATCTCGCCATAAGCTGGTTTAAGTCATGTGAACACTTCCTGTGGACCACACCTTTTTTTTTTTTTTTTCTGTGCGTACGCCCGAGGCGAAATCTCAGGTTATTGTTAATGTCTAACCTGACATTGATTTTACGTGAGTATCCCTTTTCTTGTACAGAGACAGGTGTCCCTCGCCATTCAGGCAGATACTCTCCGATTTCGGAGCTGGGTCGGCTCAGGAGCCGCCAATACCTGGTCGACGACACTCCTTCAAATGTTCTCGCCAGGTCTCGAGTTAATCCAGTCCAATTCCCGGTCGACGAAAAATCCTCAAATGCCGTCGCCCGGGTTTGATCCTGAATCACCCGGTCGCCAGAGCGGTGTTGTAACCACTACGCTAGCGCGGCTCCTGACCACACCTTTTAAACTGGTAGAGAAAAGTATTCTGCTGCTTAATTTTTGCATATTTTTATCAGTTAGTAATGTTGCTAGGTGGGCTATTTTACAGTGGTGTCATGGACATTCCAGTCATAGACTTTCAACTGATCAACTGCAACAGATTATTTCTAAATAAATTTAGATTGCGATAATAGCCTATTTTCGATTCAGAGCACAATATTTCACAACATTCACTTGTAGAAAAAAAAATGCATCCCTTTTAGGGGCCTGGGTAAAACTGAAAAACAGCATTGGATACAAAGAGTTAATACATTTTCTACTTCATTTTCTCACGTTACCTTAAATATTAACATCAATCATTAAAGTGTATTAGATAGTTTTAGTGAAACAACCAAGCAAACAGAAATCATACTCCTTGACAAACAGTCAAACAAACAAATCATATTCCATGACAAATAGTAAAAAACAAAAAAATTATACATCGTCACAAACAGTCAAACAAACAGAAATCATACTCCATGACAAACAGAAATCATACTAAGTTAATTTAAAAAAATGTTCAGCTTGTTGTAAGATTCTGCTGTCTTATCTGTACTCCATTTACTGTAGCCCTGTAATGTTTTCCAAATGATTGATTTTCGTGGAATTTAGGGCCCCTGCTATGAAATGCGCTGCTTGGTTTTAGAGTTTGTTTACTTTATCAAAATGTGACCTAGATGCCGTCGACCAGGCTGTGATGCCATTTTCCATAACAGTACTCGAAGAACACCCCATGGGCAAGAGAATAAACAGGCTAGGAAGAGCAGGCTCAATCGAACTAAATTTGTTCAAAAGAAAAAATTTAACAAAGATACCATGCTAGCAAACTCAGTCACAATGAAAATACCAACAAGCACAAGTATCCCACTGTGGAAAAGAAGCTGCTTTCCTCATCTAAAATCTGATATTCCAGGCATTGAAAGAAAAGGAATTCAGACAGAAACACAAAGAAAGTGTATAGCAACTACCGGTAAGTATATTCACCAAAAATTTCCAGCAAAGCTCTGGACACATGCATATACTGACAGTTTGGCAAAAAATGCAATTTAATATGGGGGAGCTGGCATCCTCATTAATGTAAAGAATAAAATTCACTCCATGCCAATCGCCACAGGCAAATACTGCAATAACTTCAATGCTGAAGCAGAGGCCATGAAACAGGCAGCGGAAACTCTTATTGAGTACAAAGCACATGCAGAAAAACAGACAGTGATCTTCACAGATGCTCTCTCAGTAATAACAGCCCTGAAGAGCCAGCCACCATGCTAAAGGATTGAAAGATCTGATAAACTCACATGAAAGCCTGGCCAAATGCTTCAACAAGTGCACAGTGCAGTGGATACCATTACATTGCAACATTCCAGACAACGAAGAGGCAGATAAACTTGCTAAAGAAGGGGGATTCCTGCAACAGAATGATATAGAGACATGAAATGGCTAAAACAACTATAAAAGCCATATTCAAGTCCAAATGGGACAGAGAACACCCAGGTCACATTAAAGATGATGCCTATCACCAGCCATCTAGGCAAGACCAGGTCATCCTTTTCTGTTTACACACTGATCACAATAAGTTGAGGTACCATCTATATCACAAGTACAGGACTGGTCCAACAGATCTCTGCTCGTGGCACCAGCCCCATGACAGCTTAACATCTGCTTCAGTCCTGCCCAACTTACAGCAGTGAACAGAGTGACATATAGCAACAACCCACTTCTCTCCATGAAAAACTGTTTGGAAATGTCAGGAACCTTGAGCTGACTATCGCTTTTATTAGAGTCATTAATGTAGAAGTCTGAGGGTGAATAAAGAAGAAGATACTAAAATAAGGTAAAACTAATTTTGAAAAAAACAAACAAAAAAGTATAGTATAACTGCAAGTATTTATGTTTAATGATTGTTTAAATTTATTTGTACCACTTATTTTTCACTTTATAAAAGAAAACAATAGATAATTTATTCAAAGATTTATACAGAAATTCTAAACAGGGAATCTTAGACAGAACAAAGCGGAACAGTTAATGAATACATTCCTCATTGTCACAAAACATCTAAAACAAAGTATCCTGACCCCCACTCCTTCTGCTTTCCAAAAACATTATCAGAAATACCAGAGAAGAAACAACATCAAATTAATGTAACTAAATAATATCCTCTGGTTATGTGGACGGCATCATTTTGGTGTGCACCAATGAAGATACAATGAAACAAGTTTAGAAGAGAGGAGTCCCAGAAAGTGCAGAATAATATGTATGCACATTATCAAGTAAAAGTAAGAATATATTCATGTATCCAGAGAAAAAGATAATGCTTCCTCTGATACAAAGTTGATTTGAAGCCCAGAAGTTTATAAAAATTTCTCTATTTTGATTCATTGCCCCAGTTTCATGTTTTCCACCTGATCTCCTGACAGCTCTTGTTGCCTGCTCATATCTTTGCACTTAGGTCACCAAACAAGAATGTATCCATGATACTTGGTAAAATTCTTTCCCCAGTTCTTTGCTGGCATGTAACACTGGATACTATTCAGCTGCTACTTCCTTCCTGGCAAGTTTTGAATGTGGCTGACATTACGTTGCCTCAGTACGGCTTTATTCCATCTCCACTTCAGATTGTGTTGAGAAAAATATGTTCAAAGTTTTTGGCTTATTAGTTGAAATGCAGTAGAAATTAAAAGAAGACTTGCAATTGCTTAACATAAACTAATACAGATGAAAAACCTATGGCAAGGCACAAGCAAAGAAACAAAGTTACAACTGATCAGAGCATGTATATTCCCAGTAGCAACATACGGCTGCGAGACTTGGACACTCAATAAAACAGTTGCAAAAAAGATTACATCATTCGAAATTAAATGCTACAGAAGGATGTTGAGAATACCCTGGACAGAAAAAAAGACCAACAGAGAAGTACTGCACTCACTAAACGTACAGGAACATTGGCTCCTAAATACCATCGCAATAAGGAAGCTGAAATTTTTCGGTCATATAAAAAGACATAATAGTCTGGAAAAAAAAAAGTGATGGAAGGCATGGTCCCTGGAAAAAGGGGTCGACCTAGACGACGGTGGACCCAGGACATTACAGAGAGTCTGAACTTGTCTTTGGCTGATGCAGGTCGACTTGCCCAGAATCGTGATGCGTTCAGAGCAGCTGTAATGGAGACAACGTTCTGGAAAGAATATGTCACATGATGATGATCACATTATAATGAAATGTTGCATGATGATACGAACTGTTAACTATAAGATATTGTGTGGGATGATGCATTAAACTATATGATGTCCGTATATGACTTCTTGTCCATTTTGGCCAAAAAATGTAGATGGAATAAAGCAGTGCTAAGGCGACGATTAGCACTGTGTCCCCTTACTTCCTATTCTATAAGTGACATGCAGTCATACACACAGAATTAGTTTTGTTGGATTAGTTTACAGGTGATACAAAGAAAGTATATGGCTATTGCTCCCTCAGGTTTATTGTAAGTAGCAGCTAATACAGCTGTGGATGGGGCTGGCAAAATCATCGCTGCAAGAGCATGGTGGCTTTGACTCAGGCTTCTTGCTAGGTGGCCAGCTGCAGCGGTGGCTACATCATCCATCAGGAGTGAAAAAGGAAATGAATGAGTTTACAGATGACAACATGAAAAAGCGCAGCAGAAACAAGCTATACACGTTAAATAGAAGAGCGTTTTCTTCACGAAAGAAGTCTGTACACATTCATAAGTACATTGATACTTTTCCATATTTACGCAAATATGTAATTTATACAAATACATACCAAGCCGCAGTAGTGCAGTGGTTAGTGCACTGGCTTCCTAGCTTGGTGGTCCATGGTTCGATCCCCAGTTGAGGTGGGATTTTTTAGACTGCAAACGGCTCTGGGATCAACCCAGCCTCATGAATTGGGTACCAGAACAACCCTGGGAAGGTTAAGGTGGCCGGCGTGATGCTGACCACATCACCCCTAGTGTGCAGATGGTCATGAAAATACGGGCCTAACACCGTATTCCCAATATGCCTCAATTGGCGTGTAACGGGAGTAACGGGATCCTTTACCTTTTTCTTTTATTACATACATACAGATATCTACATACAATGATCAACTACCGTAGTTTTTGTTCACAGATTACAAGCATCAAATAAGCTACATATAGGTAAATAAGGCACATATTTAATTAATAGTTCCTGTTGCTCCACACTGACAACAACATGTCCGGAGTAATAACAGTCTTGGTTCCAGTATTTTCATCTACAACATATCACAGTGTGGGTAGAAACACAGCATTTTTCATGTATCCCTAACAAGCAGAAGACACATAACTTAGATCTGGTAACTTAGTCTATGAGAATCAAACACCCTCAGCTTTGTCTCTGTGGGTGGCTGGTATTCATTCTGAGCCTACAAGCTGACTGCTGGTTGACCAGTATTCATTATCACAAGGTGTCAAAACCTACTGGAGTCTTTGTTTTTCTTCCCTGACACTGCACAGTATTGACATGCTCTGGTCTACCCAGCTGTAAATTGGCACCTGACTTTGCTCCTCGGTTAGGGAAGGAATTGGCAGCAAGGAAGGGAAAAGGTCACCCCACTTCTCGATACTGTCCAATGATGTCTCTCAGGAAAGACTTTCATTAATAAGCAATACATACAGTTATCAGAGCCCCATGGGGCGGCCCTTTGAGGGCTTAAAGAGCGAATAGGGCTATAGAACTACTGCCCCCCCCTCAAGTATGTCATAACAGGTGACTAACATAAAGTTGTGCATGCGGCTGGCAACATCACCATGTTGTTAAATAAATTGCTACATACATCACCACTGCAAGTACACATGCATTATTTCGTGCAGGCTTCCTATAATGGAACCTGATACAGTGGTGTCTCCATGCTCCACATGGAACTAAAACATGAAATGATGATAGTTCTCTGAAATAAATTCTCATTAAATTATTATGCTAACAGTTGTGTGGAATATGTAGTGCTCACAATTCACAAGAACTGAGGCTAATTATTAAGAGTGATGCTTAAAGCAGGATGAACCCCTTTATGCAGATGACACCCCTCCCATCTCATGCTCCGTCTCCAGCCCAGTCTGTCCGGACTTCAGATTCTTCCCAAGTCTGTCTGAGTTTGGTGTGATGGACAGGACAAACCAGGACAATATAATGAGAACACTGCGTGCGGTGTTGATTCTTTTGAATGTGATGATCTCATCTGACTTCATCTATGAGTGAAATAGAAACAGAAGATGAAATTTCAAGAGTTGACAATCCTAATACTTCTTAAGACAAACAAATAAAGAGATGAACTAACTTTATTTTCAAAGGGTTGAAAATTGGACACAGGCCAGTCTAATATTCTGCCTTTCTTTTCTCTCATCTGTTAAACTGTATCCTGTCAGTCTTACTACATGTACTTGAGTAATTTAAAGGAAAAAGAGAAAACAGCTACTTCTGAAACAAACGTTTGAGAGCTCAAACAAAACCACATATAAGTCTGCAGTACAGACGTAAAGACTGTGGGCTAGTTATGACCATTTCTTGAAGTGTTTTGTTTTGATACACTTAAAAAAAAATAGTGCATCAATTCTGCAGTTCGTTTCTGCAATGGAAAGTGATGATGGTACAGGCCTGTATACTTTCATCTGATCATCCAAAAACCAAATATTCTGCTGAAAATTGAAAGTTTATTTGGGCGACTTTTCTATCAAAATTGGGAAATTTTGAGTGACTGATTTTCAAGCATATTTTGGGCTGACTTTGAGCTACTTTTTGAACACGATTTGGATGACATCTGGAAACCGAAAAAAAAAATCTGGCTTCCTCAACAACAGATTGTCATCATCTCTGTCCTTGAGTATTTCAGATAAAATGATACAGACCTGTAGTAACTCTAGTAGATACAAAATGAAAAAGGCTGGTAATGACAACACAAAAGAAGCAATATACAAATGGTTTCTGTCCAAAAAGATCAGCTGCACAGCCAATTTCAGGACCCATCATCTGTGAAAAAGCTCTGATGTTTAATAAAGTGTTCTGAGGTAATATCAACATAAAGCTAGCAATGACTAGGGTAACGGTGAAGAAGAAGATGAGGAAGAAAATTATGAACCGACTCCTTCTCGTTGTAAAGCCTTCAACTGCCTTGAAATAGCAATGAAGTGGTACAAAAGCAATTGAATGTGGTTCTCCAAGATGCTGTACATTGAAACAATTGCAAGACTTAGCGGCCAGAAAATAGGCTTTGTCCACTAAACAAACAACATTGCTAGACTTTTTCTAATAAAGTGTTTTCAGAGTGTTAATTTACAAATAATGTATTGTAAATTTATTCATTTTTCATGTTCTGCCTGTTTAGAAGCCCTATTAAAAAAAATTATTGCTAGTAAAACTGAAAAAGAGTACAGCATAATACTCAATCATGTCTGTAAAGTGTGCATTAATTAATGTATTTCTTTCCTTTTTCCCTTAATCCATTTATCTGAACTTTTGATGATCCGAACAACCCTTGTCATGTATTAAATTGGATAATTGATATCTAATACAAATAAAACGTAATGAAGTATCCCCATGTGAGTAGTGGAAAAAAATATATGCATATATGCAAAACACTTACATTACTGTCAGAGTATAAATCTGAATTTTCCTTGAATAGGTACATTCGGTCGTCAAAACGAATGGCCACGATATCAAGAATCAAGGCTACAAGACAAAATACAATAGACACAGCTCCATTCTGCATTGTCAGTGCTCGTAACACAAATCTAGGCGTGGGATTACCAATGTCAAACCTGGCAAAAGACAATGACATTTCTCTAACGTGAAATACAGGTAGTCTTTGTTTAAGTGACATGTGGGTTCTCAAGAACCTCGTGTAAACAGAAATCGCGTAAACGGAACATGATTTTCTCATTCAAATATATGTAAAGTAAGGGGGGGGAGGGGGGGGGGGGGGTGTGCATTCCATCAATGCCGTACATAATAATAAAAATAAATACATGTAATAATACATAGTTAAATTAACACATACCATTCATATGTACAGAAAACAACATTTCCAAATTATTCAAAATTAACCGGGGCAGGACCATTACCTTCTTCATCTTCATTAACTTCTAATTCAACGAGGCGTAGGGTGGTGAGTCATCTGGATGAGAAGAAAGCGGTGCAACAATGAATTGTTTCCTGAAGAAGGTGTCCAGAGTTGAGTGTGATTTTTTCTGTTTCTTGGTAGGGAGCAGCACATCCCATAATTTTCTTCCTGACCATTAAGCTCCTGTCCATGTTAGGATCATCTTCTTCAAAGATAATACGGCAGGATTTAAGAAGTTTAAAGGTCTCCTTTAATAATTTCACTGTAAGTTGGCGGCCTGGTTATTGTTGCTGGTTGGTACAAGTTGCTGCGTCCTATTCTTCTTTCGTGTTGATATTCTTCAGCGCCAACAACTCTTCATTGCTCAGTTCTACTTTCTGAGATTAAAGCAAATTTACAATTTCATTTTTGTCAACTCCATCTAAGCCAACTCTTAAGGCCATTCGGGCGCCCTCCTTAATAGTTGTGATACTACTATCATCAATGATAAAGCCTTAAAAGTTATGACAGACTTGAGGGCACAGTTTTTTCCCCACCACTTTTCATGCATTGCCACGGGAACTTCATTCAATGCAGTCCTGATTAGCAAAAGTGCATCTTTAATAGTGAATGCATTCCGAAAATCTTTCAAAGAAACATTCAAATTTTCATCATCTTGCTCTCGCGCTCCTGTTGGTGCACAGATAAAATATTATAAACATGTCTAAATACTGGGTTGCATAACTTCGAGTTTGGCACATAAATGTAACAAAAATGCCTAAAAAACTGGCGCACATATGTTCAAAATTACGTAAATTAAACACACGTAAACAGAGAACTACCTGTAATTGCTAAATATAAACATGAAAAATGCATGCGGTTGGCAACCTCATTATGTAAAACAAACTGTTATAGATACCATTTTTGCAAGAGTGCTTGAATGCTATTGCTGTTGGCTTCCTGTATCACTCTGGTTTTTTTCAATTGCACTGTACATTATAAGTTACTTTCACATCAGTGGTCATTCAATATTAATTTACTTACTTTAACAGCATCAACCAGTTGATATGGAATAAAATATCAACATAAATATTTCCCTGTGCAACTTATTTACATGTTGTCTACTTTTGGCTAAGATCAAAGTGTTGGCGCAGATCAAAGCCAGGGCCAAAATTTTACACCATACAAATCAATAAATCTTATTCTACACCCTAAAAAGGGTATTTAAAAATAAATGTTCTCTACTTCCTTTTTTTTCTGTTTTCACTTTTTTCTTCTGTTTTCATGCACTTGTCCCCTGATGAAGACAATGTAATGGTAACACTGGCCGTTCCTTTGTCCCAGTAAGATTTCATCACCATCATTTTCCTTTTTGCTCTCCATGGAGCCACCACTTCAGCTGGTCCCCTTGATAGAAGCCTGCATGACAGCATTCATGTGCTCTTGTACAAGTGGTTTCTGTGGACATTTGTTGTACATGATCAGGTTGCCAGCCCCATGTACAACCTCATATTAGTCACCTTATGCCTGAGGGAGAATAGTCCTAATCTTTTGTGTCTCCTCAGAAATGCCTGATAACTGCACGGGGTCAAGCTAGACTTATTTTTGTTCACCTTACCATTTATGTTTCCTCTAACTGAATTATAAGACAGGGCTTCTCAAATTTTTTTTACACAGCAGAACCTCAGACATCTTACAGATGCTAATGAGGAATTTTTCCACTGGTATTTTTCCTTGGTTTATGTTTTAATCAATCTCTAGAGGTCGAAGTGACTAAGAAGTATGGCATATGCTTCTTATTCTAAAGGTACCTGGTTCGCTCCCAGTAAAGGGAATATAATAGATGGAAATTTTTTTCAGAACTAGTGGTTCCTAATGATGCCATGCTCTGCCCTGATCTCCTGGGTAGTGAGATCAGATGCCTAGCCTTCTCGGATAAGGGCAAAAAAAAATAGGTCTCGTGTGCAAGTTCATACGTTAAAATTCCCTTGGCACTTGGAAATCATAAAGAGTAAGCCATACGACCGCTGCCATGGCAAAATTTTAAAATTTAAACCTACCCACCCCAAAAATATTTATAGAATGTGGGATTCCTGTATACACACACAATCGGATCCTCGCCGGGCAAACCTATAGGTGCTCAGTCTCCCTCGGCAAATGTTGAAGGGTATGAATGCTAATTGTTCCTGTTGCGCATTGGTTGTATACACGCCGGATAGGTCCTCTCATACGTCCATCCCTGCTGGTCTTACGTTTGATGCCAAATTCCAACAGTCTTAGCCATGATGATTCATCGATAGCAGTGTCATTCTCTAATAGGCAATCATGAATTGCCCTCAATATTTCTCTCTTATCCATGTCCAATGCACCTTCTATGGGTGCTCTTGAAGCTAGTCTGTCAACTCTTTCATTGTCGCGTACCCCTGCAAGACCAGGACAGTAGACCCATATCAGTTCTTGAAGATTCGATGCTTCTATGGGGGTTTTCCATTCATGTCGGAGCCATCCATGTTGGACCTTTCGAAGCATGGATTGTGAGTCTGATACAATAACTGCCTTTGTTAATGAAGTCTGAGACAGCATCTTAAGGCAGCAGTAACTGCCTCTATCTCCATTCTCATGTAATGGTTGTTATCATGTAAGCCCTGCAATGTTCAGTGATGCTTCTGCCCTTTACTCTAGCATCCTGATTTATTACCACAGATTACAGACCCATCAGTGTACATGATGGGATCATCATCCCCAGCGTTATCATTTATTAGCTGCGAGAATCCCAATGTGTGTATACAGGAATCACTTACTTTTACTTTACTTAGTCGTTCCCCTTCTACCGTGAGGTGTAGAGGTTTGGAAGAGAGAGCCCAGACTATCCTATCGGCTGTCTTCCTCCTGGCCTGGTTCCATTCTAGTCCTCGGTCCTTCAAAGATTGTCTAATGTTGTCCTCCTAGCGGACTCTGGGTCGTCCTCGGGGTCTGGATCCTTGGCTCTTTGTTTCCCATGCTTGTCGTGGTATCCGATCTTCTCCCATTCTGCAGACATGGCCAAACCATCTTAATTGGGACTGTTCTACTTGGGTCTGCAGGGGGTAGGATTTAAGGCCTTGACGTATCGTCTGGTTGCGTACCATGTCTCTTCTTGTTACTTCAACCACTTTCCTCAGATACCTAATTTCTGAGGTTTGGATCTGGCTTTTATGGGCAGGAATCACAAATTCTATAAATATTTTTGAGGTGGGTAGGTTTCTAATTTTTTAAATTTTAGCAGGGCAGCAGCTGTATGGCCTATTTTTTAAGATTTCCAACTGCTGTGGGATTTTTAAAGTGCGCAACTTGCACACAGGACCTCCTAATTTTTTGCCCTTATTTAAGAAGGCTAGGCATCCAATCTCACTACCCACGAGATCAGGGAGGATTATGACATCATTAGGACCACTGGTTCTAAAAAAAAAATAATTTCCATCAATTATATTCCCTCTACTGGGAATCGAACCCAGTACCTTTAGAATTCGAGGCAGATGCCAAACCTCTTAGCAACTCTGACCCCCACTGATGCATTTGTCCGTGTGCAATGAAGATGGTCCTTAAGACCAAAACAAACTAAACCAATAAATGTCTGCTGTGTTGATCCAAGATTTATTGTATTTTAATCTTGCCTTACAAATTAATGTTAATATAATCTTCCTTAGGTCTTTATTTGCCATTTCTGATGTCCACATACTTCAACCATAATGATGTACCCCTTTAGCACATGTTAAAAGTCTAAATATGATTAGTGAAACCAATGGTACAACGCAGCAGTATAAAACTCACCTATCACAAGCAGATACTGTACACATCACCAGCAGGAAGTAGTATGAGCTTTGTAGAGGCAATGACAGTCTGTAATAGTGCTCCAGAAAATCATCACTGGAGAATGATGACAATGTAAAAACGATGACTAACTGCCACATAGCCAGCCCTGCTGTTAGACCATGCAGAAACAATGTAATGACTTTGAAGATTCTGTGTGTGCCAACAGCAAAGTCTATGGTGGTCTTTCTTGTGACAGCCACTGGCTCTATAGGTCTTATCTCTTCAGCTCTATGTCTCATTAAGGTGGTCTTTCTCTGTCCTTTAAACTTTCCTGAAATGCATGGAAGATTGGTGAATGTTCAGGTGACACGGAGTCAGCATGGATATTTAATAATACAACAATGTTTCAGTAGCAAAGTAAAAACTCTTTTACATCTTCAGGGAAACTAAATGATAACAAGCCTAGTTTTAATCTCTTTCATTATACCTTCTTTACAGCACACTTTCCCAGGACCTCTTTATTTGTTTTCACCTGTTTCCATGATGGTAAGTCACATTCTTCTTTGCAAATTGCATTTCAAGGACTTTAATTCTTACTTCAAAATACTCATTCAATTTCCATGCTTCTGCACTACACAGTAATAAATAATAATAATAATAAATTCTTTAAGCACCAAACACGGCGCATAAAGCAGAAACCAGTGCTCTCCAGGTTGTTCGTTGTGACGCCACTCCTCTTAGCTCTTGCACATTATTTAGGCCCAACGTTCTTCCTTCTCTTATTATTGTTCTTCTGAGTGTTTCTTTTGGTCTTCCTTTTTTCCTCTTACCCTCAGGAACCCAAGTGAGCGCCTGTAGTGGTATTCTGTTGTTTTGCATTCGTAGGACATGACCGATATATGACCATCGTCTTTTCCTTATATAGTCAGAGACATATTTCTGCCTAGAGTCTTCTCTTATTTGTCGATTAGTCTTGAATTCTTTCCAACTGATGTTCATGAGTTTTCTAAGACATTTGTTCTCGAATGTATTCAGCTTGTTCTCCAATGATTTTGTTATTTTCCAACTCTCACAGCCGTATGTTAACACTGAGATAACATTTGAATTAAACAGACGAAGCTTGGTATGTATATTCAATGATCGTAATTTCCAAATGTTAGATAATCTATTGAAGGCGCTAGCTGCCAAAGCAATTCTAGTATGGATTTCTCTTGTTGTGTCACCATCCTGAGTCATTTTACTGCCTAAATAATTGAAACTTTCAACTTTCTGTAGTTTTTTCCCCGTTCAAGATGATATCAAAGGTCTCGTTAGAAAAGTTCATAGCTTTAGTTTTAGAGGCATTTATTTGGAGACCTATTTTAACCGAGAGATGACACAAATTATTTATTGCTTCTTGGGATTGTCTTGGTGTTGAACTTAAGAATGCTACATCATCTGCGAAATCCAGGTCCCCCAGGAATTTTCCATTTGTCCATTTTATACCCAATTGTTCATTGTGGGTATAGTTTCTCATAACCCAATCAATAGCTATTCCAAAAAGTAGTGGTGACATAATACAGCCTTGTTTCACCCCTGTTTCTACTGTAAACCATTCTGTATTCCCTTTATTTGTTCTAACACAACATCTTGCATTGTCATATAGCGCTTTGATTATATTCACATATTTTGTTGGAAAACCATAGATTGTAAGTATCTTCCACAATGATGGGCGGTGTAGACTATCAAAGGCTTTTTGAAAATCGACGAAGGTGATAATAAGTGGCGATTGCCTTTCCACTGATTCTTCTATAATTGTTCTTAGTGTGAATATTTGATCAATACATGATCGTTTCGGCCTAAAACCCGCTTGTTCTTCTCTGATCTTTTCGTCAGCATGCAATTTAAGTCTTTCTAACATCATGCAACATAATAATTTTCCAGGTACTGATAATAGAGATATACCACGCCAGTTATTACAGTCTGATAGATCACCTTTCTTCGGTAACTTTACAATAATGCTGTCTTTCCATTGTTGTGGTGGTTGTTCTTCTCTCCATACTTCATTTATAATATCTAAAATTCTCAAGAGGTTGTTGTCATTAACTGCTTTAATCATCTCCCCTGAAATTTCGTCAACTCCAGCAGCTTTAAAATTTTTTAATCTTTTAACGGCTTGTTTGATCTCGTCCAGCGTGAATTCATCGCAAGTTATTGGCAAGGTGGTTGTGGGTGTTTCATTATTAAAATCAGGTGTTACTGTTGGTGGTTGTCTGTTTAGCAC
Source organism: Oreohelix idahoensis (assembly GCA_024509875.1). Classification (NCBI taxonomy): domain Eukaryota; kingdom Metazoa; phylum Mollusca; class Gastropoda; order Stylommatophora; family Oreohelicidae; genus Oreohelix; species Oreohelix idahoensis. Next base: position 303,003 of record JAMPIV010000840.1, on the reverse strand, counting down.
CTCCATGAAGTGCTCAGCCCATCTCTTCATTTGTTCTTTTTCTGTTGGTATTGAATTCCCTAATTTACCTTTAACAGGTGTTTCCATAGCAGTAGGCTGGTGACATAGTTGTTTTGTAATTTGATAAAGGCACCTACTATTACCAGTTCTTGCAGCATTTTCAGCTTCTACGGCCAGTTCATTGATGAAATGTCTTTTATCTCTTCGAGTTTTTGTCTTCACTTCCTTATTTAACAAGTTATAAGTTAGTTTGCAAGATTCAACTGTATTATGTGTACTTGCCGCTAGTAGTTTAAGTTTTGCTGTTTTCCTTTCTTGTATTTTATCCCAAGTATCTTCTCTCATCCATTTTTTCCCAGTAATAAAGGGTATACATAAAACCTGATGACTATCATTTCTAATTTGTTTCTATTTTGTGTTTTGCTACCCCGACCATACTTCTGATGATGATTCAACATGCACGCAGACAATGTAGACCCACACACACAAAATTGTAAATAACAGCAATAAAAATTTATTTAAAAAATAAATTGATTTTCTACTTTAAGATTTGCTTTAAAGAACACCATATACTAAAAAATAACATTTCATACACTCAGGGTAGCTCGGAGTAAATAGAAAATAATTCAATATGGTAAAGCATTTTAAATAACTAGAGATTCTGAAAAGAGAAATTGACTCATAAATACTGGCAGGGCTGTTGTTGTTTCATAATGCCTAGGCAGGGTTCTAGTTACTTGGCAATTCATAAGAAGGGTTGTTCATCATCATCATCTCTGCACTTAGCTCCACAAGGAGAATAGGCCTTCAACAAACTCCTGCCAAGTCTTCCTGTCATAGACCTTCAACAAACTCCTGCCAAGTCTTCCTGTCATAGACCTTCAACAAACTCCTGCCAAGTCTTCCTGTCATAGACCTTCAACAAACTCCTGCCAAATCTTCCTGTCATAGACCTTCAACAAACTCCTGCCAAGTCTTCCTGTCATAGACCTTCAACAAACTCCTGCCAAGTCTTCCTGTCATAGACCTTCAACAAACTGCTGCCAAGTCTTCCTGTCATAGACCTTCAACAAACTGCTGCCAAGTCTTCCTGTCATAGACCTTCAACAAACTGCTGCCAAGTCTTCCTGTCATAGACCTTCAACAAACTGCTGCCAAGTCTTCCTGTCATAGACCTTCAACAAACTGCTGCCAAGTCTTCCTGTCATAGACCTTCAACAAACTCCTGCCAAGTCTTGCTGTCCATGCTATCAGTCCCAGATCTTTCCATGTCTTCTTGATCCCTTTCATTTCTGCCTCCAGTTCTCCATCTGTATTTAGGTTTTCCTCCACCTCTCTAATTTTGGGGATTCCAGAACAAAGACTTGCCTTGTAATGCTATCAACATTTGTTCTTAGTGTGTGTCTTATCTATCGCCAGCATTTTCTTCTCATCTCTTGTTCCACGGACATTTGTCTGGTTCTTGTCATCAGTTCCACACTAGTGATCTTGTACCATTTCAATCCGTCTGTTCAATGCAAGCAGCCATTTATGAAAATCTGTAACATCTTGGTTGTTGCTTTTGTTGTTCTCCATGCTTCAGAGCCATACAAAATAAGGGTTGTGGATGTTAAAGATTCATGGGCGTGGTTCTAGTTGTTTCACAGTGCAATGTCATTGTTCTGATTCAATTGGCTTAATCAGATATTTTATATCATATTGCAGCAGGTTTGCCAAAATAAGGCACTGAGCCATCCAGTGGTGTATAAAGAAGATCATCATTTCCCTTTTTACTCCTTAAGGAGCAAGGGACCACCATTGCAGGTGAACCTACTGCAAGAAACCAACATCAAAAGTTTCAAGGGCTCTTGTAGCAGTGGTTCCTGTAGCAGGTTGTTTTATATCATCAGGTTGCCCTCCCCATGCACAATCTCACATAAGTCACCTCTTATCTGAGGGAGCAGGGGACTTATTCTTACTTCGTCTCCTCACAAATCCCAGGGAACTATATGGGACAATCTAACACCACAACTGATCTAAAGTGCATATGTTTTTCACCTGAGTTAGGCTGCCAACTGCATCAACAACCTTATATTATCACCTCTTATGAGGTGATTACATATCTGTCATAGGCACCAATGTGGCACTGATGACAAGAACTAGACAAGAACCATTGGAACACGAAATGAGAATAAGATGCTGGAAATGGAAAGGACACACACCGAGAAAACCTGCTGATAGCACTATCAGACATTGTCTTGTTCTGGAATCTCCAGGGGAAGAGAGGTAGCGGAAGACCTAAGAACACACGGAGAAGAGAACTGGAGACAGACATGAAGGTGATGATGAAGACATGGAAAGATCTTGAGCAGACGGCATGGGATGTGATAAATTTAACCGTGATACAACGTTAAAATATCTCCAAAGATAAAATGTAGGGATAAAAATAATGCGTAAGCTATTAGAAGACATGATCGCCCATGCCGCGGTTCACTACCCGCCATGGAAACTAACTTGTTAGACGTGAAGACAAAATGTTTACCCTTGGAGACGGGAGGGAACGGAGATCAAAAAGAAAAAATATGACTGAACACGTGCTTGAAACTAGCAAGGCTAAAAAGACGCAATTGGTGGGGAAAGGAAAAAAATTCACGTCCCCAAGTTGACACAATGTAAAGAAATGGACAAAAGGGACCTTAGCTATTATACGCAACAGTCATTTCTTGGACGCTTTTACGATACTGAGTCCTTTTATTTGAATTCAGCGGCAAACGCATTACAGAAGATGCTCGAACATATTTTAAAAAAAAAACAACTAACCTTGAAAAAGTAACTTTTTCTTAATAATAATGTTAGAAATATAAAAACTAGCTAGTCAGATAGACCATCTTGAGCAGAGAAATAATATGCTTTCATTTATACAGACGGATAGATAATAATGAAGATATTGACAAAAGACTGTGTTGTTCATAACAGACGAGCGACTGCACTGTTAAAAAAATGTCACTAATTTTCAAAAATTGCGGCCTTGAGACTCAAGTGCTAAAATCTAGTTAGAATGAAAGAGAGGGGGAATTAGTGGAAAATTGTGGCTAAAAATAACTCTAGAGACCGATTCGTGTAGAAAGGCATGTAGAACCAAGCGTGTTTTTTTATGAAAAAGCAAGTAGAGACAGACGGACCAACAGACAATAATACATACTTGACTGAGGTATGACTGAATTGACTTTTGGTAGGAGGTTTGAAATTTGAAAGGGGGAAAGTCGGTGATTGGCCACAGATAATCATATTATAGGCACACAGACGCGCATTTTTGCCATTCAACAATAAATTGTCCAGTAGTAGACACAGTAATTCTTCAGTGGTGTATTTCCCAGAAGCTAATTGCCATATTTAGAGGGACGCCATACTAGAGCCAGCAGCTCAGCTGAGTTTTGCTAGAATATAACTGTGTTCTCTATTCATAATTCTGGTAAGAATGAAAGTATTTCTTTGTATATTTTAATATTGTTTAATGTTTCGAGTGATTTGATACTGCCATATCAAAATCTATCCCTTACAACAAGTAAGGATTCGCTCTAGATCCCCAGCCCAAGTTCAGGGTCTAGAGACAAACAAAATACATAAACGCCAGCAAGGATTATGAAGGGCGGATCAAGTGTTGAGATCAGTGGAACATATCACCTATCTTATTCAATAGCAGGAAGCTAATGAACATATTTCAGAATATGTAGTCTTGGGGAACTAGTACTATGTGAAACCAACTTGGTAAGATGTGCTGTATGGACAGAGAGATCTGACCCCGTCTATGTGGTGTTGTTGTGTGGTGTTGTGTGTAGAAGTGGCTCAGGAGGTAGAGTTCTGACACATGACCCAATACTTTTGTTGCAGAAGTGTGAGTTTCTGTTTGGCACCAAAGTGGTGTCAAATGCTGTGTTGATAAATACAAGTGTGGACCAGTGCAGTCTAGTATTTTGTCAGAGCAGCCTTATATTGCCCCCAAGCACGGAGAGGTGGGGCCACCAGATTCCAGCACCAGAACTACTCAGTCAAGATACGTGAGCGTCTGGCCTGCTGGACCTTCACCAACTTATTTACTAACTAACACACCAACTATATTACCATCACTAGAACCCACAAAAATTTTGGGAAATAAAACTTGTATTACTCCCATCAGTGAATGGACAATGTTTGGTAGTCATAGACAGGGAGTGATGATATCACCCCAACAGCATATATAGAAATAAGTTCTCCTGGGACTATCTTAAGATAATTACTATTAACCAGTCATTTGAAATACATATGTACACATTTTCTATTTTATTATGACATATATTCATGCATTTCATTTATAATTTCAAAACCTTTCATATGTTCTGACCAAAATAAAACCTTGGTTCAGAACAAATAAACTTAAAGAAAATTTAATATCAAAAATTTAAACAGCTTGAGTTAGTTCAGTGTATTATAAATTTTATCAATATTATTAGACTTATTAAATATCTGTGTGTGTGTATGTAATCTACCACAACACATTACATATCAGTACCCTAGATTTTAACGTAGCCACATTCATTAGTAAAAAAGATATGTCTGAGGTCGTAAGTGGTAGCAAGAAGGGCCTTCTGTAAATTCACAGCTACATTTATCTCAGGAGCCTTCACAGCTGACCTCATGCATCACACTAGGTAACATCAACCATACAATACCACCAAATCCACTATATATATTGGGGTCTTGTCCAGGGATAATTAGCTTATCAGTAATATTAGGATCTCCTGGTGGGAGAATTAAATTAGGGGGACAAATTGTAAAAATTAAAAGTGTCCCTTAAAATAAAAGTTGGTGAATCTTCACAGCCAGTGGTAGTTAATTGATTAATTAATTAATTAGAATTACTTTAGTTATAAATTGGTTAGAGATTTATCTTGCTCATTGCTAAATTGTCTAAAAAGTATGGCGGAGCTGGCAAAGTTCAGATCAGCTGCTGTGCTAACGGCGAAGGATATGGGAATGGACGGTCAGGGTTTAATACAATACGTAACTGCAGAATGTGATAAGTATATTGAAAGGGAAGATAGGAGGTTAGCTGAAGAGAAGAGGTTACAAATTGAGGCTGACAGAGAACTTAAGAGGCTGCAGATTGAGGCAGAAGATAAAAGATTGACTGCCGAAAGGGAGGCAGCAGAAAAAAAGGCCGAAAGGGAGGCAGAAGAAAAACGACAGCAAAGGGAGGCAGAAGATAGAAGGTTGCAAAGGGAGCACGAATTACGACTAAGGGAGCTGGAATTACAAGGCCATGCTCCTGAAAATGGTGCCAGCCCTTTTGCCTCAGATGTTACGCCTAGTCAGGGAGCCTCAACATCAGCTATGGGGTTTCATTTAGACCATTTTGTTGAGAAAGACGATGACATAGAGGGGTACCTCAGTCGTTTTGAATTATTAGCTACTACATATGGGTTAGAGAGAGAGAGGTGGAGTTTAAAGTTATCACAGGGACTGAGAGGTACTTCTTATGAAGTCTTCGCAAAAATGAACAGAGAAGACCAAGACAATTATGACATGTTAAAGCAGGCTTTGTTGTTAAGATACGAAAAAAATGGTGAATTTTATCGTAAGAAATTTAGAAATGCCAAACTGTTGTCTGGGGAGACATACCACCAATTCTCTGCCAGACTGGAAACCTATTTGGAGAAATGGACTGCTCTGGGGAAGACCCAAGATCTTAAAGAGATGATCATGATAGAGCAATTGAGAGAGTCCATGGCACCAGACTTGAGAAAATTTCTCATGGAACAAGGTGCAGAGAGGTTGGGGGAGGTTTTAAATGTCGCTGAGAGGTATCAGGCAGCCCAGGCAGAGGTAAGTGGTGCTAAAAAGAAGCACATAGACAATTTTAAAGCTCCACAGCAATTTAATAAATTTGATAATAGAGAACAGGGTAGTAAAGGTAGGACAAACTTTGAACGGCCAAGAAATGACTATCGTGACAGAAACTCACAGTTCAATGACCAAAAATACAATGAAAGAAAACCGTTGAACCAAGGAAAAAGATGGTGCAAATGGTGCAAGAAAGATAACCATAACACCGAATTTTGTAGAAGGAAACCTTCAAACATTGCTGCAATGAAGTCGGGGACTCAAAGATTAAAGGTTAATCCTAAGGGACAGCAGGAACCTTATCACCCCCCAGTTTGTGAGGATGTTATTTGTAATGGGGTCACCATAAGGTGCCTTTATGATACAGGTTTGGATTATGATTCTGTTGTGAAGTCTAGCCTAGTGGACCCAAGTCAGTATACCACAGAAACAGTGGAAATACAAGGGGCGACTAAGGACATACCACTCATGACACTTCCCATCGCAAGGATAACGGTGAAAACTCGCTATGTGGAAGGAGAAATCAGAGCAGCAGTGATAGATGAACCAATCTACCCTCTGATATTGGGGTGTAGATACGTCTTCTTGGGGATCCCGAGAGACCTGTGATCATGGCGACAGTGCAGACCAGGTCACAGAAAAAGGAGGAAGAAGGTGAACCTATAAATGCTCATCCAGAGGAGATGAGGAAGGCGCAGGCTGAGGATAAGACCCTTAAGCCATGTTTCAAAAAATTGCCCAAATGCCACACACCTCCAAGCAAGGGAGAGTACTTTCTGAAGAACAAATTATTATACAGGAAGACAGGAACTAGATCCACTGGTCACGGACAGTTGGTTCTTCCCAAGATATATAGGGAAAATTTGATAAGGAGCTTACATGTTGGAAAAGATGGTGACCATGAGAAAGTCGGTACCATCTGCCAAAAGATTGCTCGAAAATACTATTGGCCCGACGTAAATGTCGATATTGAGAACTTTGTAGAAGCATGTGGCATATTTCATGAGGGAACACCCACAAAGGGACAAAATGTGCAGGACCTAGAAACGCCACGGGGCAAATTTAGGCCTGGAAGGAAAACTAATTATACTCAGGTAGACAAAGTGGAATGGGAGCCCCCTTTTCACACCCAGTCTTCACTTGAATGGATTAACATGGCCACTATGCGACAAGTACAAAGAGTAAATTTTACCCAGGATAAGATGACAATCCCTCGGTCAGACTTATATAAACTGGAAGAACAGAAAAGAGAGCGAAGATCTCTCATAAGCAATCTAAAGTGGGGAGACAAACCCAAGAAAAAAATTGGTAGTGGTCGATTTGTGAGTGATGATTCTAAGAAGAAAAGTCCTCACTATAAAGCTTCTAATGGACGGGACCCGATGGGTGCCATGAAAAATAAATATGGAAAATTAAAAATCCAGATGTAGCATTATTAAGGACCTGGACAGATGAGAAGGCAGAAGAGACTGTTACCTCATCTTATCAATACGTGAACGAACTGACCACTCGTTTGAAAGCTGGATGGAAACTGGCAAATGATAATTTGAAACAAGCCAGGAAGAAACATGCAGCATATTTTAATAGGAAGGCAAAGGACAGAGAACTAGCTGTGGGAGAGAAGGTGCTGCTTCTACTACCCGGTAGCCAGAATAAATTACAAATTGGATGGCAAGGTCCATATACGGTTCTAGAGAAGGTGTCTAGAACAAACTATAAAATTGACAAAAAGGGGAAGGAGAAAGTTTATCATGTAAACCTTTTAAAGAAGTATCTGGACAGACCACTCCAGGAAAGCACCCCCTTACTGACCTTAGCTATCGCAACTCAAATGCAAAAGGAACCACTCACCTCACATGAATACCCATTACATCCTTGTGAAACAGCAGCACAGGTAAAAGTCAGTAAGCACCTGACTAAAAACCAGAGGGAGAGAGTTCAACAGGTTCTGGAGGAACATACAGATGTATTAACAGATAAACCAGGACATACAAATTTGCTACAGTATGACATATAACTGGTAGACTCAAACCCAATCTGTATGAGAGCCTATTCTATTCCGTTCGCGAAGGAGAAGGCATTGAAAGAAGAAATAGATTATTTGTTGAAGGAGGGGATTATTTCACACAGTGAATCATCTTTTAGCTCCAGTGTAGTTTTGTTGAGAAAACCGTCTGGGGAACACAGACTGTGCATAGATTACAGGAAACTGAATGCTGTCACAGAAGGACAAGTGGACCCATTACCAGACACAAAACAGTTATTTGCCAGATTAAACAAGGCAAAATACTTTTCAAAGGTGGATCTTAGTAAAGGCTATTACCAGATTCCAGTGAAGCCTGAAGTGAGACCTTATTTGGCTTTTAGCACTTCGGATGGACATTATGAATTCAACATGCTACCATTCGGACTGAAAAATGCTCCGAGTGTATTTTCAAGGATGATGCGCAAATAGTTGGATCCCCTGAATAACCCATGTATCACGAATTTCATGGATGATATTCTCGTCGCCACAGAGACATTTGAAGAACACATTGACTCCCTAAAAATGTTATTTGATAGGCTTAGGGAGGCGAACTTAACTGCTAGGCCAACAAAATGTTGTATTGGATGCAAAGAGTTGGAATTCTTGGGACACACTGTATATCAGGGCAACATGACCCCTGACCCCAAGAACTTGGAAAAACTGCAGAGAGCACCTAGACCACAAACAAAAAAAGGATGTGCGATCATTCGTGTCGTTATGTGGTTTTTACCAAAAATATATCAAAAATTTTAACTCAATATGTGCTCCTCTGACTGATCTGACTCGCAAGGGACTTCCAGATAAAATTATTTGGACTGCACAATGTGAACTAGCGTTCCAAGAGTTAAAGGAAAAACTCACTAGCAAGCCTATTCTCAAACTTCCTGATTTGACACAGGACTTTGTCTTAAGAACCGATGCAAGTAATGTAGGACTCGGGGCGGCTTTGTTGCAAAGATCATCTTCACCTGATGGGGAACTGAACCCAGTCGCTTATGCAAGCCGCAAATTGAATAAGGCGGAACAAGGATATTCCACAAGCGAAAAAGAATGTTTAGCGTTAATCTGGGCAATAAAGAAGTTTCAAATCTATCTGTATGGTAGGACTTTCGTGGTCCAGACGGATCATCAGCCCCTGGTATTCTTATCTCAGGCTAAGCATGAAAACGCAAGATTGTTGAGGTGGTCTTTATTACTGCAACCTTATCAGTTTAGTATTGAGTACATCCCAGGGTCATTGAATGTCGGTGCAGATTTCCTCAGTCGGCACCCCTGTGATCAAAATTAGAGTAGTGGTAGGCGTGAGGAGTAATTTTATCTATGTGTATCACTGGTTTTGGAACTTGCCGTAGGCATGTTTTCAAGTGGGGAGATGTGTGATAAATTTAACCGTGATACAACGTTAAAACATCTCCAAAGATAAAATGTAGGGATAAAAATAATGCGTAAGCTATTAGAAGACATGATCGCCCATGCCGCGGTTCACTACCTGCCATGGAAACTAACTTGTTAGACGTGAAGACAAAATGTTTACCCTTGGAGACGGGAGGGAACGGAGATCAAAAAGAAAAAAATATGACTGAACACGTGCTTGAAACTAGCAAGGCTAAAAAGACGCAATTGGTGGGGAAAGGAAAAAAATTCACGTCCCCAAGTTGACACAATGTAAAGAAATGGACAAAAGGGACCTTAGCTATTATACGCAACAGTCATTTCTTGGACGCTTTTACGATACTGAGTCCTTTTATTTGAATTCAGCGGCAAACGCATTACAGAAGATGCTCGAACATATTTAAAAAAAAAACAACTAACCTTGAAAAAGTAACTTTTTCTTAATAATAATGTTAGAAATATAAAAACTAGCTAGTCAGATAGACCATCTTGAGCAGAGAAATAATATGCTTTCATTTATACAGACGGATAGATAATAATGAAGATATTGACAAAAGACTGTGTTGTTCATAACAGACGAGCGACTGCACTGTTAAAAAAATGTCACTAATTTTCAAAAATTGCGGCCTTGAGACTCAAGTGCTAAAATCTAGTTAGAATGAAAGAGAGGGGGAATTAGTGGAAAATTGTGGCTAAAAATAACTCTAGAGACCGATTCGTGTAGAAAGGCATGTAGAACCAAGCGTGTTTTTTTAATGAAAAAGCAAGTAGAGACAGACGGACCAACAGCTGAGTGAAAAGGCCCTTGAGTATAAGAGTGAGATCCATCTTTGTTTCATAGATCTGGAAAAGGCGTTTGACAGGGTCCCTTGGAGCAAACTTTGGGACTGTTTGGCAAGGAAGAATATTCCAGCACCTCTGATTCATGCTATACAGAGCTTCTACAAGTCTTGCAGAAATTATGTGAGGACAGCAAACCATAAGTCAGAAGAGTTCAGGACCACCACTGGTGTAAGACAAGGTGATATCCTATCACCTTACCTCTTCATACTCCTTATGGACGATGTCATTAAGGCATGTAAGGAGAGAACAAGAAAGTATTCAGTGGGGTACTGGAAGATGAGACAGGTCTATATTTCGGAGCTGGCATTTGCTGATGATGTTGCCCTGATTGCTAAATCAGAGGCACATCTCCAATCCAACCTGCAAGTCTGGAAGGAAGAGCTGGAGAAGAGAGGGATGGTCATAAGCAGCTCTAAAACAAAATCCATGGTGATATCACGAGAAGAAAGAAGACATCAGATTAAGCTGGGAGAACAGGTCCTGGAGCAGGTCGACCACTTTAAATACCTCGGAGCTATTATTGACCGAAAGGGAGGCATCAAAGAAGAGTTGGCCACTCGAAAAGCAGCAGCTGGGAGACTTTTTCAGGCCATAAATCGAGGATTCCTCAGCAAGAGAGAGGTTGGTAAGAAAACGAAGATGGCTGTATGCCGCTCCACCTGTGTCCCAGTCTTGACATATGGGTGCGAGTCGTGGGCAGTGACTGCGGCCCATGGAGGCCAGATCCAAACCTCAGAAATGAGGTATCTGAGGAAGGTGGTTGGGGTAACAGGAGGAGACATGGTACGCAACCGGACGATACGTCGAAGCCTAAAGTGCCACCCCATACGGACCCAAGTGGAGCGGTCCCAACTGGGATGGTTTGGCCATGTCTGCGGAGTGGGAGAGGATCGGCTACCACGACAAGCATGGGAGGCAAAGGGCCAGGGGTCCGGGCCCCGAGGACGACCCAGGGTCCGCTGGGAGGACAGCATTAGACAATCTTTGAAGGACCGAGGACTGGAATGGAGCCAGGCCAGGAGGAAGACAGCCGATGGAATAGTCTGGCGCTCTCTCTTCCAAACCTCTACACCTCACGGTAGAAGGGGAACGACTAAGTAAGTAAGTAAGCAAGTAGAGACAGACGGACCAACAGACAATAATACATACTTGACTGAGGTATGACTGAATTGACTTTTGGTAGGAGGTTTGAAATTTGAAAGGGGGAAAGTCGGTGATTGGCCACAGATAATCATATTATAGGCGCACAGACGCGCATTTTTGCCATTCAACAATAAATTGTCCAGTAGTAGACACAGTAATTCTTCAGTGGTGTATTTCCCAGAAGCTAATTGCCATATTTAGAGGGACGCCATACTAGAGCCAGCAGCTCAGCTGAGTTTTGCTAGAATATAACTGTGTTCTCTATTCATAATTCTGGTAAGAATGAAAGTATTTCTTTGTATATTTTAATATTGTTTAATGTTTCGAGTGATTTGATACTGCCATATCAAAATCTATCCCTTACAACAAGTAAGGATTAGCTCTAGATCCCCAGCCCAAGTTCAGGGTCTAGAGACAAACAAAATACATAAACGCCAGCAAGGATTATGAAGGGCGGATCAAGTGTTGAGATCAGTGGAACATATCACCTATCTTATTCAATAGCAGGAAGCTAATGAACATATTTCAGGATATGTAGTCTTGGGAAACTAGTACTATGTGAAACCAACTTGGTAAGATGTGCTGTATGGTCAGAGAGATCTGACCCCGTCTATGTGGTGTTGTTGTGTGGTGTTGTGTGTAGAAGTGGCTCAGGAGGTAGAGTTCTGACACATGACCCAATACTTTTGTTGCAGAAGTGTGAGTTTCTGTTTGGCACCAAAGTGGTGTCAAATGCTGTGTTGATAAATACAAGTGTGGACCAGTGCAGTCTAGTATTTTGTCAGAGCAGCCTTATATTACCCCCAAGCACGGAGAGGTGGGGCCACCAGATTCCAGCACCAGAACTACTCAGTCAAGATACGTGAGCGTCTGGCCTGCTGGACCTTCACCAACTTATTTACTAACTAACACACCAACTATATTACCATCACTAGAACCCACAAAAATTTTGGGAAATAAAACTTGTATTACTCCCATCAGTGAATGGACAATGTTTGGTAGTCATAGACAGGGAGTGATGATATCACCCCAACAGCATATATAGAAATAAGTTCTCCTGGGACTATCTTAAGATAATTACTATTAACCAGTCATTTGAAATACATATGTACACATTTTCTATTTTATTATGACATATATTCATGCATTTCATTCATAATTTCAAAACCTTTCATATGTTCTGACCAAAATAAAACCTTGGTTCAGAACAAATAAACTTAAAGAAAATTTAATATCAAAAATTTAAACAGCTTGAGTTAGTTCAGTGTATTATAAATTTTATCAATATTATTAGACTTATTAAATATCTGTGTGTGTGTATGTAATCTACCACAACACATTACATATCAGTACCCTAGATTTTAACGTAGCCACATTCATTAGTAAAAAAGATATGTCTGAGGTCGTAAGTGGTAGCAAGAAGGGCCTTCTGTAAATTCACAGCTACATTTATCTCAGGAGCCTTCTCAGCTGACCTCATGCATCACACTAGGTAACATCAACCATACAATACCATCAAATCCACTACATGGGACAAGAAAACTTGGTATGTTTGTTGAAGGCCTATGCTCCTTGGGAAGTTGAAAGTAGATGACATACTTGAGGGAGCAGCCGCTATTCTTTCATTGTCTCCTCAGAGACCCCTGGGGACTGCTCAGAGCTATATGGGAGATAATATGCCCAAAATAACTTGAGCATTTAATGGTGAAACTAATGTATTTCTTGTCAACTAAAATATTTAATGGCGATAAGCTGTATAAAACTAATGTATTTCTTGTCAACTAAAATATTTAATGGCGATAAGCTGTATTAAACTAATGTATTTCTTGTCAACTAAAATATTTAATGGCGATAAGCTGTATTAAACTAATGTATTTCTTGTCAACTAAAATATTTAATGGCGATAAGCTGTATTAAACTAATGTATTTCTTGTCAACTAAAATATTTAATGGCGATAAGCTGTATTAAACTAATGTATTTCTTGTCAACTAAAATATTTAATGGCGATAAGATGTATTAAACTAATGTATTTCTTGTCAACTAAAATATTTAATGGCGATAAGCTGTATTAAACTAATGTATTTCTTGTCAACTAAAATATTTAATGGCGATAAGCTGTATTAAACTAATGTATTTCTTGTCAACTAAAATATTTAATGGCGATAAGCTGTATTAAACTAATGTATTTCTTGTCAACTAAAATATTTAATGGCGATAAGCTGTATTAAACTAATGTATTTCTTGTCAACTAAAATATTTAATGGCGATAAGCTGTATTAAACTAATGTATTTATTGTCAATTAAAATATTTAATGGCGATAAGCTGTATTAAACTAATGTATTTCTTGTCAACTAAAATATTTAATGGCAATAAGCTGTATTAACACATTAACTACCGAATTGAAAAACACACTGTGGCCGAATACAATTTTTTTTCCCATTTTCATCCTGTAGGTGTCTGCACAAAGTAAGCTGTAGTTTTCGTAATTGTTTACATATTTTTATGAATTACACGTCATTTTAAAGATAAATGAATGTACTATTACAATAAACACCATTTGTAGCTCTAATATAGGTTGTTTCTATTTAACGGCTGTCTGATGGCTGAGGACTCGCAATATTTTCACAATTATAACTGCTTGCGCCCCATCTCTATCAAAATCACCATTTCAATCAATGTGCACACCGTTTTCACTCTTGTCCTCATTGCTAGATCTATCAGTCAATTGTTGAAACAAGTTTCTAGCCTATTCAGCCGTTAGACGAGATGTACATGCATTTTTTGTGGTCCTATCACTAGTTGCCATGGTAAACAGTTTTACACGATTTGGTAACTAACCCAAAATGCTGAAAAATATGAACCTAATATCAATTCTCCAGTGTTCTACAACAACCATGCTTTGGGAATTTGTTTTCCGGTGGCAACTTAAAATCTCGAACCAGATCAGAAAGTGTTTCAGTAAATTTTTCATTCGTTTTATTACTAAAATTAGATCGACGCTTTGAGCGGCTCGCGGTCCAAGTGATAGGATTTCAAAAGTTGGTCCCACCGGCTCGCGGTAGTTAATGTGTTAAGCTAATGTATTTCTTGTCAGCTAAAATATTTAATGGCGATAAGCTGTATTAAGCTAATGTATTTCTTGTCAACTACAAAATATTTAATGGCGATAAGCTGTATTAAACTAATGTATTTCTTGTCAAGTAAAACATTTAATGGTGATAAGCTGTATTAAGCTAATGTAGTTCTTTTCAACTAAGACATTATTTTGTTCAAATAGACACAGTCTTTTTCAAGGATATAACTTCACAGTCAGTAATCAATAACACAAAATAATGCTTAAACACAAAGTAACAAAACAGAATTAATTAAAACACTGTAGAATTTATGTCACCAATTTACTCACTGCTTGTCTCTATGAAGATCTTATCCAGGGGCTGACTTCTCAGAACAGGGGCAGTAATATATGAGATGACAGGCTTCTTTTTCTCTCCCTTGTCTTCTTCCCCGTTTTTGTCTTCTTCCTGACCATCGCCAATGATGATGTCCTCCTTCATTGTGCGCAGGTCTTCTGCCCATGGACTTCCCCCAAAGTCATCCACATCTCCTGCTGCCTTCTTTACCTTCTTTTTCTTTTTTCCTCCTTTCTTTCTTGGAGTCTCTGTAGCTGATATCAAACTAGTTTTGCTGCCTTGACCCTCCTTGCATAAAAATATGGCAAAAATAAACAAGACATTATAATAGCTGTATTTTATCTATTTCTTTTTAACTGAAGAAAACAGGGTCAAACTTACAGAAAAAAATCCACAACCTCAGTCACATTATTAAAGGTAAAGGTAATACCATAGCCAAAATTGCCATAGGGGATTGACGTGTGAGAGACTTCACCGTACTAGGTCTCAGCTTCATGTGGTGGGGTGACCCAATTCCCTGTCTTGCTGTATATGCCTTCCCTAACTCAAGAGCAGAGCCAGGTACTCATTTATGGCTGGGTAAACGGGTGTATGATGCTAACTCGCTTCGAATCTGGTAACTTTGGCTCGAGAAGCAAGCACTCTAACCACTCTTTGAAATAACCTTTAGTTACATTATAAATCTCAAATAGAAAGCAGAGAAAGGCCATGACCTCTTCTTCATGTTGCCATTACTGTTTTAAGCACTGAATCATATTCAGTTGGTCATATGACTACTGAAAACCAATTGTTTCTTTTTTCTTGATGTGTTTCAAAATAAATGTGTACCTAAGCGACGATGTATTCAAAACTGAAAACTGCTCACAAAATAATGGTATTTCCATTCTAACATGTGACAAATTTTCTATCTTACACACTTCACATGTAATCTAACATGTGGAAAACCTTTTTGTCCTACATGCATCACATGTAATCTAACATTCAACAAACTTTACATCCTACATGCTACACATGCAATCTAAAATGTCACAAACTATCTGTACTTCACACTTCACATGTAATCTAACATGTGAAAAACTTTCTGTCCTACACACTTCACATGAAACCTAGCATGCAACAAACTTTCTGTCCTACATACTTCATGTATAATCTAACATGCAACAAACTTTCTGTCATACACACTTCACATATAATCTAGCATGCAACAAACTTTGCCCTACACACTTCACATATAATCTAGCATGCAACAAACTTTCTGTCTAGCATGTGACAAACTTTGTCCTACACACTTCACACACAATTTAACATGACAAACTTTCTGTACTACACCTTTGACGTGTTACCTAACTTGTAACAACATTTCCATTTTACACATTATCTGCTGTGCAACAAACTATTTGCTATTTCTTCTTCTTCTTCCTCGTTCGTCCTGAAAAGGACGTTGGTTGCGTTGTGTCTGTTTACACTGGAGCTGCGATATCTGCGCCTTTCGGCCGACACATCCGACTTCAGCACGGCATTTTTTGGGACCGGGTTTGCCTATTTGCTATTTAATACATCATAATTGAGTCTACTCTAAACACTTCCTGAGACCTCATGCCCCAAATTTCTGCCCTATAAATACCCCATTTAATGGCTGATAAAGATTTAGCTCTATTAAAATGTAAAAACATCTGTTTAGTTTTTCTTCATTGTGAGTCACTGTTATTCTTCACAGCAAGAACTGTCTTCTGTTCTTGTTTACCTCTCCCCATTTCTCACTTCCCCACTCCTGTAGGTCCAGATTTTAGTCTCATCATGGTTGTACCCCTTGTCTTGCACACATCATCATTTCCCTTTTGCTTCCAATGCATAGAGCATTAAGCTACAACTACAGCTGATCTCTTTACAGGAAGCCTGCACACAGCATTCACATGCTTTTCTAGCAGTGGTTTATGTGACAATTTATTTTACACTTGTAATTTTTTTTATTTTACACATATTTTTACACAAATAAATAAATCTGCTTGTCAAATGTGGTAGTCTGGCAAAGCCCCTTGTGCAGTTTCCAGTAGTTTCTGTCAAGACTAAGGCAGAATCCTGCTCACTCAAGCATGTCATAAGAGGTGACTAATGAGTGTTTCTGCATGCAGCTGGCAACCTTATCATGTAAAACATGATGTAAATGATACTGAAATAAACTCGGTGATCGCTTTCTCCTTCGCCGAGGAGTTGGCTTGGCCTGGTGAAAAATATATTCATTATTATAACTACCTTTTTTTTTTTATTATTTTAAACCAGGGAACCACCATGCTTCTTAAGACGTACCTGAGGGAGTGGTAGCCTTATTCTATTTTTTAACTCCTAAGAGACCTGTGGGAACTAAAGGTTGGCAAAAAGTATATTACAGACTCTAAGATGTTATCATCTCCTTTGATCTTAAATTTCCTCATATATATGTCATCATCATCTCCTTTTCCGCTCCTTAAACAGCACGGAGCCACCATGCAGATGGCCCCCTTGTAAGAAGACTATGCCAAAACATAAACTCTTGCTGTGGGGTGTCTGTAGCAATTGTTTTACATGATTATGCTGCCACCTTCATGTACAACTGTTAAGGTATTATTATGTATATAATATGTTGGCCTCATTTAGATTTGTTACCAGTTTAAATTTACGTGCTAACATTTTTATCTGAAGTCAACATGATGTATTTTACACTATAAGATATTGCTGGTGAACGCGATTATGTGTAGATGTCACTAGGAAAGGATGACGTAATGAGGTGCTGCACTAATGCATGCAAACGGTCTTTCTTGGACTTTCGTCATTTGAATCGGTCTAAGCAAGACGTGGATTATTACTGCTCCCAAAGTTATTGAAGTTTACAGATCTCCTACGTGGCTTATAATGAAACGAAGGTCGCCACTTTTATTCTACATGATGCAGTATTTGAGCATCCTATATTGATGAGCATTTTGATGAAGAAGGAAGTTCAGGGAGTATAATTATAATATATGCCATCGCCAGCTGTTGGTTATCACTACTTCAATGAGTCCGCTTGCCGGCATTGCTAGTATACAGGCCAGACATGTGACGATGAAGTACTGAATATAGGAGACTGATTTGATGTATGTATCCCCATCGAGGCCAGCTCCTTGACGTAGAGATGGGGCTCAAGTACAGCCATCATAGGCCGAAAAACCAAGACTGGCCAGGCCCTCCTACACTCGAGCAAGACCACAGTCTGCTCTAGCAAGTCAAGGTGCTGAAGACGGAGGCAACCAGCCAAGGGGTGCACCACAGCAATCAGGATGCCACGCATACACACAATGGAAATATGTCTATATCTACAAAACGTTATGACTCTCGCCCTGTGACGGACACCCAGGCAGACGCAGTGCCGGGCCCTCTGCCTCAAAAGGGCCCAACCCCTACTACTGGGGGTCCTTCTCAATTGCCCCGTGGAGCCAGGAGGCATGAGAATAGAGCTACTGGCCAAGCAAAGCAAAGACCACTTAAAATAATGCACTGGAAAAAGATGGCTACAGCAAAAAACTAGAGCTCGAAAATATCTTGAATGAAGAGCAAGTAAATGTATGCTGCTTGCAAGAAACCCACCTCAACAAAGACATAGCCTTCAAAATCAGAGGCTACCAGTGCTACCGATCCGACCGAATAGACAGGCGAAAGGGTGGAATACTGACACTCGTGAGGAATAACATCAGTGCATGTCAGCTTGAAACATATATGGAGGGGGCAGAATACCAGATGCTTCATCTCAGGACAGAAAGTACAGAATTCCACCTGCTCAACTACTACTGTCCGAGTGACTGCCCACTGGCACTAGACACAATCCCAGCAAAAGAAAGACTGATTGTGTGTGGAGATTTCAACAGCCACTCACAGAGCTGGGGCTATGATCACATGGACAGGAGAGGTGATGAGCTTGAAAACTGGCAGGATGACAATGGGCTTATCCTGATTAACCAGCCAATCGACCCACCAACCTTCTACTCGAGATCATGGCACACCACCTCTACACCAGACCTGGGATTCCACTCACCAGGCCTGGAGTGGAACACCACACGTGTTGTAGGGAAACAACTTGGAGGCAGCGACCACCGGCCAGTCTTCCTAATTGTGGAAAATGAACTTGTCAAGGAGAGCAGCACTCTCTCTAGGTGGAACTACAAGAAGGCAGACTGGACAATGTACCAGCATCGTACCAGTATACTGGCTAAAGATCTGTCTGTAGACAAAGACATCAATAAGTTAGTCGATGAATTCAGCAGATGCATATTACAGGCTGCTCGTGAAACAATACCTAGAGGGGCTCGTAAGCACTACAAACCATATTGGAATAGTGAACTAGAGCAACTGCACAACGACGTGGAAACATCTTGAAAGCAGGCAGAGACCAGTCCATGCCAAGAACACCACAATAACTACCAGCAAGCTAAGGCCAAATTCCAAAGGGCCAAGTTGCAGGCAGGCGGAGAAGCTGGAAGGAGAAAACAGAGTCCTTGAACTTCGAAAGAGATACAAGGAAACTGTGGAAGCTGGTAAAACAACTTAATGATGAGGGTACAGGGAGAAACCTCATTTTAGTCACCTTTTATAGTGTGCCTGAAGGTGCAGTAGTAGTCATATCTTTTCTCTGTCTCCTCAGAGACCCAGGGAACTACACAGAGCAAGAGCTATGTGACTTGTTCACATTCCACACTACCAAAACCCACCATATTTTATTTGCATTTTTTCTACATAGTTCTCACAATTATTTTCCTCATCCAACTTTGGTCTTAATATAATTAAATAATATTTTGGTCAGAATATAATTAATGAGAACGCATTTCCAATCAATCATAGCACTCAGCAGACAGTCATTTCATAAAAATACAAACGTGAAATAGTTTTACTCATGAATAAAATAACTCAAACCATTAAAAAAATATTTATCCAACAAATGAGGAAACTGTATAGGAAACATTGATCACCAGTAGCATTTTGAAACACTTAAATATGTGCTCATCAGACTAATGCAGCTCTGGATGAGGTTCTGTGGTTGCTTTAGCCTCCTCTAGTACTGTTCTTCTGGTTCTACCTGGCTTCTCCTTTTAATGTTCTCCTGGATCTTTTACTTTTTCTTGTGGGTGTCTTTGTTCTCTGTTATTTCTCTTATGATTCCCTTTGGTCTCATCCTTTGCTTTTCTTCTGGCACTCTTTGGCCTCCTGTTTTACCATTCTTGTCATTCTCTTTGTCTCCTCTTTTACTCTTCTCCTGGTTCTCTGTGTCTCCTCTTTTACTCTTCTCCTGGTTCTCTGTGTCTCCTCTTTTACTCTTCTCCTGGTTCTCTGTGTCTCCTCTTTTACTCTTCTCCTGGTTCTCTGTGTCTCCTCTTTTACTCTTCTCCTGGTTCTCTGTGTCTCCTCTTTTACTCTTCTGGTTCTTTTTGGTCTCCATTGTTACTGTTCTTTTTGGTTATCTTTAGCCTTTTTTTAAAACTGTTCTTCCTGCCTTGTTTACTGTTCTTCTGGTTTTTTTTGGCCTCTTCATACTTCTCATTTCCTGCAGATTTCAGTCAATGACATGTTTGATTATACTGATAGGATGTTTCTTGATGGAATGCCACATCCACCTCCATCTTTTCTCTTGAATGTCTACCTGTACCATTTGTTCTTTGGTTCTTTTCCATAACTGCATGTCTGTTATTAATTCTGCTGTCTGATAAGAATGTGTGATGGAGAAACTTCTTTGGCAAGGTTTAAATTTGGATGAGATATTTTTGATAACATGCCATGTAACAAAGTCACTGAGTATAATATATTTTACATTTGTAAGAACAATCTAAGATCACCAATGTAGGACTGATGACAAGGACCAGACAGCTGTACTAGAACAGGAGGTGAGAGGATAGGAATCACAGTGAGGAAACCTGTTTGACAGCATTATAAGGTAGTCTTTGTTCTGGAATCCACAGAGTAAGAGTGACACAAATGAAAACACCACACGTAGAGTACTGAAAACAGAAACAAAGTGATGAAGAAGATATCAAATGACCTTGAGCAGAAGGCACAGGCCAGGAAGGCTTCGAAGGTATTTATTGAGGGATTGTGCTCCAATAGTGATTGAACTGAACAAAGTTGCAACAGCTCCAAAGTTCTATATTTCTTCTTTTTTCTTCTTCGCAAACTCTAAGACGTCAACATGGACATGTTCTAAGAAAGCAGTGGTCAGCCTGAGGCTGTTGATAACTCCAAAGAGTTATTTTAGGAATGTTACTGGTGATGGCCATTTGCACTTTCTCTCTGTTCCTCATATGTAGGGCACCTTTGAAGTAGATGTTCAGCAGTCATTTAATTAGTGCAACGGTTACACTCATCAGATGTTCCTATCTTTAGCGCGTTGGATTGATGGTATTTCAATCTGTTGTGGCCTGTGCGAAGTCTGAAGATTACCACTTCTTCATTTCTGCTGAGCTGGTAATATGGATCATCTTCTGGATGTTCTGTTTCTGCTCTTGATAAAACTCTTGGCTTCTTCACAAGTTATGCTTGTCAAGTTCTATATTTTCTTCTTCTTCTTCTGCGACGTCCTGAAAAGGACGTTGGTTGCGTTGTGTCGCTATTTACAGCAAAGCATCGATATCTGCGCCTTTCGACCCGGCATTTTTTGGGACCGGGTTTGCATTCCCACTTTGATTCCTACTCTCTCAGCCAGACTGCAGTGATACAGCCTGTTTCCAGGACCACCACTTGGAGGTGGAGTAGGGTCTTGGTCAGCTCTGGTTCGCTGACCCTGACGCAAGCAGTCAGCTATGGGTCGCTGACTGCATTCCTCACTGACACGTCTTAGGTCCCAAGTTCTATATTTGATGGGGTGAATAAAAAAAACCAAAACTTGCTTTGTTAATTCTGACAATGACATCCAAGTTTATTCTTCTCTCTTTGTTAATGTTAATTTCTAAATAGGCTTGGCCTATTTAGTTATATGACCACTGAGCTTTTAAGGAATTTTTCTGTATGTTATTGATACTTTGTTTTAATCACACTTATATGTAGTCATATTTTTGCTCCTACCACTTTTTATTTATGTGAGATTTTAAAACATAAGTCACCTATAAAATGAAGATACTCTAGCTGTTTTTCATTATATTCCTATTTCTTGGCAATTATAGAGTTTTAAAATGGACTGTGTATAACGATACAGCTTTGCATCTGCAACAAGTGTTTGCTGATGAAAATTTAGTTATCACAGGAGACAACTCATGATCAAGATGGCTGAATTACAAACAAAAAGTAATCACACATGTGTATCATGTGACTGAATGTTGATTACTCCAAGCAAGATGACACATATTATGGTTGATTTTAGATTTACTAAACTGTTTAGCATCCGTGTATTACTGAGACCTGAAAGGGGAGCAAAGAATAGTAACACTGTATGCATGTTGATAAAGGCAGCTAAGGAGGGTTGGGCATGGAGCTGGCTATCATATCTTGTAGAAACTTCCAACCACAAAAAACTTCAACAACAATATGTACAGGTCAAGTAAAGAAAATAATTCAAGCCGGTCATCCAAGACAGAAGAAGTGAGCTGAGGACTTGGCATAAGTTTGTTGACGACCAATGCTCTTTGAGAAGATGACAGGCAATGATGAAACTGTTTAGATTCTTAAAGCTGTGAAGGCCAGATTAATGAGAGAAACCTGTTTTGTTTCCTTCCTTTCTTATGTAACCTATGTAGTCACTAGGTACCATTTTAATTTTCTGTTATTTGCTTTATTATTTGTTTCCATGTCTCCGTCTTGTGCCTTTGCAAAGGTCTTATCTGCCCATTTTTTAATATTCTGCCCATCCTATCAATGATCTACACCCTTTTCTTGTTCCTAGGACTGTTCCTTTCAATATGGCAATGTACAACCAGTTTGATCTGGACTTAATATTCATACCACTGAAGTTTGCCAATCTTTACAAAACATGCATTCATTTGGCAATTTATAACCCAGCAGAATCCATTCCTCTCCAGGCAGTCACAGCCCCATTTGCCTAGCACCTCACTTATGTTTTATTTACATTTCACTTATTCTATAAATTTTAAGTAACACGATCTTCAAGAGTTGGGAGCTCATACTCAAATAAAATTATTTTCAATATGTGATCAATCTGCATCCAATACCCTATGCCGACATACCTCATCTTCTTCATTTGGTGTTGGTGAAGATATTACAGAACTTGTCGCTGTAGCTTTTTTCTTTGATTTTCTTTTAACAGGTCGGACTTCCGTATTATCATCTGCGCTAGCCAGATCAGGGATTGGGTTAAGTCCTTTCTTTTTATTTCTTACTGGAACCGAAACTACGTCATCCGCCATCTTTGTTACTGAGTTGCTGAGGAAATTAAAACAACTGCTTGGAAAATGAACTTCAAAGACAAAGATCAGACATCTTGTACATTTGAAATCAAAAATATAGTGCAGGATATGCTCCTTATCAGTTGAGTTAGTCTTGCCCGTTAGGATAAAGTAGCATAGTTATGGTAATCAAATACAAATAATTTGCAACTTTATAAATAATTTTTTAAATAGTTTCGTGCACCAATATGCGTAAATAATTATAATAGACCGAATTAGCAGTTAAAGTATTATTTTTGTATTAGGATTTAACATTTTTATATTAAATGTATTAGCATTAAGTAGGTTTTAATAAATCTGGCTCCCGCGTTATTAAAAAGAAAAATTGCAAGAAGCCTGATCCGCATCATAAATTGATAGGACCTAGTTGTTGTTTGGAACCGATAATTTCTTAGGTATGATGAAGAGAAAGATGCACATATATGTTCAGTTTTATGTATTTCACACATTATTTAGGTCAAATTTTCATAAGTAAACGAGCATTATCTGACAATTAATTAGGTAGGCTATGCATTTAGCCTACATTTACGCATTCGCTTCAACACGACTGTAGGCCCACAGAGAAACTTGATGTAGGCTATTTGTAACTACAATATAGGTTGAATCACAAATTAGTTTGGCACACGTCCGATTTCTCCCAAACGGCTATCACAATACTTAGCCGATGTCGGTTTTTTTCCTCGCGCATACTAATTTCGCCTTTTTTTATTATTATTTGAAAATGAGAAATAGGCCTACCGTTCAACCTCTGATGAATAGAGGCTATAGGGCCTAGCCTATTGTTTTCAGTTCCAAATAATATGAATAACTGCCAATGCATGAAAGTAGCATCAAATCAGTGTAAATAGGACAAATCAAAATACCAATTTTGTGTGTACGTAAATAAACAAACAAAAATGAGATAAAACAAAAACACCATACAAAAATAATATTCAGGGGGATGGGTGTAAAGGCCTGGTGTTCCAAGTTAGATATTTAATTGCTGATCCATATGTCAAAACGAAGATGGCTGTATACCGCTCCACCTAAGTCCCAGTCTTGACATATGGATGCGAGTCATGGGCAATGACTACGACCCACAAAAGCCAGATCCAAACCTCAGAAATGAGGTATCTGATGAAGGTGGTTGAACGAACAAACTTTATTTTCAAAGGGTTAAGAATTGGGCACGCAGGCCCGTCTGACATTCTGCCCTTCCTCTCTCTCTCATCATGTATACTAATATCCTTTCATCCTCACATTTACTTTAAGCATTATTAAGGCATTTATCATTATAAAAGTAATATTACATTTGCAATAATCATCATAATTAAAGTGTTTTTAAAATAAAATAATAATAAAAAAAAATAACAGTAATAATGAATTTGAAAAATAAATAAATAAATAAAAAATAAATAAATTTAAAAAAAAAAAAATAAAAAAAAAAAAAAAAAGAATCAAATTCTTCGTACTGTAAATTAGTGATTTGAGACATATTTAGAGGTATGTTATGAGAACTTGTAAAATGTTCATACGGTGTTCAACTGAATGACTCGGGGACTTTTTTTGTTTTTTTTTGTTTTTTGTTTTGTTAGGTTCATCAAGATGAGGTGGGTAGACAGTTACTTTCCATTTTCCTTTCCATTTCCTTTGCGTCCCAAACTCAAGACCAGAATCAGACTAGGTAGATAGTTAGATAGACATATACGAAAGCAATTAATTTGCCAAGGGTTGAAAATCGGACACAGTCCCCTCTTGCATTCTTCCATCCTCTTGCTCATCTTTTATTACTGTTACTCAACATTCTCCAGCGTACTGAAAGTATTAATTTAAGGACAGTGCAACATTACAAGGAAGTATAACAGCATACATTAACAGTACCTGATCATAAAATTAAGAATATAAGTTATCTGGGTCGTCCTGGAGGTCTGGATCCCTGGCTCTTTGTTTCCCATGCTTGTCGTGGTAGCCAATCTTCTCCCATTCTGCAGACATGGCCAACTTGAATGAACAAGAAGAGACATGGTTCACAACCAGACGATACGTCAAGGCCTAAAATCCCACCCCCTGCAGACCTAAGTAGAACAGTCTCAACTAAGATGGTTTGGCCATGTCTGCAGAATGGGAGAAGATCGACTACCACGACAAGCATGGGAAACAAAGAGCCAGGGATCCAGACCCCCAGGACGACCCAGAGTCCGCTGGGAGGACAACATTAGACAATCTTTGAAGGACCAAGGACTAGAATGGAACCAGGCCAGGAGGAAGACAGCCGATAGGATAGTCTGGCGCTTTCTCTTCCAAACCTCTACACCTCATGGTAGAAGGGGAACGACTAAGTAAGTTATATGTGACAATGATTGTTAGTTACTGCATCTAGTGCATAATATAAAATTATGTCAATTAAAATAATTACTTGTGCAAAGTAAAATGGAGGCTGAATAAGGAGATGAAATAGTAGGTAACAAAAAAAAAAAATTATATATACTTACCTTGTTCTGGAGCTGCTCCTCATGTGAAGATAAAGTAATATCCATAGGAAAACGCAAAAGGTCACAGTCAAATATATTCACACAATGCATAAACATTATTTTATCATTAAATCTGAAGAAAATAATGTAACAGAATGAACGAAAGTCACTAGCATGTCAAAAACAGAAATTTCAAATTATACCAAACATATTGGAAAAGGGAAAAGAATATATTATTTATAAAGCTTATTCATGTCTGGGCAGACCTTATATATATTTTTTCTTATGATAAGCTACAAAACAATTTTTTTGTACAGAGGTGGGGTGTACCTGTGCATCCTAAACACACATATGTTAATCTGCGATGACTTCCATTGATGCTACAATTAACACAGACTCTGTCCTTTCCAGCATATTCCCCTAGATGTCTGGCTCCAGTCATCCATTCCACTTCATTTCCTTTCATGGAGTGTTTAGAATTTTTTGGTGGAAAATCTGGTGTCAACTGCGCAGCTTCTTTGAACAGATCCTCACTCAAACTTTGTTTAAAATCTTGAAGTGTGAGCTTCCTTTTTGTCGCACCCTCATGATACAAATTGTATAGAATGTGAGCATTGACCTGTTTTACTTTAATCATCCAGTGGTAAATCCACTTTCTGGTTTTAGGGTTGTGCATACTGTAGTAACCAACCATTTGATCCATCTGGTCACAGCCTTTCATGCTCATATTGTAGTCATCAACTACCTTTGGCTTCATAACTTTGTTTAACCCCATGCCCTTTTCAATCATTACAACAGCCGATTTAGTTGAAAAAAGTTTACAGGTTTTTTTTTCCTTTTTATCTTTCCAGGCAACACATAATTTTGTATTTTCTGAGTCTAAACACCACTTCATCTCTTGATGGCCAAGCTTCAGATTTCTTATTTCAGGAGGGAAGCCAGCACGGTTGGCATTCAGGGTTCCTGTATAATTATAACTATGCACATGGAGATATTCAATAAGAGCCCTGCATGAATAAAATCTACTAGCAAAAATATGATGTCCTGATCTTAATGGCTTCAAAAGAGTGGCTGAATACTTTCACGACATAAGTAGAATTGTGATCTAGACTAGGATCATAGGCTGTATTCTTTCCATAGTAAATGTTCAAATTGAAAACATAGCCTACTGCCGAGTTACACAGTTCAAGGGTTTTGATATGATACTTGTAGGGCTTGCTTGCATTGAATTGTTTGTGCCTAAACCTACCTTTCCATGTTATAACCATCTCATCAATACTAACCACTTCAAATGGATAGAAAGCATTATGAAATTTTGTCAAGAGCATCTCAACAAATGGCTCAGATTTAGCTTCGTCCTGATCTTCTGGTTCACAAACATGCAGCATGCTGTGATAAATAGTTTGACAACGATTTCTTGAAAACATCACATGGTACCAGGTGTGGATAAATTTCATGCGGTGTGCCAGTAGTCCTTGACTTTTGGTCTTTGATCTAGTCCCATCTCAATTATTACAACTGTAAACTTGAGCCGAAGAACGACCTGATGACTTGGAAACCCTCTGGATTAAATTCAAGGATATAAAGACAGCTGCTGCAGAAGCATGCGGTGAAGTCCGACTTGGGAACAAGAGAAAGAGGACACCTTGGTGGACAGAGGAAGTCAAAGAGAAAATAAGAGAGAAGAAAATGGCATGGAAACAATACTTAGGAGCTAAAAACACAACAGGACAAATGGAAAAATATAGAGAATATGTGACACTCAGAACAGAAGCAAAGAACAAAGTGCTAGCAGCAAAACAGAAGTCCTGGGAAGAATATGGAGAAAAGCTAGAAAAAGATACACAAGAAAACCAGAAATTGTTCTATAAGACCCTAAAGAACATGAGGAAGGAAAAACAATGCCCTCTCAAATTTATAAAGGACAAGCAAGGCAAATTGCTTACTGCCCCGAAGGAAGTAATGGAAAGATGGAAAGAATATTTCTCAGAACTCCTGGATGGTGAGCATGGTGAAGCATCAGAAATGATAACCACTAGCACAGAAGAGAAAACCAATGATGGTGAAGATGACATAAAGATGGAAGAACTGAAAGCAGGACTGGAGAAAATCAAGATGGGCAAAGCAGCAGGGCATGATGGTATAACACCAGAAAGGGTTAAGTTCATGGGAGCATCAGGCGACCTATTACTCTTAAGGGTTTTACAGGCAGCATGGTACAACAAGACCATACCAAAGGATTGGGAGATTGCCATCATAACACCAATTTTCAAAAAGGGTGACAATCGACAGTGTGGAAACCATAGAGGCATATCCCTTCTCAGTGTCCCTGGTAAATCTACTCTAGAATCCTAGAGCAGAGACTCCGACGCCTAGCTGAGCCACAATTGGATGAGGTCCAGTGCGGATTCCGAGCAAACCGAAGTACTCAAGACCTAATCTTCACACTCAGACAGCTGAGTGAAAAGGCCCTTGAGTATAAGAGTGAGATGCATCTTTGTTTCATAGATCTGGAAAAGGCATTTGACAGGGTCCCCTGGAGCAAACTTTGGGACTGTTTGGCAAGGAAGAATATTCCAGCACCTCTGATTCATGCTATACAGAGTTTCTACAAGTCTTGCAGAAATTATGTGAGGACAGCAAACCATAAGTCAGAAGAGTTCAGGACCACCACTGGTGTAAGACAAGGTGATATCCTATCACCTTACCTCTTCATACTCCTTATGGATGATGTCATCAAGGCATGTAAGGAGAGAACAAGAAAGTATTCAGTGGGGTACTGGAAGATGAGACAGGTCTATATTTCGGAGCTGGCATTTGCTGATGATGTTGACCTGATTGCTAAATCAGAGGCACATCTCCAATCTAACCTGCAAGTCTGGAAGGAAGTGCTGGAGAAGAGAGGGATGGTCATAAGCAGCTCTAAAACAAAATCCATGGTGATATCACGAGAAGAAAGAAGACATCAGATTAAGCTGGGAGAACAGGTCCTGGAGCAGGTCGACCACTTTAAATACCTCAGAGCTATTATAGACCGAAAGGGAGGCATCAAAGAAGAGTTGGCCACTCGAAAAGCAGCAGCTGGGAGACTTTTTCATGGGCAATGACTACAACCCATAAAAGTCAGATCCAAACCTCAGAAATGAGGTATCTGAGGAAGGTGGTTGAAGTAACAAGAAGAGACATAGTACTTAACCAGACGATACGTCAAGGCTTTAAATCCTACCCCCTGCAGACCCAAGTAGAACAGTCCCAATTAAGATGGTTTGGCCATGTCTGCAGAATGGGAGAAGATCGGATACCACGACAAGCATGGGAAACAAAGAGCCAAGGATCCAGACCCCGAGGATGACCCAGAGTCCGCTGGGAGGACAACATTAGACCGAGGACTAGAATGGAACCAGGCCAGGAGGAAGACAGCCGATAGGATAGTCTGGCACTCTCTCTTCCAAACCTCTACACCTCACGGTAGAAGGGGAACGACTAAGTAAGTAAGTAAACTTGAGCCATTCATAATGAGTGGTGTCCATGTTGTTGTTGTATTTGTTTAAATAGGGCTGCTGAGCTTCTCGCTCTTTTGCAGCCAATACCAAGTTGAAGACTCTTTGGTATTATCTACACTGTAGATCTAGGCTTTTCCTGTGGCTTTTCTGCCATTTTGAAATGTGCTGAGTTGAAGTCATGTGCTCCAGTTTCTCCAGCTTGGCTTGCGTTTAAAGGATCGTCACATCTGGTCTCAAGATAGGAGTAAGAAGCAGGTGGCATACTGTGCATTCCCCGCCATCCTAGGGGGCTCTCCAACTACGCAGAGCTAAAATACTGTACTCTGGTTCTGGGCTCTGCCAAGGAATTGACACATCCTACATAGAGCCACTTCTCAGCTCCCCCTGCCTGTCATGATGTCCATATTGAGATCCTCCTGCATGCAGGCAACCAGGTAAAAGCCAGAGTTATGTCTGGGGCTTAAGTGACTCCTCCAAGTTTAGTGTGCAATGCTGGGTTCTCAACATGTTTCACCACAGGGGGAATCTCTGGAATTGTGTGGATGCCAGTGGTACAGGAGATGAGAAGATGATGCTGGAGATGGATAGGATACACACTGAGGAAACCTGTTGATAGCACTAAAAGGCAGTCTTTATTCTGCATTCCCCATGATAAGAGAGGTTAAAGGAGATAGAAAAAACATATTAAGAAGAGAACTAGCAACATAAATGTGCGGGACAAAAAAAGAGATGGGATGACCTTGAGCTCAACAGGAGTACTTGGCATGCATTTGTTGAAGGCCTATGCTCCTTGGGAGCTCAAAGGTAATAAATGGATTTAGCATAAAGTCCTTGAACCAATCCTATAATGCTTGATAATTCGTCATCACTCTTCAGTTCCCAAAGGAGCATGGGGCTTCAACAATTTGACAATTGGTACTGTGTGACTGATTCCTCAATCCAAAGTGAGTTGAGCATAGCTTTACAGATAAGTGTATTAGTATTATATGTTGTAATAACAAAGGATTGATTCTAAGAATTGCAGTGTAATCAAGATCTGATTATGTAATTATGTTCATTTCAGGTTGTTTCATTTCACAGTTGGAGATGGATACATCAGTCACCAACAGTTTTACACCCAGGCAGACCAGAAGTGCAGTCCGCAAAGCAGATCCTGATGAGGAAGCAATGGATGTCTCAGAAAATGTAAAAACCAAGAAGGAGGCAGATGATGATGATGTTGTCGTAATGAAAGAAGAAAATGTAGGAAAGTCTGGCAAACAGGAAACATTAAATAATATCGGCAAGGTCATTGATGATGCCAAGGACATCGTCAGACTGACTGATACAGAGCTTACAGCCTTGACACAGGAGTTGCAAAATATGAAGGTATAATTTTTATTTCTTCTTCCTCTTCACTTTCCAACTTCTTGTTGGCCTTCTGGATGTTGTCTGTTAGATTTTTTTTTTTTAATTGTAAATTTGGACTTTCTGCTGTAAATTTGTTCCCATCTCTTTGATGTCCTTTATATCTGCCTCAGTTTTCTTTTCTTCGTGTGTTTTAAGTTACCCAGTGTCTCTGATGTTTCTACAGCAACAACTTATGTTTGATGTCAGATGATAACTTCTCAGTGTTATGCAAGTCTGTTTTTTGTTCCATACTGTTATATAGAAATACACACACTTTTGATTATCAGTTATTTGGTGGACTGAGAAATCTATTGAAGCCAGACATTCTGGTTTCAGAAACATTTGTTTCTTTAGTTTCACAGTTAGAAAGTAGTAACATTTTGTTTACTAGACTTTCGCTTGCATTTGTTTAAGTATTGAAATGCAATTCTGAATGTTCAAGAATTATGAGTTTGGTCTTTGAATGCATCAAATTAATATAATTGTCAATTCATTCACATTCACCAAGAAAAGAATTGATTTTAACATGCAGCAAATTTTATCCAATGTATTGTCAGCTTGTATATATTTCCTCTGACTCTGTTGATATGAGGCACTTCTGTTAAGGTCCACCAGGCTTTGGTTATGATCTAATATGAAAGTTTTTCCTCTCAGATCTCAAAAGTGTTTCACATTGTTTGATTATTTGGGCATTTCAGGAAAGCCTCGGCGAATCTGTATTTGAGAGCCTCTCTTTCCTCTTTGACAACCCAAAATGTGTTTTGTCTCTGCCCATGAACCTGAAAGCTCTCGAGAAGATGATAGACACCGTGATGACAAGCTTGCCTGTTGAAGAGATGCTGGATTTGACAAAGGAAGAGTTTGAGACGTATGATGATAAGCTTCATTTTATTGAAAGTAAGTCAGTTCTACGGGAGATGAATAATTTATATGCATAGCGAACAGTCTGCCATCACTGGTGTCAATACCTTATCGAGGTATGGTGGCTTGCGTACCTTGATTACCCCCAGAACTATGCCAGCAGGAGTTTTACTCCTGGAAGGTTCTACCAAGCTGGACAGGTTTG
This sequence comes from Oreohelix idahoensis, assembly GCA_024509875.1. Classification (NCBI taxonomy): domain Eukaryota; kingdom Metazoa; phylum Mollusca; class Gastropoda; order Stylommatophora; family Oreohelicidae; genus Oreohelix; species Oreohelix idahoensis. The sequence continues at coordinate 271,527 of JAMPIV010000840.1, read as the reverse complement.
CGCGGGCAGGGGTCAGACTAAAGCAGACACCCTGGTCCTCCAGGTTGGGGGTTTTAGCATAGGGCTGACACCCCTGTCTATGTAAAAAGAAATGAAGTTACGGAAACGACAACAAATGAAAAACAGCCTTTTTTAGTCTAAACAACATCTGGAAGTCCTCTCAGTACAGCACAAGCACAAAATTAAGATTATATCAGAGCTGTGTGATTTCTGTGCTTCTCTATGGTGCAGAATGCTGGAGAGTTACAGAGAAGGAAATGTCGAAATTGTCATCTTTTCACACAACATGCCTAAGAAAAATTCACTGAATCTTTTGGCCGAATACCATCACCAACCAAGATCTGCTTACTCAGAGCAAGCAAGAGGACAATGCACACCATCATAGCTGGCAAACGCTGGAGCTGGGTTGGCCATGTCATCAGAAGAGACCCCGATGCCATCACAAGAACAGCTATGCTTTGGACCCCTGAAGGAAAACGAAAGAGTAAAAAAAAAAAAGTAAAGGAACCCGTTACACGCCCATTGAGGCATATTGGGAATATGGTGTTAGGCCCATATTATCTTGACCGTCGGCACACGAGGGGTGATGTGGTCGGCATCACGCCGGCCGCCTTAACCTTCCCAGAGTAGCTCTGGTACCCATTTGGGGCTGGGTCGATCCAGGAGCCGTTTGTGGCCTAAAAATTTTTCCGCCTCATCTGGGGATCGAACCATAGACCACTGCGCTAGGAAGCCAGTGCACTAACCACTATGCTACCGCGGCTCCTAAAACGAAAGAGAGGCAGACCAAACACAACTTGGCGGAGGACTGTGGAGGCTGAGATGCAAAGAATGAACCAGAGTTGGGGCACTGTACGAAGGATGGCCACCGACCGAGCAAAGTGGAATCAATTTGTTGTTGCCCTACAAGACGCCACCAGGCGTGATGGCCACTGACTGCTTTGATGGTCGGCGGCTAAGGATCAAAGAAGAAGATAGCGAACAGTGTGCACAGCCCCATGTAGTCCCTCAAGGGTCTGTGAGGAGATAAATAGTAACATTACTACTTCCTCAGGCATGCCATATTATATGACTAATATGAGGTAAAAGACTCATCATGTAAAAGAAATAGCTACAGAAATCACTGCAGCAAGAGCACATGAATACTTTAGTGCAGGCTTCCTGCAAAGTAACCAGCTGTAGTGGTGGTTGCATGTTCCGAAGGGAGGAAAGTGATGAGGATGAAACAATGCTCCCTCTAGGCAGGCTTCCTGCAAAGTAACCAGCTGTAGTGGTGGTTGCATGTTCCGAAGGGAGGAAAGTGATGAGGATGAAACAATGCTCCCTCTAAGCCTGTAGCTGAGGGGGTAACTATACCTGTTGCATACCACACGGCTGTTTGTGAGCGATCTTTTAGTTATTTCCCCTTTTTCCCCGACCGCGCTATTTATAGCCCACTTGACAGAGGTCACGTGGTCAGCTTCCTAATGGGAAAAACATGTGGCGATGTTTACTTTTGATAGGGCTTAATTAATGCTTTTAGGCTACTTTTTTATTATAAATACCGGCTTTAATTTTGCGTAAAGCTAGACTAGAAATGTTAGAGTAAATTTTAGAACAAGAACAAACATTTTATCACAATTAGAACAGAAGATATAATAGTCTGAAATAGTGTAAAATTTACGTTTTTTTTATATTTTGTTATGGTTTGTTTATAATGCAATTTTCACTAAATCGGTCACAATCAACATGCATAACAAATTACAGAAATCAAAAGTAGAAAACCTGCAGAAAATGGATATCAAAGATTTGTTTTGGTTTCATGCGTCAAACATTAATTATTGAAAGTTTAAATTGCAAGTCCACATTTATTACCTTAAAATAACACACCCAATTGTCCCCAAAACATGTTTGAATTGCTTTTATGCTACTTTATTATTATAAATACCGGCTTTAATTTTGCGTAAAGCTAGACTAGAAATGTTAGAGTAAATTTTAGAACAAGAACAAACATTTTATCACAATTAGAACAGAAGATATAATAGTGTGAAATAGTGTAAAATTTACGGTTTTTTTTTACATTTTGTTATGGTTTGTTTCTAATTCAATTTACACTAAAACGGTCACAATCAACATGCATAACAAATTACAGAAATCAAAAGTAGAAAACCTGCAGAAAATGGATATTAAAGTTTTGTTTTGGTTTCATGCGTCAAACATTAATTATTGAAAGTTTAAATTGCATGTCCACATTTATAACCTTAAAATAACACACCCAATTGTCCCCAGAACATGAGAGCTAACAATTATCTCAATCATACTTCATGAGTTCTGATCCAGTCTGCGCAATGTTTTCTAATATGTGCTGTTTATGAATTGTCTTACTAGGGAATAGCTTTCTGAACAAAGACATATAAGTCTCTATCGATGCTGTTATTGATTCTTTACTAATTGGTTTACTGTGTGATATTTTGTTGTGTACTTTCTCAAATGCTTCTTTCAGTGAGTTGAATTGTTCTTGGGCAATAAAAGCTATGTTAGTTATATCTTGTTTGTCTGTAATTTTCAGTGTTTGTGTAATGATTGCTCTTGTAAGATCTTTATAAACTTTTTGTGTGAGATATCTGTGGCAGTGATTCCCTATAAATGCTCTGCTATTATAAGCCTGTTGTATGATTTTGTGTTTGGCTAGTACCTTGTCCATGTGTGAGCAAACTGGACCAGACCTAGTACACAGATCTTGAAACTGAAGTTTGGCCAGCGCATCTTGTGCATTTTCAAGTCTAACTTTAAAATTATCTGTCTCCTCCTTATCCTCACAAAGTTCAATACCTACCTGAAAAATTCAATTTTAGCTCCTAATTCTTCTGCCTATTTCCAGTTCCTACTAAATCTCTTCAAGTTCTTAAAAGTACTAATGTTTGCATGTATCTCTTGCGAATTCTCAAATATCTTTGCGTCTATTGTATCAGCTACCTGTTCTAGAAGTCTGTGGTGTTTCAAAACAATGCCTAATAAAATATGAAGGTAAGGAGGAGCTACATTTTCAATTTCAATTTCTAACATTGGTTTGTGTAAACAATTATGGTAATGTGCCACTTGCCTTTTATTCCCTTTCCCATATTTCATATATCTATTGTAATCTCTTATCAACATGGCCAAACTTCTTGGTTTGCAAGTTGTATGCTCTCTGGATGTCTTTGATGAAAATGTTTGGTTTGTCTGGAGCTCAAGGAATATACCCATGTCTGTGGTGTCTCCAGCAAAACAAGGAAATAATCCCCGAATAAGAAAACAACTTGTTTACCATCCCACTCTAAATATTTTAGTGACTCTATCTGAGCTTTCATGCCATTCATAAATATTTCTAAATTATCATATGTATCTCTGACTCTAGCCATTGATAAAAGGATGGTATTAGATTTAGAATTTGGTTTCTCTAAATTTACTACCTGCATTGTAACTTTGAATGAAAGAAGATATACAAACAGTTACTTAGAATTCGCTGGCAGCCGTCGTGTGCACAGGATTGTCTACCAAAGAACACCAATGGAACAGTCCTTATCTCACACACAATTAAAAAAAAAAATTCATATTATAAATAGAAGATTAACAAGACTTGAAAGATAGATCAAATTATGTGGAAGTAGTCTATCTATAGCTTTACATGTTTTCTGACGCTTATATACGTAGCTAAATATCATTATAAATGAATGAAAATGCAAAAACAGATGGTGCTTTACAAAAAGTTATTTTTTTACTACCTTATTTAAGATTTGTGGGTATCAGGAATGCGTTTAAAGGGATTTAAATGCTATAAAATCTGGTGACAATATGCTTGTTCTTGTAATGCCACACTCACAAAACTGACTACCACACATTCTCAAGATATGAAACCAAAAAAAAAAGTATGTGGAAATAATCTTTAGCTTCCCTTCGAGAAGTCTTTATAATTATAAACTCAAACGAATGGGCCGATTTTTAGATATTAAATTAATAAAAAGATTACTTATTTTATGAATTTCCTCAAATGATGACGCTGTTTTCAAAAGTCTAACTCCGTCAAAACTAATTTCAAACAAATAAAAATGCAATCAAAAATAGAACACAGAACAAAGTTATAGTACACAAAAGAATTTTAGCGCTGTGTTTATCCAGAACGAGTGTGTAATGATTTATATTTTACTGATTTTACTCACACATCAGCTGATTTTCCCCGCCAAAAACTAAAATAGTCTTTTACGGTGCACACAAAATTTTATACCCGGTGTCAGAATTCCTGTCACCGAAACTAAAATGCGCTCTGGTATAGGGCACAAACAGCCGTGACCAACTTGAAGCATGGGCAATGTAGCTGTTAAAGCATATGCTTGGCACTTTCATGGCAGTGTGTGCATGTAGCTTAGAGGGAGTATTGGTTTATGAACCTAAGTGTTTTGTCATTAGGAACTTAAATTATGCTAATTAATTGAGCATGTCAGATGGACCTCCATGCTCAATTCTCTACCCTTTTAAAATTAAATTCCTTCATTCATTCTCTTCTCCATATGTTTTTGGTTTCCCTCTGTCTCTCTTCATATAGCTGGGCCTAGTGTATTGAATGCTTTAACAATTCACTCCCTATGGCAGTAACTGCTATGGGACTGAAAGCTGCTCATCTCTGGCACAACCTTCCACATTCCCTGAAAAGTATACTCATTCAATAGCAGACTGTTCAAATATGTCATGAGTTCTGATTATATGCCACCCAAATCTGATTATGTGTCAAACCAATGTCTAATGCACTGTTTGGATACTTTGGATTTTATTTGTATTTTTTGTTCTTTCATTCCTTTTGCTTTTTTAAACATACTTAATTTTGATTATGATTGGGTACTATAAATGTATGCTGCTATATTTCTTTTGATTGGGTACTATAAATGTATGCTGTTATATTTCTTTTATAAGCTGTTATATTTCTTTTATAATGTTGCATGCTTTTAAATGAATGCTTAAAGAAACGTGGGAAGGAAAAGACACAGTATGCAAGATGAGAGAGAGAGAGAGGAAGGGCAGAGTGTTAGATTCCAATTCTTAACCCTTTGAAAATATGCATGGAGGCATATCTAGAGTCATCCTTATATTACCACCAGCTATTGCACAATGCTATTGTATGTACGTATGTATGTAAACCTTTATCTGTGAGGCTAATTACACCCTCATTGACTTTTGAAATCACCCACACACTTCCAGGGATTCCCCCTGTGGTGAAACTTGTTGAGAACCCAGCATTGCAAACTAAGCGTGGAGGAGTCACTTAAGTCCCAAACATAACTGTGGCTTCACCTGGTTGCCTGCATGCAGGAGGATCTCACTATGGACCCCATGATAGGCAGGGGGAGCTGAGAAGTGGCTCTGTAGGATGTGATGATTCCTTGGGAGAGCCCAGAACCAGAGCACAGTATTTGAGCTTTTTATTTCTGCATATTTGGAGAACCACTTTGGATGGCGGAGAATGCACAGTATGCCACATGCTTCTTCCTCCTAGCTTGGGACCAGATGTCATGATCCTTTAAATGCATGCCAAGCTGGAGAAACTGGATCTCATGACCTTAAATCAACACCCTTCACAATGGCAGAAAAGCCTAGATCTACAGTTTAGATAATACCAAAGACTCTTCAATTTGGTATTTGCTGCAAAAGAGCGAAAAGCTCAGCAGCCCTAGTTAAACAACAGCAACAACCCTTTGAAAGTAAAGTTGTTCATTTGTCCTTCTTAGTAGTGTGACCGAGTGGGGTGTGTAAATGCTTATGGTATCATTCAAGTCATGACTTACTGGAATACTGCCAGAGATGTTTGCTTCTTGATGAATATTGTAACCCAGGTCTGTTCCAGAAATTCCTCTGTGATGTTATTTGTGGTGTGTTAATTATAGCATACACTGTATAACTTGCAACTTTATGAGTTTTGCTTAGGATGCCTTTGCAGGGTTCCATTTCATACCTTATAAAAATTCAGTTCGTCATCTGTACATTTAGGCATTTCTGGCCTAACGATATATTAATTCTGAAATAAAAACAAGGTTTCACTCGAAGCTGTACTTACTGTAACATAAGAATTTCCAACATATTAAAAGAAAGCTATCTGCTTCTTAGAGTTGATATCTTGAAAACTTCAAGACCAGCAGTGTACGTCCATACAGACTGGCTTTTCGGGATCAACTGCTTTGTGACCTCAAAGCTTGCCTTTGCAAAAATGCTCCAGGCTTTTTCCAGCCTTTTGGTTGGACAGTCTATTAATTCTTTCTTGGATCGTCATCGGTTGCCGAGCAACTCCTGCCAAAGATCAGCAGTTAGTCGCTATTTACCCTAATTCCAGTTTCCATCTGATAACCGTGTATCTCAATAAAACCTCGTAACTATTCTTCCTAATGTACTTAATAACTAATAGCATGAATGATGCTATGGTATCAGTAGTGGGCCATCCGGCGACAGTAGTATGAAAGGGCAAATGAGGTCATGAAAATCACATGATTCACAGAATATGCACAACCTCCTTTATGATGATTTTTTAGTGCCAGGCATCATGTATATTGAAAGTGAATTATGTTTCCTTTTCTATAAACATATTGTAGCTATGTTCCTTTTAAGCCATCACCTTTTGGCCTCTACTTCAAATCAGCTGCTTTCTTTTCAGTAACAAAGTAACATTAACATTATATACAAAGGAAGCATAGATACACTCGATGGCGTAACAAGCAAGGACATTAGTAACCTAATGGGTTAAGCCAGAATTGCTTTTGCCAACCTAAACAACATCTGGAAATCTTCCCAGTACAATACAAACACTAAATTAAAAATATACAAGAGTTGCATAATTTCTGTACGTTGTAGAATGCTGGAGAATAACAGAAAAGGAAATGTTCAAACTGTACTCTTTCCACTCCAGCCTGCCTAAGGACAATTCTTTGAATTTTCTGGCCGAACACATCACCAGCCAAAAACTGCTTACTCAGAGCCACCAAAAAGATATGCACATCATCATAGCGGGTAGACGCTGGAATTGGGTTGACCACATCCTCAGAAGAGACCCTGACACAATCTCCAGAACTGCCATGTTATGGACTGCAGAAGAAAAGCGAAAGCGAGGCCTGCCAAAAGCAGCCTGGTGGGAAAACTGAGGAAGCAAAGGTGTAAACCATGAACCAGCTAGGGCACCACACAAAGGATGGGTGCTAACTGAGCAAAGTGGAGACAGTTTGTTGCTGCCTAACAAGATACATTCAGGTGTGATGGCCATTGATTACATTGCTTGTCAGTGGCCAAGGACTGAAGGAGAAAGAAGATTACCTTTACGTGTAAGGCTAGTTATCTGGGCTCTTCTAGGACATATTTTCATGATTCTGACTCATTTGATGTTTTCTTTTTCAAAGTAAAATTTTCTTACAAGTATGATTTCTTGTGTGTATAGACTTTATTGTTGACATATATTCTCAATGTAGAACACTTTTTTGAAGTCAAAATTACAAAATTAATGTATGTTTTAAACTTTGAAAGTCTCCATACAAAAAAGGTATAAATGTTTCAATTTCCTGTTTGAAGAGTGTTAAAACAGATAGCTATTCATGTAGTTTTAGTTATATCAGAACCTAGTCCTGATGAATGCCAAGGTTTGATGGCACTTACCTTTTGTTAATATTATTTGCTAGTGTATCTTTAATTTCTTATTGTTTTAGGGGCTAACCAGTCGGTGTCCAAGTTATTTTTGGATTGCCACTCTCGACTGAAGGAGTTCAAACAGAGTCTTATAAGCGAAACAGCTGATGTGGATAAGGAGTAAGTTTTTTTAATTAATTTGTTTTTTAACTCTTAAACATTGAAAACTGGGGGAGGAGGGGAGAGTTACATAAAACCTGACAAAACATAGAAGTTCAGAAGATGTTGCTCAGAGAAGCACTAGAACATTTAAGAAAAACATCACATTACAAACACTTTAAAATATGGATTTAAGAAAAATAATCATTTGCCCATGCCCTGATGAGATTTGCTTGCAAACAGTTACATCGGCCTGGCTGAGTATGGAAGGCTTGGAAGAGTTGAACAAGTAAATGAGGTTGGGGAGATAATGAAGACACTTAAATGTGTGTCATTAAAACTTACAAACAAAGAAGTAAATGTACATTTTGTTTTCATTGCAAATTTCTGGTTGAAATGTATGAGGCATGTGGAGTTGATGGTTCTGTAACTGTCAGAAGGCTCAAAACTATTGCTATGGTGATCTGTCTGAAACAGACATGCCATAAATGGGATCTGTGAAGGGAGAGTGAATTACTATTTTAAAATAATAAAGGAGAGTAACAGAAAACCTTATCTAAGCAATATCAGAATGCCACCTTCTCTTCATGGATCATGTATTTCACAAACATCTACCTACACTGCAGCTAGAGGTAACACTGAGTAACTTGGAGGTGGTGGGTCAATGATCTAACTACTGAGCTAACCATTATTGACAACCAAGAAGTCACATACGTTCATAAATAGGTGCTTGCACAGAATAAGAGGATTGAAATGGTATGTCTTCCTCGTCCATTTCAGGTCTGACTCCAGTTCTCTTCTCCATATGTTCTTTGGTCTCTCTTAACCTGGGAATTCCAGAACAAGTACTGCCTTGTAAATATGTCAACAGGTTTCCTCAGTGTGTGTCATATCCATCACTAGCATCTTATCTCTTGTTTCACAGGCACTTGTCTGGTTCTTGTCATCTCTTGTTTCACAGGCACTTGTCTGGTTCTTGTCATCTCTTGTTTCACTGGCACTTGTCTGGTTCTTGTCATCAGTTCCATAATATTTATCTTATTATACTACTTTAATCATTATATTCTATGTCAGCACTGATTTATGAAAGTCTGTAGCTTGTTGGTTGGTGTGTTTGTTGTTCTCCATGTTTCAAAGCCATACAATAGGACTGACTTGGCATTTGAGTTTAAGATTCTGATTTTTGTGTTGGATTTCATTTCTCTTGATCTCCATATATTTCTCAATGCGATGAAAACTCCTCAAGCCTTTTTTATTCTTAATATCGTCTGTCCTTCCAACTTTGTATTATTGCCAAAAGAAAACTTGACTCATTCAGTAAATATCCTCCTTCCAGAATCGAGGAGTATGAGAAAAAGATGCAGGCTTGTGTGCTGATTGACAGCGATGAAGAAGATGATGACGTGACCATTGTGACATCACCTAATAGTTCAAAGCCCAAACAACAGGAGTCGGGCCAAACGTGAGTCTTAAGAAGAGCCACCTGCTACATTTATCTTGTTTCTTGATCTGTTATGGTATTTAGTACAGTACACTTAGTGAGCTTGCAAGTGGCAAAACAATTAACGCGCTTGCTAATTGTGGCAAAGGGACCTGGTTCAAACACTCTGGTCTGCCCAGTGGTAACATCAGTACCTGACTCTGATCTGAGTTAGGGTAGTGAGGAAGGAAGCTGATCACCCCCACCTCATAAAGCTGAGGCTTAATACACATCTCTAAAACTTTATTCCCCCCCCCCCAACCACACACACTGCAGTATCTTCTATGTGGCTGCCTTTACCTTGTTAACACTTAGTGCCTCCAGTGTATTTTTGTCATTTCTTGTTGTTTTGAATTTAGTTACCAGTAATTATGGTAGTCTGGTGTATTTATGATACTACACCAGCAAATTTACCAGGCTGCATTATAAAAAATCTTTTATCGTCACGCTTCAGTCTATCCAGCTGAAAATGAGTACTTGGCTCTGCTTGTGATTTAGGGAAGGCAGAGGCAGCGAGGAAGGGAACTTGGTCACCCCACCTCATAAAGCTGGACCTAATATAGTGAAGTCTCTAATACTTTACTCCCCTGCAGTAGTTTCAGCTATGGGACTACTTTTACCATATACTCAGCACATGAATAATTTTTATAGTTTGTGGCTAGGATTCATCATCTGATGCATGCAAGTATAAGTTAAAATGATAAGAATATATGTTTTTAATTAGTTACTTGGAAAGTTTTTGAAAAGACACAGAAACAAGCCGGAAAAATCTGCTTGTAAATATACAAAATAAAAACAGTAGAACTGAAAAGAACACACAATTGAAACTATCACAAACTTCAGGCAGAATAATCCTCGGTGAGAAACCAGGTTTTTCGTTTATCAGTGATCTCGTATATTTTTTGTGCATCCCAGTTTCCTCGTTCAATTTCTTCATAGTCCACAGTGTGTATGTAGAGCATTCCTCTCGAGTCTTTTCTGTGAACATGTATTTATTATATATCAAACTGTAAGGAAATAGATAGAGAATTGTAATATATAGTGTCTTTGGTAGTATTAATACAAGTACGTTTGGTATACTTTAAACATTTTGCATGTAAAATTGAAAAACACTAAAAAGTTAACTGTAGAATATTATGAGAATAAAATAAATTATGCGATATTGCATTACGTAATTTTCAAACAAATAAAGAAGAATAACTTCATATAAAAACTTTTTACATTTGTTTAACGTTTTAAGAGTACCCTAGCTTCATCTTCTAATTAGGACTAGTGATTAGATGTTACGGTAGGTGTAGTTTTGTTGCTTTTCAATCGGCCAGAATAGGACTACGCCCATCTCATCAACTAAATCTAATGTGTCTAGCTTTTCTGCACAGATTCCGTTATTTGACAACAAACTGTGACTACCAAACAATTATCGTCAATGTCAGCAATGTTTCTAAGTAGTTTCATACAATTATTCGCTTAGGAGACTTAAAAAATGTAAATATAAAGCATTACATATTTCTGTAGCAATAACAATGAAAAACACAAACACGTGAATCGTCACACAAATTGTGATAATAACATCAAAACATGCACACGTGGTGTTTAACTACACTCAAATTAGTTGTTTAAATAGTAGTGGAAGTCATTCTACGAGTTTTACCGTATGAATGGCATTAAACGGACGATTTTTGGGGTTTATTCGAGAAAAACTAAAAACAATGCTCTGAGCGTTCGGTGGCATGGCAGTTACAATTTTGCAACACTCTGGGCGTTGTTCTGGAGTCAAAGAGTTAAAGTATTTACTCACACAGAATGTCAGTAACCACACTTCTTGTGACCTATTCTTTAAAAAATTATATCTTCAAAATGAAAAAGGTATTACATTTTGTTGCTATTACTATCTACAGCTAAAGATTTTATGCATGCTTATGATGAAGGGAATACATGAGCTAATAATCAAATTGATCTGTATGTATAAATTCATTTACTGTATCAGCTGGAAAGTTTTTTTAATGTTTCTGATTCAGCAGATGGAGTGAGGCCTGGCTGATTTGCTGCCATTTGTACTTCTTTTAAGAATTTGAACGAATAAGCATGAAAAAATTGACTTCCAAACATTTCCAAATGCTTTGTCTTGTGTCCACAAAACAGACAGAAAAGTTACTTATTCTGTAATTCTATGTTATTTTTCAACGTACATTATTAGGATAAAGGGATAATATTGTTTTAAGTTTTATCTGTATTTTACATTTTTTTCAATTACTTGTTTCTAGTAATGAGCAGCAGGCAAAGTCCACTGGGGAAAAGAACCGCTCGCCTGCTGCACCAAGAATTTTGTCACATTCTGGAAAGAGTCAAAACAGTCAGTCGATGCCTTCAATGGAGCAATTACGTTCTCAATTTGCTAGTGCAGTCAATAAATCAATGCCTGGTCTGATTTCTACTCTAGGGAGTCAACAGGTGAATTGTAACATCTTGTTTAATCTATGAATACACGTGTTAGAGGTTGTTTAGATACAGTGCTGTTTCACAGAATTTTCTGTTTCTGGTCATGAAAATTGCACTTTAGCTCAACAGTTCATTTACATACTGTGTGGACTAGAAATTTGAGCAATTAATTCAGGTATTATGCAAAAAATGCAGACTCAAGATATTCTAATTTCAGCTAAGAAATATATTTGTTTCATTATGCTGGAGTCTACATAATATAATAAAGGTCATTGTTATACAGTAATGTTGTATATTTTATCATATAGAACATAAATTATACGAGGGAAGGTCAAAAAGTAATGCCTCCTATTTTTTATGTATGTAAATACTGCATCGGTGTGCAATTTGTAAATTTAGCAGGATTCCTCAAACACTTTTCTGCACTGTATAGCATTACCAACCTGTTTCAGTAACAGGTGGCACCACTGTAACAGTTTAAAAATGGCTGCCAAAGACATTCGATTAAAACAACGTTATGTCATAGAATTCCTCAATGCTGAAGGCGAGACCCCCAATTTGCATCCACGAACATTTGAAAAATGTTTATGGAGATTCAACAGTGGATGTTAGCACTGTCCGACATTGGGTACCTCGTTGTGACGAAGCTGAAGTAGGTCAATCCTCAATGGCTGACGCAAAGCGGACTGGCCGTCCGTCTACCGCAGTGACTCCACACAACATTCATCGAGTTGATGGCATCATTCTTGGTGACCGTCGGGTAACAGTGGATGAACTTTCTTCCATGTTGTTCATTAGTAAAGGCAGTGTCCAGAACATCATTAAAGACCTGGGTTATTCAAAAGTTTGTGCACGGTGGGTACCCAGAATGTTGACAGACAGACATAAAGAAACAAGGAAAACCATAGCCATCAACCTCCTGCACTGTTACGAAACTGAAGGAGAAGAGTTTTTATCGAATATTGTGACAGGTGATGAGACTTGGGTTCATTTTTTTGAACCAGAATCCAAGAGGCAGTCAATGGACTGGCATCACACAACATCGCCGACAAGAAAGAAGTTCAAAAGTTCACCATCTGTAGGGAAAGTTATGGCCTCCGTGTTTTGGGATGAGAAGGGTGTGATTCTTCTCGACTTCTTGGAACAGGGAAACACGGTGAATGCAGACCGTACATTGAAACTTTGAAGAAGCTTAGAGGTCGTCTTCAGCGACTTTACCCATTAAAAGATCAGAGAACTGCACTACTGTTGCACGATAATGCCACGCCACACACCGCTAAACGCACCATTGATGCGATTGCAGAATTTGGCTGGACATTATTACCACATCCCCCTTACAGTCCCGATCTTGCACCTTCTGACTTCCATCTGTTTGGACCACTGAAAGAAGATCTTCGTGGACATCACTTTGAGGACACCGAGACCCTTAAATGCGCCGTACGCCAGTGGTTTAGGAAAAAGGACATACATTTTTACCATGCGGGGATACATGCCCTTGTGAGAAGATGGACAAAAACTGTAACAAATAACGGAGACTACATTGAGAAATAAATTTTTGAAGTTCAGACTTGGGCTACATTTCAATGTGAATTTTGTTTTCTTGCCTATTGAATGAAATTAAAAATTACAAGGCATTACTTTTTGACCGTCCCTCGTATATTACAACCTGTTGGAGGAGCCTGTCATTTGCCAGTTGCATCTACTGAAATTTATACTGAGTGTTATATTTGATTTTAAAGTTTGTCTCATGATCGTCGTTATTAATGTAAATAAATGGTCATTACATTTTCTGTTTTCTTAAGCCAGCTTGCTGCTTATTGTGATGCTGTACTGTAATTCTGTCTTTTCAACAGGCCCAGTCTTTTTCTCTTTCTAATTATTATGTGTTTGGTCTTTTTCTGTAGGTATTTTATTGCGTTTTATGACAGTAGGTTTAGTTTATACTTGCACCAGTTTTCTTTTCTTTAAAGTTAATTTGCGATCACGAGGGTTTTCTTTGTTAAATTAATCGCGATCTCGTAGTCCCAGTTTCTTTGTTAAAGAATTATTGCGGTCAAGTCTTTGTTTAACAGCACGTGAGATATTCATGGGGTGGAAAGTTTCCGTTGTTTGGCTCACGCAATATGACGTAAGTGGGAAATGCACGCGGTCGGGATAAACAGGTCACGACGTGCTTTCAAATCTATTGGTGTAGACCCGGTTATAAATTTTGTAAGCGATTCCATTGGGTTAGTAAGACGCTACAGCTATGACGTAGGCCGAAAGTCCACGGGGATTTTCTTGTATATAAACCTGAACGGTCTTTTAACGGATCCCCTTTGTCTGATGAAAGTCACTACCGTGAACCTAGCATTTATTGTCTGCTCCACGCGGAAGAAAACGCGATAAACTGGTACGTTCATATTTTATTAGAGCCGTAATATTAGTGGGTTCTTAAATAGAGTCATAGTCTGATTTAAGTAAAGTTTTCTTCAGGGAGTTAATTTAAAGTTATAAAAGTAGGGCCATCCATTACTATCTTTGTAGAATGATGTAAAGGTAAAGTGTGCCTAATTCTTTCTAGGATAATTGGCAATATATAGGAGTGTGTGAAGTTTTGAGATATTCACTGCGTGAGGGTTAGCTATTAATACATGGGCTCTCTTTAGTATGTAGAGTGTTGGATAAACCACCATTAATTTCTGTATATTTACAAGTGTAATTTTATTGGGCATCTAATGGTGCGTATGTTATTTTATTGTGCCTTAAATGTTTGGTAATGCAGTAAGAGGAGTAATTTAAATTTTTGGTTAAGCAGGGTAACCTCATGTGAAAGGTTAAAAAAGGAGACCAAGGAATTTCGGACAGGAGATTTCCCTAGTTTGAATGTTTTGACACGAGGTAGATTCACGTAACAAAAGATTAAGGTCAGACAGTGTCGGGAGTTTTGTTTACGTACCCGAAAGATTTTCATTGAAACAGGGAAGGGAAGGAGCTTGAGATTGAGAGACATGTGGTTAGGAATTTTAGGTATCGTTGTGCATAGCGGGAGAAGGGGAGAGTAGGGATTAAGGGAGTTATATGTTAGAGATTGAGTTATGGTTGAAGTTGTTGTACATTAGATGCATTTCTTTTGTCTACAGCAGTTCACGGTACAGTGGAAGAGTGGAGTTTGTCCTATACAAATTTCCAATGACAAGGTTGGCATTGCAGGAGCCGAGAGCTCGATATCGCTAGAGGCGAAAGAAATACGATAGCAGTTCGCAGGCCGCGAAGCCCCTTGCTTCGGCGGGAACGTGTTCATCGTTAAATAAATCCAGAGCGAGTAGCTCATTCTACCACTCCAACAACGGCACGTGGCCGGGAGATTGGTCTAGAGTTATACAGCCAGAGATCAATGCTGTGTTCCCCTAAATCCTGAGTGGGTTAACGGGGCAAGTCAGAGAAGCTATTCAGCAGAAGAGGAGCTTCTATATTTTAGTCAAGTACCTCGTGCTTGATAATCAAGTCACCATTGCAGGAGTCAGAACACAGGAGAGAGGGTGAACATTCCTGGTTCTGACAAGTCAACGAGAAAAGGCGTAACGGAGACACCACCTCAGCAGATGTCAAGAGTGTCAGAGAGACACTGAAGCAAAGAGAGAGAGAAAGAGGAGAGAGATGGGACCAGTAGGGTCTGATGATATATCCTTAGAGGATAGCCTTTGAGTAATAGATGTTATAAAAGTCTGCTAGTGTAGCAGTCCAGTGTTTAGTTAGCGGCGCTTATCACCTAACGAGTTGGAAGCTGTGTAGACATTCGTTTAGGCAGAGTCAGCAGGACAGAGATAGTAGTAGACCGTGGAGGCTTAAGCTGAGGCCCCACCAGTTAGAGTGTGGTTACAATCACTAATCATTCTATTTTTCCCCAGCAGGGTGACTGACTGAGTGAATGTGGTTGTTGGTTTTATGGGTCTATCTGGTTCTTTGGTTTTCAGGTCTGTGCAACAGTGCACGATATTTATTTCTTTGCTGTATGATGACATTTTATGTTTTATTGTGTAAATAAAATATCTAATATATTGTAGACTGGATCAGCTTCTATACTATACTGTACCTATATGTTGTCTGTATAGTGGTGTCTGTGGTCGTTATTTACACCTTATCTATTTGTGTTTAAAGGTAGTTAGAGGGGGGTGAGGTTATAACATAATTTTAGTCAAAGTGGCAAGGGAGAGTCAATCCAGGTTCTCACCCTTGAGCCAATAGTCTCATCTGTCCACAGTCACTGTCATTTTCATCTAAATTCTATCTTCTCAGACTTTCTCATACTAGGGTCTTGCCTATACTCAGGCAAACTCGATAATCTTAAATCCACTTCGTGACACTTATATGGATACAGTATTTCTTGAAGGAAATAAGTGTTATTTGTTGGAACATTCCTTCAGTTCCTTATGTTCATCTCTAATCTTAATTAAGTTCTCTTTGCTTTGGTGCCTCCTTCAGTCTTAACCAACTATGGGAATGATGCACCCTTGAGGTGATTTTTGTTGTTGCCTGTGTTCTGTTTGACATATTCTTTTCTCTTCTGTTTGTTGTCAGAGCTTCTTTTTGCCCAGTCTGAGTTGGTGCCATAGGGAGCATCACCACTTGGTGCAAATAGCTGCTTTATTTCCTAGGTTGCTGGATTTATGTCCCATGCCTTCATGTTTCTTTGCATACATAATCGTTATATACGTAGTCATAAATTAAAATTTGTCTTATGCTCTTTGAACATATCTCAGCATTTAAACCTAATTTGCTAATTTCTTTTCCCCCAATTTTTTTTTTTTAGGCACCAGAGGCAGTTCAGCAGCCAAGACCAATATCTGCTGCACAGCCAGTCCGATGGTAGGGAAAGCATACTTTTTTTAATTGGTGCTAAATGTTTTGTTTAGGCATGTAAGTGATTGAGGTTATCACTGTTTTAATGTATATATGTTGACCTAGGATTCATTTTGTTTTCTAACTAGATCAGATTTCTCAGATAACGCATGGTTTACCTCCACATGCACAATTTATGCCATTATCTGCACATCATTATTATCGTTGAACTTCAGCTCCCAAGGAGCATAGGCTTTCAACAAAATTACGCCAAATCTTCATGTCCCACGCCATCAGCTCAAGGTCTTTCCATGTCTTCTTCAATTTAATATCTCTGATATCTCTCAGACCTAAGGGTCTTTTGTGTTTGGATATGCACCCTAATATAACCGACTAGGTTGAACGGGACGCGCCTCACCAAAACGAGGCAAAACTTTATTTTTAAAAAAAATATATATGTCTTCTTCATCCGCTTCATGACTGATCAGTTCTCTTCTCTGTGTGTTGCTTGATTCTCTTCTCTATGTTGCTTGATTCTCTTCTCTGTGTGTTGCTTGATCTCTCCCTGCCTGTCTTCTTGACCCTGGGAATTCCAGGACTACAGCAGATGTCATCAGTGTGTCTTATCCATGTCCAGTGTCTTCTTCTCATCTCTTGTTCCACTAGTACCAGTATCATTCGTGGACAAGCTCTACAGAGATTCAAATAGCCTCAAACTGACTATTGCTTTCTTTGAAAACATTCAAGTAGACGTCTGAGAGTGTATGAAGAAGAAGTTCCAATAGTACTTGTCTGGTTCTTGTCATCATTTCTACATGTATGAACTTGTCATATCACTTCAATCCTTTTATTCTACACAAGCAATGATATATAAAAGTCTGTAATTGTTTGGTTGTTGTTTTTGTTGCTCTCAGTGTTTCAGAGCCATACAGTAGGATTGAATTGATATTTGAATTGAAGATTCGAAAGTTTGTTTTGGACTTGATTTCTCTTGATCTCTATAGATTTCCCAATGAAATGAAGACTCCTCTAGCGTTTTGTATTCTTAATACCATTGTCTGTCCCTCCCAGTTTGTCTATATTGCTGCCAAGAAAAGTTGACTCATTAAATAAATATCCGTCCTCCATACTTGATCTCTTTTGATCTCGATATATTTCCTAATGCAGTGAAGGCTCCTCTAGTCTTTTGCATTCTTGTCGTGATATCAGTCTCCAACAGTGTCTGTGTTGCTGCCAAGGTACACGTATGATTCTGCATTCTTGTCGTGATATCAGTCTCCAACAGTGTCTGTGTTGCTGCCAAGGTACACGTATGATTCTACATCTTGTCGTGATATCAGTCTCCAACAGTGTCTGTGTTGCTGCCAAGGTACACGTATGATTCTACATCTTGTAATGGAGTTTCTTGTAGTGGAGTTTCTTGTAGTGGAGTTTCTTGTAGTGGAGTTTCTTCAAATGCAGTATTGTTATTGTTTCCTACATTTATTCTCATTATCTATGTTTTCACCCTAATAATGGGGGTCGGAGCGGCTAAGAGGTATAGCGTCCGCTTGGAATTTCAGAGGATCGTGTTCGATTCCCAGCTGAGGGAATATAATTTATGGAATTTTTTTTCAGAACCAGTGGTCCTAATGATATCATACTCCCCCCCTAGTCTCCTGGGTAGTGAGATCAGATGCCTAGTCTTTTCGGATAAGTAGCAAAAAAATAGGAGGTCCCATGTGCAAGTTGTGCACGTTAAAAATCCCACAGCAGTTGGAAATTGTAAAGAGTAGGCTGTATTACCCCTGCCTTGGCAAAATTTAAAATTAGAAACCTACCCTCCAGAAAAATAAATATAGAATTTATGATTCCTATATACACACATTGGGATTCTCGCCGGTGCTACAGAGTTCGTGCACTGTGGTGAGATCCTCCTTGTGGAATCTAAGGGATGAGATGGGAGCAAAGATGGAGTAGTTCGTGTGGAATGAAGATAGTCCTTACAAACCAAACCCTATGTATTTTCAGACCCACTTGCAGTGACCTTTCATTAAGTATTTTAATTTTGTCTTGCATCTGATTACTGTTAATTGTCTGCACATGTGCATTTATAATTCGTTGAATGAAATTAAAATGTGCACTGGCTCTGATATGAATCATAATGTTTCTGAATGCTCCTCTGCAGGCCTGAGCTAAAAGTCCAAGATAAAGTCTTAGGAAAGAAGTTTAATGATGTTTGGTATTATGGGAATATCTTGGACATCTACATATCTACACCAGAAGAAAAGCAAGAGGTAGGCACTTTGAAGTAGCAAGAGCTGTTAGGTTTCATTCATGTTTTCTTTTGGCTTTTTAATGATAAAGTTTTAGTCTTGACTATGTCGTGAGCGTAGGGTTGGCAGATCTTTTTTAGTATGGCTTGACCGCAATGGACTATGGTATTCAGGGCAGTATTTATAAATAGCAGAATTGCTATTTTTACAACTGCTTCAAACTGGCAGAACACGGACAGCAATAATTTTTGCTACATCTGCAAAATGCACTTTTTTTTAAAAAAGCATTTTATTTTTTCCACAGGTCCTGTGTCGTTCCTGGGAGTTCAGAAGAAACAAATAAAGAATAGGTCTATGCACCCTCAAGTGTATCGTGCAAGATGACTAATATGAGGTTGTGTATGGGGCTGGAAACCTCATGATGTAAAATAAATAGCCACAGAAACCACCGCTGTAAGAGCATGAGAATGCTTAGTGCAGGCTTCCTGTAGGGGGACCAGCTACAGTGGTGGCACCATGCTTCATAACGAGCACACAGAAAAAAGAATGATGTTATTTTCTTGGCAGCCTCTTTAGACGTTTCTTGTGAACTACTTTATAATCTATGTGTGTGTGTCCACAGTGGCGGTGTAAGGTGAAGTTTGATGGGAAAGGAATGAAGACCCTTCCTGGGAGACATGTGGCTTACAAAGATCCAATCAACTGCTTTCTTAGAGTTGGAACACGTGTTGTAGGTGAGTAATCATCTCATTGTGTTTTAGAATTACATTTCTTGCAGATTTATGATTTCCAACAAATTTTTTTTATTGCTTACATTATTTCTTGTAGTTTGATGTTTGCACAAATTGTAAATAGAATTGAAAGCCTGTATATGGACCTGACATTCAGTTCTGTAAATCATAATGAAAATGATGATTAAATTATATTTGGCATTTTCATTGTTATCAAGTGCTCGTTATTCTTTCAGTCATGTACAGACGGGATGATGCTCCCAGCACATTCTTTGCTGGGGTCATAAAGAACAATCAAAGGTCAATCAGTCAATACCCGTTAGCTCCCCTAGGAGGATATGCCTTCAACAAACACATGCCATCCGTCTGTCTCACGCCATCAGCTCAAGTTTTTTCTGCGTCTTCCTCATCATTTTTATTTCTGTCTTCAGTTCTCTTTTCCGTGTGTTTTTTGGTTTACCGCTGCCTCTCTTACCCAGCGGGTTCTAGAACAAAGACTGCCTTGTAATGCTGTCAACAGGTTTCCTCATTATGAGTCCTACCCGTTTCTAGTGTCTTTTTCTCATCTCTTGTTCCAATGTCACTTGTCTGGTTTTTGTCATCATTTTCACGTTAGTGACCTTGTCGCACCATTTCAATCCTTCTATTCTACCAGGGTTCGTAGCGACCTTGAAAAACCTTGAAAAACCTGGAAAACGAAAAAAAAAATTCCAGGCCTTGAAAAGCCTGGAAAAATGGCTAAAAGCCTTGAATTTTCCGCATCGGACCTTGAAAAATAATACGAAATTGAAAGTTCGTTACTTTGTGTCCATTTTTTTGTTATTGATGGTATTTTTCGCAACAACAGACGCGACGAGTCTAAAAATAAATCTGCGTTTACGCCGAAAACGAAACCGCCGAAAACTTTTGGAAATGGAAGTGTGCAAAGGGAAGTAAAAATTGTAAAGTTACCGTACAATTTTTACTTCCCTTAGCGCAAAGTTACCGTACAATTTTTACTTCCCTTTGCGCATTAAATCCATTTCCAGAAGTTTTCGGCGCTTTGCGTTAACGACGTAAACGCAGATTTATTTTTAGCACTCGTCGTAAGTAATAAATTCATTTATCTCATTTATAAAACCTATTTAAATAAGTCCAGTTTATAGATAGACCTACTGTACTTGCGTCTGTATTTCACCACAGTTTTTTGGAAATAAATATATTTTGAATGCTTTTTTATTATATTTATGATGAAAAGACTTATCCCGTTCTACCTCTGAAGGGTTATAGGCTAATTAGGATAGGCCTAGGCCTACATGTTTTCAATTTCAGATAACATGAATAACCTCCGATACACGAAAGTGGCATCACATCTGTCAAATCACTGTAATTAGGATAAATGAAAATCAGCAATTTTGTGGGTAGGCCTATGTTATTTAAAATTTTTTAAGAAAATTAAATTAAATTAAAAAAAAAAATCTAAACAAACAAAACCCAACAAAAATAGTAAAGATGGGGGGGGGGGGTGTGTGTGTGTGTAAAGGTCTCCAGTTAGATATTTAATAGATTTTCACTTATCATAAGTATTACCCTCCCAATTACTATATATATTACCTTTTGTTCTAGTTAAATATTATTTGACTGTATTATGTATGCGTTTAGAATTTTGAATTGGTAAATATATATAGCTTAGGCCTACTCATAAGTTATTTGTGTTCCCTTTTTTTTTAAAATTAAAACTAACACTACTAGGAGACCTACAGATGTGACATCATTTGTGACCAAGGAAAAAAACTCTTGAGAGCTGAGATTATTTGGACTCTTTTTTTTTTCAGTGAAAAGTCACCATAGTTTTAATTCAAATTTCATACGCAACAAGGGACATATTCTCTTCTGTGGTAGTTTTGATTCAGCCTTTAGCTTTATTTCAAGACCTGAAATTCAGATTGGTGCATTTGGAACAGTAGCGGAAAATAGGAAGCATTTTCCTGTAGCACTGAAGAAAAAAACAACTCAAATTGAAAAAGACAAATCATCCTGTGTTTTGTGCGACAGAAGATAAGGCATGCCGACAGTCACCTGGCATGATACGAAAAGATTTAACCTTATATCCACTGTTCACTCCAATGATAATATAAACAAGACAGTTAGAAAGACAAATTCTTTAGGGCAGAACAATTCAGAAGCCATGCTTGCAGAAAAATACAGCAAAAGTATGGGAGGTGTGGAGCCAGCTAGGTGCAAGCTACCCCTACCACACAGATCCTATTTTTATATTATTTCTTAGTTGAAACTGCCCTGGTCAATGGGCACATAACCTACAACACTGCCAACTCTACAAAAAAAGATGAAAGCGAAGATCAGGATGTCAGTATGACTCTTATTGAACCTGCTATTCTTCCACACAATGTGACACCTTGAAAACCACAGGTCACAACAACACGACTTACTGAGCACCACTTCATTGATAAATATGAAAGGGCAAAGTACAAACCAGACTGTAAAGTGTGTAAGGCTGCAGGGAACAGAAGCCAGACTTGCATGTACTTTTGCAATGTACCTCTATGCCTGATACCCTGCTTCAAGTTATACCACACAGTCAAGGATTATCAACGTGGAATCGTTGACAAAGACTCTTGCAGAGGCCTACAGCTACAACTTCAACCCCAGTTAATAAAAAAAGCAGCTCAGACTCCAACTAGAGGTACTCTCAAACATTTACAAACGCTCATTGTCAGATGCCACAGACGCAGAATACATTCAAAAAAGACAAACGCGAAAAATACAGTTTTTTTTTAAAACATTTTATTCCATTATTAGCCTTTTATGTTGAGATGCGTGGTTAATCGTTAAATCAATACCTCAATCAAGCTTATTTTATTCATTACCATCCATGTCACTAACATTTTATTGCGCTGATGTTGAACAAATTCACTAAAAACTTGGAAAAAGATGTATGTTTTTCAATCTTTTATGAATTTAAAAAAAAAAAAGTTCTTTTTAAAGAAATCTGCAAACACCCTTGGTAATGGGAGACGGTAATGCTCCGGATCGCTGGTCAGCAAAGTGATAATTATATCGGAGAAAATTAGATGAGAAAAATATTAGAGTTTCCCATCCTTGAAAATCACGTGCTGGACCTGGAAAAACCTGGAAAAAGCCTGGAATTTGCTTGAAGAAATTTGCTATGAACCCTGTTCTACACAAGCACACATTTTTGAAATTCTGTAGCTTTTTGGTTGTTGTTTTTGTGGATCTCCATGTTTGAGAGCCATACAATAGTATTGACTTGACATTTGAATTGATGATTCTGATTTTAGTGTTACACCATTTCAATCCTTCTATTCTACACAAGCACACATGTATGACATTTTGTAGCTTTTTGGTTGTTGTTTTTGTGGATCTCCATGTTTGAGAGCCATACAATAGTATTGACTTGACATTTGAATTGATGATTCTGATTTTAGTGTTGCACTTGATTTCTTGTGATCTCTGTATATTTCCCAATGATGTGATAGCTCCTCTTGCCTTTTGTATTTATTGTCTGTCAGTCCAACTTTGTATATATTACTGCCAAGATATGTGTATGATTCTACATCTAGTAGGGATGTTTCCTTCAGCTCAGTCTTGTTATCATTTCCTGCATTCATTCTCATTATCTTTGTCTTTTCCCTGTGTATTTTCAGTTCCACTTGCGTGAAAATAATGATTAAGTTATGTTTTGCATTTTTATTGCTAACAAGTGCTCATGTTATTCTTTCAGCCGTGTACAGAGAGGATGATGCTCCAAGTACATTCTTTGCTGGGGTCATTGCAGAAGCTCCTAGCATAAAGAACAATCGAAGGTGAAAGCATTTTATTCATAGGAATCTATATATATTTTTATTAAAATTTATGTTATAGCTTCTGCTTAAAGAGCTGCAGTAGCATAGGGGTTAGGGCACTGGCTTCCTAGCTCAGTGGTCTATGGTTCGATCCCCAGATGATATGGGATTTTTTTAGGCTGCAAACGGCTCCTGGGTCGACCCAGCCCCAATTGGGTACCAGAGCAACTTCTGGGAAGGTTAAGGCGGCCGGCGTGATGCTGACCACATCACCCCTAGTGTGCCGATGGTCAAGAAAATATGGGCCTAACACCATATTCCCAATATGCCTCTATGGGCGTGTAACGGGATCCTTTCCCTCCCTTTCTGCTTAATATGGTTCTGTTTAATTTTGCTAGAACTACTTCAATTCTCTTCCTTGCTTCTGTTTGGCTCCTTATGGAGTATTGGGGCCACCACGCATTAGCCCCTCACGAATGAAGTCTGCACTAAAGTGCTCTTGCAGTGGCAGTTTCTGTAGTAATTTGTTTTACATGGTGAAGTTACGACTGTGCCTGGTGAGAGCAGTCGTCTTATTTTATCTTTGTCTCATCAGATATCTCCAGGAGCCATCCATTCTTTCCCCTTGAGCTCCCTAAGGAACATAGGTGTACAACAAATTCATGCCAAGTTCTCATGTGCCGTAGCCATCTACTTAATGTCTTTCCATGTGTACTTTTTCCCTTAAATTTATGTCTCTAGTTTTCTTCTATGTGTGTTTGTCTGTCTCCATTTACCTCTCCAGAATGTTAGACGGGCCTGCATATCCAATTCTTAACCCTTTGAAAATAAAGTTAGTTCGTTCGTTCATTCATTCATTCTCTTATCCTGAGGAATCCGGAAGAAAGACTCTCTTTAGTGCCGTCAGCGGGTTTCCTTAGTGTGTGTTCTATCAGTTGCCAGTGTCATCTAATCTTTAGTTTCACTGACACTTGTCTGATTCTTGTCATTGATTCCACACTGGTGATCCTGTCATACCACCTCAGTTCCACCACTCTACACAAGCACCTATCCATGAAAATCTGTATCCTTCTCCCTCTGTTAAACCCCCCTCCCCACCCTTGACCCAATCATTGTGACCTATAAAGTATTTTCTTCCTGGCTTGCATCTAGTTAAAGTTACAACACATAGAGCCAACCCCTAGGAACCGTATTGGGAAAATGTTGTTATATCCTATTTGATGTCTTTTTTTCTTAATTTTTGCAGGAACAAATTCTTCTTAGTTTAAATTATTTGCTGGACATGCTAATGAGACCTTGTAACTTTGTAGAAAAACTTAACCCTTTGTTTACAAGTACTGGTCATGCAGAAAGCTAAAATACTTTAAATATTAGATTGATGCTTCAGTGCTGCAGATGCTTGAAACTCCTTGCTTTATTTGTTGCTTCTGCACTGCAATCCCTTGAACTTTTATTTCATTGTTTCATCGCTGCAAGTCCTTGGAATTGTTGTAATTTGTTGATTGAATGCTTCAATCCCTTTAAATTCTTTGTTTTACTTAATGATTGAATGATGTTAGCCCTTAAAATGCTTTATTTTATTTTGTTGTTTGATTGCTGCAAAAAAAAAAATGCTCTTGGAACTTTGTTTTATTTGTTGCTTCAATGTTGCAGGCCCTAAAAACTTATATTTTTGCTTCAGTTCTGCAAGCCCTTGAAACTCTTTTTGCCACAAAGTTTCCATGCTTCTCAGTCCTTAATGGTCTCTCTTCAGTTTACAAATTCCAGCTTTTTCAGATCCATTTTTGTGTCATTTCATCTTGTGAGACATTACCTAGATCTTATACTCTCAGTTTGCAGAAGGGTTAAGATCATTTAATGTAGAAGTGCTTTAGAAATGTGAAAGCCATCAGCAAAAAATTAATATCATTTCTTTCTTAGGTAATCATTCTGGTGATATAGAAACACTTACTAAATGATAAAGTTCCTTCATGACACAGCAGCTATTAGGTATATGGGCATACAGGTATTTCTGTAAATAATAAAAAGCATAATATGGGAATTTCCTATGCAGTTCCCAGGTGTCTGTGAGGAGACAAAGAATATAACTACTGCTCTTTCAGGCATGTCATAAGACAAGGGTCAGCAACCCAGGACCTTTTGGAATGTACTTAGAAACGCTTAGCCCTCAAAAGATCTACCAATATATATATATATTTATATATATGTTTTTTTTTTTAAAAGTAGGGAGAATGATGAACCTTACAAAGAAAATATCGCTTTCCTATCTCATGCAGTTCACAATATAATTTAGTAGCCATCTTGAGAGTTTTAGTTGAGAATGCAGAAGAGGTACCTTTGATCCTGGGGACACCACGATTTTAAATGCCTGCAGGAGGAGTCTAGTCTGAAATGTCCCTTGTTTAAAAAGTTTTGTTTTTGTTTCCCGCAGCCACCTAAAGATCTAACAAATCGTCCACTGGGATCTACCGATAGGGCTTGATCGACTGGTTGGTGAGCGCTATCGTAAGAGATGACTAATATGAGATAGTGCAAGGGGCAGCAACCCCGTCATGTATAACAGATGGCTTCAAAAACCACTGCTTCCTGTAAGGGGACCAGCTGCGATGGTGGCTCTTGCTCCATTTAGAGCAAAAAAGGGAAATGATGATGTTAACATAGAAATATCTATTTATCAGGATGTAGGTTGTTAATTTGGAGTCTGCTGTTTCATTTTTCCAGGTTCTTGGTGTTCTTTGATGACGGCTACGCTCAGTATTGTGATGCTAAGGAGCTGCACAAGGTTTACATGCAAAGTATGGGTTATTCAAGTCTGTCAACTTGTTTATAAAACTGCAGCACTTGATCTTGTCTGCATGGCATATTTTAAAGTTAAACCAAAAATATGTAATGTAACCCATATTTAGAAAATGAAAACAGTTTGTTTTGTGAATGGTTGCTAATGGGAAAAATAAGGGCCAAAGTTAAAAGACAAAAGAATTAGGCTGGAGCTTAACAGAATCTTCTCATGTGGAGCTGTTATATAACTTCTTTTCTCTGTTCGCTGTTTATGGAGCATGGTACCATCACTACAGCTGGCCACCTTGCAGAAAACCTGCATCACAACATTAACTCTCTTCAGACCTGATATTTTGTATCATTTTCTCATACTCTGGCATATCTGACTTCTGATGTTCCTTGATACATTATAATTTGAAGTCTACCAAAGAGTGTTATACATCAAATTGTTTGTAATTGAACAGACTACCATATTTAGATGTAAAATTAATATTTTAAAAATTTATATTGATGTGAGTTTTAAAAAATTGAAGGAAAGTCAACAGGAAAGATACACAAAAACTATAAACATGATATTTCACAAAGAAGAAAAAAATAAAGTATTATCAGAACAATTAACAACAGTCATATTTTATTGTAGTCTGACCATTTCTGCATTATATGTTACATTTCCAAAACAATTCAACATTAAATAATAAAATTATGCAAATTTTTGAAATGTTACATAACTATGCCTCCCCCCCCCCCCCCCCAAATTTTTAAAAAAAAATCTTCCACTGAATACATTACAGTTATTTTAAGTAGCTGCAACATCTTAGCTAAAATAATGAAATATGACTTCAGTAGACATATTTCTAGTGTAACTGTATGATCACTAACACATAAGTAAAATCAGTTATGAGGGTGACATAAAAAAGACTCAACACATCTTTATATATTTCCTACTAAGGCTTGTGGTATTCTGACAGACAATTCCTACCTGCATGAAAACATAAAAAAAAATATCACAAACTTTACATTTAACTTTTTCTTTTTCTTTCAATCTTTACAATCTGATATCAAAGCTTACAACTTCTTTTTGTCTCTGTAAACTTGGGGTCCATGGTGTGCCGAGAAAAAACTGGTGGCTTTGAAGCGAGTAGTGCATCATACAAACTTATGTTCCCCAATTCCGGATTAGTTTTTCTGTAAAATCTAGCTGACCATATCTAGCTGGTCTTCCACATCTGGGTGTTTTTTCT
The DNA here is from genome assembly GCA_024509875.1 of Oreohelix idahoensis. NCBI lineage: Eukaryota > Metazoa > Mollusca > Gastropoda > Stylommatophora > Oreohelicidae > Oreohelix > Oreohelix idahoensis. The sequence continues at coordinate 244,206 of JAMPIV010000840.1, read as the reverse complement.
GCTAGTCTTGAAATAAAATGTAAGCATCTACCATAGCAATATCCAGAAAATGAAAAAAAGAGTTATCCAATATTTATTGGTCTTTCTCAAAACTTTGTACTTGTTAATTGGCTGGTCACTCTTGTCCACTACTTTCATAACTTACTACAGTATAAGCTAAACCAAATGGTCCATTTGCAGTGATCCTGCCTAAATAAACATCAAAGTATATCCACTAACAGCATCAGCAAGAACCCATAATTTCATCCCCTATTTTGTTGGCTTGTTTCTAATATACTGTCAAAAAGAAAACACCCTTTTCTTATATATATTTTCTTATATTCTTTCATAAAATTACAGTTTGAAGAAGTCAATGGGTCTCAAAAACTGCTTTGTATTTTCTCTGGTGCTTACCTCTGACAGTTGCAGACTGGAACCCTCTCAGGCGAAAAAGGTGGAGGGTTGGAAGGTGGGCCTTCATCAAGTCCATCATAACCAAAACATCTGCAAGAAGAACAATTTAAAATTAATTTTTACAGATCAACAATAGAATTCAAAGTTACAGTTTAGTGTGCACAGGAATATTGACACACATTACATTTTCCTTACAAAGGAATACTGTCAATCATAAAGTCATATGATGTAAATAATTTTTAAAAGCAGAGACACAGGGTGAATGAGGTCAGAAAAATCAGCTGATTCAGAAGTTACGTCAGATCCACTTTATATTTATTTCCTGGTTCCATGAGTTCTTTGTTAACTGTTTGAAAGGTGAAATATTTGTTTCTTTTTTTCAAAAACAAACAGAAAGCAGCTATAGTGACTACAATAGCCCACTAAAACGACCGTTTTACTACTTTTCAAAATCAGCTGTCATTTCGTTAACGAAGTAACATTACCTTTACATGTAAGGCTGGTGATCTGAGTTGTTCTGAGCTGTATTTTCGCCATCCAACTCATCAGACGTTTCCAAGTCCTCTGAATAATCATCAAAACAGGAATCTACATCACTAGATGCATTGTAGTCATGTTCAGACTGCATTTTGTTTACAACCTGTTAAGTCGAGTTGATCGGAAAAAATCAAAAATGGCGGATGGACAAATTCGGTGTTTACGTTTTTCTGCGTGTAATTTCAAAGTCAAAATAAGTGAAAGCTGTATATTTTTTAGCACAAATATAATTTATGACATGTGTTCTTAATATAAAACTGAGATTTGAAGTCAAAATAAAAAAATAAATGTGCTTTTTTAACTTCAAAAGTCCTCGTTCCGTTTGGAACAATTTTTTATATATCCGGTCTGAAGAGTGTTAATGTACACTTGCAGATGTGGTTTCTTTAGCATCTTGTTTTATATGATGAGGCTGCCAGCCCCCATGCACAACCTCATATTAGTCGTCTGTTGCGACATGTTATATTACTGTTAGCAAAAGTGAGGAATGCAGTAAACGACCCATAGCTTGACCGCCTGCGTCAGGGTCAGCGAACCAGAGCTGACCAAGACCCTGCTCCACCTCCACGTGGTGGTCCTGGAAACAGGCTGCATCACTGCAGTCTGGCTGAGGAGTAGGGATCGAAGAGTGAAGGCAAACCCGATACAAAAAAATGCCGTGTGGAAGTCGGATGTGTCGGCCGAAAGGCGCAAATACCGCAGATTCGCTGTAAACGGACACAACACAACCAACGTCCTTTTCAGGGCGAACGAGGAAGAAGAAGAAGAAGAAGATGCTACAAGCGGTGATGAAATGTCCAGAATGTTCACATTGTCAGAATACACGGCTGTTTGTCAATGCGCTTTTAGTTACCTGCATTTTTTTCTGCTACCGTTCGGGAATTCCAGTACTTGCGCACTAAACATTCGATAGAGGGTAATTAAACCTTCGCTGCAAAGTTATCGTTGGAAACTCCAGTTTTAAAGTGGCTTTTTGTGATAGTTAGTATATTACTATAAGTTTCTGTTTATTAGGAATTATTAAAAGATGAACTGACAAGTAATTAACCTTGGTTAAATTTCTGTTACTTGTACTATACAGAGTGTGTAGGCATAAACTAATACTGAAATTTTTTTTAAAAGTAACACTGTTGATGCTGTAAATTGTAAATAAAAATGTGAAAATATTATGTTAAAACAAAATAATGATATAATTTATTATATGTATATGCACAAAATATCAGAGATATGACTATTACCATTCACAATATTATATACACAAACACGCTGAATATACATACATCTGCTCTTGCCCCAAAATTTCTGTCATATATCATTCACGCTTTCGTTTTTTCCTGGGGGGAATTTGTAAATTGACAGATGGAGAAATTTGTAACAAATGTGTTTCCATTATAAATTTCAACTGTGAACTTATGTTTCTATTACAGCATGCTCGTCTTTTCAATCTTAGATAATGTTGAATATACAAATTCTCCACCTTGTTCTCCATGAATGCCCATTCCACAGCCTTGAGTTCTGATCCAGTTTGTACATAGTTTTTCTGATAACGCTGTTTAGGAATTGTCCTATTGGAGAAGAGCTTTCTGAACAAAATCATTTATGTCTGTGTTGATGTTTGTAATAATGAGGCTGATTCTTGACATATAGATTTGCTGTGAGAAATGTTGTTGTGTAATTTCTCAAAAGGTTAATTGAGCGAGTTAAACTATTCTCTAGCAATAAGAGCCCACAAACAAAACCACATAAATCGTTAAAACTTACCAATGGTGTCTCTAGCCCTTGTCCATCATCTCCCACAAACTCTTTCATGTCCACATGCACCCATTCATGTCTTATCTCTCTTGTCAATATTTTTTCTGCCCCTTCATGCTTCTGTTTTTGTCATCTCTGACCTATGAAATTGACTACCCTACATTAACGCGGCACGCTGCAAAGATGAAATTAGGCGGAGGAAATCTTTAATTTCTCCTCAACATTTTTTTATAATTTAAAACTGTCTAGACTGTTTAGAATTTAAGATATTTAATTAGAAAGTCCGTTACCCTTGGTAATATTTTCCTCAAATGATGATGCTGTTTTGTAACGGCTGCTACAAAGCAAATAATACGAAAAAGCAACGAAAATCCACAGAGCGATAGTATTTTGCAGGAAATTATTTTCTAGCTAATTACTTTAGTCCTGCAATTATTAGGAATACGCTTAAACTGGTTTACATTTCACGCTTTTTCACGCCAAAGTCTGCTGATATTTCCCGCCAACGTAAAAGATCCCATGTTCGCCCGTTAACAAGATTTATTGCCTTCAGGTCAGGAGAAAGGGCGCGAAACTAAAGTAGCAACTTTTTAGAAGGCGCAAACAGCCGTGAATAGTATACAGCAAAATTGTACATACTCCAATTTTATTAAAAATATAATTTCCCTGGTGTGATCAAACTATTTCATGAGCAGTGATGGGTGAATTAAGTATGTTCTGTCTATGTGTCATCTTCTGAATTAGGATGACTGAGAAACATTTCCACTGAGTTGGAACTAAACGAATAACATGATATTAAATGGTGCTGTTGGAAACTGGCAATGTCTGGAACACATATTGAAGCAGGCCTGGTGCTGAAAGGCTTAGATGTATATAAATCAGCCAGGCACACAGACCTTCTCTAGCAGAGAACAAAAGGCACTAATGAGAGAAGGCTTGAAACAGTTTACAAGAGAGTAGGCAGAATTGTCATCCAGATCATATGAGTTGTCAATTAAAACTACTGGTCAGTCTCACAGTGATTCTTAGCAGAAACAGTAGCTGTCCTAAATTAATGTAGATCGAAGAAGCTGTTGAGCTGATGATTTACTGCAAGTTTGAATGTTTTGGATGCTTGATCTCCAATTATTAAGTCATGGATTTTATTTACTGTGTTCATTCTCTTTGCGTACTGTGTAATTAGCTTGGTGCATTTTTTCTCTAAAGAAAAGAGACATTAATATTGAGAACCAGTGCTGTATTTACCAGCCGACACCACTCCTTAAACTTCCCCTATGTACTAATTGTCTAAGTGAAATGTCCTATAACGAACAATGAAAAATAATGCCACCTTTTCGGCAAAGTGTGCAGAAAACACTCATTGCACCGTGAAAGCTAAGTTAAGAACCCATTAAGAAAGCACGCAGGCCTTTCATTTTTTTCATGATGCATGACTATAGATCATGATAAGTTTGGCTACAACGATCCTTGAAGTGGAATGGAATGACTACAGGAGAATTAGGGACTTCATCAGGACATGCAGCAGAATGAGCACAACATAGTTATTTCTCCTTCACGTTATCTTTGTAAGATATTTGTGGAGCTATGAGAGCCAGACATGAAGATTAAATGAAGCACGGTAGCAACAAACCACATCTGTGAAGTAAAGTGTTTCAGAATGATAACCAAAAAAATAACAGTAATGTTGTTTGCTTCCTTAGACAGGGTGTCTGATAAGTGAAGCATACTTAGTACTGATATGCTGTTGATATTTGGTATCTGTATCTTTCAGGTGAGAACGTGTGGGAGGATATTAACATTGAAACCAGCGCTTTCATAAAAGAATATCTGAGAATATATCCTGAGGTTGGCTTTTTAAGTTTGATCAAATGTTATTGTTTTTTTCTGTGCGTAAGTAATGACTACAAGAAGTAGCTGAGTATGATGTTGATGAACTAGAAGTAGTTGAGTACAATGTTGATGAACTAGGAGTAGTTGAGTACAATGTTGATGAACTAAGAGTAGTTCATTATGATGTTGATGAACTAGGAGTAGTTGACTGACTACAGTCATAACTGACTATTCCCATAGCCAGTTATGACTGAAGGGGCAATTATTATTGGAAGTAGTTGAGTATGATGTCTGTTGATGAACTAAGAGTAGTTAAGTACAATGTTGATGAACTAGGAGTAGCTGAGTATGATGTTGATGAACTAGTAGTAGTTGAGTATGATTTTGATGAACTAGTAGTAGTTGAGTGTGATGTTGCTGAACTAGAAATAGTTGAGTATGATGTTGATGAAGTAGTAGTAGTTGAGTATGATGTTGTTGAACTAAGAGCAGTTATGTATGGTGTTGCAGAACTAGTGGTAGTTGAGTGTTTGTGTTGTGTCTGTATGGCTACCTTAATAGTAAACATTCTGAGCCATTTGTTTGCTGCAATTACAGTGGATTTTAATTCTTTTTATTCTTGAATGGCTACCTCATAAAATAAGTCCCAGAGTATTTATATAGTTGTTTTTTGACCATTTTCTTCATCAGAGACCCATGGTTAGGCTGTCCAAAGGTCAAGTTGTCAGAACTGAATGGAATGGGAAATGGTAAGTTGTTTATGTAGAGTCTCTCTAATAATTTGCTTCATGTTTGCAAAAGTAGCCAAATAATGAACGCAATGTTTACTGAGAGAGGCAATCATTCAGACAGTTAACACATTAACTACCGAATTGAAAAACACACTGTGGCCGAATTAAATTTTGTTCCCATTTTCATTCTGTAGATGTATGAAGGATTTAATCTGTAGTTTTCTTAAACAGATTTTAATGAATTCTATGTCATTTTGATGATAAATGAATGTACTACTGCCTAAACCTGGTAAAAGGAAAGTTTACTTAATATGGTAGATATTATTAGTAATGTAAAATGATTGACAGACAAAAATCAATTCAAATTTGTTTCCAAATTATCAACTTATGTTCAAATTGCTTGTTTCTGTGGTAGGTAATACCTTTCTCTTGGTGATTATCATATAGTATATCCAATAACAAGAAAAACAAGCCCAAGAACACACACATTGACAAATATTGACACCATTGGTAACTTATATTATCACACCTATGCCACTTCCAAAAAAATGTCTGAAATTTTCCCCTCATTTTTGCCCTGTAGGTGTTGGAAAAATTAAGCTGTAGATTTGTTAATTTTAAACAGATTTTTATGAATTCTATGTAATTTTGAAGACAGATGAAGTACTAGTGCATCAAGCTGAAAAATATATTTTTATTTAGTATGGTAGATATAATCAATAATATAAAATGATTGAAAGAAAAAAAAAGCATGCAACATTTTTTTTTTAAATGTTCCTGAGGCAGCTAATGTTTTTTCTTGGTGATTGTCATGTAGTATATTCAATGATAAAAAAACCAAGCCCAAGAACACACACACCAGCTAATAAATACACTATTAATGACTTACATTATCACACCTACACAATTTCCAAAAAAATCTCATAAATTTTGAATAAATAGCAAGTTTGAGAAAACACAACATCTATAACTTATTTTCGGTATGTCAGTGTCTTTAGTGAGTTACAGCTGAAGGATCATGTGTATGGTACTGCCTAAAACAGCACTTTGGATGGAGATGGGGCATTTTGGGGCAATCTTTCAGTCTCCCCATATTTTTTTAACCGTGGGAATACCTCAGGGAAAAAGCATGTAAGCGACTAAACCTCATCAAATGGCTAGCTAGTACAAATTAGGGAGTGAATAAACAAACACTTTGTCAACTATATCTCGGCTATGTGAGATCAGTGATAGACTATAACCTCCCCCTCCAGGCCATTGTGAGTACTAATACCATCTCATCTCTGGACCGTGTGCAAGAACCAAGCTCTCAGGTTAATTTGTGGAGGGATGGGATCAACACCCACAGCCATATGTGAAATAGATGCCAATATAGAGCCGCTAGATATCATGTGTAAAAGAGCACTGACTGAAGCTGTAGAGAGGTACAGGAGACAAGAGAAAGACCACCCAAACAAAGTACTTATTGACACTTGGAAACAAACACGAAGACTGAAACAACTATCTCTCCTGGACATGGCCAAAGAGGAAAATGATAAACACCATCTCCCGCAAGAGAGAGAATTTGAAAACAAAGACTTTGGACCACCCCCTTGGGAAAACTTCCATCAACCAACTGTCAAAACACAACTGATAGATAAAACAGCCAACAAGGAAACACTACCCACAGTCTTGAAGACGTGTGCCTTGGAGACCATAAACAGCTACCCCAACGTCAGCAATCCAAGCCTACACAGATGGTTCAGCTTTCAAGACCACCTCTTTTGCAGGATATAGTGTCTGCATATGGTACCTGGATGGATCCTCTTATGAGTTCTGTGACTCCTGTGGTGAGAATTGTTCAAATTATGAAGCGGAGGCTGAGGCCATCAAGACAGCCATTGAATTACTACACCAACAGTTTGACCTTATGGAACGAAAGCCATCAGATATAGTGATTTTCAGTGACTCCATGTCTGTTCTGGAACCACTTAAACAGACTCCATATGAAAACAAAGACATTTTTCTTATAGGAAGAGCGGTTCACAACTTGATCACAGCCTACTCCATCAGTGTAACCCTACAGTGGATCCCTGGACACAGTGATCTAACTGGAAATGAGACAGCTGATAGACTTGCAAAAACAGGAGCCTCTAAACAACAAAAGGACAGATCCTGCAGCATGAGAACAGTCAAACAGATTCTCAGAAACAGCACAAGGGAAATGTGGCTGAACAAATGGGCAAACAGGCCGACTGGCCAAAATGTCTTTAATGAAATGACCTGCCCAAAAGACAGCGACAACATAAACAGACTCAGCAGGAGAAATCAAAGTCTTATCTTTCAGTTCCGAACAGGTCACGCCAGAGTCAATAGCCATCTAAACCGTATCAACCCTCAGCACCTACCCATGTGTAGACACTGCTCTCATCTCTATGAAACAACCAGACACCTCCTCATGGAGTGTCCATCACTCACAAATGCCAGGAAAAAACTTTTACAGACACCTCTGACAGTCACCAACTCACTATATGGAACATTAAAACAACTGCAGAAAACCTGCACTTTTTTTAAGAATGGCATTGGGCTGCCAAGAGTAGACACGCTCAGCAGCTATGGGATATCGACAACAAGGACTTATAATGCTACACAGATTTGCTCTCAGTGTGTGTCTCACGAGCATCTTTTCGTTACCTCTTGTAAAATGTTGTCAATAAACCTAATAATGGGATTACTGAATGTATAATTTTGTATAAAGCATCCTGATATCACTGGAAACTAAACAACAACTGATAAATCTTACTAACTCTTTGCTACCAGTGTTAGACATGGTCCCCGACAAAAGCACAGGAGGGAATAATCAAATCCTATGAGATGTTCAAGAAAAAGTATTAATGTTACCAGAAGAATCAGAATGAGAAATGACGACATCAGAAAAATTGTAGTAATTACATCCTGCATCAAGTATATAGAGACAAACAATATCAAGTGGTTTAGCCATCTCATGAGAATGAAGCCCGATAAATTACTACAAGAGACAGATGGACAGACAAAATCACAGACATCCTACAGCCACTAATTAAAATACTTGTTGTGTTTTGAAGCTGGCAGTAGCAGCCAGGATATCGTAAACATTTTAAAGCCTTGTTTTCTGTACTCATGTTTGTCGTTTTCAGTGTGTGCTTCGAACAAAATGTTGTCGTCTGATGCATTAGCTGACGTTTCCGTGTTACACCTAATGCTGTTACTTGTCTGTGGTTTCATCATTGTTACTCCTTCTTCATTCGATTAACAGAGTAGTTAGAGCACTGGTCTCTCATGGCAAGGGTGCCGGGTTCAATTCACAGTATCGACACACTCCAGTCTACCCAGCCGTAATTGGATACCTGACTTTGCTCTTGAGTTGGGGAAGGAAAAGGCAGTGAGGAAGGGAACTGGTCATCCTACCTCTCGATGTGGGCCCTAGTATAGTGAAGCCTCTAACACTTTACTCCCCTACAGCAGTATCTGTTATGGCACAACATATTATTGTATTTAACTTCTTTATTCCATACATCATTTTTTTTCTTCATCATCATTTTCCTTTAGGCTCTTATGGTGCATGGAGCGATCCATTGAAGCTGGTCCCCCTTGCAGGGTGTGCCTGCTGCAAGCATTCACATGCTTTTACAGTGGTGGTTTTTGTAGCCGTTAGTTTTACATGATGAGGTTGCCAGGCTCATGCCCAACCTCATATTAGCTGCTTTGTACGACATGCCTGAGTGTGCAATAGTCCAATTCTTTCTTTCTTATATCAGACTCCCCCAGGAACTGCTAATTTCTATGTGGGGTGGACGAAAGTATTTTGGTGAAGATGTACTTCTGGATCTATAGGGGTTCCACAAGACTGGAACCTTTATTCAAAGCCCTGGTAATGTGCCACATCATTGTGATGTTACTGTCACACCTGTTACTGTCACACCTGTTACTGTCACACTTGTTACTGTCACACATGTTGCTGTCGTTTAAATAGTTTTGTATAATAGTTTTTGTCAGTGTTCTCTTGCCATTAACTGTGTTTGAGAAAAGAATTTAGTGAATTCAATACCCTTTAACTCTTAGTATACGAGCGGCCTCTTAGAAAGGCCGATGATCGATCCCCGTCAATAGCGAAAATGTATAGGTGAATGCATGTTTAAAACCACTGAACAATTTAGCTACGTGCATGATATAGGAGTTTCATTTCTTCACATTTTGATATATAACACTTTATGTTATCTTTATAAATAAATTATTTATTGCAAAATCTGTAATGGTAGTCATGAAATTAGCTTTTATACTAAGAGTTAACTCCCCAAGGAGCATAGGCCTTCAACAAACACATGCCAAGTCTTCCTGTCCTGTGCCATCCGCTCAAGTTCTGTCCATGTTTTCCTCATCATTTTCATCTCTGTTTCTAGTTCTCTTCTCCATGTATTTTTTGGTCTACCTCTGCCTCTCTTTCCCTGTGGATTCCAGAACAAGGACTGCCTTGTAATGCTATCAATAGGTTTCCAAAGAGTCCATAGACAAGCAACTGAGAGATGAACAATAGATCCTTGTTCTAGTATTGTTCCTAAAATAAAAAAAATTCCCATATATGCTTACAGCAACTAGTTTTGTTTGTTTGATTTATTTCTGCCAGTCTGTTTCTGATGATCCTGTTATTCTTTGACCTTAACCTTTTTTTGTGACATTTGAATTTTTTGACTTACTGTATCAGTCTGTGTATATCTTATGTTGTTTACATTTCTCTGTGTGTATTATTTCCTTACAATGTTCTAGTTTCTTTTAAAAAAAATTCCTTGAACCATATATTTATGTGAAAGATTAAAGCTTGACTTCAAATTCTTGTATTTGAGGTGTTTTAGATACGATCTGTTATGATGATGGTGTATGTAATTAGGAAATATTTATTTAATAAGTGTTTTGACTGCAAATGAGAGAACAGCATCTTTTTTTTTTGTTTAACCATTCTAACATTTCTGTGAGCATTCCCATATAAAGCAGTGGTCTTAAGTGTCATCACACACAGCTTATCCTGTACTGTAAGTCCTTGACTTATGCAGTTTATTCATTCAGAAAGTTTCTGCAGTAGTTGAAAAACCGTGTAAAGTCGAAAAGTGCTTAAATACAGTATATTTTTTATGTATATTTTTGTTTCAAGGAATAATTACAGCTAAACAGGTTCTGCTTGTGAAAAGGAAACTTTGAGAAACCTTTATTCAATATCCTTTGCGTCAGTTTACTAGGAATGCCATCTACTATGTTCAAATTGACGTTTAAAAGATGGTGTGGCTAGTTGATACATCGAAGTACTGCAACCACATATCTACGAGTCTGCATAACTTAAATTCTTGTACATCAAGGACTTACTGTACTGGTATTTGCAGTAGTGAAGAAGGTCTCAGGTTTTTATGAAGTTTTTTTAAATCAAACTTTTTTTTTTCTTCAGAATATTGTTGATATTGTCTACATTTAATAAATTTGCATATTTTTATGTTTTCCATAGGCTAATGCAGACGCCATCAAGGCAGCAGGAAGTGCTAGAGGGAGGAGACACAATCTGAACATGAGACCATCAGATTCTTTCACGAAACCTTCTGTAGAATACACCCGAGGTATCAGTGAAGAGGACAGCAACTCATCCACGAATACATCTACAAAATGTAAGCCTGTGATAAATAACTTATTTGTAAGTCATAGTGCCGCGCTGGTGTAATGGCTTCGGCGTTGTACTGGCGACCAGGTGTTCATGGTTCAAACCCGGGCGTCGGCGTTTGAAGAAATGTTTACGGCCGGAAATTTGACTGAATAGCCTGCACGGCTCCTGTGATAAACCCTCTGTGGATGGGAAGGAGCGAAGCTCCTGACCGGGTTGGAAGGAAAGTCCTCAGGTTCCCCAGCCTCGCAATGACATCTCATTGGGCCGAAGGGCTGAAAGCCCAAGTGCCGCTGGTTAAGTCATAGTGAAGATCCCAGACAGTTTACAAGATACCATGCTTTGTGAAAGGAATATCTTTTTTGTGTTCCAGTCTTCCATTGTTTCATTGAAAGCTTCATTGATTTACTTGTGTAAGCCTTATAAGATACTGAGACAAGAGTACAGAGTTGGGTGGAATAAAGCGCATCTACATTGAAAGTATTGTAAGAAAAGTATGTGAACCTCTTTTGGGTAAAATTGTTGGACGAGAGTGAGTAGAAATAAGGATTGTTCAAGAATAAGAACAAGCAAATAATTGTGGAAGTTAAATAAATCTGTTTCTGCTTTTTAAGAAGAAAAAAAACTCAAATTCTCAAAACATTTGCCTGTTTTCTTGATCTCTTTCATGTCTATCTCAGTGTGTTTGCAAGTAGACCTCTATCTATCTTACCGTTGGACTTGCAGAACAAGGACTACCTTGTAATGCTATCACCAGGTTTACTCAGTGTGTGTTATGTCCAATGCTAGCATCTTTTCCTCACCCCATTTTCCACTAGAATTTGTCTGGTTCTTTCCATCAGTTCCACATTAGTAATCATGCCTTACTATTTCAGTCTTTCTTTTCTGCAGAAGCACCCATTTATGAAAGTCTGTAACTTTTTGGTTGTTGTTTTTTTGTTGTTGTTCTCTATACTTCAGCACCATACAGTTGTCAATAGGCCTGACTTAACATTTGAGTTGGAGAGCCACGCTGGTGTAATGGTTACCACATTGCGCTGGTGATCAGGTGTTCAAGGTTCAAGCCCAGGCGTGAGCATTTGAAGAATTGTCATTGACCAGGATTTTGACTGAATAACCTGAACGGCTCCTGAAATAAACCCTCTGTGGATGGGAAGGAGCAAAGCTCCTGACCGGGTTGGAAGGAAAGTTCACAGGCTCCCTAGCCTCGCAATGACATGTCATTGGGCCGAAGGGCTGAAAGCCCAAGTGCCGCTGGTTAAGGGGAAAAAAAAAAAAAAATTTGAGTTGAAGATTTCTTAATTTTGTATTGGACTTTATTTCTTTTCATTTCAGTATATTTCCTAATGCAGTGAAACTCATCTTTCCGTTTCTATGTTTATTTTGATTTGACCATCTATTCCTCCAGCTTTGTCACCATTGATGCCACATTATAGCATGAGTTAACATCTTGTAGGGGTGTTCATTATTTGCATCATTTATTCTCATAATCTTTGTCTTTTCTCTGTATGTTTTCAGGTGCAATTGCTGTTACCTCTCATGAGATATTCTTATTTAGTCTTGTATCTGGTTATGGTTATGGGGCAGAAGAGCCAGGCCATTTGTAAAATCTAGCTTGTGAAGCCATTATGTTAGAGTCCACTGAACTCCATTTCCTTTGATTGTTGTCATCGTTTTCATAATCCAGTCTCCAGCCAGTAAGAAGAGAAATCGTGAGAAGACTGGATTATGAAAACGATATATATATATATATTCTGCTGCATTCCTTCCTGCCATTTCAATTTTTCTTCTGTTGTGCATCTCCATGAATTATTTATTTAAACTGTCCTCTTTCTAATTTTCGCTGTGGTGTCTGATTCTTTTTTTGTCTCCTCAGAGAACCATGGGAGCTACAGTGGGCGTAGATGATAGATAGATCAGTTCGTTGATTTTTAAATTACAATGGAATAGCTGTATGCAGTGAGCCAACACTTTAAAAAGAGCTGTCTTGCATTAGTGCCATGAGTTGGCTTGCATTAGTGCCATGTGTGGTTGTGTTTCAGTAAGCAGAAAGTATTGAAAACTAAAATGTTCATACCAAATAATAGGTAGTAGACTCATCATAACCCTTGTTCCCCAAGGAGCATATACCCTAAACAAACTAATGCCAAGTCATCCTTTCACACGCCTTCGGTCCAAGGTCTCTCCATGTCCTCCCCATATCAGTCACCAGTTCTCCTTTCCATTTATGAAACAGGTTGTCCCAACGCAATAGTTATTGTAGATTGATAATGTAAAATAATTTTTGTTAACTTTTGCCCTTCATGTCTTATGTGGTTATTCTCCCTTATAGCCAGAGCAAGTACAAAACAGACAGAGTCCAACAGGAAAAAGTCAAATGTGGCCAAGAAAAGCACAGGTGGTGTGGTCCCTACAGGTGAAGCTGCCAGATCTGGTCAGTGGGAAGCTCCTTGGATTCGATACCAGAGGAAGGCTTCCCCAGGTGCTCATAGACCACGAAGCACAGATTCTGCACAAGAGTCTGATAAAGCTTCAGCTAGAGGTGAGCATAGATTCTGACAGCATTAGAATTCACATACAAGGGCTGAGGATAGGTTCAGTTGACCCCAGGGTTAGGCTCCTGGAGATACCTGTATAAATGAAAGTAGAATAAAAAGGACATATATTAAGACAGTCATGGAGCCGCGGTAGCACACTGGTTAGTGCACTGGCTTCCTAGCTCAGTGGTCCATGGTTCGATCCTCAGTTGAGGTAGGATTTTTTAGACACAAACGGTCTGGGGTCGACCCAGCCTCATTAATTGGGTACCAAAGCAACTCTGGGAAGGTTAAAGCGGCCGGCGTGATGCTGACCACATCACCCCTAGTGTGCCGATGGTCAAGAAAATATAGGCCTAACACCATATTCTCAATATGCCTCAGTGGGCGTGTAATGGGATCCTTTACCTTAAGACAGTCACACCCTAAATTAACTTTTCATCTTTTATTCTTTAACCGTAAGAAATTAAATAGAGAATAATATGTTTATAGTACTAACCTGTCGGCGTCTGTGGCCTAATGGATATGAACGCAGTTTCATAATCCAGATATACCAGGTTCGAAACCTGCTGCAGGCGGTTTGGTAGCAGATCGCTTTGTGTGGATTTTTAACAATGGTATAAGCGCCGTACCGTTCAGAAAGCAATGGCAAACTACTGAATGAAAAAAATTGCCTAGAAAAATCACAAACAGCCAATAAAAGCTGGGGTTGATTGCCACGTCCTGTAAAGGATAAGCAACTAACTTAGTACTAACCTAGATAAATAAAGTAGAAATACCTTTGTGTGTGTGTGTATAACACAAAGACGTGTGCACATGAAGTAAGTTATTATGGTGATTATTTTGCTGTAGTTGTCATAAAATGTTGTGGTGATGTTACTATTACATTCATCATCATCACTTGTCATCCTCCCAAGGAGCTTAGGCCTTTAATAGACTTAAGCCAAGTCTTCCTGGCCAGTGACATGAAGATCTTTCCATGTCTTCATCACTTCACTTCTCTTCTTTGTGTGTTCTTTGGTCTGCTCTTAACTGGCAATTCTAGAAAAGTGACTGCCTTTTAATGCTATCAACAGGTTTCCTCAATACGTGTTCGATCCATTGCTATCATCATCTTCTCATCTGTGGATCCACTGGCACTTGTCTGTTCTTGCTTTCAGTTACACATTCGTGATCTTGTCGCGCTACTTCAACTCTTCCATTCTACACAAGCACCCATTTATGAAAGTCTGTACCTTTTTGGTTGTTGTTTTAGTCATTCTCCATGTTTCAGAGTCATAAAATATGACTGACTTGACATTTGAATTGAAGATTCTGATTTTTACTGTCGTATTAATTATAATTATATTGTTGTGATAACCATCATGTTCAGACAGTAAATCATTTTTTTTTAATTAGATAAAAACCAAAGTGGATACAACACGGACACCAGATCAAATAAAGATATTGCCAGTATTCTACAAGAGAGACTAGCTACAACCAACTCTGAAGTGGAATATGGTGAGGAATTTGTCTCGTGTTACATGCCCATCCTTACAAAATCTTGTATCTTTCTTCCATAACAGTGCCTATCATTTACTTATTTATTATTAATTGCTTGCTATTCATGAGCCTTGAAGTTTCTCTCCTCTTTTCTCTGCTTACACATTTGATACATAAACCACCCCCTGCTGTTTAGTATTGTTCATGTTCTCAATGTATTGCTAATGTGCTGACCTAGAAGTACTAGCAAGCGGATAGGAAATTATGTGGGTCAGGCTGTGCACATGTGACTGGCCATGACACATGACAAAACTAAGAAATTCATCATCATCAGCTGCCATCTCCTCAATGAAGGTCGGCTGCATTGGATCTACAATGTTTTCTTGTCTTGGTGGTGCACTCTGATACACTCTTTCCTGTCTCTTGTCTTGGTGGTGCACTCTGATACACTCTTTCCTGTTCATCTCTTGATGTTGTCTTCCCACTTTTAGCACTGTCTCGACCTTGCATGTTTCCTCTAAGAAATTATTTATTAACAAAATAACTTTTGGGTTTCAGAGATTTCTGAATCTCGGATTAAAGGTTGTGGACCTTTTTTTTATGACACCTTGCTTATTTTTGTTTGCCGAATGGTAACGGTTACAGAGGAAAAATGCTGGGTTCTATAAATGCTTTACAAGCAAAGCTTAGCTTATGTGGCATGAAAATAACCATGAAACAATCACTGAAGGTCAACTGAAAATAAATGAGAACAGCATATAAATACTGGGACAATAACAAAATCAAACAGGTCAGCGAATGCAGCAAATATCTGGTACAGTGTTTTTCACTGAATATCAGACGCCTCTAAAGGAAGTCAGAAGACAGGTCATTATAATTTTGTTCTGTCTTACAGAGCATGGAGTCGCCAGTGCAGCTGGTTCCCTTACACGCAGCCTGCACTAAGCATTCATATGCTCTTACAGCTGTGGTGTCTGCAGTAATTTGTCTTATATGATCAGGTTGCTTACTTCCCATGTAACCACCACTTGTGACATACCTCAGAAATATTGTTCTTTCTTCCTCTCGTCAATGATCCCCGGGAACTATGCAAGGCAGGACAAGAGTGTTAAGGTCTAATGTCACGTCGTTCATTCGTATAAAAATAAGAATATGAAAGGAGCTTTCATTGCATTGGGGAATATATGGAAGTCAAAAGGAATAGAATCGAACACAAAAATCAGAATCTGCAACTCAGATGTCACGAGTCTTTTTGTATGGCTCTAGATCTTGGGTGGAAAAAAATAACTACCAAGAATTTAGAGACTTTCATAAATGGGTGTTTGTGTAAAATAGAAAGATTGAAATGGCATGACACAATTACCTGTACAGAACTTATGGCAAGAACCAGACAAGTACAACTGGAACAAGAGATGGGAAGAAAAATAATTCATATACACTTTACTAACGTTGAACGTAATGTACTTAGATGTAATAGAAACAATGGACTCGTACGATGCTAGAGGGCCACATGAACAATGGTGTCGCAGGAAAAGGGAAGACTTCAACTAGCAACTATCCCTTTTATTTACATAACAACAACATGGCCAGATATTGCCGTAGTGAGAAACAAAATGCATGCTACTATTACAAATCGCTAGATAGATATGAACTATCAAAGTAAACCTCATGGACACATCTGACCACCACTTGGCATAGTGGGTAGAGAGGCATGCTACAGTACAACGTTATCATGAAGTTACTAAAATACTCACAATGGGAGAATAATAAACTACAGTGAACACTGCTGCACAACTGGAGAACAAAATAGTTCTATTCCGCAAACTCCAGGACTACCAAAACTAATGGCAAATTATCACTGTCCCGCCATTTGGCCGAAAACTACGGTATCATCATACTGGCTTCTGAAGACACACTATAATATCCAATACTCAAGTCTCTAATGATTTCCCTTTCCGCCAAAATTCAACCCTGTCATGTAAAATCCCTTAACCGCTTGTTTATGCCATAAATCGACCAGTTTATTGAGTTTCACTCACATAAATAAGGCAGCTTGGCTCCCAACGAAGCAGCTCAGTCACGGGAGCAAAAACATACTGTGACAGTCATCATCAGTTTCTTTTGCACTCCCTGTGGAGCATGGAGCCACCATTGCAGCTGGTCCAGATATGAAGCCTGCACCAAGCAGCAGTGGTTTCTGTGGCAATTTGTTTTACATGATGAGGTTGTCAGCCCCGTACATAACCTGACATAGCATGTCCTGCATGCCAGAGGGACGGAAGGGTAATGATGAATGAATAAAAGCACAAAATGACTAATGCCATTAAACACCAGCCTTGTATTAATAGGAAAAAAATAGGTACTTAATAATTGGTGTCGAAAATGCATCAGTGTTGTGAGGTATGTTTCGCTTGTAGATTTTGCAAGTGTGTGGTATAAATATACTGCTCAAAAAAAGTTAAAGGCCACTTTCAATCTTTAGGTCATTTCAACTAAGCTGTTTTTTTTAAAACCTGAACACTCAGTCAAAAGAGTGTTGCTGCATTTTGTTGCATGCTTAAACAATGTTTGTTAATCTGACAATAAATCAAATCTGTGTTACGTGTGTGTACCTCCAAGGTCAATCAAATGTACGTGGTGGAAAGGGAAATAATGCATGTTTGAAAATGCTTCCTATGGCAAAGCCTGCTGATAACATTGCTGAAATTTGCTTTTCACGTGCAAGTCGTGACTATAGTGAACACATGTCACCCACTTTTCGGAAGGAACGGGCAATGGGTATGTTTGTAACATTTACCATTTTAGCCATGGCTCAGCGTGTCTTGCCGTCTTGTGGTAGACCTTGGAGTCCTGACCTGCGTTGTTCTGCGACACTGCCGGTTGCATTATAACGATCAGGCAGAGTTTGTATGACAAAGTGGGCAACTCCTAATCTCCTAGCAACTTCTCGCAGCCCTACATCATCCTGCAGTCATGCCATCGCTCTCCATCTGTCAACATTGGTCAAGCGTCTTCGCTGAGCCATGGCTAAAATGGTAAATGTTACAAACATACCCATTGCCCGTTCCTTCTGAAAAGTGGGTGACATGTGTTCACTATAGTCACGACTTGCACGTGAAAAGCAAATTTCAGCAATTTTATCAGCAGGCTTTGCCATAGGAAGCCTTTTCAAACATGCATTATTTCCCTTTCCACCACGTACATTTGATTGACCTTGGAGGTACACACACGTAACACAGATTTGATTTATTGTCAGATTAACAAACATTATTTAAGCATGCAACAAAATGCAGCAAAACTTTTTTGACTGAGTGTTCAGGTTTTAAAAAAACAGCTTAGTTGAAATGACCTAAAAATTGAAAGTGGCCTTTAACTTTTTTTGAGCAGTATATATTCATTTGAAAGTTAGTGTCCAGGGTTCGTTCTTTAAGTGCCTTGGAGACAAGTATTAATTTTCTTTCACTCATAAAACCTCTTTCTTTAAAGAAAGGAATAACTGCAGAGTGATGGTTCTAAACACTTTAATAAACATTACAACATCACAATAGACCCATTGATGTGGTCAGGCAAGCCAGTCTCAGTAATACACACTCAGGTTTTCACACTGCCTGTCATCTTGAACCTTGTCACTCGCATACATAAAAGAAATTTATATTATCCTCTCAGGTGTACACTTGAAAACTGAAATATAACATTGATCTGTCCATGATCTGTGTAAAATTACACACTTCGAAGATATTTACATTTTTACACTTAAACATATTTCGTGGACATCACCACACATAGTACACCTCTCTCTGTGCCCAACACCTGGTCTCTCTCTCTCATTTATTTGTTTTTTGCACACCTCTTGATTGTCAACCTCTCGCTCTATTTGCACACGCCTCGCTGAAAACCCCTTTCGCGCCTTTAGCAAATCTGTCACACCGCCAGTCTCACCACGTCACATAGTACGTGTATATAGTAGATGAGCAGGGCAATGTGATGCCCAAATGACATTCAATATAGTTGCAGTTTCAGCATCGCAAAGCGACTCCCAACAATCAGTAGTACAAAAAAATATGATGCATTTCATGTATTTACTACTGATCCTGTAACATACTTGACTTACTGCTGATCATTTTGTTCATGATTTATCTTATTATCTTGTTCATTTGACACATGATTGATTACCTTGCTGATGTGACTTATGGCAGTCTATCTCACTCACCAGATGAAGAGAATGCAACAGGGGAGAGAAGAGAGATAAAACTGGAGACCCAGGACATAGCCAGGAAAGCATTCAGTAAGTTTCTGTTTCATGTCTGTAGCAAGTCATTTGTCATGTTTTTTCTAGAATTGAGTAGAAATTTGTTATGAATATTTGCTTATCTACAGAGTATAGCTAAAAACTGAATGAATGTTGAATTAGAGATGTAATAATATAATAGAATGGCCTGAAGCAAAACAGCAGTTCAAGACTGATAATGGTTCTTTGCAATAGCAGGAAGTGATGAAAGCTGTTAGACTGGGGAATAACAAAATTCACAAATGTAATAGAAAACAAAAGACAAACAAAAAAAGAAGAATGCAAAAAAAAAAAGCCAGGAAGGAGAAATAAGAAGTTGTATGCTTCAGTCGCATGAAATATTATTGTGACTCCATCTTGACAGTAAATACTATTGAAAAGCTTGATATAGGTTGGACATTGTGGGTACCATTGAAGAAATCTTGATATATACTGATTGTACAGGTCACAGAGATAGCACTGTGTGCATTTATCAAATTGATGTGCGTCACGAAGTGGATTTAAGTTCTAGAGTTTGCCTGAGTATATAGACAAGACACTAACTAGTATGAGAAAGTCTGAGAAGATAGATTTTGATGAGAATGACAGTGAATGTGGAAGGATGAGACTATTAGCTTCGAGGGTGAGAACCGAGATTGACTCTCCCTCGCTCCTTCTGACGTGTTTAATGGCTAAAGACTCACCAACTCTGACTACCAATAAAGGAGATAAGGTTTCACTAAAGTTCCACAACTATACCGACAAACACATATGTACAGTATAGTATAGAGAGACTGATCCATTTTACAGTTTATAGTTTATTTACACATCCAAATAAATAACACATCAAAATAAATAACGTGCGATGGTCGCACACGTGAAAAGAATCAACACAATTAAAATGACAGCTAAGTTAAATCAGCCCTTTCTCCCACTCTTGCAACCTGCTTGGGGAAAAAAACGAACTAAGGATTTAACTCACTGTACTGGGTGGGATCTCAAGATACGAGCCACCACTCCTAACTAATCTGTTATTAATTATAAAAATCTAACACCACTGTCCGGCTGCGGACGTAAACAAATGTCTACACAAATCTGAATGACTATCTAATGTCCTGCACAGCTAAATCACAAGCACTGATCCACTAACGGACTTCTTCAGTGCAACCTCAGAGGCTGTCCTCTGCTCTGACTATCTAACTCTATAAATTCTGTCTCTCCTCTGTTTCTGCTCAGTGTCTCTTTGACACCCTTGTTTTCTACTGTCTACTGAGAGGCTCCTCTGTTACGCCCCTCCTTTCGATAGCATTCGGAAAAGGAATGATAACCCTCTCTCCTGATCTTGACTACGGCAACTGATGACTTTGTTATCAAGCACGAGGTACTTGAATTGGGATGTATAAGCTTCACTGCTGCTGACATTTCTTTAACAGACAATTTAACCCGCTTAGGGTTTAGGGACCAACAGCATTATTATGGCTGTGTACAATTAGAACCAACCTCCAGGCCACGTGCCTTTTTGGAGTGGTATAACAAGCTAAGAGCGGATTTTTAAAGATGAATGTTCCCGCTGAAGCAGGTGCTTCACTGCATGAGATCGCTATCTTTTACTGATGCCGACGTACTTGGCGCCGGTAAATACCGCGTCACCAGTTCTCGTTCACCTCTGGCAATGCCTCGACCCTTCTACTCCTGAGAAAGCCGAATACCCTTGGCAAGCTGTAAGGCAAATTGGCACCCCTCCCTGTGTGCCGTGAAAAATGCTGTAAACAACAAAATAACAATGACTGTACAACAGTTCAACATATACTCATCCTTACCATCTAACCGTCTAAATAAATACAGCTCCCCTACCCACGACTATGCACCACCTATAAACAACTATTCCTACCCACGAGTCAGCTCTCTACAGTCTACTCCTATCTCTTCCCCTGCTCCCACTTAATATCGGTCTGGTACGTGAACTCCCAGACACAGGCTGACCTAAACCAATTACGTTTGTCCAGCCTCAAGCATCAAAACAATTCATTCTTTGAAGCGAAACCTCCCCGATAAAATTCCTGAACCTACTTTATATTACCGGCTGACCTGGGTAAGTCCTCAATTACACAATACAAACACGCAGTTGCTACACCAACTCAGTACTATAAAGTACACCCCTGTCTCTGACTACACAACCAGTTAAATACACAATTAATTAACGTACACAATTAATTAAAGTGCACAATTATGCTAGCATATTTACCCTGCACATTATCATAATCGCATTGCGATTTTTCACAACTACTATGACCTACTACAGAGCGCCCGTGTATCTAAGCGCTTAACCTCACACAGTTAATATCTCAAAGCCGCTACACAAATGATAGATAGTGCTACTATTCACAGAAAGTTATAAGCACAACCTACACTTCATTCTTCTTCTTCCTCATTCGTCCTGAAAAGGACGTTGGTTGCGTTGTGTCCGTTTACAGCGAAGCTGCGGTATTTGCGTCTTTCGGCCGACACATCCGACTTCCGCATGACATTTTTTGGGACCGGGTTTGCCTTCCCTCTTCGATCCCGACTCCTCAGCCAGACTGCAGTGATGCAGCCAGTTTCCAGGACCACCATGTGGAGGTAAAGTAGGGTCTTGGTCAGCTCTGGTTCCCTGACGCAGGCAGTCAAGCTATGGGTCGCTTACTGCATTCCTCACTTTTGATGCGTCTTGGGTCCCACACTTCATTCTATCGTAAGCATTGAGCAGAATTAACTATGATTCGTTCTAGCGTTAGTTCTACGTACCTGGGTCGAGGTTCAACTCCCCCACCCCTCAATTTACCGGGTAGGTGCAGGGTTTTCCTAGCTGACAACTCTACCCAGCCTAAAATACTACGTGCTCAACTCCTAATGAAATAAACTGCGCACTTATTTTATGGTGCGAATATTAAAATTAAAACCTACAGTACTCCCTCGTGAAAAAAACGCAAATAATTCATGGAGAAGAAAAATGGGCCCGTTAAAAATAAAATCACAGTAAATCCTCACATTGTGTTGACATTTTGATGTAGGGTGAGCGACAAAATGAATGTATTGAAATTTTTATGCTAGTTATGCGTGTTTGGTACTATTAATCACATTTGATATAGTTTAATGTTGACAATTATTAGTGTTTAATCTAACATTCCTAATACCAGATTTATCACCAAGGACATTGTATTAATCACAGTGGTGACATTGTATTAATCTCAGTGGTGACATTTAGAAATGAATAACTTTTATCATTCCAGAGCTCAATATAAGCAGCACTGCCTGCGTAAGTAGTAACAATGATGACATTTAGAAATGAATAACCTTTATTATCCCAGAGCCCCTATATAGCAATCCTGCCTGCCTAAGTAGTAACAATGATGACATTTAGAAATGAATAACTTTTTCATCTCCTCAGAGCCCCATAAATGTGGACGTGCCTGCGTGAGTGATTACAATGATGATACTGACAAACACAAAGGCCGAAGTGCTCTCACCATACCGCTGTTGTATGCATGGGAGAGGTGAGTGATTTTTGTTGAGGTCCCAGACACCACACAAAGTTAGGGTATGAATTATTTGTTTATTAGAACCGGTAAGATCATTGTACAAATTGTGATAGATCATTATACGTTTACTACATTCACATTATATGCTTTCTGAATGTGATAATTTTCTTCCACAATAGTCTGTGTAATGAATTTTTTTAGCATCTGTTACTTCATCCACTTGCTGTCCTTAGACAATCTATCATGCCATCCTAGATCTTCTCCCTCTGGTCCCCCTGATCTTTCACCTACAATCTTTCCCATTACCCTTAAATGTACTTGTAGGTAGCCAGAATGAGGTTAGTGACGGGAAATGTAGTTGTCCGTAGCGACCTGGAAAAGCCTGAAACTACCAGAAGAGACTTCAAGGCCTGGAAAAATGGGGGAAATGGCTAAAACCCTTAAATTTCCCGCATCTGACCTGAAAAAAAAAAAAAAAAATTGTGTCGAATGCATGGATTTTCTGGGTTTTAGTGGTATTTTTCTATAAGCATTATCAGTTACCGTTTTCCACCATACCAAAACTACTACCCGGCATTTTTGGAAGTTTTTGTTAAATGTTAGAACTCGCAACGCCGCTGTCGCACAATATAGGTATAAGGAACTACAATGTAAGATTTGCGTCTGGAAACTGCTGGTTGTCAGTTTGAAGAGAAATTGTTACAAATGACAAGGTTGGTATCGGCTTTGGAAAAACTCTCAGGAAAGACTTTGATGCCTTAAAAAATGGCTAAAAACCTTGAATTTAATGCAGTGGAACCTGGGAAAAACTAACCAAAATCTGAGCTCATTGCTTCTAGGTGGCATTTTCCATTAAGCATTGTTGGTTACTTTAATTTGTTTATTTCTTTTCTTGCTAAATGACCCGGCGTTGTCAAAATTTTAATCAAAGATTAGGTACGCTCGATGTTTATGATTGAATGGACCGAGAGAAACAGATATCTATGCCACTAACACATTATTTAAAAAAATTTGCTTTTGGAAATCATGCCTTGTTATCCATTTCAAGTGAAATTTGTTAGAATAGGCAAATTATAAAAAACGGAATATCCCCTGCAAAACTAAACATAACGGAAGTGTAAATTATATAAAAAGAATGGGTAAAAAACTATTTGACCAGCTGGGGGGGGGGGGGGGGGAGGGAAAAACTTGCTTTGACGCACTATATTAGCAAAGTTGTTGACAAAAAGATTGGTGAATAACAGTTGGAGCTGAACAGACAAGACTTTTAAAAGTGTAAAAAATATTTGTATATTATGTAGTTGCGGGCCCCTACAAGGAGCATAGACCTTCAACAACCTTTTGCCAAATCTTTATATAGGTCTATCGTGCCATCATATAGGTCTTTCGTGCCATCATATAGGTCTATCATGCCATCATATAGGTCTATCGTGCCATCATATAGGTCTATCGTGCCATCAGCTCAAGGTCTCTCCATGTCTTCCTGATCCCTTTAATGCCTGTCTCCAGTGCTTTTCTCAGTGTTTTCTTTGGTCTTCATGTACATGTTACCCTGGGGATTCCAGAACAGAGTCAGCCTTATTATGCTATCAACAGATTTCCTCGGTTGAAGTGAAGGACAGTGGGCTTTGTGTTCGATACAGCCTCAGAACAAGAGTTCAAAGATGCAGTAAAAAGGGATAAGGGTTAGGATTAGATTTAGATATCTAAACCCTAACCTTAATCCTAACCCTACTGACGTTGGTGACTTACAAGGATGACATGAAGAACATGACCCACTGATCTTCAACTGATTTCCTCAATAGGTGTCCAATCCACTGCCCTTGTCTTCTTCTCATCTCTTATTCCACTGATATTTGTCTGGTTACATTCTAAGCAGTTCCACATTAGTGTACATTAACAATAAACTATGTTTCAAGTGGTTGAAATTGAACTTTAAGATGTTTCTGTATTAATATGAGTGATTTAGATGGTAAATATTTACAAGGCTAAGAGCTTGGTTCTCAGCACATTTATGGATTGGTTTGGTTTTTGGTTTGTTTTTTAAGGATTATCTTCATTGCACACGGGCTACTCCATCAGTGCTCTGATCTCCTCCCTTAGATCACACAAGGAGGATCTCAGCATAGTGCACGAACTCTGTATCACTGGTGAGAATCCCAGTGTGTGATTATAGGAATCACACATTCTTTAAATATTTTTGTGGTGGGTAGGTTTCTAATTTTTAAATTTTGCCAGGGCAGCGGCCTGATTGGCCTACTCTTTACGATTTCCAACTGCCGAGAGATTTTTAATGTGCACAACTTGCACATGTGACCTCCTATTTTTTTCGCCTTTATCCGAGAAGGCTAGGCATCCGATCTCACTACCCAGGAGACCAGGGAGGAGTATGACATTGTTAGGACTACTGGCTCTGAAAAAAATTTTCCATAAATTATATTCCCTCAACTGGGAATCTAGAACTCGAGGCGGACGCCATACCTCTTAGCCACTCCAACCCTCCATTTATGGAGATTCATTAGAAGTGCCATGTGGTACCGTAGAATATTTTGTTTTGTTTCAATTGTCTGTATAGTTTTTTTTGTATTAAATGTTTAGCATTATTATTCTTTATTATTGCTTTTTTGAAATTCTTTATTTATTTATGTTGAAAATGTTTGGAAAGTGATACCAACTAATTGTGGCAAGGTGCTGTGTGCACTGACCATGCCACATGTGATCGAATATATATTGACCCAGGCTCAAAAAATTCCTGACATACATATTTTCTATAACATAGCTTCTTCTGGGACAATGGGCAGATATTACACATGGCAGATGTAACATCTCAAAGTAGTCCAACACTGTCCCGATGATTTCTCATATTTTGTTTCAAATCATGTGATCAGTTTTATTCTGTCTTTAATTTCCTATCCTGAAAACGTCTCTATCGGACTTTACTTTCTTACTCTTGTCACCCTATTTCTCACGATCTTTCCCTTTGACTATCACATAATACTGATTTTGTCTCATGGGCAGCGTCGAAAAAGAGTGTTCTCAGTTAGCAAAGTGATGGAAAATTACAACTTGGTAGAAATAACCTAAATTTCTAGAAAAATCATTGTAGGCAACATCAGAAATATGGGAATAGTCGAAAATATCGAAATCATAATCATATGTTATATAGTGTCAGTAGTGCCTTCAGCAGATACATGAATTATCTTGACAGCCAGAAGCATAACTCTGAACAACAGAAACAAAATAACACAGTGCAAGATATCAATTATTGCTTATACAGTCTTGCAAAATAAGGAGAAAACAAAGGGGAGAGTAAAGCTGCTGACAAACAATTTGGTGAAAAACTGTTCGAGCTGAAAAGAAAAGGCTTCTAAAAGTGGACAGAATATTTGCATAAAATGTAAATAAGCAGTAAATTATTTCAGGTGGTTCAGAATTATGAAGTGTACATTGAACTGTAAGGTGCTTCTATTTAAGTACGAGTGTTTGATATAGATAGTAGAAATTCACTAGGGAAAAAGCCTTTTTTCTCAATGAATTTGTGGAGACTCATAAGAATTCCAGTGTGGTGGTGCAATATTTGTTACATTTGGCAAGTTTTCAGTATAATTTTGTTGTTGTTGCATTAAATGTTTAGTTTAATAGTTTTCATTGTGTTGTTGCTGGTAGTTTAAAAAAAAAAATATTGATGAATTCATCACTGTTAAAGCGTGTTGCTCTTATCCTTGAAAATCATATGCTTGGACCTGGAAAAACCCTGGAAAATGTTTGAAATTTGCTACAAGCCCTGTGTAGGTAGCCAGAATGAGGTGAGTGACTGGGGGAAAGTAGTTGTAGTTAGCCAGAGTGAGGTCAGTGACGGGAATATAATTGTAGGTAGCCAGAGTGAGATCAGTGACTGTGGAATGTTGTTGTTGGTAGAAATTTGCTGAAGTAGATAAGTGACTTTTTATTTCCTTACTTCCACAGACAAGTGTGTAAAACCCGGCCATCTTCCAAGCGTCATGTCTTATACCGGGCACCGTGTGGTCGGAGGTTGCGCAGCATTGAGGAGGTGGATGAGTACCTGCTTGTCACTGATTCCAGTCTCAGCATTGACCTGTTCTGCTTTGACCCACAGCTCCATGCTAATACGGAATTTGTTCCCATCAAGGTCAGTCCATGTAAAAATCTCTTAGGTAAAAATTTTGGCTTTTCTTTCTTATAGACAAAAAAGAATTGTATGTGTGAGAGAGGAAGTTACTATTTGTGATATGCCTGATTGGCTGAGATTTTCTTCTGAAAGGAGGGTCCAAACCAGCAGTTTAATTTGGCAAGGGCCTCATCTCACAGGGGGTCTTACCTCAGCCTTTTATACAAACCTTTTATTACATTAGCATATTTTTGACCTACCTTCCCAAACAATGAGGGAGCCTCACAACGTGAAATGGCCCAGGCCTTATCTAAACTCTTGGGGGGAACTGCTTGGGACCACCACACAATTTGACCCCTTACAGGAAGCCTGTGCCAGAAAGCTTCATGTACTCTTGCAGTGATGATATGTGTAGTAATTTGTTTTATATATTGAGATTGCAACTCAAGCAAAACCTCCATTAAAACCTCTTACTATATATATATCTAAGAGTTAATTGATAAGCTCATCTTTGCTGTTTCTCTGTAAATGTCTTTTTTTTTTCTCTAATAAAAATCTACTAACTTAGCAAATAGTCTGTTGTATTGGTCATCTATTACCTGGCATGGTGTAGCTAAATTCTTGTGTGATTCCTATTTATGAAGTTATATGTCCCTCAAGCATTCATATACTAGCAAAGTGTTGATGCCTTAAATAACCTCATCGTCCATCATCCTAGTGTGTTCAATGACATCTTAATTGTACATTTGGTAACTTGTTTTATTTACTTCTCTAAAAGAATTCTTCAGCAGTAAGATACTTGTTAAGTTATAACATAATTTAGACATAACACTTTTATCAGTCAGCAAAACAAAATTTAATTTCCCCTTATTTTTCCTTCTCCAAACATTAAGACATTCTGTGACATCAAGGATCTCTCATACGGCAAAGAAAACTATCCCATCTCCTGCGTTAATGGAATTGATCGTCAATACCCAGATTACGTTGAATATTCTGATCATCGTATTCCATCCAAGGGAGTGAAGCTGAACCTTGACCCAAACTTCCTGGTTTGCTGCGATTGTACAGATAACTGCAGGGTAAGTAGCGTTGATTATTACCAGGCAGTCCTTGTTCTGGAATCCCCGGAGTATGAGAGGTAGAGGACAGAAAAATACACGGTGAAGAGAACTGAAGACAAAAAAGGAAATAGATAAAGAAGGCACGGAGGAACCTTGTGCAGATGGCACAGGACGAGAGAGCTTAGAAGGTTTTTGTTAAAGGCCTATATTACACAAGTAGTTAAAGGGTTATGGATGAGTGATGTAGCTTTGATTGGTGGACAATTTTTAGCATGCATAAATATAGGAACAAATGAACAAACTTTGTTTTAGAAGGGTTAAGAATTTGCCGCGCAGGCCCATCTAACATTCTGCCCTACCACTCTCATTTATCTTGCATACTATATCCTTTCATTTATTTAAAGACATGCAACATTATAAAGGTAATATAACAGCATACATTTACAGTATGCTATCAAAATCACAATTTTTTTTTTAAACGAACAAGAAAGTTAAAAAAAAAAAAAGACAGAAGCAAAAACAAAAATAAAGTACAAAATAAATAAAATAAAACAAACAAAAACAAATCCTTAATATTTGTACAGCAAATAAAAAAAAGTAGGAACGAAAAAGCAGAACTGGAGTTATTTGGAATATTTATGAAAATAGATTTGCGGGCCATCTTACTGAGACATCAGCATGCTACAGCCCACAAAACAACCACAAGAGCTTTGTTAGGGATGGGATGCTTAGGAACAGTACAGGAAGGAAAGGTTTAACTAATCTGAATGTATGAAATGAGATGGAAACTAAGTAAAAGCATGTAACAGATGTATGAAATGAGATGGAAACTAAGTAAAAGCATATGACAAATGTATGAAATGAGATGGAAACTAAGTAAAAGCATATGATAAATGTATGAGAAATTAGCCACTGAAATCTACAGGACACAGCTTGTCTTGCGCTGGCTCTTAAGGAGGTTGTCTGCTGACCTGTTTTAGTATATATCACCATTTATATTCAGTCTTTCTTGAGTCCCCCTCTTTATCTGGAACATGGCTTTTTTTTGGACAGTCATTTACAGTGTTGGGTGAGTTTGATAGTAAAGGCATCGAGTCCAGCATTTAATAACTTTGTCACTGTTTTTGTATTTCCATCATAAAATGAATCACAGTAAGGTGTTCACTTAGATCGAAGTGTTTGTTAGATCATATCTGCATGTCATGGAAAGAGAAGAAAACAAATAAAAAGATCCTAGAAAATCTAGGAATGAAAAGATAATTAATAAGGAAATCAGAATTATACAGAATTGTGTGTTGATTATAGTAATGGTATATTTCAGAGGTTTTCAAACTTTTTTGGTCCGCTGCTCCCTTGACCTGTGCATAAATCACCGTGGCTCCTCTCTATAGTATATATTATATATAAGCAATTGTACCCAAAAAGATATTAATGACTTCTGAATGTGCATATTTTACATCTGATACCAATTGTGGGGGGTAAATAAGTTAAGTTTCAGACACAAAATAAATAAGACTGTATTTATTTTGTAAATGAAAAACTAAATTAATTTAATCAGCTTACAGTTTTATGACAGTTTATACTTTTCCCAAGCCACCGCGACGCCCTTAGCCGAGGGCCGCGACGCCCCTGGGAGCCGCGACGCACAGTTTGAAAACCTCTGGTATATTTTGTAGAGAAGTAGTGGCATAGCATTAAAGAATCAGTGGATTTTATTCCTCAGGATAGAAGCAAGTGTGCATGTCAGCAAATGACCATAAATAACACATCCTGGATAGGAGAGAGTGATCCAGAAGCTGGATATCATTACAGACGTCTTCCCGAACCATTGTTTACTGGGTATTTCCTATTATTTTTTGTCCGTGTTTCTGCTTGTCCTTTGTTATTCTCTCATAGCCTTTTGCATCTCTCATCATCTTTGTTTCCTGTTTATGATTGTGGCAGACAAAGGGTAATCTAGAAACATCCCATGTTTTGACCCCAGTACCATTTTATTTTTTTATTTTTTAACTGGGTAGGTTTAATAGAATAATAATATTGTGATTGGTAAGAGAATATTGGAAATAAGAAGTGAATACAAGAAAAAGAATAATTGTAGAATGCACTGAAGAATGGTAATTGAGGAATATCATGGAATTATGGGAAGGGGTATGGAGCAAGAGTTCTTGTTCTCTTTCTTTTAGGGTGGGTTATCAACCCCTTTTAGAAACCAATGGAGGCAAGGGACCTACTCATTCCACATACAATTTCCATAAAAACCAGAAATGCAGATACACACAATATAATGCCATTATAAAATGGTGCCAATGACTACTGGTGTGGAAGGGTGTCAGGGTAAGGCGCTAGTGTTGGACGCAACACGTTGGTGGCTTTGCTGGCCAATCCTTGTTCTGGAGTCCCAAGGGTCCGAACATTCTGACCCAGGGGTGGAGGGAGAGTGAAAGATGCACGGAAATGGGAACTGGAGATGGATGTGAAAAGGATACAGAATTCTTGGAAAACATTGAACCTTGAGATGATGGCATAGGATTGGACGGTTGGGCTTTGATCTGTTGAAGACCTGTGTTCCTTATGGAGCTGACAGACAGTGATGATAATGACGTTTTAAAGTATCCAGTATTGTCTCATGCTGTCAGTAGTATGTTTGTATCATTGGTGCACCCTCTGAAGTTACAGGACATAATTTTCCACTGCTCAGATGTCACCTTTATAATGTTAATCATCATGTGCTCAACCAAATAATGTGCATGGTCATGTCTCTCCATTTCTTTCTGTTTCTGGTGTCTGATTAATTCTGCCACACTGTTGGCACAATATAACTCTTTCAGATCACTCATTGTCTTGTCACTCTGTTTTCTTGCACTTCTTTCTCTTGTAAAGTTTTCCTGGTGTTAACAATTTTTCTAGCCCTTGTATTTTCAAAGTTTGTCCTGTTATCACAGATTATCACCTCTTTTATCTTTCTTCTGTTCCTTTTTCCTCTTCAGCTTTGTGAGTCCTTAAAGCTCTTTTGCTCCAAACACAATCCATTTCCAGCAATATCATCATCATCTGCTCCCTTTGGAGCATGGAACCACCATCTTATATGGTCCTGTGGAGTCCGCACCAAAACATTCAGGTGCTCTTTCAGCAGTCATTTCTGTAGCAATTTGTTTTGCATTATGAGCCTGCCAGTTCCATCAATCAATACCCTTTAGCTCCCCAAGGAGTATAGGCCTTCAACAAACACATGCCAAGTCTTCCTGTCCTGTGCCATCCGCTCAAGTTCTTTCCATGTTTTACTCATCATTTTCACCTGTTTCCAGTTCTCTTCTCCGTGTGTTTTTTGGTCTACCTCTGCCTCTCTTTCCCTGTGGATTCCAGAACAAGGACTGCCTTGTAATGCTGTCAACAGATTTCCTCAATGTGTGTCCTATCCATCGCCAGCGTCTTCTTCTCAACTCTTGTTCCATTGGCACTTGTCTGGTTCTTGTCATCAATTCCACATTTGTGACTTTGTCATACCATTTCAGTCCTTCTATTCTACGCAAGCACCTGTTAATAAAAGTCTGTAGCTTTTTGGTTGTTGTTGTTCTCCATGTCTCAGAGCCATACAATAGGATTGACTTCACATTTGAGTTGAAGAATCTTATTTTCGTGTTGGACTTGATTTCTCTTGTTCTCCATATGTTTCCCAATGCAATGAAAGCTCCTCTTGCTTTTTTTATTCTTATTTTGATATCACTGTCTGTCCCTCAAACTTTGTCTATATTACTTCCAAGATATGTGTACGATTCTACATCTTTTAGTGGTGTTTCTTCAAGTTCAGCCTTGTTATCATTTCTTGCATTTATTCTCATAATCTTTGTCTTTTCCCTGTGTATTTTCAGGCCCACTTGTGCCCTCTCATAGAGAATTTTCATTTTCTCTTGCATCTGATTATGGTTATGGGACAGAAGAGGCAAGTCATCTGCAAAATCCAGATCATCAAGCTGTTTAGTCAGATTCCACTGGAATAAAAAAATTAAAAGAGTCCATAGACAAGCAACTGAGAGATGAACAAGCAGGTTTTCGACAAAGTAGATCCTGTACAGACCAGATAGCCACATTGAGAATAATAGTTGAACAAAATCTGGAATGGAATTCACCGCTATACATCGGATTCGTGGACTATGAAAAGGCATTTGACAGTGTAGACAGAGAATCGCTTTGGAAATTGATGAGGCATTATGGAGTTCCCATGAAGATCATTAACTTAATAAGGAAGTCCTATGAAGACATGACATGCAGAGTTCTTCATGAAGGACAACTTACAGAACCGTTTAGGATGAGAACGGGAGTGAGACAGGGATGCCTCTTGTCTCCATTTCTTTTCTTACTAGCAATAGATTGGGTCATGAAAACATTGACATCACACAAAGAAATGGAAGCCAGTCCCATGCATGACCTCATTAGTTGCTTTGTATGAAGTGACTGTTCTTTATGTTGTCTCCTCAGATGCCCCCAAGAACTACACAGGATTTTTTCCATTCCTCTATCTGTCTGTCTGACTGCCTGCTTGCCTACCTACCTGCCTGCCTGTCTGTTAGTCTGTCTATTAGTCTATCAGCCTGTTTGACTTCCTGTCTCCAGTTTACAGTTCCCAGCTCTTCCAGGTCTATTTCTATGTCTGTCCATCTTTTTTCCTGAATGCCATATTGTTTTAGTACCTTCAGTATGCATCTATCTCCTCTGTTATCTAGCCTCTCTTTATTCATCATGTCACAGCCCCCTAAGTCTGTTTGATAATAACAACCAAGTTGCCAGACCTAAAAGTCTTTTATGTTTGGACATTTATGCGCCCTAATATAACCAACTAGATTGAATGGGATGCGCCTCACCAATACGAGGCAAAATTTTTTTTTTTTTTTTTTTTAAAGTCTCTTTGATCCCATGATGTTGACTATTGGTGGTATTATTTATGGGTGATGTGCATTTCCTGATGTTTTGTGTTCTTCGTTTATTAGTATTGATTATCTTTGATACCCTGAAAATAAGTTATAGATCATATCATTTGTTTTGTGGTCTTCATTTATTAGTATTGATTATTTGATACCCTGAAAATAAGTCATAGATCATATCATTTGTTTTTTGTTCTTCATTTATTAGTATTGATTATCTTTGATACCTGGAAAATAAGTCATAGATCATATCATTTGTTTTTTGTTCTTCATGTATTAGTTTTGATTACACTGACAAACAACATTTTTCTTTCTTATATAAGAATAAGTGTTCTTAGGTCAGTTTCTTGCGCTGATTTCAAATCTGAAATCCGTTTATCTCTATCACGTCGGGTTCTTAAGATATTTGTGAATAAATATATTTTTGGGAAACCGTTATTTGCTCCGTTTCATTTTTACTATATAACTTATTAAAAATTAATAAAAAGCAACATAATTCTACTTTTTATACTGCTAAAAGATGCATGACATATGTTACGCGATTTTTCAAATAGTTACTGTATTTTGAAATAATTCTGAGCAAAATATGGCTTCTAGAAGTTGTAGAATTTCGGCTGATCTGTTCTGTTACGTGTGCGGATATTTTACCGATCGTGTTGACCAGAAAAACTTTACACCATTACTAAAGAAAGCATATGAACTTTATTTCGATTCGAAAATTGATGATGCAAATAAATCTTGGTAGCCAAATGCAGTTTGTTCGATACATTGGCAGGTTGGTTACGAAAATCGCCGAAGCATAAGTCGATGCCTTTTGGAGTGCCAGTAATATGGCGTGAACCGACAAATCACACTACTGATTGTACTTCTGCTTGACAAATATCCATGGTTTCACTTTTAAAACTAGAAAGTCTGTGGTTTATTGAAATATGGAATTGGGTTCGAAACCAGTGCCTCATGATCCAATCACGTGTCCGATCCAAGTACCACCAGAACATAATCCGTTGGACGTGAATGAACCATCAGAAAGTGATAGTTTACCTGCATTAGAAACTAATTCTGACTCAGATTACATACCGGTGAATGATGGTGTTTACTTAATTAACCATTCAGGACTTTCAGATCTAATACGTGATCTCGCTCTTACCAAAGGACAAGCGGAATTACTCGGTTCGCGACTCAAAGAATGGAATCTTTTAGCGCCCAATACTCCGATATCTAAATTTTGTCATAGACACAGAGAACTTGTTCAATACTTTGAGATGGATGATGACATTTGCTATTGCAAAGATGTAAACGGTCATGAGCACATAGTCAACGAATGGCGATTTTTCATCGATTCTTCCAAGACTAGTCGAAAAGCCGTGTTATTGCATAACGGAAATTTATTTTCATCAATTCCAGTCGCCTACTCTGTTCATATGAAAAAACTTATGACAATATGGCTATAACGTTTATGGAAATAATAAAGTACAATGACTACCAATGGCGGATTTGTGGAGACCTAAGGTCATTGCAATTCTCACGGGCATGCAGACTGGGTATACTAAATTTTGTTGCTTCCTATGTGAATGGGACAGCCGCAACAGACAGGAACATTATGCAAGAAAGGTGGCCTGTCAGGAATCGTATGCAGCTCGGGCATAAAAACATGTAATACACGAGCCATTAGTTAACAAAGACAGCTTCATTTTACCACTGTTACATATAAAGTTGGGGCTCATGAAGAATTTTGTAAAAGCGTTAGATAAAACGAGCAAAGCTTTCACTTATCTTCGAGAAAAGTTTCCGCAATTTAGCGATGCAAAGATAAAGGAAGGTATCTTTGTAGGACCTCAGATTAGGAAAGTTATTGCAGACAAACAATTCGAGAACTTGTTACATGGTAGTGAACTTCGCGCATGGATGGCATTCAAATCGATCGTCGATAACTTTCTGGGAAATCACAAATCTGTTGACTATGTTGCATATTGTTAAAGTCAGTGCATAGATGCATACAGAATTATGGGCTGTAACATGTCCCTCAAAATCCATTTGCTCGATTCACATCTTGACTTTTTCCCTGACAACCTTGGCGAAGTCAGCGATGAACATGGAGAACGATTCCATCAAGATATCGCCGTAATGGAGTCACGTTATCAAGGACGGTGGAGTGTGACCATGCTTGCCGATTATTGTTGGATGCTTCATCGCGATGTACCACATGCCATTCACCGACGAAAGTCGACTGCAAAGAAATTCAAGCCTACATAACTGTTATACTTCTTGTACGAATGATGTTGTAATACTGTATCCGTTGTTAAAAAACTTCAATTGCGTATTTCTAGAGATCCCGACCTGATAGAGAAAAACGGTTTGCAGATTTAAAAACAGCGCATTAAAATTGACCAGAAAAACATAGAAATGTTAGAGAAAGAAAAAAAAAGTTTTTTTTTGTTAGTCAGTGTTATCTTTGATACCCGGGAAATAGGTCATAGATCATATCATTTTCCTTTTCACTCCTTTTTGGAGTGTTTAGCTACCAGTGCAGCTGTAGTCTCCTTGTATGTCATGCCTGAAAGTGCAGTAATCCTGTTCGTTCTTAAAAAAAACCGACATATAGTGTGCCATACATCTTTGTCAGTGACAGTATTTATTAGAACCAAAGATGACCTTTTCTAATCTTTTAGCATCATTGAATGTAACACGAGGTGCAAGTGTGACAAGCGTTGTGTCAACAGGGTGGCTCAGCAGGGACTTCGAAGTAGGCTGCAGGTGTTTAAGACCGAGAAAAAGTAAGTTATTATGTAAAAATTATGACTTTCCACAAAGTGAGATAGTGCTAAACTAAGTGACGTCTATTTTCATTTCTTTTTTATTTTTATTTCTTTTTAATCTAGTTTGGAGAAAATATTAACCAGCATGACCCATTCCCAATTTGTTGTTGTAATTTTATTATTAATATTACAATTTTCCTTACTGTTAAAAAAAAAAAAAAGTAATGGTTATGACCCATAATATGGTCCTTCATCATCATTGATTCCTTTTTCGCTCCTTATGGTGCATGGATTCACCACTGCAGTTGTAGAATGAAAAAAAACACAAAAAGTGATACATCTTACAGGGAGAAAGGACAAGAAAAAACCTATGTTGTGGCCACAAGGCCTTCATCAGGGACAGACAAACTAAAAACAGAAGGGAAAGAAAGTGGAGAATTGCACTTGGTACTCTCTGCAAGAAGCTCTGTAGCTGTAGTTTTGGTAGCACTTTGTTTGACATGATGAGATTGCTAGGCTCATGCTTAACCTCATATTAGTCACCTTGTACGACATGCCAGAGAAAGCAATGGGCTTATTTTTTCTTTGTCTATCAGAGACCCCTGAGAGCTACACCATAACAGCCGTACCCACATCAAAATATATTTTGAAATTCTTACCGGTTGAATTTTTACATTGCATATCTTACCTGTTTTTATGCAAATTATGGTCTGACTGTATTTACTTTACTGCAGAGCTGATATATTGAAAGGCAGTTATCTTTATTTCTTCACTCTGACAAAATAAAAATGTTGTGCTCATGCAAGGTCAAAGTGTTAATTATATTATTAAAGAAGTTCATAACAACAGTTCTTAAGGACATTTTTAAATAGAGATAAAGACAGAAAGAACCAATGTTTCAGTTACAGAAACCTTCATAAGCTTTAGGTAGAGAGATTGTGTGATTTAAAAAAAAAAAAGCTATATAGTTTACACAAGTAAATAAGAGTTTAGGAGGTACAAATATGTACAGTTTAAAGTGCTAGTCCGTAGGAATCAAAACTTTGTCACCTAAGTCGTTAAACATGTATATTATGTCTTGGTTTTTTTTTTAAAATCAATTTCATGTTTGCTTCATTCATTCACCCTTGAACTTCCCAAGGATAGGCCTTTAACAAACTTTAAGCTGAGTCTACTTGTCCCGTGCCATCAGCTCAAGGCCTCTCCATGTCTTTATAATCCCATTTGTCTGACTCCAGTTTTCTTCTCCAAGTGTTCTTTGGTCTTTCTTTACCTCTCTTACCACAGGGATTTGAGAACAAAGACTGCCCAGTAATGCTTATTTGCTTACTTGTTCTTATTTCTCTTTTTTTTTTTTCAGATATTTGAAAATCATGAACTATGCTCATTAAGATTAGAAAATGAAATGACATTTTGTAATTTTAAAGTGAAACATATTGTCTCTCAAGTTCCAAGTAAAACTTTGTTGTAACAAGTATTTTCAAATTTCTCCATGTTTTCTCATATTTCTCAATATTTTCTCATATTTCAGAGGCTGGGGTCTCAGGTGTCTGGATGACATTGCCAAAGGCAGCTTCATCTGTATATACGCTGGTCAGCTTCTCACCGACAAGGGGGCCAATGAGGTACTTGTCACCTCCTAATTTATGCTGTGGATTTAGTACAGACTCTAATTTAATACTTGGCTCATTATCTAAGGATACGACCACAACATGAAATGGTTGACACAGAAAGATAACACTTTCTATAGGAATTCCCTTTTTTTAATCAAACACTACACACAGTATAGCCACACACGGCTGGAAACAGTATGGAATACATAAAACACTGCCCGAGAAACTTCTCGAATTAATATATCAAAATACTCCTACCAAATGACAGTATAATAGTACTATACAAACTTAGTACTGAACAAACGCTCACTATGGCGAACTGGAAACCACAATGGAAAATACCAATCCACTGGCAAATTATACCCGATGGCCTGACAATAATATCACTGGACACTAAACCACTCCAGAATTATAATTATGTCCACTAGACTAAATCACTATAGACTGTATTCCACATTCAATGAAAAGGGAACCACAAAATGTCCGTCACTCTCGGACAAAGGCCCAGCGTCCACTGCCTTTTTCGCGCCTTTCTTTTTTCCTGGTGTTGCCTGACTAACCGGTTTTTTTCAAAAGTTATCAGCATTGCCAAAACTTGCTGATAACGATGTCACAATCTATTTTTCTGCTACCAGAAAATACGCCGTGACAGTACTGTTTTACTTAACATCGCTGGACATAGCACATTCTTATTGTATTGGCCAACGAACACTGTCTTTTGCTGATGGCATACTCATTTATAGAACTGGCTCTGACCGACAAGACATGGTTAATATCATACATGGGACACTACAGGAGGTGTCTAAATAGTGCGAGGAAACTGGCTCCAAAGTCAATCCCACAAAGCCTGCATGATGTGGTGCTCCTTGAACAACTCCATTGTGAAAACAGATCTCCCAGATATCACTCTCAGCAGACAGAAAATTGAACGGCAAGAGAAGCTGAAATACCTTGGAGTTACATTCGATCACTGGCTCTCGTATACGTACCATGTTGAGAAAGTCGCACTGAAATGCAGGAGAGGTCTAGCAGCCCTGAAAATAATGGCTTCAGCGCGCCTGGAGCAAAGATTACTATTTCTTCTTTATCATCAGCTAGTCATATCGGTCATTGAGTATGGGCTGGGAATACTCACGCTGTCAGTAACACAATGTGAACGGCAAGAATGCATTCAAAATGAAGGGATGCGTATAGTCTTGGGCTGTACGTGAGATACCCCCATTTTGATAATGAGGTACATGCTTGGAGTGCTGTCGGTTAGATCCAGATATGGTTGACCCAAGCCAAATGCAGCAATATGAATGCAGTAGCGACCACAGACTGCCTGCGTCAGCCGCCCCAGCGAACCAGAGCCCCCAAGGCCGTGCTCCACCTCCACGGGTGGTCCCCTGGCATGAAACATCTGCAGTTAGTGCAGGCTGGCTGATGAGCATGGATCGCACAATGGGAAGAGACAATAACCCGGAAGGTGGCCACAGTTAAAAACATGCTGTGCAAAGGGGAAGATGGAGTATCGACCGAAAGGTGCAGATATTACCACAGCTTATCAGCCTTGGCAAACAGACACTTGCAATAGAAAACCGTCTTTTAGGACTGAACGAAGAAGAAGAATGATGCAGATTGTGATGATGCCCCAAGCAAAAAATATGCGAGTGTAACCAGCAGATAAACGCCCGCCCCCCCCCCCCCCCCCCGCCCCCCCCCAGCATGAGAAACATAGCTAAGTTAAAGGGAGCAAGAAACTAAAGAGATGGATGGCACTCAGGCAGAGACAATGATCAAAGTGGTTGGTGGCAATGACAGTTGAAAACATATTCAAAGGGGAAGAGTGGAGTATGTCAGATGAGAACTGGATTAATTACCAGCAAGTCATCATCAGCCTTGGCAGAGAGTGTAGAACTTGGGGCAATAGAAAAGCAGAACTGGAAATTATTCAACTGATACGTGATCATGCCAGGGATAATGATGCCATTGTGTATACAGATGGGTCTGTAATCCGTGGTGTGAAATCAGGTTGGGGAACATAGCAGGGCTTACAAGATAACAACGTCCAGCATGAGAATGGATGTTGAGGCAGTCACTGTAGCCTAAAGGTGGATATCTGAAACTTCATTCACAAAGGCAGTCATTGTGTTGGACTCTCAGTCCATGCTTCGAAAGGTTCAAAGTGGTTGGTTGCAGCATGAATTGAAAACATTCATAGAAGCTTTGAGTCTACAAGAGCTGGTGGGGATCAACTGTCCTGGTCATGCAGGGGTATGTGGTAATGAGAGAGCTGACAGACTCGCAGCAAGAGCATCCACAGTGGGGACACTGGATATGGATAAGGGAGAGATACTGAGAACAATTAATGATCGCCTGTTAGAGAATGACACTGCAATAGATGAATCATCAAGATTAAGACTGTTGGAATATGGCATCAAACGTAAGACTAGCAGAGATGGACGTATGAGAGGATGCATCCGTCGTGTATACAACCAACGAGCTACAGAAACAGTTAGCATTCACACTCTGCGACATATACTGAGGAAGACTGAGCACCTATTTTGTGAGCACCACACATATGGGGTTTTGGTCAGATTCTTGTGGAGTGCAATCATCAACTGTGAGTCCCCATTCTGTTCAAGAAAGAATAGAAGCACATGAGGTGTACAAATGCGATTTGTGGCCAGCTGGCATCATCATGAGGTTATTTGTGGAGGCTGGCATCATCATGAGGTTATTTGTGGAGGCTGGCATCATCATGAGGTTATTTGTGGAGGCTGGCATCATCATCATGTAAGACAAGTTGCTACAGAAACCATCATTGTAAGAGTGCCTGAATGGTGCAGGCTTTTTGCAAGGGAGTAAACTGCAGTGATGGATGTATGTTCTATAGAGAAAAAAGGGAAATGGATGGAATCCTTACTCAATGAGGTATTCACTGTATTCAAAAACAAAAGACTTTTTGTTAACCATATATTTAAAAAAAAAAAAAGTTTTTAAACTATCTCCTTCTTCTTCTTTGATCCTTAGCCGCAGACCGTCAAAGCAGTCAGTGGCCATTACGCCTGGTGGCATCTTGTAAGGCAACAACAAATTGATTCCACTTTGCTCGGTCGGCGGCCATCCTTCGTACAGTGCCCCAACTCTGGTTCATTCTTTGCATATCAGCCTCCACAGTCCTCCGCCAAGTTGTTTTTGGTCGGCCTCTCTTTCGTTTTCCTTCAGGGGTCCATAGCATAGCTGTTCTTGTGATGGCATCGGGGTCTCTTCTGAGGACATGGCCAACCCAGCTCCAGCGTCTGCCAGCTATGATGGTGTGCATGTCCTCTTGCTTGCTCCGAGTAAGCAGATCTTGGTTAAACTATCCTATATATAAAATCCCTGCTTTTTCTGTCAGCGTGTTGCGCTAAGGGATGCACCTTTGGTTGAAAGTTCGACATTAATTGTATTGTTTCCCTTATATGCACTCTCTTGAATATAGTAACACCAAAGAAGAATGCGCAAATGATGGTGCGCACAAAAGTATATTTATAGAATGTGTGATCCCGTATACACACATTGGGATCCTCGCTGCTGCTACGTAGTTCGTGTACTGTGGTGATGCACAGTGGTTTTCTGTTAATACTTTTGAATAAGTAAAAATGCTGGTAGGTATTGGTGCTTTTGAATTTAACTCCCGTCTTATGATGGGCTTTTACACTAGTTTTTAATAAAAGCGTGGAACTGGGAGTTAAAACCCACACATTTTTTTTTCATTTAAATTATGTAGGATGGCAAGCAATATGGTGATGAATATTTGGCTGAATTGGATTTTATTGAGGTGGTGGAGAGACAAAAGGAAGGCTATGAGAGTGACGTGGATGGTTTGGAATTCTCAGATGACGAAAATGACTTCAACTATAGGGCATCCAAATATTCAGAGGATGACAGGTGAGTGTAGCAACTGATATGACCATTATTTAGACATTTTATTTTCACTCTATGATCATTAACTTAATAAAGAAAACACACAAAGACACGACATGCAGAGTTTTTCATGAAGGACAACTTACAAAACCATTTGGGATGAGAACTGGAGTGTGACAGGGATGCCTCTTATTGCCATTTCTCTTCCTATAGGTATAGATTAGTTTATGAAAACATCGACTTCAGCCAGCAGAAATGATATCCAAGGACCTGGCATTTGTGTCCCATAACCATTATAAGATGCAAGACAAAATGAAAATACCTAATGACAGGTCACAGCAAGGGGGTCTGAAAATATACAGGGAAAAAAAAAGAATGAGAATAAATGCAGGAAATAATAACAACATTGCACTTGAAGAAATGTCACTACAATATTTAGAATTGTACATATACTTTGGTAGCAATATAGACAGTTGTAGAGACAGACAATGATGTCCAAGTAAGGATACATTAGGCTAGAGGAGCTTTCATTACATTGGGAAACATATGCAGATCAAGAGACATCAAGTCCAACACAAAAATCAGAATTTTAAATTCAGATGTCAAGTCAGTCCTGTTGTATGGCTCTGAAACATGGAGAACAACAAAAACAGCAATCAAAAAGCTAGATACTTTCATAAATGGATGCTTGCATAAAATAGGATTGAAGTGGTTTGACAAGATCATTATTGTTGAGCTGATGACAAGAACCAGACATGTGCCAGTGGAACAAGAGATTGGTTTGGTTTGGCTTGGTTTTAAGGACATCTTCAATGCACACGGATTACTCCATCAGTGCTCCGATCTCTTCCCTCAGATCGTACAAGGATGATCTCAGCACAGTGCATAAAATCTGTAGCACCGGCGAGAATCCTAATGTGTGTATATAGGAATCACACATTCTATAAATATTTTTGTTGTGGGTAGGTTTCTAATTTTTAAATTTTGCCAAGGCAGCGACCTCATAAGCCTACACTTTACGATTTCCAACTGTCGTGGGATTTTTAACCTGCATAACTTGTACATGGGACATCCTATTTTTGTTTTCCTTATCCGAGAAGGCTGTGCATCCGATCTTATTACCCAGGAGACTGGGGGAGGGGAGGGAACCACTGGTTCTGAAAAACATTTTCCCGTAAATTATATTCCCTCAACTGGGAATCGAACCCAATAGCTCTAAAACTTGAGGTGGATGCCATACCTCTTAGCCACTCCGAGAGATGAGAAGCAGAAACTGGACACACATTGAGGCAACCTGTTGATAGCATTACTGGTCAGTCCTTGTTTTGGAATGCCCAGGGT
Organism: Oreohelix idahoensis; assembly: GCA_024509875.1. NCBI lineage: Eukaryota > Metazoa > Mollusca > Gastropoda > Stylommatophora > Oreohelicidae > Oreohelix > Oreohelix idahoensis. Next base: position 201,790 of record JAMPIV010000840.1, on the reverse strand, counting down.
AAGGGAGACCAAGGAACTGAAGACAGACATGAAGGAAATGAAGAAAACATGGAAAGACCTTGAGCTGATGGCACGGGACAGGAAGACCTGGCATAAGTTTGTTGAAGGCCTGATCAACTTCACGAGCTGACGGTTGATGATGTATGATGATAATTATTCTCAAATGTTATTACCCGAGCCAAGTATAAGACTCTAAAGAGACAAAAAAGGTATAGGAATATGTCACGAAATGGATTTAAGACGAGAGGCTGTCTACATATAGTGACAAGACACTAGTGAAAAGAAAGACTGGAAAAGATAGATTTAGGTGAAAATGATAGTGAAATGTGAAAAGTTGAAACTATTGGCCCCGAGGGTGAGAACCTAGAATAGACTCTTCCCTCGCCACTTCAGACGTCTTAGCTGGCTATAGCTTTAACTACCTCTAACTACCCTAAGGGGATAAGGTTATATCAAGATTCACATACACCACGATACAGACAACAGATAGCTACTGTATGTAAATAAAGTGACTGATTCCAGCTATAATGTACAAGTTTTATTTACACATAGAAAACTCAAATGCATGTCAAAGAAATAAAGTGCGTGTGTGCACACCTGGAAAAACAACCAAGCAAAATTACAGATGTATCATCAAAACAAACCCCCCCCCCCCCTCACCCACAAGGTTCACCTGTATGGAGGAAAGAAGTTATGATTACACAAACACAACCACACTGCACTTGGTAGGGTCTCGGATGTCGAGCCTCCACTCCAAACTAGCTGTTGTAACTTCTAATTTTAACTCTAAGTACACAGTCAGCTGGAACGACTACGAAGTGTCTACACAATCTCTGCACAGACTTCGGTTCTACACAGCCTATCCTGAAATCTCCCGAACACTGCTACACAACTAACTCTTCTACACCTTCAGCAGCTGACCTCTGCTATGCTCTTACATAAACTTGCTCTCAGTTCTGTCTATCTGCTATAGCAACTGTAGACTAAACTTCAGCAACTGTCATCTGCTATACTTGGAACAAAACTGTATCAGTTCTGCCTATCTGCGCTGACTTCTGTAGAGAGTATTTTCACCCTTTCTCTCTCCACAATTCTGGAATTGACAACTAGGTTTAAACACTGGATTCTGGAAAAACTGGAATAGGTAGCTGGTTTTGCTGCTACCACTCTGGATTTACCTGCCCGCTCCCTCCTCTGGGTTCAGGCCTTCGGCTTTATTATGGCCGGGACGAAGCGAAAGAAATTACATCGACGCTGGCAGCATGCCAATTTGCGTGCGTAACATTTACTGAGCTCAGCGCTCAGGATTTCCAACAATTCCTATTCACTGGAGAAAGGTCTTCCCTGCCTGGGAAAACGTATGTTTCTATTCTTCGTCCGCCTCTGGCAAAATCTCAAACCCTTCTCTGTCTGAGATGCCAACTCTTGCCGTGGGGAAAGTTGTTGGCAACTTTCGCTCTTCCCACTGCGCCACTACCTGCTGTAACTTACTTACTTAGTCGTTCCCCTTCTACCGTGAGGTGTAGAGGTTTGGAAGAGAGAGCGCCAGACCATTCTATCAGCTGTCTTCTTCCTGGCCTGGTTCCATTCTAGTCCTCGGTCCTTCAAAGATTGTCTAATGTTGTCCTCCCAGCAGACTCTGGGTCGTCCTGGAGGTCTGGATCCCTGGCTCTTTGTTTCCCATGCTTGTCGTGGTAGCCGATCTTCTCCCATTCTGCAGACATGGCCAAACCATCTTAGTTGGGACTGTTCTATTTGGGTCTGCAGCGGATGGGATTTTAGGCCTTGACGGATCGTCTGGTTGCGGACCATGTCTCTTCTTGTTACTTCAACCACTTTCCTCAGATACCTCATTTCTGAGGTTTGGATCTGGCTTTTGTGGGTTGTAGTCATTGCCCACGACTCGCATCCATATGTCAAGACTGGGACATAGTGGAGCGGTATACAGCCATCTTCATTTTCTTACCAACCTCTTTCTTGCTGAGGAATCCACGATTTATGGCCTGAAAAAGTCTCCCAGCCGCTGCTTTTCGAGTGGCCAACTCTTCTTTGATGCCTCCCTTTCGGTCTATAATAGCTCCGAGATATTTAAAGTGGTCGACCTGTACCAGCTGTAAACGAATAGAAAAATGCACAGCTGAACAACACATAAATAATACATTTCTATATAACAAATAACTCCCTTACTTTAACATTTTAACACCCAAGTCTTTACCACTTAACTCCCCTGCTCTATTCCCGTTATGAACCACCATACCAACTAATCATGCCCAAAAAGTCAGCTCTCCCCCTCAACTCCCTTCTCCCGTTCCAAAGTAAACATCGACTGACCCCGATCTTCCTGTTCTGCATGACTAATTCTGAAACACAACAGTTTTTCACTGGGCTCTACTTGTGCAAAAGTACCTTGGCCCACTTCCACTAATGCGGCAATGTTTCCCACAAATAAAATAGACCTCTCTAGGAATCAGATTCCCGTTCAGTAAAAATAAATCACATTCTTCTTCTTCCTCGTTCGTCCTGAAAAGGGCTTTGGTTGCGTTGTGTCCATTTACAGCAAATCTGCGATATTTGCACCTTTCGGCTGACACATCCGACTTCAGCATGGCATTTTTTGGGACCGGGTTTGTCTTCCCACTTCGATCCCTACTCTCTCAGCCAGACTGCAGTGGTGCAGCCTGTTTCCAGGACCACCACTTGGAGGTAAAGTAGGGTCTTGGTCAGCTCTGGTTCGCTGACCCTGATGCAAGCAGTCAAGCTATGAGTCGCTGACTGCATCCAACTGTCTAGCTGCATCTTCGGTCCCAATCACATTCAAAATGTAATACAAAAATAATTTCCTTTAAAATTTACTTCTCACGTCTTCTGAATACCCAGAACAACAAATGCCCGAACAATAACGTATAACCAGTTTACGCCAGCATCTGCATACTGCCAAAAGTTATACATAACCCCAGGTTATAAATTTCCCTGTAGTTACAACCACGTGTTGCCGCATTCTTGCAACCACGTCACGTGCTCCTGCATAAATATTCATTAAATGATAGCACCCACGTGCTCCACTCCTCCTCATCCCTCTGAACATCGTCTCGAATAAATATTCAGTAACTAACGCACCCACGTGCTTACAAATTCCACCTCTTCACTCCCGTCCACATATAGATGTGTAACTATATAAATAACTAGCAGCATTAAACTCTCAATAAAAATACACATTACACGCGCTCCCGCCATTCTGTACATTACCATAAATCACAGATGCGGGTTCTGTACAGACCTACTTTGAAATAATCCAAAACACGCCCGTAACATCTCAACTTTTAAACCATCTTAAATACCGCTATTCCTTCAATATGGAATTATATGGACCTCTCTTAAGTTTTCCCAGTTTATCACTACAATAGTATTGATGGCTCTGGAGTTCATAATTAAATTAAACTTAAACTTCCCAAAGAAAACTTAACTGACCGGCCTAGGACTAGTAAAATCAATTAAAAAGTACCAACCACGCTAATAACTATGCTTACCAAATTCGAATTCCCACTGAAGGCGAATCGACTTGTCTTTGGTACGCGGCTGGCAATTTACATTTAAGAGACCGGGCTATGAATTTCTGTGAGTATTTATAATCAGGATCCCCCACGCTGCCCTCATGACGTCATTAGCGCGGCTTTGTTTCTAGCCCAATGGCCATTCTGCATTTCAAATGCAGTTTGATCTCGGCCACTCAAAATCGTAAACCATTCTGATGTTACTGCCCGCTCGTGTTACGTGCATGGGTAACCGGTCCCTCTCTCCCCCATCCCCCGTTTAGACAAAGAAACGGGATATCGTACTCAGCCCTCTACTGACAATTGAAGCAAGACTGACTGCCTTATTTAAAATCCCGAAAAATGCGTCTAGCTGCATGCCATATCTTTAAAAAAAAAAAAGAACCTGGTGCAAATGTGATCTAGGCTCTACAGTCATTCTTCTAGAATAAAACTGCAACAATTCCCTACACACCAACTCTAAACTCCACCTACTAGTCATAGAGAAGAACATAAAGCAGATGAGTTAAAACTCCAACGTGATCTCACTCTGAAAACGTACATAATAGAAGGAGAAGAAATATGGGGTGGATTACCTGTAATCCCTCCTAGAAATAAAATGAAAAAAATTGCACGGAGAAAAAGACATGGGCCATTTGAAAGACAGAATCTCAGTACTTCGTCACAGAATACTTGAATTGCACTCTTATACATGTCATTCAAGTCAGCTAATAAGAGGTTGTTCATGGTGACTGGCGACTTCATCATGTCAAACAAATAGCCACAGAAACCACTGCCACAATAGAGCATGTGAATGCTTGATGCTGGCTTCCTGCAAGGGAATCAGTAACAGTGGTGGCTGCATGTACCATAAGAAGTGAATAGCAAAATGATCATATTACCTGGAGGAATCGTCTCATAGAAGTAAACTATACAGTTGTCTCTTAGCTTTCATATCTCTGTATAAGGAAGATACTTATAATGACATAAGTGCATTAATCAAGTTTAAGAATACAGAAAGATAAGTCAGCATATCATATATGTTTTATAATATAAGAGGATGCATTGTTTACAGCTCTGTACAGCGAAGATAATAGATGCTACTGAAAAGAATGGATGGTTCAGAATTATGAACAGTAAAGGAGATTAGATTTTGAAGAGAATGAATAGTACAAAACTGAACAGTCAAGAGAATGGATGGTACAGAAGTATAAACAATGAACAAAGTAATTGGCTCAGAACTGTGAACAGCAAAATGAACTGATAGTTCACCATTATCATCATGTGACGTATTCTTTCCAGAACGTTGTCTCCATTACAGCTGCTCTGAACGCATCACGATTCTGGGCAAGTCGACCTGCATCAGCCAAAGACAAGTTCAGACTCTCTGTGATGTCCTGGGTCCACCGTCGTCTAGGTCGACCCCTTCCCCTTTTTCCAGGGACCATGCCTTCCATCACTGTTTTTTCCAGGCTATTATGTCTTTTTATATGACCGAAAAATTTCAGCTTCCTTATTGCGATGGTATTTAGGAGCCAATGTTCCTGTACGTTTAATGAGTGCAGTACTTCTCTGTTGGTCTTTTTTTCTGTCCAGGGTATTCTCAACATCCTTCTGTAGCATTTCATTTCGAATGATGTAATCTTTTTTGCAACTGTTTTATTGAGTGTCCAAGTCTCGCAGCCGTATGTTGCCACTGGGAATATACATGCTCTGATCAGTGTTCACCATTATGAACAGTGAAAATAGCTGATAGTTCAAAACTATGAAGAGAAAAATACCTATGAATCACATATAGGAACAGTGAAAAAAACTGACAGTTCACATATATCAACAGAAAAAAAATAAACTAATGGTTTGCAACTATCAATTGTGAGAAAGAACTAATAGTTCACATATATCAAAAGAAAAAAAGGACTGATGGTTTGCAACTATCAACTGTAAGAAAGAACTGATGGTTCACAACTACCAACAATAAAAATAAGTGATCATTCACAAATATCAACTGTAAAAAAAGAGCTAATGGTTTACAACTATCAACTTTAAAAAAAAAGATTTGATGGTTTACAACTATCAATTTTAAAAAAAAAAAAAACAACTGATGGTTCACTGCCTGGAATTGCCACACGTTTTCATAGACCCTATTCTAGAGTGTGAAAGAAGACCAAAGATATCAACAGTTTCTACAGTGACATTTCTGACTGCATGGCTAATATAGACTGAAGATCGAATGCTCATGTTAGTTAGTTATCAATAAACACACTCACACACACACGCCTTAAAACGGTGAACTTCTATAAAATAATGTTGTCGTTTGTTAGCACACAATTAAACACAATGTTTGTAGATGCTTGTCACAATCTCTTGTTAACTCTTTACACTTGATCAAGTAATGATGCTGGTGAAAGTTAATGACTTGTTTCCCTTTTTCCCCAGTGACTATACACAAAACAGCAGTCCTCCTGAAATGAGCAGAAGGTAAGAGGCTGCTATGTAAGCTGTGAGTATCTCTGTATGCAAACATTCATGAAGACTCAGTTTACTGTTTGTATACAAATGAACGTCCGATTGATAGAGTGCTTAGAGCACTGGTCTTACGTGGCAGAGGTGCTGGGTTCGATTCACGGTATCAACACACTTCAGTCTACCCAACTGTAAATGGGTACCTGACTTTGCACTTGAGTTAGGGAAGAAAAAAGGCAGCGAGGAAGGGAATTGGTCACCCAACCTCTCGATGCTGAACCTAGTATAATGAAGTCTCGAACACTTCACTCCTCTATGGCAGTATCTGCTCTGTTACTACCATTACCTTTTTTATTAATCTTTATTACTGCACAATAGGAATGGCCAAAGCTACATTCAACAACATGAAACATATACTGACATCCAAACAGTTATCTCACAAATTAAAACTGAGAATCATAAAGTGTTATATATATTCTGCATTTCTGTATGGTGCAGAAACATGGACGATGAATAAGCAGTTGGAAGAAAGAATTGAGGCTCTTGAAATGTGGATATATAGAAGAATGGGGCGTATCTCATGGAAAGAGATGAAAACAAATAAGGAGGTCCTAGAAAACCTAGGTATGAAAAGAGAACTAATGAGGGAGGTCAAAGTTCGGCAGCTAAAATACTTTGGCCACATAAAAAGGCATAACACCTTACAGAAGACCATAACAGAAGGGAGAGTTGAAGGCAAACGAGCAAGGGGAAGACAGCGCTATAAGTGGGAAGACAACATCAAGAGATGGACAGGAAAGAGTCTATCAGAGTGCACCATCAAGACAAGAGACAGAAGACGTTGGAGATCCATTGCAGCCAACCTTCGTTGTGGAGATGGCAACTGATGATGATATTACTGCACACCTCAACACTGCATTGATACTGCACACCTCAACACTGCATTGATACTGCACACCTCAACACTGCATTGATACTGCACACCTCAGCACTGCATTGATACTGCACACCTCAGCACTGCATTGATACTGCACACCTCAACACTGCATTGATACTGCACACCTCAGCACTGCATTGATACTGCACACCTCAGCACTGCATTGATACTGCACACCTCAACACTGCATTGATACTGCACACCTCAACACTGCATTGATACTGCACACCTCAACACTGCATTGATACTGCACACCTCAACACTGCATTGATACTGCACACCTCAACACTGCATTGATACTGCACACCTCAACACTGCATTGATACTGCACACCTCAACACTGCATTGATACTGCACACCTCAACACTGCATTGATACTGCACACCTCAACACTGCATTGATACTGCACACCTCAACACTGCATTGATACTGCACACCTCAACACTGCATTGATACTGCACACCTCAACACTGCATTGATACTGCACACCTCAACACTGCATTGATACTGCACACCTCAACACTGCATTGATACTGCACACCTCAACACTGCATTGATACTGCACACCTCAACACTGCATTGATACTGCACACCTCAACACTGCATTGATACTGCACACCTCAACACTGCATTGATACTGCACACCTCAACACTGCATTGATACTGCTCATCTTTTGTGTTTCTCTGTTATCTCTAAAGGAAAATAAATGAGTTTATGATTTTAAACACTGAGCGTCTGATTGGCTGAGCTGTGAGAGCGCTTTCCTCTCGCTGCACATTTACTGGGTTCCGGGACCGAAATCTGATAGTGTCTTGCACCAGCCTACCCAGCTGTAAATGGGTACCTGAAGGGAACTGGTCTCCCCACCTCTCGATGCTGGAGAGTATAGTGAAGTCTCCAATACTTTACTCCCCTACGGCAGAATTTGCTATGGCACTACCTTTTATACAAATGAGCAGCTTGTGATGACTTCATTTGCACGAGGACACGAGTTAGATGATTAATTAATTATCGCAGCTATGTAAAGATGGCGTTCATATGGTTAAAGATTTTTATCTCTGAACAGACAACTGTCGTTTGATTAATTATTTCAGCTGTGTAAAGACAATAATGTATTAATAGAAGATAGAAAATTTGATTAGGAGGATGCATTAATTCTTCTTAATCTTTTCTGTCATTTCATAATGATACTGTGAAGTTTGTCAAGTGTGCTGCATTTCCCAGAAACCCCTGCCCTACACTGATTGGTCATATCTCTTGTTTACCATATAATTTCAGAGTATTCCATTTATCCATTCTATACTAACATTACTGAGTCAGAATATTCTAGAGAACTAATACTGTCCTAAACCCAGGGACATTTAAGAGATTTTTTACATGCAAGCAGACCCACAAAACAATATTTATATTTTGATTGATTAAACACACTTTGAGGAAGCCATCCAATAGCAAATACAAAGCAGTCCTAATTCTCGAATCCTCAAAGTAAAAGAAAAAGAAGGTAGCCTTAAAACTCATGGACAAGGGACCTGGAGCCAGTATAAAGAAGACATGGAAAGAACTTGAATGGATGGCAGAGGACAAGAAAGTTTGATGTAAACTGATTGATGGCCTGTGCTCCATAGGGACCTGAAGGATAAAGATGATAGTAAACAATATGATAATCAGACAGATATAGAGTTTTTAGGCCAGCATCAAAATAGTCATGTCCAGTTCTCTTCTGTTCTTGCTCCTTGTTGAGGAAAGAGCCACCACCACAGTTGTAGGAAGCCTGCGTCAAAACATTTATGAGCTCTTGAAGTGGTGGTTTCTGTAGCAATTTTGTTTTACATTATGAGGTTACCAGCCTCAGTCACCTCTATTGACATACCTGAGGGAGCAGTAGTCCTGTTCTTTCATTATCTCCTCAGTGACCTCCCAGGATCTACACAGGGCTAAAGTATTGTTGTTGTTGTTGTTGTTGTTGTTGTTTAACCAGGACTGCTGAGCTTCTCGCTCTTTTGCAGCCAATACCAAGTTGAAGACTCCTTGGCATTATCTACACTGTAGATCTAGGCTTTTCCTGTGGCCTTTCTGCCATTCTGAAACTTGCTGAGTTGATGTCATGAGCTCCAGTTTCTCCAGCTTGGCTTGCATTTAAAGGATCCTCACATCTGGTCCCAAGCTAGGAGTAAGAAGTGTGTGGCATACTGTGCATTCCCCGCCATCCAAGGGGGCTCTCCAGCTATGCAGAGCTAAAATACTACGCTCTGGTTCTGGGCTCTCCCAAGGAATCGTCACATCCTGCACATAGCCACCTCTCAGCCTCCCCTGGCCTTCACTGGGTCCAAAGTGAGATCCTCTTGCACACAGTCAACTAGGTCAAAGCCAAAGAATCACATCAAGTGACTCCTCCAAAGCTTAGTGTGCAATGCAGGTTCTCAATAGGTTTCACCACAGAGGGAATCCCTGAAAGTGTGTGGATGATTTCAAGAGTCAGTGAGGGTGTAATTAGCCTCACAGACAGGTTCACTTCCACATATGTATATTGTAGCATTGTGCATAGCTGGTGGTCATATAAGGATGACTCCACATATATCTCCATGCCTGGGCTAAAGTATAGTTCTTATCATCATCATTTTTATTTGCGCTACAGATATATATATATATATATACATATATTGCTGCATTGGTGGGTCCATGCTCTCTCTCTAGATATATATATACATCTTCTTCTTTTCTTCTTTGATCCTTAGCCGCCGACCGTCAAAGCAGTCAGTGGCCATTACGCCTGGTGGCGTCTTGTAGGGCAACAACAAATTGATTCCACTTTGCTCGGTCGGCGGCCATCCTTTGTACAGTGCCCCAACTCTGGTTCATTCTTTGCATCTCAGCCTCCACAGTCCTCCGCCAAGTTGTTTTTGGTCGGCCTCTCTTTCGTTTTCCTTCAGGGGTCCATAGCATAGCTGTTCTTGTGATGGCATCGGGGTCTCTTCTGAGGACATGGCCAACCCAGCTCCAGCGTCTGCCAGCTATGATGGTGTGCATGTCCTCTTGCTTGCTCCGAGTAAGCAGATCTTGGTTGGTGATGATATTCGGCCAAAAGATTCGGAGAATTTTTCTTAGGCATGTTGTGTGAAAAGAGGACAATTTCAACATTTCCTTCTTTGTAACTCTCCAACTCTCCGCGCCATAGAGAAGCACAGAAAGCACACAGCTCTGATATAATCCTAATTTTGTGCTTGTGCTGTACTGAGAGGACTTCCAGATGTTGTTTAGACTAAAAAAGGCTGTTCTTGCTTTGTTCATTCTGTTGTTGATGTCTTTGCTTGCTCCGCCGTCTGGTGTTACTATGCATCCTAGGTATGTGAAGGCATCTGTCTGTTCCAGTTGCTGATTCCTTACTGATATGGGCTCAGAGTTGCTCACATTGAGCGTCATGACCTCTGTCTTCTTTAGGTTGATATTCAAGCCCACCTGCTGGCTATACTTATTAAGTCTATCCATTTTTTCCTGGATGTGTTGATGTGAATGTGCTAGCAGTGCAGTGTCATCTGCATATTCCAGATCTTCCAATGTAGAAAATGTAGTCCATCTTATTCCTCTTGGATTGCCCTCTGTTGTCTGGTGCATCACCCAGTCTATGACTGTTAAAAATAGAGTGGTTGATAAGGGGCATCCCTGTCGTACTCCTGTCTTCACTTCAAAGGTTAGGTTGCTCTGCCCGATGCTGCACGTAAAGTTGGCATAAAGGCTTTTTATGATTGACACTATGCAGCTTGGAATTCCATAAGCCCTCAGTATTTTCCATAAACTGTCCCTATGTATACTGTCAAAAGCCTTTTCAAAATCAACGAAATTAAAGTACAACTGTCTTTGCCATTCTGAGCACTGTTCTATAATGTTCCTGAGGGTAAATATATGATCTACACATCTTCTGTTCTTTCTAAATCCTGCTTGTTCTTTCCTCAGTTTGTGGTCTACTGCTTTTGAGATTCTCTGTATAATTATCCTGCCTAGTATTTTGCTGGGAACTGAGAGAAGAGTGATTCCTCTCCAATTATTGCAGTCTGCAAGATCTCCCTTCTTGGGCAATTTGACAATTATTCCTTTTCTCCACTCTATTGGTGTTGTCCCTGTTTTCCAGACTTGTGCAAATAGTGGTTCTAATAGTTCTGCTGCTAGCTCTGGGTCTGTCTTAAATAGCTCTGCATTTAAGTTATCATGACCAGGAGCTTTTCCATTCTTTAACCCTTTGATTGCTGTGATGATTTCTTCTTTTCGTGGGATGTCTGTATTAACATCTAGATCATTTTCAGCCTCAGGATTATGCCCTGTCCTGAGTCGAAAAATAGTTATCTGTCCCTGCCGGTCGAGAGTGTGATAGTCGTCTTTGGGTTGGTTCTGTTCTCTTCTGATAGTCTGGATAGCTCTCTTTTTCTCAAAGTATGTGACTTCATTATCTTCTTGTTCACATTCTCCTCCCTTTTTTGCAAGTTTATCTGCCTTTTCATTTCCGGGTACACCACAATGAGATGGTACCCACTGAAGTATGGTTCTCTTTTTGGCAGCTACCTTGTTTAGTTCATTTCTCAGATGCGGGAGTTTGCCACCCTTGAGAGCTTGCAGGACAGACAGTGCATCTGTGAGGATGACTACCTGGTGGCAGTCAGAGTTGGTGTTATAAATCATATTTGCAGCTTGCTCTAGAGCTTGAACCTCAGCTGTATAGTTGGAACAGAATTTACCAGTGGGAATGTGCCTAGTCTCATAGTGGTTGTCAGGATATGAGATAAAGATACCGGCACCTCCATTCCTAACAGCATTAGTTGCTGATCCATCTGTATAGGCATGTATCCATGATTGATCGGGATAGCTTTCTTGGATCATACTCAATGTAGCAGTTCGTTTTTTGCAGATCATTATACTCACATCCACTTGTGAGACCACTGACTGATGTATTAATTTGGAGGGCACTGCTGGCCTGCTCCCATGGTACAGGGTATAGGGTGGGCTTCAGTGGTGTTGTCTTCATGGATAGGTCTTCTTGATGCTGTCTTATAAGTCTTTTCCCCCGATGCACAAAGCTGCTATGCTTTAGACGTCCCAATGCCAGATCATCTAGTCTTGCCTTCATTGGGTGCATTGGCATACTGTTGTACTTTTCCATCTGGATCATGGTTTTTGTGTCTCTTCTATGGGACAATGTCTGTAATCCAGCAACCTTCTGCATCTCTGTTGTTGGTGTAGTTTTCATGGCTCCTGTAATGAGCCTGAGAGCTTGATTTTGCACCTTGTCCAAAGACTGCAGATGTGAGTTAGCAGCTGATGACTATGCTGCTGAGCTAAACTCTAAGTGTGGTCTTATTACTCCATTATAAATCTTCTTTAGATTTCGTTCATTTGCTCCCCAGTTGGTACCTGCTAATTTTCTGAGTATGCCTAGTCGTCTTCGGGCCTTTCCTTCTGCATTTTCAATATGCTTATTCCATGTAAGCCTTTGGTCAAATGTCACCCCAAGATAGGTGGGGTAGCTTTCTTCCTTGATCACGGTTGTCCCTAGGTGTATGTTAGCTGATTTGTCCTTGGGGGCGAGGGAGAACAGTGTTGTGGAGGTTTTATCTGTGTTTATTGTGATACGCCATTTCTCTGCCCATGACACTAGCATGTCTGCTGCCCGCTGCATTCTATAATTTGCTGTGGTGACATTTTCATCAGCGCACCAGAGTACTAGGTCATCTGCATATAAGGCAGCTTTAACTCCTGCAGGGAGATCTTTCACCAGGTCATTGATGTAAACAAGGAAGAGTGTTGGGGAAATTACTCCTCCTTGAGGTACCCCCTGATGGAGCAACACTTTTCTGCTCTGCAGACCGTCAAGAGTGACTCTAGTTCTCCTGTTATGCAAGTATGACTGGATCCATTTCATCATGTTGCCTTGGATTCCACTTCTCCTAAGTTTTGCAATGAGGCCATCTTTCCACACCTTGTCAAAGGCCTGCTTGAAGTCGACCCAGATCGTTAGGACCTTTTTCTTCTCCTGGAAGGCATCTTCTATTGCTTGAGACAAGTAAGTAACTTGGTCTTCTATACTGTAGCATTCTCTAAATCCAGCTTGTTCCGGCACCAGGATCTGCTCAGACTCTAAATACCATTTCAATCTGTGGTTGACTATTCGCTCCATAGTCTTCCCAACACAGCTTGTGAGACTGATTGGCCGGTAACTTGCAGCCTCGGTCTTACATTTCCCTTTCTTTAGTATGGGTATTGTGATGGCTTCTCTCCATACTTGGGGTACCGTTCCTTTCAACCAGCTGTGGTTGAATATCTCAAGCAGTTTTGTCTTTGCTGCTGAGCTCAGATTTACTAGCATTTCGTTGCTGATTGTGTCTGGGCCGGGTGACTTTTGAAACTTAAGCTTGGAAATAGCCTTCTGTAGTTCTCCTAGTGTGATGGGTTCCCTCATTGGGGCAGGAGTATCTGTCTGTCCCATGGTTGCCAGTATTTCTTTTCTTATCTCTCTCTGATGATCTATGTTAATGGGTAAGTTGCTTTCTGAACTGTATCTTCTAGCAAACAAGTCTGCAGCTTGTTTTCCTCTGAAAAGTTTGCCACCTTCATCCAATGTGATAGTCTGCCTAGGTGAGGAACGCTCTTCATTTAGAGACTTGACTAATCTCCAAAGTTTCCTGCCGTCTTTCTCGAGGTTCAGCGATGCCGTTTTAGTTCTCCAGCTTTTCCGTTTTTCTTCTAGCTTTGTTCTCTGAAACTCTGCTACAGCCTTTTTCCATTTGTTGTGAGTTTCAAGTGAAGGCTGAGACTCTGCGTCCTTTCTTGCCCTGTCCATAGCTTCCTGACGTTCTTGGAGTGTGCTGGACCAGTATGGTATGTAGTTACGCCGGCATCCTTTGGGAATGGTTTCTTTTGCAGCTTGTAGTATGCATCTGTTGAAGTCTTTTACCACTTCATTAATGTCTCTGTTCTGTACCTTGAGGGTAGACAGCAGCGTGTTCACCTGATGCCTGAATAAACCCCAGTTGGCTTTTTTGTAGTTCCATCTTGTAATGGCTGGGCCTGTACTGAGAGTTGCACTCTGGACAGTAAGAAAGATTGGGCGATGGTCGCTTCCCCCTGGTTGGTCTCCTACTTCTCTACTAATAGATCCAGCTATATCTGGTGTGGAGAAGGCAAGATCTGGTGTTGAAGTTGTGTGCCATCCTCTGGAGTAGAAGGTAGGAGTATCTGTGGCATTATTGACTAGGATTAGGGAGTGATCATCTTGCCAAGTTTCAACCTCTTCACCTCTGTGATCCAGATGGTTATAGCCCCAGCTCTGGGAGTGGCTATTAAAGTCTCCAACTGCTATAAAGTTGGTGGCTGGTACCTGTATAGAGCTGAGACTCAGGGGTTTGTTGTTCGGACAGTAATAGTTCAGGAGTTCTATTTCCATCTTGTCTACCTTTATCTGCAACAGCTGATATTCTGCTCCATCCATGAAGGTTTTCCTTTCGTGTGCAGGAATGTTATTCCTTACAAGAGTAAGTACTCCTCCTTTTCATCTATCTTTTCTGTCGGATCTGAAGCATTGATATCCCCTTATTTTAAAGGTTTGATCTGCTTTCAAGTGAGTCTCTTGGATACAGCAAACACTGACTTGCTTCTCATACAAGATGTTTTCCAGCTCTGTCTTTTTGCTGTATCCAGCCTGCTTGCTGTTCACTCCCTCTGCATTCCAGTGCATCATGACAAGTGGCACTCTGGGTTTCTCTTTTTCTGTTTTGTTTTGGTCAGTAGTTCTCCTCCGCCGTCTGCTGACTCCACAAGACGGTCTAGAGGGTCCTCCAGTAGCTGAGGGTGGGCTCTGTCGAGGCTCAGAGCCCGGCACTGCACCTGCCTGGTGGAGCTCCACAGGGCGAGCACCAGTACGAGATTTATTTGATGGTGTACTCTCCATAGAAAAAAAAAAGCGAGTTGCGTGATACTGTGGTTTCCGGTGCGCCTTCTGGCCCAGTATCTATGACTTTAGCACCTGTTCAACGGGAGAGTGGGCTCATCCCTAATCTGTTTATGTTCCCAGTAGTAGACTATTCGCAAGCAGCCTGGGGGTGTCACTGCTCTGCGCGGACCTTGTTTACCGAGGCGGCGTCCGAGCTCGTATGGTGAAAATATGGTTGCGTTATCTTCAAAATAGCCCTGTCTTTCCCATGGTTTTTCTGCCATCCTGCAACTTTGAGTTAGGGAGTTCTGAGCTCCAGTCTCTTTCCCAGGCATTTTATCCTGGCCTGGCACGCATACAGAGGACCCCACTTCTGGTTCTAAGTTAGCAGTTGGGGATAGGTGGGGTAGCACACTGTGCATTCCCCGTCATCCAGGGGGCTCTCCAACTATGCAGAGCTTGCACAATGCTGTGCTCTGGTTCTGGGCTCTCTCAAGGAATCCTCACGTCCTGCACAGAGCCACTTCCAGATACCCACCACCTGCCAACCCTCCATTGTAGAAATCTCCTGCATGCGGCCATCCAGTGAAGAGCCAGTATTAAGTCTGGTGCCCAAGTGATCCCCCCAAGCTCAGTGTGCAATGCTGGGTTCTCATCATGCTGCAACACAGGGGGGATTGTGATGCTCAGCCATCTCTCTCAACTCTGCACCGATAAGTGACATCGGGGACTTAACTGTGCCTCAGTACTGGGAGGCCCCATTTCCGGGTACACCACACACAGCCAATTGAGGCAACGGTCGCCGTGGGCGTGTCTTCAGTGGGGAAGTTGTGGAGTCTTCCTGTCCATGTTCTTGCACATCCTAACACTGCCCGCAAGACATCGGAGGTTTGGAGAGTGGCCTTCTCTGCTTTTTTGAGCCGGGGTGGGCTCCCCGGGCAAGTCTCGATGGGGATCGGGACGTGTCCACGCGCCAGTGGGCCCAGCATCGGCCGCATCTGATGGAGGACTTGCTCTGCCAGGTTTGATGTGGATTTCCTACCGCCCCGGGTAGAAGCCAGAAGTGTACTGTGCCAGCTCTGGGGGAGATAAAGGGGGTGTTTCTGCGTCTCCTTGTGATACGTAGCCAAGGTAGGGCTCACAGTGCTCTTTCCCCGCCACCAAATTGCCTGCTGGTTACGCCGAGTTCTCCGAGGCTCTAGGCATGTGACCAAGAGTTGAAGGCAATAGGATCGTCAAGTCCTGAGTCTCTGTGCCTGTACGATGGGTTCCGATCTTCAGGGAGCAGTCCACACTCGTTCCCACTCCCAAGACTTGTTCAGTATCCATCTGGCTCCTTCCCACCCACAGAGGGCGTGTACGGTGTAGTGCACCGGTTTTATTATCGAGGTTTGCTCCTCTAGATCCGTTGTGTTTAGCCTGAGGATTCGCACCCTCAGTTACCAGGACTACCTCGAGGAGGGTGTGGCTCTTCACCACGCACAACGATCTTGGGGTATGAGAGGTTTTTCTAGGCCAAGAGACTAACACCGCAATGGTCGCTCCTTTCATGAACAAGAATTCACTAGGCCTAGGGTGAAGCAAGGGGGGAAACCCACTACCCACAACACCAGCACATCATACCCCCTGTCTGTAAAAGACTTTGCCCCTCTAGTGGGCTTAAAAGAGCTTATAATTTTTGTGTATGTGGTAATGTTTATCTTCAATGATCACATTTGCTAATGTCCAATGATCACATTTGTTTATGTCTAGTGATCACATGTAATTTTCTTGGTTTTCTATGTCCGGTGATCACATGTAACTTTCTTGGTTTTTTTTTATGTTCAGTGATCTCATGTAACTTTCTTGGTTTTCTGTGTCCAGTGATCGCATGTAACTTTCTTGGTTTTCTGTGTCCAGTGATCGCATGTAACTTTCTTGGTTTTCTATGTCCAGTGATTGCATGTAACTTTCTTGGTTTTCTATGTCCAGTGATCGCATGTAACTTTCTTGGTTTTCTGTGTCCAGTGATCGCATGTAACTTTCTTGGTTTTCTGTGTCCAGTGATCGCATGTAACTTTCTTGGTTTTCTGTGTCCAGTGATCGCATGTAACTTTCTTGGTTTTCTGTGTCCAGTGATCGCATGTAACTTTCTTGGTTTTCTGTGTTCAGTGATCGCATGTAACTTTCTTGGTTTTCTGTGTCCAGTGATCGCATGTAACTTTCTTGGTTTTCTATGTCCAGTGATTGCATGTAACTTTCTTGGTTTTCTGTGTCCAGTGATTGCATGTAACTTTCTTGGTTTTCTGTGTCCAGTGATCGCATGTAACTTTCTTGGTTTTCTATGTCCAGTCATCACATGTAACTTTCTTGGTTTTCTATATCCAGTGATCGCATGTAACTTATTTGGTTTTCTATGTCCAGTGATCGCATGTAACTTTCTTGGTTTTCTATGTCCAGTGATCGCATGTAACTTATTTGGTTTTCTGTGTCCAGTGATCGCATATAACTTCCTTGGTTTTCTATCTTCAGTGATCACATTTAACTTTATTGGTTTTCTATGTTCAGTGATCACATGTAACTTTCTTGGTTTTTTTTAATGTCCAGTGATCACATGTAACTTTCTTGATCACATGTAAATTTCTTGGTTTTCTATGTCCTGTGATCGCATGTAACTTTTTTGATTTTCTATGTTCAGTGATCACATGTAACTTTTTTGATTTTCTATGTCCAGTGATGATGATAACTTTCTTGGTTTTCCACCTCTTCACAGGAAGCTGAGAAGAAGAAAGTCAGGTCAGGCCAGTCCTCATGACGCTGAAAAGAATGAAGAAGAAATTATAAAGTATTCAAATGTTTTTTGTTTTAACCTTTTAAACATTCTTGTGAGATACTATGCTCTTTTTTGTTATCATTGTCATTAGTATTTAAGTTGTTGATCCTAATTGTATTTAGGGAGCCGCACTGGTGAAATGGTTACCTAACTGCGCTGGCGATCGGGTGATCCAGGTTCAAGCCCGGGCGAGGTCATTTGAACGAGTGTCGTCGACCAGGACTTGCACTGGATTAATTCGAGACCTGGCGAAGACATTTGAAGCAGTGTCGTCGACCAGGAACTGGTGACTCCTGAGCCGACCCAGCTCTAATTGGTACCCTCCGAAGACGGCGAATATCTGCCTGAATGGCGAGTGGACACCTGTCAGTGTGCAGGGAAAAAAGGGATACTCACGTAAAAATCAGTCTCAGGTTACATATATACTAACCGGAGATTCTCGCCTCAAGTAATAGCGGGCCTACATTTTAAAAAAAAAATTTTTTTGTTATTTGTTTTCAGTTCCAGTTTTTTTCAAGTGTTATTGCCTCTGTTCTTGTTCCTTAAACATCTGATTGGCTAAGCAGTTAAAGCGCTCTTCTCTCATGGCAAAGTTACTAGGTTCTGGGATCTAAACCTGGTAGCGTCATGCTCCAGTATACCCAGCTGTAAATGGTTACTGGCTCTGCTGTTGAGTTAGGGTGCTATTGAGTTAGGGAAGCCAAAAGACAGCGAGGCAGGGACCTGGTCACCCCAACTTATAAAAAAAACAAAAAACACTGGACGTAGTATGGTGAAGTCTCACTAGGACAGTATTTGCTATGGAATTACCTTTTTACTTGTTCCTTCTAATTTTTAAAATTATATCCTGCACAATTGTCCTGACTTTAACAGTTCTTATGGTCAAGTTATCTTTCAATTTAATTTTGCCTGTAGCACATGATGGTCCCTACTGAACAAGGTCACTGTTCTGGAGTCCTCATTTAATGTAGCTCCTTTTCTATGGAAGTTATTTAATTAATGTCTGTTTAAGGGAAAATAATGCCAAAGTTGTGTATCAGAAAATACACACAACAAAAGAGTAATGGGGAGATGCAGTAGTGGTGCTGCAAATGAGAATAGTGATAAACTGATAGGCTTCTGCAGCATTAACAACTTAGTAATTGGAGGAACCCACATAAATGGAATTCACAAACTAACATGGGAATCACCAAATGGCAGCGACAGAAACCAGATAGATCACTTAATGATCAACGGTTGATGGAGGCATTCATTACAAGACATGAAAGTAAGAAGAGGTGCAGATGTGGGAAGTGATCACCACCTAGTAGTAGCAGTAATTTTAGGTGAAGCTTAGAACTGTTGGACCTGAGGTAAGAAAACAAAAAAGATACAACATCAACAAACTGAAGGACCCCCTTACCAAGAAAGCTTTTGTGGCAGATATAAAGAAACATTTATCAAACTGCCAAAAGCCAGGAGGGCACAGAGGCCGATGACATTGACCAACATTTCAGTGTCCTCTCAGTAGTATATAGGGAAAGCAGTGAAGCATACTTGGGATTCCAAGAAAGGAAGATACAAGATTTGATAACACCAGCAACATTGAAAACCATAGGGATGAGAGAAGAAATCAAAAAAACAAAACAGAAGCAAAGTCCCACGGGTTAAAGGAAATATACACTGAACAGTACAGTCGGCTGAACAGGGAAGTAAAACATCAAACCCGAGCCAACTTAAGGAATTTCCTAGAAGACCTTGCAAGACAGGCAGGAGAAGCAACACTGAGGAATGAACAAAGCACAGTATACAAAATAACAGTAACTGTCAGTGGAAAATGGGGTGCAAACAATATTACACTAGTAAGAGACAAGCATGGAAATCTCATCACCATCGAACAGGGAAAAGGAGCAAGATGGGCAGAACACTTCAGAGAAAAACCTCCAGAGATGCAGCTGAACACTCCTGAGGCTGAAAATGACCTGGACATCAAAACATGTGCTCCAAGAAAAGAAGAAATTATCGCAGCTATCAAAGGGTTGAAAAGTTCCTGGCCACAACAACATAAGCCAACTTAAGCGCAGAGCTATTTAAAATTCATCCTGAATTATCAGCAGAACTCTCAGAACCATTCTTTGCACAAATCTGGCAAACAGACAACACCACTCGAATGGAAGAAAGGAACAATTATCAAACTACCAAAAAAGAGTGACCTCACAGACTGCAACAACTGGAGAGGAATTACCCTCCTGTCAGTTCCTAGCAAAATATTGTGCATGGTAATTATCCACGGAATCTGAAAAAACAACAGACCATTAACTGAGGAAGGAACAAGCAGGATTCAGAAAGAACAGAAGATACGCAAATCATATCTTCACCATAATAATAATAGAGCAGTGCTCAGAATGGCAGAGACAGCTATATATAAACTTTGTCAATTTTGAAAGGGATTTTGACTGCATACACAGGGATAGCTTATGGAAAATACTAAGGGCATATGGGATCCCTAGTTGTATTGTTTCTATCATAAAAAAACCTTTATACTAACTTTACATACAATGTTGGGCAGAGCAACCTTACTTTCCAAGTGAAAACAGATGTATGACAGGGTTACCCCTTGTCAGCCATCCTATTTTTAACTGTTATAGATTGGGTGATGCACCAGACAACAGAGGATACCTCAAGAGGAATGAAATGGACAGCGTTTACCACACTAGAAGATCTAGAATACGCAGACAGTATTGTACTACTGTCACACTCACATCAGCACATCCAAAAAAAAACAGACAGACTGAATAAATATAGACAACAAGTGGGACTCAGTGGGACATCAACCTGAAGAAGACAGAGGTCATGACACTAAATGTAATAAATCCTAAGCCCATTAAAATAGGAAACCAAAAGCTGGAACAAACAGATACATTTACATATCTAGGAAGCATAGTAACACTAGACGGTGGAACAAGCAAAGACATCAGTAACAGAATGAATAAAGCCACAACAGCCTTTGCAAGTCTAAACATTTGGAAATTTCTCAGTACAGCACAAACACTAAATTAAGATTATATGAGAACTGCATACTTTCTGTACTTTTGTATGGCACAGAGTGCTGTAGAGTAACGGAAAAGGAAATGTCCAAATTATCCTCTTTCCGTACAACCTGCCTAAGGAAAATCCTTCTATTTTTGTGGCCGAATACCATTTCCAGCCAGGTACTGCTTTCATGGTGCAGCCAAAAAGATATACGCACCATCATTGTGGGCAGACGCTGGAAATGTGTTAGTCATAACCTCAGAAGAGGCCCTAACACCGTCACAAGAACTGCTATTCAGTGGACCCCAGAAGGGACGGCGAAAGAGATGCAGCCCAGAGACAACCTGACAGATAACTGTGAAGGTGGAGGTGCAAAGCATGAACCAGAGTTGGGGGTATTACACGAAGGATGGCCACCGACCGAGCAAAGTAGGGACAGTTTGTTACTGCCCTACAAGACATCACTAGGCCTGATGGCCACTGACTGCTTTGTCGGTCTGGGGCTAAGGTTCAAAGAAGAAGAAGATGGGAAAATAAGATGATAGTTTCCCCTATTACTTCTATAACTCACATTATTGGAGAATTTTTTACATGGATCTCACCACCCATGTGGTTATTGTTGTTGTTTAACTAGGGCTGCTGAGCTTCTCGCTCTTTTTCAGCCAATACCAAGCTGAAGACTCCTTGGTATTATCTACACTTGTAGATCTAGGCTTTTCCTGTGGCTTTTCTGAAGTAATGAGCTCCAGTTTCTCCAGCTTGGCTTGTCGCATCTGGTTTCAAGATAGGAGTAAGAAGGACGTGGCATACTGTGCGTTCCCTGCCATCGAAGGGGGCTCTCCAACTGTGTGAGCTAAAATACTGTGCTCTGGTTTTGGGCTCTCCCAAGGAATTGTCATGTCCTGCACAAAGCCACTTCACAGCTACCCTTGCCTATCACTGGGTCCATAGTGAGATCTGCCCGCGTGCAGTCAACCAGGTCAAAGCCGAGGAATCATGATGGGCTCAAGTGACTTCTCGATTGCATACTGTAAATGAATGCTGTTATGGTAACTTTATAATGTTGCATGCCTTTAAATTAATGCTTAAAGCATCATGTGGGAATGAAAGGATATAGTAGTATGCAAGATTAATGAGAGTGGAAGGGCAGAATGTTAGACGGGCCTGCGCGCCCAATTCTTTACCCTTCGAAAATAAAGTTCGTTCGTTCGTTCGTTCTCCAAGCTTAGTGTGCAATAACTGGGTTCTCAACAAGTTTCATCACAGGCGGAATCCCTGAAAGTGTGTGGATGTTTCAAGAGTCAATGAAGGTGTAATTAGCCTCACAGACTAAGGATCACTTTCATCATAAATATACTATAGCATTGTGCATAGATGGTGGTCATATAAGGATGACTCCAGATATACCTCCATGCATCAGCACCCATATCAAACAGACATTTAAAGAAACATAACTTAATATTCGAAGGAAGCAAGGTATTTTATTCTGGCATGTAACGAGAAGGGGAAAGCTGTAATATATTATGACAGTAGAGAGAATTTAAAGGAAAAGAGATGAAGGATGACAACATGAGAAGATACTGGACCGCCTAACATTGTGGCACAGACAAAAGTCAACAACAGAATTGATAAACTGCTGTGGTAGCAGGAAGTTGTTGAAAGACATGATCGCTAGCATGGTAGTTGAATAACATTTGTTTATTATTTACAAGCTCAAACTAAGAATATTCTTTCACTTCATTAATTAAATTTTGTAAATGTTTTTTATATTTGTCACAGAAAAAAATGATAATTTCATGTCACATAATTTTATAGGCGTTATTTTATTTTGTCATAAAAGTTAAATTATAATGGTGTATAGGTATGCATTTGTCACACCATGCATTGTCATGTGTTTTTTTGTTATAAATTTATATAATTTTTTGTTTTTTTTTTAATTTGTCATATCTGTTTTCAAAAATTGGAATGTATGCTTGGTTGGAGACAAACTGCTTAACTCTTAGTATCCGGCAAGCCCCGTGAAGTGGCGCGGATTTAGTACCAATTTTACGGCTCGCCAGTTCAAGTGGCGCGCAACGGTAACGATAGCTAAACTAGCACGTAAAAACGCGGTTTTAGCTCCCGTATAGTAAGAGTTAATGAACATGACATGACAATGGCGTGAGTAGTGTTTTTAAATGTCATTCAATATCATCATGTTTCTTTGTTCTCCTTACAGATCATAGAGCCACCACTTAATTGTTCCCCTTGCAGGCAGCACCAAGCATACGCATGTTCTTGCAGAAGTGGTTTCTGTGGCGGTTTTTGTACATGATGAGGCTGCCAGCCTCACGCACAACCTCATATTCGTCACCTTGTACGACATATCAGAGGGTGCAGAAGGCCTGTTCATTCTTTGTCTTTTAGAGACACGCCCCTTCCCCCCCCTCCCCCAGGAACCACATGGGACAGTTGTAATTGTAATCTCCATTAAAAGATCCGTCACAAAGGTCTTTGCAGGATACAGTTTTGCTTAATGTCTGGTATCATAAATTCATTGGCAGAAAACCAGATCCTGTTCCAGACATAGTCTCCACTGCTGTGTCTGAGCCCATCAACATATCTGATGATGATGACGATGAAGAAGAGACTGCGGAATCTTCCATGAACACTAATAAACCAACAGAAGGTAAGTGGGCACTATAGAAGGCACATTTCTTATTCTTCTTCGTTCACTTTCAGATGTCGACTTGAATATATTCAAAGAAAGCAGTGGTCATCGAGGCTGTTGGTTTCTCCGTAGAGTTTTTCCAAGAATGGTACTGGTGATAGCCATATGTGCTTTTCTCTGTTCGTCATATGTTGGGCACCATTGAAGTAGTTGTTCAGCAGTCATGGTTAATTTTTGATATACATACATGCCACATGCTATAGTTTACCCAAAATCTGTACAAGGTGTTTGCATTTTCAGATGTGTACACTCTGTACATAATTTCTGTACAGGTTTTCTAACCTATTCCCCTTATTACTGTGTCTCAGAATTCTTTTATAAGGTCCTATCAAACACAAGATTTCCCAGTCTGTTGGTGATAATTAAGCACAGAAATAGACTAAATGATCACACAATCACATTATTTTTACAAGTTAAGACCTGCTTTAAAAGGCAAAGTCCCTGTGCCTCATTTATAATGCAGACCACTGTAATTGAAAACATTTTTACACGAATTAACTCTTGATATGTTTTTTTTCAGTCTTTGTACACGTTTTGCGGGTCTTTGTACTGGGTTTTGGATTTTTTTGTACAGGTTTTTCATCTCCGAGGTGTGTCATGTATGTCAGATATAAAATTACTGCTTGTAGAACATACCAGAATGGACAAGATAAGAGAAAGAAAAAGCAGATATGTTTGGTAAAGTAACATACAACTGATCAAGATCTGCTACATTTCTCTGAACTCCTGATGAAGCATAAGGTGCTGATGACATTTCAAAACATATTCTGTATTTTGAGAGTCAGATAGGTAATTCCAGGTCTTCTATGATTCTTTGTGGACCTCTTGTGGGATTATTATCCTTACTGTTTTCCTGTGCCTTCCTTTTTCTGTTTTTTTTTCTTTTTCTTTTTTGCTGTTTTTTAATTCAGGCCTTAACCATCTGACCTTCTTGTTCTGATTTCATCATTGCTGTTATTGCCTATTCATTTATTGACTTCTGTATTAAGGATTATTTATTATCGCCATATTCAGGGCAGATATCTTAGGCATTAACCCAGATGTCAATTGTGTAAGAAGCTTGTATTACAGCAAGTGGATGAGGAACTGTCTTGGTTGTGCAGTTTTCATGTAACATTTTGCCACATTACCCAACATGACCGAAGAATCCTTTTCTCATGCAAACATCAACAAACCTCTTTGAGTTCATAAGAACTATTGAGAAGCATTTATAATTTACATTCACACGCAAGTGCTCTGTCATGAGTAATGAAAAAAGCAGTTTGAGATTGGTTTGGAATGCCACAGTACTGTCTGTAAGGAACATACTGAGTATATATGACAGCAGTGTGAAGGTGTTTGACCTTTGTGGATCAGAAAAATAAGGACAAAACATGACTCAGTAGAGATGCTACAGAAATGTATCAACAGATGCCTTAGAAACATTCTGGAAATCAGATGCATACATATTTTAAGCAACACAAACTACTGAACGAGAACAAACTAACAACAAATTCATGTTCAAGTATGGCGCCAGTTAGGGTTGCTGTATTGCAGTGGTTCTCAAAGTAGGCAGTACTACCCCCATCATGGGTGGTTGGAAGATCCAAGGGGGTGATTAGGGAAAATGGGGGGGAATGAGTGGTTGGTTGAGGATTTGACAGGCTAACTTCCACAATATTACTCAATCTAGCACTAACATGTAAAAGCACTTAGATTATACAGGCAGCTGAAATTTATTGAACACAAAGCGCATGCAGAAAAACACATAGTAATCTTTACAGATGTTCTGTCAGTAATAACAGCCCTGAAGAGTCACCATGCTAAGGGATTCTTCTTCCTCATTCGTCCTGAAAAGGACATTGGTTGTGTTGTGTCCGTTTAAGCAAAACTGCGATATTTGCGCCTTTCGGTCGACACATCCAACTTCAGCACGTCATTTTTTGGGACCGGGTTTGTCTTCTCACTTCGATCCCTACTCTCTCAGCCAGGCTGCAGTGATGCAGCCTGTTTTCAGGACCACCACTTGGACTCTGGAGGTGGAGTAGGGTCTTGATCAGCTCTGGTTCGCTGACCCTGACGCAAGCAGTCATGCTATGAGTCGCTGACTGCATTCATCTCTCTTGCTGCATCTTCGGTCCCTGCTAAGGGATTAAAATATCTGATAAACTCACTAACATTTGAAAGCCTGGCCAAATGCTTCAACAAGTGTACAGTCCAGTGGATACCAGCCCATTGCAACATTCCAGGCAGTGAAGAAGCAGACAAACTTGACAAAGAAGAGGAAGTGCTACAACAAAATGATACAGGGACAACTTGTGAAATGGCTAAAACAACCATAAAAGCCATATTCAAGTCCATATGGGAAAAAGAGCACCCAGGCCATATAAAAGATGATGCCTTTCACCAACTATCTAGGCAAGACCAAGTCATCTATATCACAAGTACAGGATTGGTACAACTGATCTCTGCACCTGTGGCATCAGCCCCATGACAGCCGAACATCTGCTGCAGTCCTGCCCAACATACATCACTGAACAGAGTAGCATATGGCAGCAGCCCATTTCTCCATATGAAAAACTGTTGGAGACGTCAGGAACCTTTAGCGGACTACTACCTTTATTAGAGTCATTAATGTAGAAGTCTAAGGGCGAACGAGGTAGAGGAAGAAGATACAGGTCTCTGACGTAAGCGCTTAAAAGGAGAATGTAGCCTGAACAAACCCGAGCCCACCTCTCCTCCCTAACTTTGCTCGTCACAGTTTCTTAAACCTCTTATTTGTTGCAGATTTGTTGTCTCAATGTAGTGATATCTGTGATACTTAAATAAACAAGAGGAAAGTTTCAGTAGAGCCAGGTTTATAACCTATTTATAGTTTTTATGTAAAACAGGAACATAGAGGAGGGTGCTGAGAATGTGACCCAGAAAAGTTTTGGAAACACTGCTGTACTGCACCTGTCTGTAACGTTCGCAGAATACAGCGGCAACCAAAGTTTTGAATCTGGCTAGTGCCTTAAGACTTCAGATTTCATGCCCTGTGCTAAATAGATATTTTTATATCAACTTTCAGTGTCAAACTTAGTCACTGTCTCAAACACAGGAAAGGCAGACGCGGAATAAGATGTAAGAGAAATTATATGCAAACATCACCATAAGAAACAGTGAGAAATGAAGTCATTAAGAAGTTGATGGGAACAACATCATGCAGGAACTAGGTCAAGGTAAAGGACATCCCTTAGCCAGTAGTGGAGTAGAGGATTGAAGTGTTAGAGACTTCATTATACTAGGTCCAGCTTTATGAGGTGGGAGTGACCAGTTCTCTTCCTTACTGTCTTTGCGTTCCATAACTCAAGAACAGAGTTAAGTAGCCATTTACAGCTGGGTAGATTGGAGTGTAAAGCTACTAGGTTTTGATCCTCGGAACCCGGTAACTTTGCCATGAGAGGCAAGCATTCTAACCACACTGCCATTCATACGCTAGCAGCTAGGTGGAGAAACATAAAATAAAATGCCGTGGACACCTCGTCAGAATGATCATCTGTCATCACAGGCCTTCAGCAGCAGGAGATCAGGCTACAGGAATACCCAAGAGGAAGATGGATAGACGGTGTTAAAGAAATCCCAAAGAAAAAATGGTGTGACACTCACCAGTTAAAAGTTGCAAACTTTGTGCAGAAATGAAAACTGCTTCTTCCCATGATGCTTAACAGAATAAGTAGACTTGGCAAATGAGAATAAAATGTAATTTCTAAATGTCTCTTTATTGGTATCTCTTCCCAGCTTCTACAAAGACTGTGTTAAAAGCCCGGGCCAAGAAAAGTACTGGGGGATCCAGATTTAATCTGTCAACTACTTTTAAGACAAGCCACGAACCAGTCTCTGAGAAAGGTAAGATCTGTTATCATTTTTACATTGTGAACATTCTTTCTAGATCTACAGTCAATCCTACAGTTTTTATTGTAGCGTGGTCTAGTCTGCCATTAAATTAATAGCTGGCACGGAGACAAGTTTCCTGTTCTAAATTAAACTGTGATAGCTGAAATCATTTTTGAATGTTCTAATGTATTCCTATAGTCAGTTATGACTGAAGGGGCTATTATTATTATTATGGGTATAGCTGTCTCAGCTACAGACACAGAAATGAATTTTTTTTTTTTAAACACACCACTCCCCCCCCCCCCCCCCCCCCCCCCCCCCCCCCCCCCTCCCCCCCCCCCACCACCACCACCACCACCACCAACAAAAATGTTCCACTATTATAAAAATTGATACATAATATGGGTCTCTTCAAGTACCATACCTAGTGGCATAGGAGATCATGTCCTCCACAACTTCTTGTCTTCAGTAGTTTATCAACTCTGCTGTTGACTTCTTTCCATGCCACGATGTCAAACTGTCCAGTATTTGCTATTTGTCTTCCCCTATCTATTTTTCCTTCAATCTTTCCTGTTGTTACGATATATATCAGCTTTCCTCTTCTCAAAAAAATAATATGAGTAATAAGAAATATGTCATTCTTCCCATAAAGACTTTTATTTTTTTGCTTGTTTTTTACATATACCATTGTATTTAAACTGTGTAAATTGCTTTAAAACAATTGTTTGCAGGATTGCTTGATTATCTTGCCGATGTCTTTCTGTGATGTCATGTTGTTAATGGCAACCATGTAGTTCTCAGGGGTTTCTGACAAAGAAAGAACAGGCCTACTGCTCCATCAGGCATGTCATACAAGGCAGGTCATATGAGATGGGCAACCTCATCATACATAACAATTTACTACAGAAACCACTGCTGCATGAGCATGTCAGGGCTTGTGGCGCAGGTTTCTTGCAAGGGGGGATCAGCTGCAGGGGTGGCTCCTTAAGGAATGAAGAGAAAAATGATGATGATATCATTAATGACACTTGCCAGAATGCACGCCTTTAAAAATAAAAGTGTATTCAGACAGGACAAGGACAAAAATTGAATCGTTATTTATGAGCATAGGAAATACAGGACTGTGTTCTTGCTTTCTGAGATATAGTGAAATAAGTACCAGTGTCAGCTGTTTGATTTCTTTTTTTTTTTTTTTTTGTTCCCTTCCTTTTTTTTTGTTTTGATAAACAGATCCAGACTTTGAGATGAAGGAAAGAGTTCCAACCAGGTCATTTTTCCATGATGACACAGACTGTTACATTATGGATGCCAAGTCCATGGGCAACCTAGGCAGATATCTCAATGTGAGTTCTGCGGTTTGGGTAGCATGATATGTGTAATTTAGATTTCAGGTTTTATTCTGTGGTGACAGCGTTTCATTAGTTTACCAGTGTTGAGAAATTATACAAGTTATATTTGCTCTTGTGAGATTTTTTTAGCAAAACCAAAAATACCAAGGAGAAAAAATGTGAAAAAAAATTTACATGGGCATGTAGGAAAAAGAACTGGAGTGAACTGCATAAGATCAGATGGCTTAGAGATATCTGCTTGAAAATGCCTTTTATTCTATGGGGGTTGCAGGAAGGATTAAAAAAAAAGGAGGAAGAATTGCTCGATAAATTGTATGTATTCCAGTTTATGTGCTGATGGAGAATGGACATGGAGTGTGATACAAGGAGTTATACATTTTTAACATTGTTGCTTTAATCATCATGCTCCTTAGTCATAGGGGCATGACAATCAGTGAGCACTAAACTGTCATTTGACTCTCATCTGTCTTTTATTAGGATACTTGTCACTATTGTGGACATATTTTCTCAATGCTCTTATATTACGATTCTTTCTTTGTTCATCCTGTCATCGTTTGCCTGGGGCTGTGCCTTGAAGGAAGAAACATTTGTAGTTCTATATATTACCATAACAGAAATGGAGTCCAGTGGACTCTTGACTAAAAGCTGCAACTAATCCCCCAGACATCCAGCCAGCAGAAGAGGAGCTACAAATCAGCTGTGAACGACCAAGTGGAGAAGAAATAAAGAAAACCATAAAGCTTCTGAAAGATGGAAAAGCAGCTGGTTCAGATGGCATTCCAGCAGAGGCGATCAAAACATATATTGATACCTCTACAGAGATATTATACAAACTACTAGGCAGTCTGGGAAAGAGAGGAAATACCAGAAGAATGAAAGGAAGGTTATCTGGTCAAGTTGCCTAAGAAGGGACATTTACAAGAGTGCACACATTATAGAGGAATAATGTTACTATCAGTGCCAGGAAAAGTATTAAACAGAATCATCCTTGAGGTATTAAAAGAGTTCATAGACAAGCACAGTATACATCGAATTCATGGACTATGAAAAGGCATTTGACAGTGTAGATAGAGAATCGCTCTGGAAATTGATGAGGCATTATGTAGTTCCCAAGAAGATCACTAACTTAATAAAGAAGACCTATGAAGACATGACATGCAGAGTTCTTCATGAAGGACAACTTACAGAACCTTTTGGGATTAGAAGAGTTTGACAAGGATGCCTCTTGTCTCCATTTCTTTTCTTACTAGCAATAGATTGGATTATGAAAACATCAACATCACACAACAGAAATGGAATTCAATGGAATCTGACTAAACAGCTTGATGATCTGGATTTTGCAGATGACTTGGCTCTTCTGTCCCATAACCATAATCAAATGCAAGACAAAATAAAAATACTTGATGAGAGGTCACAACAAGTGTGTCTGAAAATACACAGGGAAAACAAAGATAATGAGAATAAATGCAAGAAATGATAACAAGGTTGAACTTGACGAAACACAACTAAAAGATGTAGAAATGTACACATATCTTGGCAGCAATATAGACAAAGTTAGAGGGACAGAAAATGATATCAAAATAAGAACACAAAAAGCAAGTGGAGCTTTAATTGCATTGGGAAACATATGGAGAACAAGAGAAATCAAGTCCAACACGAAAATAAGAATGTCAAAACTTAAATGTCAAGTCAGTCCTATTGTATGGAAAACAACAAAAACAACAACCAAAAGGCTACAAACTTTCATAAACAGATGCTTGTGAAGAGTAGAAGGATTGAAATGGTATGACAAAGTCACAGATGTGGAACTGATGACAAGAGCCAGACAAGTGCTGGTGGAACGAGTTGAGAAGAAGACGCAGACGATGGGTGGGACACACATTGAGGACACCTGTTGATGGCATTGCAGGGCGGTCCTTGTTCTGGGGTCCCCAGGGAGAGAGGCACAAGGACACATGGAGAGGAGAGCTGGATGCAGAAGTGAAAGTGATGAGGAGAACATGGAAGGACCTTGAGCGGATGGCACGTTGCAGGATGACTTGGTTTGTGTTTGTTGAAGGCCTATGCTCCTTGGGGAGCTAAAGGGTATTGATTTGATTGATTGAATGAAGTCACAGTAAGTGTGTCTGAAATACACAGGGAAAAGACAGAGATAATGAGAATAAAATGCATTAAATGATAACAGTATTGCACTTGAAGAAACACCACTACAAAATTTAGAATCATACGTATACCTTGAGAGCAATATAGACAATGTGGGGGGGGACAGACCTGGATATTAAAATAAGAATACAAAAGGCTAGATGAGCTTTCATTGCTTTGGAAAACCTTTGCAGACCACAAGAAATTAATTCAAATGTAGAGTCAGTCCTACTGTAAACAAAAGGCTTTTGGTGTCTAATCGATATTTGGTTTAAGGAAAGTCAACTAGTGTCTAATCATGTGAAGCTATATAATGTCAGATAGTCTGATTGTTAATGTGATGCTTATTGCTGTAAATAGGGTATCTACTGTGGATCTAATTACTGATAATGTGAAATATAATTACTGATAATGTGAAGTACAATTACTGATAATGTGAAGTATAATTACTGATAATGTGAAGTTATCTTTTATCTAACAGATTGATGTAATACTTCTTTTTATTTCTGGTTACTTATGTTAACAGCACAGCTGCTCCCCTAATGTGTTTGTTCAGAATATCTTTGTGGACACACATGATCTCAGGTTTCCTTGGGTGGCTTTCTTTGCTGGACAGTAAGTCTGTTTGCTTGTGTTACATTTAATGTGATATCATTTGTTTGGTAGCTTATGTATTTTTTTACACTCCCCTCTCATTTCTCCACCTTGTCCTTGTTGAGGAGCTTGCGTGTCCCCATGACCCCAAGAACTATGCCGGCGGTAGCAGCTACCAGCAGGGTCTCTTAAACCAGGCAGGTTGAAGGGTAGGGACCAGACAAAGAGAGACATAACCCTGCTGCGATGTAGGCAGGCTGGGGACAGCAAATGAAGGCGACCACAACAGAAATGCCTGTTGAGATCTAAAGCACTGGGCCACACGCCTAAAACAGGGCAGTGTAATTTGCTTAATGAAGATGCCCCAAATAAAAATGAGCAGAATGGTGCTTATCCTGTGAAGTCCTGCCAGGAGGTGAGAATGCTAGACCCCCACCTTGAAAGGGTCTACCTTATACTACTGGTGGTCTCCATCGCCTGTTCTATGGAGTCAAGGAACAGAGGGAAAGAGCAAGAGCTATTGGAGAAATACCCAGAACATAACGAAGATAGCCATCACCAGGTGCCAATTCTTGACAGACTCTGTAGAGATATCAATAACCATTCATTTTTCTTGATTTTCTTTCTGTCTGTCTCTCCCTCTCACTGCTGGTCTAGTTTTCTTGTGCTGTTTGTCCATTATCATTATGATCTTCCCATTTTTCAGTACACTGCTATCAATTTTATATATACTAAATTGTTTCTGGTTCTATAAATAATCTGTATCTAGTGTCTTGAATGTATTCCACAAATCGTGCATGAGGCTGGCAGCCTCATCATTTAAAACAAATAGCTATAGAAACCACGGCTGCAAGATCATGTGACTACTTGGTGAGGCTTCCTACAAGGGGACCAACTGTCAGTGGTGGCTCCATTCTCCTTAAGGAAGGGTGGTGGTGATGATGATGGTTGCACACATTACTGAATTATACTTTGTATAATATCTTCAAAGCACTCAGGTTTTCATTAAACGTTGCTGACTTTTAAAACATTCAGTCTGAATAGTTGTCGTAAAGGATATAATGTAAGATAAATATACCCACAAAAAAAGAAACAACCATTTATAGCCTATGTTTCCCATAAAATATATCCTTTACATATTTCATCTATGAATGCTTGTTTATCTGCATTACACTATATTTTATTGGCCTTTTATAGAAGTTATTAAGAGTAACACAGCTAGCAGAATATTTATTGATTGACACTTTGCCACAAAACACCCCCACCACACACACAAAGACATTTCATTATCTGAAGATTCAACTAGGTTTTTTTAAAATTCAGTTGTCATAACCTAGGTTATATTTGTTTTAATATCTAATATCAAAGTGACAGAACTGAAATGATGCAGCTCAGTTTTTCCAACAAATGTATTACATTGAAAGTAGATGTACAGGTAGTATTGAGTTGTGATGTTTTTTAAAGTAGTATTGAGTTGTGATGTTTTTTAATCTGCTGGTATTATTAGAGAGACTTGTTATTGTTGCTCCTATAGGAGCATGGGGTTGCCAGTGGTGCATTTACTCCTCATACAGGAAGCTTGCATCAAAACACACATCATGTGATGTTACATTGGTGGCTTCCCTGCAGTTTGTTTAATGTGATGAGGTTGCCATCCCCATGCACAACCTCATAATAGTTGCCTTTTATGACATGCCTAAGGGAGCTGTAGTCCGTTTCTTTCTTCAGCTTCTCAGAAACCCTTGGGAACTACACATGATGATGATGATATAATCCCTTTAGCTGTGAGCAGTGGGAACTACACATGATGATATAATCCCTTTAGCTGTGAGCAGTGGCAACTACACATGATGATGATGATATAATCCCTTTAGCTGTGAGCAGTGGGAACTACACATGATGATGATGATATAATCCCTTTAGCTGTGAGCAGTGGGAACTACACATGATGATGGTGATATAATCCCTTTAGCTGTGAGCAGTGGGAACTACACATGATGATGATATAATCCCTTTAGCTGTGAGCAGTGGGAACTACACATGATGATGGTAATATAATCCCTTTAGCTGTGAGCAGTGGGAACTACACATGATGATGATATAATCCCTTTAGCTGTGAGCAGTGGGAACTACACATGATGATGATGGTGATATAATCCCTTTAGCTGTGAGCAGTGGGAACTACACATGATGATGGTGATATAATCCCTTTAGCTGTGAGCAGTGGGAACTACACATGATGATGATGATATAATCCCTTTAGCTGTGAGCAGTGGGAACTACACATGATGATGATGATGATGATATAATCCCTTTAGTTGTGAGCAGTGTGAACTACACATGATGATGATCGTGATATAATCCCTTTAGCTGTGAGCAGTGGGAACTACACATGATGATGATGATATAATCGCTTTAGCTGTGAGCAGTGGGAACTACACATGATGATGATGGTATAATCCCTTTAGCGTGAGCAGTGGGAACTACACATGATGATGATATAATCCCTTTAGCTGTGAGCAGTGGGAACTACACATGATGATGATATAATCCCTTTAGCTGTGAGCAGTGGGAACTACACATGATGATATAATCCCTTTAGCTGTGAGCAGTGGGAACTACACATGATGATGATGATGATATAATCCCTTTAGCTGTGAGCAGTGGGAACTTGTCACAAAGTGGATTTAAGACTAGAGACTGTCTAAATAAGAGACAAGACACTAGTGGGAAGAAAGACTGAGAAAGATAGATTTAGATGAAAATGATAGTGAAAATGTGAAAGTTGAAACTATTGGCTCTGAGGGTTGAGAACTGAAATTGACTCTCCCTCGCCACTCTGGACGTCTTAGATAGCTATAGCTTCAACCACCTCTAACTACCCTAAGGGGATAAGGTTACTTAAAATCACATACACCACAATACAGACAACGTATAGCTACTGTACGTAAACAAAAGTGACTGATCCAGACTACAATCAATACAAATTTATTTACCCACACAAAAAAAAAACAAATACATGTCAAAGAAATAAAGTGCATGTAAGCACACCTGACAAAAAAAAACCAATCAAGCACAGTTAAAATGATTTAACATCAACCCAACCCTTCACCCACAATTGAAAAAACCTGTATGTAGGAAAGAAGTTAAGGTTAAACAAAACCATCCTGAACTTGGTGGAGTCTCGGATTGCGAGCCTCCACTCCAACTATCTATTCTAAATTATACTCTGAACTCCACTGTTCAGCTGGAAAACCAACCTACAACCTGTCTACACAATCTCTGTAAAGACTACGTTTCTACACAGCCTATTCTGAATAACTCCCGAACACTCCTCCACAACTAACTTCCTCACTAAAACTTCAGCAGCTGTCCTCTGCTATGATCTTTCCACACAAAAAAAACTCGTTTTCGGTTCTGTCTTTCTGCTCTAACATCTGTAGAGGGTATTGTCACCCTTTTTCCCTCCACAATTCTGTAGCTGTCGGCTAGGGTGTAAAACTGAATGCTAGACTTGAAAATGTAGCTGTTTCTTTACTGACAAATCTGGATTCACCTGCCCGGTTACCCCTCTCTGGGTTTAGGCTGTCGGCGCTATTATGGCCAAATTTTCATGAACCCAACCTCCAGGCAGTGTGCCTCCTTCGGAGTTGGTATGTCGAGCTTAGAGCTCGTGAGTTAAACGATGAACACGTTCCCGCTGAAGCATGGGGACTTCACTGCAAAGAGAACTTGTTTCGTTCCTTCTGATGCCCACTGGTTTGGCGCCGGTAATACCATGTCACCAGTTCACTTTCGCCTCTGGCGTTGCCTCATCTCTTCTACTCCTGAGAAGAACGATCTTTCGTGGCAAGCTGCAAGGTCAAAATTGCACCCGTATTTGCTTTTCTGAGATGCCAAAACTTTGCCGTGGGGAAATTTGTAGTGCCAAATTTCACTCTCTCCCACTGTGCTGTGACTTGCCAATTCGAATTTCCCACTTACGAGCAAATCGAAAATTGACTTTCGGTACACAGCTGGCAATATTTCATCAGAGAACTTTGGCTATGAATCTGCGTGAGTATTTATAATCAGAACCCCCACGCTGACCATAGCTGACGTCATTGCGTGCCTTTGTTCTAAGCCCAATGATCGCGCTGCGTTTCAATAAAGTTTGACCCTGGCCAATCAGATTAGTGAACAACTCTGACTCAAATATACTGCTCGCCAGTATTACGTACACGGGTAACAGGTCACTACCCCCCATCCCCCATTTAAACAAAGAATGTACTGGAGTATCGAATGATCTACTAACTGTCGAGAATAATGCTCAGCCCTCTACTGCTTAATAAAACAACAATGACCGCCATTATTAAATCCCGAAAATACGTCTATTGCACGCAATCGCTTTAAAGAGAAGAAAACTGGTGCAAATCTGAACTAAACCTTACCGTCATCCCTATATAAAACTGCAATAAATTCCCTACCTAACAAGACTAAACTCCACTACTTATTCATAGAGAAGAAACGTAGTGCAGATAGATAAAACTCCGCCTTAATCCCTTCTTCTGAAAAACGAAAATAATAGAAGGAGAAGAAACATGGGGTGGATTACAAGTAATCCCTCCTAGAAATAGTGTAAATAATGCAAGGAGAAGAGACATGGGGCCTGTTGAAAAAATAAATTACAGTACAGTATCACAGAACTACATATGATGATGATGATATAATCCCTTAAGATGGGAGCAGTGGGAACTACACATGATGATGATGATATAATCCCTTTAGCTGTGGGAATTACACATGATGATGATGATGTAATCCCTTTAGCTGTGAGCAGTGGGAATTACACATGAAATATAAATGTTCATAAGGTTCTTCTTCTTTGATCCTTAGCTGCTGACTGTCAAAGCAGTCAGTGGCCATCACGCCTGGTGGCATCTTGTAGGGCAGCATCAAACAGCTTCCACTTTGCTCAGGTGGCGGCCATCTTTTATGCAGTGCCTCAGCTCTGGTTCATTCTGTGCATCTCAACCTCCACAGTTCTCCACCAAGTTGATTTTGGTCAGCCTCTCTTTCGGTTTTCTTCAGGTGTCCATAGCATAGCTGTTCTTGTGATGGCATCGCGGGCTCTTCTGGCCAGCCCAACTCCTGAGGTTGCTGTCCCCATACTCAGCTCTCCTTAATTAATTATTATAACATGCTTGGTAGAGGGCAGTGGTCGTATTATTTGCCTCACAGGATACCCATAGATAACATACTGATCATCATCATATCCCTTTAGCTTTTTATCAAAATTAGAGACACCACTAAAGCTGATCCCTGTGCAGGGAACCTGTACCAAAGTACTTATGTGTTCTTGTAGTGGTTGTTTCTGCAGCAATTTGTTTACATGATGAGGTTTTCAGCTCCGTGCACACCCTCCTGTTAGTCGCCTGCGGAATCAGTAGTCCTGTTCTTTATTGTTCTCCTCAGAGACCCTCCGAAGCTACACAGTGCAACAACATATAGATCAAGGTGTATTCAAATTGAAGCAATTTGTTTAGTATTATTCACATACTTATGTATTGAAATATGCATCTTTTTTTGTTCACAGGTACATCCGAGCAGGTACTGAGCTCACCTGGGATTATAATTATGAGGTGGGAAGTGTGCCAGACAAGATTCTGTACTGCTACTGTGGCTCCCCCATGTGTCGTGGTCGCTTGTTATAATATTCTATGACTCATGCATTTGAACTGCTATGTACAATGTTAATAGTGCATTTAGACTTTGTTAGATATGCATGGGTGACTTGATTTTTTTCTAGGTTTGATTCATGGGCCAGATGTTTTATGATATTTGATGTATAATTGAGTTGTTAAGGTTGTTGTGCGATTTTTTTTTTTTTTTTTAATGCTGGATTTTGTGTGTGACTGATTTCTTAGTTACTTTGTGATTTTTGTGCCAAATTTTGTCGGCACATTTAATGTGTGGCTGATTTTTATGATTGATGTGTGATTGTTTGCCAGGTTCTTTTGGAAAATTTATCTGTTGAATGTTTATCTTAAAATGTTGTGATTATTGTGTAAGATTAAGTAAATTTACAAGGGGATTGACATAAGTCTTGGGCCTGACCATGAAGGAGTCACAGGAGGAAGATGAAACTTGGCACATTTAAAGTTAATCATATTTGCACTGAATGTGTGAAGTACGCGTTTGTTTCTTCAATGGGTTTTCCCGCTATGGTGCACGGCGCAATGTACCCTATTGACCGGATCTGCCGCTCCAAAGATTTGACAAAACAATGGAAAAGAAGGAGGCCAGAGCTGTGATAAAATTTCTGATGTTTCAGGGAAAAACACCTACAGAAATACACAGGGAGATGGAACCAGTGTTTCGTGATTCTTGTCCTTCATATACTTCGGTAAAAAAAACTGGTGTCAACAGTTTAAGTGCGGCCGCTCAAATGTTGCTGATCTGCCAAGATCTGGTAGACCAGCCTCAGAGTGCAACGATGAAAATGCAACAAGAGTGAAGAAAATCATCGACCAGGATCGAAAAATGACAATTGTGGAGATAGCTAGTAGAGTAAAACTAAATGAAAGAACAGTTTATAGAATTTCACACAACAGACTGAACATGAGAAAAGTGTGTGCACGCTGGGTTCCGCGACTGTTGACACGTGAACAGAAGCAAACAAGGGTAAATTGCTGTCAACAGTTGCTCAAAAAGTGTCCGTCAAGAAATTTTTTGGAGACCATGGTGACAGTAGATGAGACTTGGGTACACCATTATGACCCCGAATCCAAAATTGCCAGCATGCAATGGAAAACCCCGGGCTCCCCAACACCTGTCAAGCCGAGAGCGCAGAAATCTGCAGGAAAAGTGATGCTGACTGTTTTTTGGGATGGCAAAGGTGTCCTTTTGAAAGATTATCTGCCTCGTGGCAACACAGTTTATGGACAGTACTATGCAGATCTTCTCACCAAACTAAGAAAGGTTGTGACCAGGAAACGAGGGATAACGCGCACTCAGAATCTTCCTTTGCTTCAAGACAAAGCACGGCTTGTGCAGCTAGCAGCCAACGATTTGAATATTGAAATTCTTCCACACCCACCATATTCTCCAGATTTGGCACCATCAGACTTTTTTGTATTCCCAAATCTTAAAAAAAACAGCTAAAAGGAAATCATTTTGACAGCGATGAAGAGGTTATACTGGCATGTGGTGACTGGTTTAGTTTGAAAAATCAGGTGTTCTACTCCCAAGGTCTTTTCAAGGTCAAGCAGAGATGGCAGAAGTGTGTCAATTCAGACGGTGGCTATATTGAAAAGGAATAAACACTATACAGAATTTCAGCTCTCTGACATGTTCTTCATGGTCAGGCCCAAGACTTATGTCAATCCCCTTGTATGTGACTGAGACTTGTATATCATATTGTGTTTAGATATTTTTATATGTGACAGTTTTGTTAGAGTGTTGTAGTCTGTATGCCGGATTATGTTTGAAATATATGTGTATGATTACTTTGACTGAGTGTTATGACATGAGATAAAAGTTATTTTTGGAGATTGCATTATTCTGCCAATTTGTTTAGATTGTAACAGTTATTGGAAATTTTAATTATTTTTCATTTTTAGTTATTTGATTATGTAGATTGTGAAGTATGTTTACAATAAATGTGTATGTACAGTAAAGAGCTAAAAATTTAAATTGTATATTATTGTTCTTGATATTCTATAAAAAGCTGTGAAATGTTGGAAACTGTACGTGAAACATCTAGTGTCCGACGAATTGTTTATATAGAACTTTCTTTGGAGTGTACAGCTGACAGTAATTGCTCAGGAAACTATCAAAGTAGACATATACTACTGGACAAAAGTTAAGGGCCGCCATTCAGTTTAGACAAGGTTTATATAATTGATTGGCAAACTGTAAAGACAAGTGAAAATGTCATTAAAACTGAACTCAGAGAAATGTGTATACATTTCTGTGTGCACTAGGTTAATTTTTTTTTAATGTAAAAAAACTGGGTCACTTTAACCCGCACGTGAAAATTGCCATTGTTGCTGCAAAAACTCATGGTTTTTGCAACATGCCCCACAAGTTCAAAAAGTGAGTTGAATTTGAATGCACGTAGAAAATGATCATTGGTAAAGAGTGTTCATCGTTGGCGTGCAATAAATCAGTATGACAAGTGGTCAAAATGATCACTGCATTAGCCATGCCACCAAGGAGAAGTCTCAGCACTGTAGACCATGGTCGAGCCATGGCATGGATTCAGGATGGTCAATCTGTTCGTCATGTTGCAAGACGTTTAGCAGTGTCCCACTCTACCATTCAGAGACTTCTTGAGAGATTTCAAGCTACCGGACATTTGGAAAATCGACCCTGCTCAGGAAGAATTATATAAACCTTGTCTAAACTGAATGGCGGCCCTTAACTATTTATATTGCAGACAAGTGGCCAGATTTGGTTGAGCAAAAGTATCTTGTACAGCATTCCCAGATTTGGTTGAGTAGACATAACTAGTACAGTTTCCCCAATTTGGTTGTGCAGATGAATCTAGTACAGTTTCCCAGATTTGGTTGAGCAGATGTATCTAGTACAGTTTCCCGGATTTGGTTGAGCAGATGTATCTAGTACTGTTTCCCAGATTTGGTTGAGCAGATGTATCTAGTACAGTTTCCCAGATTTGGTTGAGCAGATGTATCTAGTACAGTTTCCCAGATTTGGTTGAGCAGCTGTATCTAGTACAGTTTCCCAGATTTGGTTGAACAGATGTATCTAGAACAGTTTCCAAGATTTGGTTGAGCAGGTGTATCTAGTACAGTTTCCCAGATTTGGTTGAGCAGATGTATCTAGTATATCTGGTACTGTTTTCCAGATTCGGGTGAGTAGATATATCTAGTATTTTTTTCCAGCTTTGGTTGAGCAGATGTATCTAGTACAGTTTCCCATATTTGATTGAGCAGATGTATCTAGTATAGTTTCCCAGATTTGGTTGAGCAGATGTATCTAGTATAGTTTTCTAGATTTGGTTGAGCAGACATATCTAGTACAGCTTTCCAGATTT
This sequence comes from Oreohelix idahoensis, assembly GCA_024509875.1. Lineage (NCBI taxonomy): Eukaryota > Metazoa > Mollusca > Gastropoda > Stylommatophora > Oreohelicidae > Oreohelix > Oreohelix idahoensis. Next base: position 161,433 of record JAMPIV010000840.1, on the reverse strand, counting down.
GGCTGAGCAAATGTATCTAGTACAGCATTCCCAGATTTGCTTCAAACCGAGATGTTATTGGTGTATATGCTTGTTGTTTATGCACAATGGAAAGCTTGCTGGCATATTCTTTGAGTCTATATTCACATTCAAAACTAATGTGAAAATTTATACTTGACTCCATATAACTGTGAAAATAAAAAGTGTTGAGGATTAAACATTTAATCCTAGGAAACAACACACCTCTGTAACACACAGGTAAGTAGTTGATTGGAGAGGCCACATAGAACCTGGAGTGAAATTTTGTAAAGTAAGCCAAAGCAACCCTAGCCTCTTCTTTTGCCTGCAGATTTTCCTCATCACCTTTCAGAAACAAAAGAGCACAGTCCTTCAGCCAAGTCATAGCAAGTCGTGTCCTGTGCCACCTGCTCCTTTTTTCCATGTCTTCTTTATCTCTTTTCAGTTATTTTCCCCATGTTTTTTTTTTTTTGGTCTCTGTTGACCTCTCTCACCCTGGGGATTCTTGAATAAGGACTGTCTTGTAATGCTATCCACACATTTTTTTCCATGTATGTCCATCCTATCTATGGCAAGCATCTTCTTGTCTCATTCCACAGGCATTTGTCTGGTTATTATCAAGGATGTCAGGATATATAAAGCCAGATTTGCCTTGAATCTCCTTGACCTGGATGTAACTATGCAACTTTTTCCCTGGAGATAGCATTAGGCTTGTCAACACAAATCATCACTTTACTTACTTGGTTGTTCCCCTTCTACCTTGAGGTGTAGAGGTTTGGAAGAGAGAGTGCCAGACTATCCTATCGGCTGTCTTCCTCCTGGCCTGGTTCCATTCTAGTCCTCGGTCCTTCAAAGATTGTCTAATGTCCTCCCAGCGGACTCCGGGTCGTCTTGGAGGTCTGGATCCCTGGCTCTTAGTTTCCCATGCTTGTTGTGGTAGCCGATCTTCTCCATTCTGCAGACATGGCCAAACCATCTTAGTTGGGACTGTTCTATTTGAGTCTGCAGGGGTTGGGTTTTTAGGCCTTGACATATCATCTGGTTGCGGACCATGTCTCTTCTTGTTACTTCAACCACCTTGCTCAGATACCTCATTTCTGAGGTTTGGATCTGACTTTTGTGGGCTGTAGTCATTGCCCATGACTTGCATCCATACGTCAAGACTGGGACATAAGTGGAGCGGTATACAGCCATCTTCGTTTTCTTACCAACTTCTCTCTTGCTGAGGAATCCTCGATTTATGGCCTGAAAAAGTATCCCAGCTGCTGCTTTTCAAGTTGCCAACTCTTCTTTGATGCCTCCCTTCTGGTCTCTAACAGCTCCGAGGTATTTAAAGTGGTTGACCTGCCCAGGACCTGTTCTCCCAGCTTAATCTGATGTCTTCTTTCCTCTTGTGATATCACTATGGTTTTTGTTATTCCATCTCCACTTCACATAAAGAAGGGAAACCCAAGGCCTGTAAACAGTAAATAAATACACACATAAAGGTATGTCTCTACCCTCTGTCCTGTACTTACTGTTCTTAGTCTTCTATCATTTACTAGACACAGTATTAAGGTCTTTGTCTTGGGTAATCTGACCTATACTGTATAGTAGGGGAACAACAGAAGTGATTGCGTCATTAATAGGCTGGATTGCCCTAGGTAAATTTCTGGTGTTATGTGTTGTGGGTCATTCTGATAACCCATGTCAACGAGGCACTATTTTTGTGGTGCTTAGATTGTAGGAAGGATAGTGTGATTCGCTTCTGTAGCTGGGCAGTGGTGCCGCACGGAGAGGTCCTGTGTTCGATTCCCCGGTAAGCCACTCACGTCTGTTGTTTTTCTGTTGTCTAGTTTTCTACTTCTTTATTTCTCACGAGTGCCTGAAAACATACCTTTATGTGTGTATAATATTTATTCATCTCCAATTCAGCGTGTTTTGAGAAAAATGTGTTGAGAAGTTTTGGGTTACTAGTTGAAAAGAAGGATATATCACATTAAAATGAACTTTCTCATGATGACCCAAACTTTTCATTGTAAAACATTGTTTAGGATGATAGATTAAACTATTTTCTGTCACTTTATGACCTCAGGTCAATTTTGGCCAAAAGTGGAGAGAGAATAAATCAGTACTAAGGGAATGAAATATAAAATATTTACTGCTCAGTAGCTCAGAACATGGCACGTTACCAAGAGTTAATCACATCAACCTTGTCAATGGCCAGAAATAAGAATAAAACCAAACAAGAGCCAACAGAGTTACACTTAAAGAGAAAAAAAGGAAGTTAGATTGGACACACACATGGGAAACTACCAACCTGTACAACCGGGACTGGACACACACACACATGGGAAACTACCAACCAGTATAACCGGGACTGGACACACAGGAAACTACCAACCAGTATAACCGGGACTGGACACACACACACATGGGAAACTACCAACCAGTATAACTGGGACTGGACACACACACGGGAAACTACCAACCAGTATAACCGGGACTGGACACACACACATGAGAAACTACCAACCAGTATAAGCGGGACTGGACACACACACACATGGGAAACTAACAACCAGTATAACCGGGACTGGACACACACACATGAGAAACTACCAACCAGTATAACCGGGACTGGACACACACGGGAAACTACCAACCAGTATAACCGGGACTGGAGACACACACAGGAAACTACTAACCAGTATAACTGGGACTGGACACACACATGAGAAACTACTAACCAGTATAAGCGGGACTGGACACACACACACACACATGGGAAACTGCCAACCAGTATAACCGGGACTGGACACACACACACACACACACATGGGAAACTGCCAATCAGTATAACCGGGACACATGTTTGACTGAAACCCACAGAGAAAGAGAAGAGTAGTAAGGTCAAAGAGAACTGGGAGAGGAATGGTGGAAGAAGACACCAAGGGAATTAGGATCTCACAGGCAGAGCTGAAGGAGGCTGCCCAAAATAGAAAATGGCAACAAGTTTCAGCCATGTGTTTCACATGGAACGAATATCTCTCACTTTCTATCACTCTTTCTCTGTTTGTGTTTTTAAGCAATTTCTTTTGTCTTTCCATTGTTGTCTTTTTCCTAAACTGCTCTTTCATTTTTTGCCTTTTTCCTGAACTGTTCTTTCATTTTTTGCCTTTTCCCTAAACTATTCTTTCCATTGTTGTATTTTTCCTGAACTGGTCTTTCCATTGTTGTATTTTTCTTGAAGTGTTCTTTCCATTTTGGCTTTTTTCCTAAACTGTTCTTTCATTTATTGTGTTTTTCCTAAATGTGACATATTATGAAAATAGATTTCATATTATCTATTTTTTTATCTACACTTTTCTCTTGCCTAGTTGTCATCTACGCCTGGTGGTTAACAAAACCATTCCTATACTCGTAGTTCTGCCCTTTTTCTAATTAGCGCGCATATTTTAATGCTGTTCGCTACTTCTTTGATGTAGGTTCAACCAGGAGACCTATTAGCTAATGTGAGCTGTATTATTTTACACCAGGGATCGAAGATCGTCGTAATGGGATCAGACAGTGATCAAGGTGGAAATAATTTTGGAACCAAGGGAGAAAATTTTATTACTTCCCTTGTAAAACTGTTCGTTTGATAGGTAATTAAACATGGCGAATCGCAAGGTCTAAGAACACTGCTCGCTAGATGGCCAGACGAACAGAGACGTGTAAAATTTGCACTGATTAGCAATTTACATTATGCCTGATTCTGATTTTCGGCTCTAGCGTGAAGAACGGCTTTGATTTACACATAGCCGAAATCTGCACGAAGATTTAAACCGTAGGTGTCAACATCTGGCAGCGGTCTGGTTTTTCTGTCTATAGTGGCCATTTTCCTTTGATTTTAGATGTATATATACCAGAGCTTTCTAACTCACTCAGTACTCCTCAGCTTTTTAAGACGTCTAGCGGCGATTTCTAGAAATCCTTTGTATTAAGTGATAGTTTCTTAGTTTATCATTGGAGAATAGTCTAGAAGTAGTTTGTGTGAAGGTAATTATTCTACTAGTAGTTTTGAGTGATTAATCTAATTAAATCGTCGATTATATTTCACTAGATTCTGTGCAGAGTGATTTACTAGATAGGTCTGACATTTAGTATCTCTTTAAGTCTTACTGTGTTACAGTGGATAGCAGAATAAATACTAATTTCTAGCTAAACTCTCCCAGCTAAAATATAATTTAATTAACTGCTAGTAACCCATCAGATAATATTCTAACCTACTAGGTAAATGCACTGATTCATCATGAGTATTGACGAAATATGTATTTATTTCTAATTCATGATGATTGATTTTTAAAAAAATGACTAGAATTTATTTCACAGGAGTTTTAACGATAAGACAAGCTCTGAGCTTGTAGATATATTTAAAGTTAAATAACCGAAGTAAAGATATTACATTTTACGCGGGGGTAAGGATATGATTGTGTATACTATATTATGTTAAGTATTGTGTATGTTTTTCTCTTTATACAGTATTTTGGGTCAAACCCTAAACCTTACTAGTGGCTCCCATATGAATCTGAGAATAACTTTGTTACAAAAAGAACATTCTGATATAAATATCGGGTTTTTCAAGGTGACCTGTCTGGCCTCGTGTTTTCACACCCAGAAAGAGACAGAGTACCAACCCAGAGATCATTAAGAATAAATTGTAAACTGGACTTATAGACACCCAGATTTCTTTTTCCCCAAAGTCATATACATTCAGCCTGTGGTGGCGAATTAATCAAACATTGACATTAACTGAATAACGACCACTGTGTTGTGAAGAAGATTGATCCTGAACAGAGTTTATTTACCTGACACTCGATTTAACAATTGAAGATTCCAAGCTACTGTACACTGTGAACATTAGATCTCATAATTATTTTACTACCTGGACAAGAATTGAAGTGACATTTATCAGCATCCTACTTACAATAGTGAATCAAGCGTTTCCCAACATTTGATTAATTAGTCGTTGGAGAGACTGGGGCTTGATTCGCCAAACAACCAACCTTGGATGGGCTGTGGGTACCCTTAACAATTGTTCCAGATGTGGTGAAAGCACCTTTGTAGGTAAGAGAGACTGAATTTGTGATCACAGGTTTGTCAGAGCGAGAGATAGCGGGGGAAGAATAATTCTGTTTGGATATAACCCATGTACTAACTTTGTATTTTCTTAGGCAAGTCTTGCTAAGGCTGTCCCTTGATTTCTTTCAGAATAGATTAACGTATCACTCTGTTCTTTACTGTAGAGGGAATTTTTAGACCATAGCGTAAAAACCTTTGACTCTTTCGGGGGTTAATAACTTTGCTCTAACGGGGCTCTTGTCTCAACAGAGGGAGGGAGGATTAAACCTATGAGTCTAACTCTTTAATTAATTCATTAACCTATGTTCATTGTATTTGATTTTGCTATTCAAAGATATTATTGTGTTGTAGTTTCTGTATGATAAATAAAATTTACATAAACTTTATTTACGTGTGTTGGTCAGCTCGTTCCAAAAGATCCCTATTCCAAAGATATAGTGTTCACGTCTGTACGCCTAACTGTCGTCACTTATGTGTGAGTGGTTGATATATATATATATATATATATATTAATATATATTCTAGTAAACTGTCTGACTAACCAAGTTCTGTTGTAGAGATAGGCTGAAGGAGAGAAAGCTTCTCGAGTTCAGGGACAGACTCTACTTATTTTCCACCATTTCACTCGTGTAAAATCTATCTCTTATATCATCTCTCACTGAGTCACCACCTGTTCTAGTCTGTTCAGAAGGGACCAATCTGTGTCATAATTCCCCTATCAAAACTCTGCGAAACTAAACTGTTCTTTCTGTTGTTGTCTTTTTCCTGAACTATTCTTTCCATTGTTGTCTTTTTCCTAAACTGTTTTTCCCTTCTTGTCTTATTCCTAAACTGCTCTTTCCATTGTTATCTTTTTCCTAAACTGTTTTTTCCCTTGTCTTTTTCCTGAACTATTCTTTCCATTTCAGCTTTTTCCCTAAACTGCTCTTTCCATTGTCTTTTTCCTAAACTGTTTTTTCCCTTGTCTGTTTCCTAAACAGTTTTTGTCCCTTGTTGTCTTTTTCCTAAACTGTTTTTTCCCTTTTTCCTAAACTGTTCTTTCCCCTTATGCCTTTTCCCTAAATTGTTATTTAATATTATAATTTTACTGTGTAAGATATACTTCTTAATCGGTATTGACTATTTTACTGAATCAGTAACATTAATATCTGTGTTTTAAAATTATTTCTGCTTTTACACGTTTTACTCGCACGTAAAACAAAGTAATCAGTTGTCTCCTAGCAGATATCGCCACAGAGGAGTGAAGTGTTAAAGAAATCCCCTATAATGGGTCTCAGTTTAATGAAGCAGGGTGACCATTTTCCTTTGCGCTGTCTTTGCCTTTCCTAACCCAAGAGCAGAGTTAGGAACACGTTTTTTACAGCTGAAGTATGACATGACCTGGTTTTGAACCCAGCCCCTTTGGCTCAAGAAGCAAGCACTCTTACCACTGGGTAGCTGTCACTCACACATATACATGTATGTAAATAACATGACATAAAGAAGTTAAAGAAAAGCACTAGTTTACAACAGTTTATTGGGTACTGTCAAAAAGTTGAATACACAGGACTGGTTAATGTAATGTAATATGTGGTACAAATATGCTAGTTGCAGCTCTGAATTCTATGTGTTCACTAAAACTCTAAGGTAATCTTAATTTACAGCAATTGTCACCTGCCTTTTTTTGTTAAACTAAATCAAGCTCAGAATAAATATTAATTTAAAGTTTGATATTCACAAAAGAATAATTAAGTAGGTAGAAGTTCTCTTTAGACTAGTAAATTATATGGTCACTGAAACATATTCTTAGTAACACTTATGTTTAGAAGTTTGCAATAATAACTCATCAGCCATTGTTTTCTTAGTAAGCACTTGGACTGACCAATGAGAAGACGTAACCCCATGGTATAACAATAGAGAATTTATTGTCATCAGATTTGACACCGATTATCATTTTACAGCTGGTATTGTTGCAGCAAGAAGAACACTAAGTAACTCCCTTGTTGCTGATTTTTTTTTTTTTTTTCTAAGAGATCTGAAAGACAAAATATATTTATGAAACTTTTTTTTTTTTGGTGGGGGAGGGAAGATTGCTAATTGTTTTCTTCTGAGCAGACAAGTTAAAGCTAATAATTTAATTTATGGACAAAGATTAAAGGCAAAGGATAGACGGATGTGATTTGGCAAACTAACAGAATATACTAAATCAGTGTTAGGATTCGCTTTGCGGTACTTTAAACTTCAATTAATCTTTTGGTGTTGTCCGAGTACCGCATAGCACTCCCTCTGAATGCATATGTGCTTAACGTCACTTAGTAGGAATGATGACGTAAGCACGTTGCTAAGCGTGACTTATAAATGATGATAACAGTTACTTTGTATCCGCCTTCGAGGCGTGTGGCTGAATGCCACTCTTAATGCTACTAGAGAGAAAAATTCAGTCATTTTAGGCAGACATTCACAGATGATTTCCTACCGTGAATGCGTTTTTATAATTTTTTTACACCTATCTTTAATATTCAGCATGAATAGTTAAAAAATAGAATGACAAGAAAACAAATAAGTATTATTTGCTAAAACATAAATCAAGTGTTTTATGAGAGAAAAACAATACTGGTAAGGTGTGTTCACTTACAAAAAAAAAAAAAAAATCATGTGAGAAATAAATATTGAAATTGTCACCACTTCAGTTCTAAGTCATTACAGTAAGTGCGTAACGCAGAAAAACTGACATGGGATGGGGGGGGGGGGGGGGGGGGAGGGGGGGGGGGGGGGGGGGGGGGGGGGGGGGGGGTGGGGGGGGCACAGTACCAGAATACATCAGTCCTGTTAAGCTGACTGCCCTTAAGTTCCACATGGTGGGGCTCCGAAAAATGACCAAGTACACATCCCAGTTCTGCTGTCAAACACCATATCTTTGGAGGAGATCAAAATAGATTGTGAAAAATGATAAATTATTGACAGCAGTCAGGAACTTGAATATAGTCTAATAATGACATTAAATAAATGATACACATTAATTGATATATTGCAGACATTTGTAAGAAATGAAGAAAAAACCAGACAGAAATTGATAGGCTTACCCGGGACTCGATCCCAGGACCTTCCAAACGGCACCACCACCTCGCTGAGAGAGCGCATCGTGACTAACCTAACTGCCAAGTAGCCACCACAAAAATAGTGCTTAGTGGACATTGGCCCAACTGTAACCACGTAACTACGGAATTTCTGGACTGAGAAACGACCCAGACTAATTATAGGTGCAATCACTTCTAAAGTTTTCCTATTCGCCAGTATAGGTAAATAAAAATGTATTTAATGGAAATGTATCATTTTAACAAAATATTGTAATTATACGTTGTTAATATAATAGTAGACACCAGTACTATTGTGAGATAGTTTTGCATGTGAACAATTAAGTATTAGAAACACTGTCATTTTTATCAAGTAAGACATACAACAGTGACCAAAGGGCAGACAAGTGTCTATCATTTTTTCCCTGATCTGTTCACCTGTGAGTAATTATTGACGGTGAAAGAATTTGAGACCTAAGACGAGCTGGCTTATATTGCGTTTATGACCATAGTCTGCGGGCAGAATAGTGTGAGAAATGCGTTTGATTCGCAGGAATGAGATGGATATGTAGAAGTATCCCGAAAGGTGCTATATATGGCAAATGAGTCCGTTGTAGGGTCTTAGACGTAATATTTTTCCTTTCATCAGAGAAATATTTATACCAGAGCAGTTTAGACTCAAATTCATTCCAGAACTCCACAGTCTCTCTAGACATATCTAGCGACATTTCTAGGTTACTTTATTAAGTAAAATCTCAGTTGGCGTTGGAGAAAATAGTCTTAAGTAGTTTCTGTGTGAGGTAAATATCTTGATAGTATTTGTGAGTGATTTAAGTAGTAAATCGCCTATTATATCTTTACTAGATTTATGTGTAGAGCGATTTAATGAAAGTCAGTTATATTTTCTCTAGTGCCGTGTTACAGTGGATAGCAAGATAAATTAAAATTTCTAAGATTGATCCTGAAATAGAATTTGTTTACCTAACAATCGATGTATGATTGAAGAATTCCCGCTACTGTATCCTGTGACCAGTTGATTCCATAATTATTTCCTACCTGGACAAAATTTAAAGTAACAGTTAACCGCATCCTGCTTATAATTTGTGAATTTAGCGCTTCCCAACGTTTGATTAATTAGTCAGTTGGAGAAGCTGGGGCTTGATTCATCAGACAATCAACAGCGGATGGGCTGCACGTTCCTTAAATTCTCTTTCCAGAGGTGGTGAATGCTACCTGTAGGTAAGGTTGATTGTGTGTGTTGCTGTGATCACAGTTTGTTTGTCAGAGCGAGCGAAGGCAGGATAACTAATTCTTTCATGTAATAACTCATTTAATAACTTTGTATTTCTTTATGCAAGTTTGTTGCTAAATGATGTTTTCCTCTTAGAATAGATTTAATATATCAACTCTGTTCTTAACCATAGAGGGAAATCTTAGACCATAGTGGATAAATCTGTGACTCTTTGGAGCTATAACTTTTCTTCTACCAGGATCGTGGGCTCAACAGAGAGGGAAAGGATTACTCCTATGAATCTATTATTCTCTTAGTAATTCATTTAACTTATGTGTACTTATATGTGATTAATTTATGCTTGTGTTGAATTTTCTTATGATAAATAAATATTTACATAAACTTATTCAAGCGTGTCGGTCAGCTCGTTCCCAAATATCAATATTCCATTGTTATAGTTTTCACGTCTGTGCGTCTAACTGTCGTCACTTATGTGTGTGTGTATGTGAGTGGTGCTATATATAATAATATATATATATATATATTATTAGATCTGTCTAACTAATACTTTCAGTTGTAGAGATAGGCTGAGCGAGAGGATCTCCTCGATCTCAGGTACAGAATTACATAGTCTCCACCATCTCACTCGTGAAAATCTATTTCTATTATTATCTCCCCACTGAGCTATCACCTGTTCTATTGCGATTCAGAAGGGGCCAATCTGAGTCTTAATTCACGTATCGCAAATCTACGACAGTGACTAGTGTCTCGCGCACAAATATATGCTTGTTGATACTATAGGAATTTATTTAAAAGAGGACTCGCAAGTTCATGCTTGCCTAGGGCCTCGTACAACCTGAACCGCCGCTGCTTAGAAGCAGACTGAGTTGTACCAGAGAAGACCAAAAAAAAAAAAAAATACATTTTCCTGTTGGCAAGAGAGGCAGAGAAAGCTGCAACCAATGGTAATGGCGACACGTGTGAAATCTAATGGCTTCGTCAAAAACAAGGAATGACCTTTACTTAACTACATAAAGAAGCAAATGAAAAAAAAAATGGGCTCAAAATTTCAAGAGACTTCTAGAAGAAATACAGTAGGGTTGCGTCCACCAACTCTCCTTTTACTGGCTGTGGATAGGATTATTAAAACAGTGGCATGAACCAGCAGAAATGGAATTCAGTGGAACAAAACACAAACAGTACTTTTTTTGCTAACCTCAAAGTACACAAGCCTGATACGTCCTTTTTAGGACGAGACACAGTGGAGACATTCATCAAACTACGCAAGTTTTCAGATAAGTTGTAAAATTTTTTATCTATCTTCAGTATAATCTTATTGTAGTTAATTTTAGGTAATTCGTAGCTAGGAGTGTTATTATAACTTAGGAATTCTATTAAATACGCTTGATAGACATAATAAATATAAGTGGCGATTCCTTTTTAGTTAGATTTAAGTATTAGTTTATTACATTTAATATCAAGTAAGATGGAGGTGAAATTCGTTTCTCACCTTAGACGCCGAAAGAAAAACATCAGGAATGTGTATATTTCGATGGATATCACCATGTTATGTTAAATTATAGAATAAGAGATACACCAGAGTATCTAGTGGTGTAGATATTTTCCTATAACTGACCTCGAAACCCTTGAATCGGTCGGTTGGATCGGAGGGTTGATCAGTGAGTTAACAATTCACTATCGTAAAACAAGCTATTGTTACCGAAACAGAACCAGGCTCGACAGTAAACATGACTCACTCTAATATCTTGGGGGCTAAGGAGATTTCTGTATAAAATGGACAAATGGAAAATTCCTGGGGGACCTGGATTTCGCAGATGATGTAGCATTCTTAAGTTCAACACCAAGACAATCCCAAGAAGCAATAAATAATTTGTGTCATCTCTCGGTTAAAATTGGTCTCCAAATAAATGCCTCTAAAACTAAAGCTATGAACTTTTCTAACGAGACCTTTGATATCATCTTGAACGGGGAAAAACTACAGATAGTTGAAAGTTTCAATTATTTAGGCAGTAAAATGACTCAGGATGGTGACACAACAAGAGAAATCCATACTAGAATTGCTTTGGCAGCTAGCGCCTTCAATAGATTATCTAACATTTGGAAATTACGATCATTGAATATACATACCAAGCTTCGTCTGTTTAATTCAAATGTTATCTCAGTGTTAACATACGGCTGTGAGAGTTGGAAAATAACAAAATCATTGGAGAACAAGCTGAATACATTCGAGAACAAATGTCTTAGAAAACTCATGAACATCAGTTGGAAAGAATTCAAGACTAATCGACAAATAAGAGAAGACTCTAGGCAGAAATATGTCTCCGACTATATAAGGAAAAGACGATGGTCATATATCGGTCATGTCCTACGAATGCAAAACAACAGAATACCACTACAGGCGCTCACTTGGGTTCCTGAGGGTAAGCGGAAAAAAGGAAGACCAAAAGAAACACTCAGAAGAACAATAATAAGAGAAGGAAGAACGTTGGGCCTAAATAATGTGCAAGAGCTAAGAGGAGTGGCGTCACAACGAACAACCTGGAGAGCACTGGTTTCTGCCTTATGCGCCGTGTTTGGCGCTTAAAGAATTTATTATTTATTATTAATTGTTGAATAGTTAAGTATCGCTTGGAATTTTAATATAACTCAAAAATTCTACGGCATAAGAAATTAAAAATAATAGAAATTAAATAGTTCCAAGCGCCACGTGGCAATTACTTGTGTGAGATCTGGCAGCCATCTTGGTGATGATGATGATGATGATGATGATATAATCCCTTTAGCTGTGAGCAGGTAGCTCTTGACAGCCCATTGCCTCTCTGACAAAGGTGCAAGTCTTCCTCAGCTGTTGTGATGATGTGTAGAGTGTATTGTGGATGGTTGGGTGCGATGGGAGTAGCTGGTGTCGCAGGTCTGTTAGTCTTGGGCACTGTAACAGTAGGTGTTCAACTGATAGACAGTCTTGTTAGATATAATTTAAGTGGTGATTTCCTTTATAGTTTGATGTAAGTATTAGATTATTGCAATTAATTTTAAGTATTAGGGGACTATTTAACTATTGCTATATATATTTGTATAATTTAGGAACTGTAGTGAGGAAAATAAAATAAAATAAACCAAAAACCATAGATTAAAAAAAAAATAATATTCAACCATCAAAATATAATTTAGGTAAAAACAAATATATTAAAGTTACCTGGCAAAATTCGAACTAGATTTAACTGCTTAACAAGGTCTACTAGACAGGTTTAAAAGTGTTTCTTAAATAATAATACAAAATTTAATAATTTAAAAAAAAAGAGAAAGAAAGGATTTACACAACTTAAGATTAAAGCAGCGAGACTAAGGATAAACTTTAAAGTTCATACAAAACCAAGCACATAATAAAAAGAGTAGTAGCAAATTAAAAGACAGGGACAATGCCACCGATAACCAGGGCCCAGTCCGGGGAAGGAAAAGCGTGGGCCAAGACACTTGAAAAGGACAGAACACCAAACCTGACAGAAAAAAACAGGACCACGAACCCTGAAGTCAGAGACACAGGATAGAGACAGTAAGGGAAAAACTGGAAGGAGGCTCAGAAGTAAAAACAACAATAAGCATAAACAATAAAGGCGGAAACTCAGGAACCAGGACAACTAACAAAAAGATAGGACCCAGGGAAGATGTCAATCAGGACAACCAGAAAAACACAACTAAAAGAAGTCATGAAACCAGAGGAGAAAACAAAGAAGACTCCAACCGAAAGGAAACACAAAAAAAAGTTAAAATAACACAAATATCTGGAACAGAAGCCATGCTTCAATATCTCCCGGACGACAAAATACTGGTCATCCTGGAAAAAGTAATTGATAAAAAAGCCATTGCCAAAATACAAAAACAAAACAGTGGAATAATGTTAACACTAAATGAAACAGAAAAAAACCAAACCTTTACTACAAGAACTGCAGGAAAAACCAAAATTGATCCAACTGGCCCACAACATCAAAATACAAATAGAAATTTCCAAAGAAACCAGAAGATGTGTTGTAAAAGGCCAAAAACCCAACCCTGTCAGGTGAGGAAGTTTTAAACAACCTGGCCAAGCAAAACCCAGATTTGAAGCTGGTACAAGTGGAATGAGTAACAGTGAATGGGAGTATAGTAACCCCAGTGATAGTAATAACGACAGAAGGGAGGGAACCCCCCAAGACAGTACTATTTGGGAAAGCTAAAAAGAACACAGAAGCCTTCATTCCCCCAGTTTTGCAGTGCTCCAACTGCATGAGATTTGGCCATGGCTGGCACAGTTGCAGGGGGAAGACTGTATGTAGGTTTTGTGGCGGGGCGCACCCTTTTACCCAGTGTGAAAAGGCCAAGTCAGATACTGACTATAAAAAGGGTAATGAAAACAGAAAATGCATAAATTGCAAAGGGAACCACAGCACCAGATTCCATGGCTGCCCAGTGTATCTGCAGACCAAAAAAGCACTGAAGGAATCAATAACAAACAAAACCCCTTTCAAAACAGTAATTAAAGAAATAAAAGAAAACACCAAAAACACAAACAGTAAAGCTGTAGAAGAAATCAAGTCTGTAAAAGAAGAAATTAAAACGCAGCTGTCAAAAGAAAAAGACCAGAAAGTAACTAACAAAACAACAGAAAACTGTCAGCCAGACAGTTCAGCTACAACATTGGAAAATGTGAATGCGTTGAAAAGTGCAGAGGCAGTGCTTCAAGAAGTGAAAGCCATACAGCACCAAATTGCCCAGGATGTAGCTAAACTGATTGTACTGAAAGAAGAAAATGAAATAATACTAGTCTAAAAGAGGAACACAACTGGACTGGTCTGTGTGGGTAGGGGTCAGACAAAAGCTGGTACCCTGGTCCTCCAGGTTGGGGGTTTTAGCATAGGGCTGACACCCCTGTCTATGTAAAAAAATAATGAAGTTACGGAAACAACATCAAATGAACAAACTTTGCTGCGGGATGGACATTCGGAGTCTGTGGCTCGTATGACTGTCAGTGGTGAAAGCCGAAAGGAAGCCACTGACATGGAACCAGAGTTGGGGCACTGTACGAAGGATGGCCACCAACCGTGCAAAGTGGAATCAATTTGTTGTTGCCCTACAAGACGCCACTAGGCGTGATGGCCACTGACTGCTTTGACGGTCGGTGGTTAAGGATCGAAGAAGAAGAAGAAAAGAGGAACATGAAATATTACTAAAAAGAATGGAAAGTGAAAGACAGGAGATAAGCCTAGGGAGAGAAGCGAATGTAGTATGGGATGAAAATAGGAAAGTGATCAAAAAGAACATAATACAAGAGGAAAACAAAAGCAACCTAGAAAAATCTATCAAAGAACAAGTTGAGGCACTTTTACCATACTTAGTGGAAAAAATTAGGTACAAAATGACAAGTCTGAATGAGGAATTTCTTGAGAACATGGTTGATAATTATAATGGGCCCACAAATACAGGAAATACAGAATAAGAGCAAATTTGATAGTTTAACCAAAAATAAAAGGGATACTAGATGATGTTAAAGTTCAACTTAGGATTTAGAATTATACAGTGGAATTGTAGGGGTATCAAAAAGAATTTTGCACCCCTACTAGCAGAGACAGTAGGAACTAACACTATATATGCTCTTCAAGAGACACATTTAAACTCAAATAGTAGATATAGTTGTAAGGGCTTTTTAAGATACTTAGGCACGATAGGAAAGAAGGTAGAGGAGGGGGTTTCACAGTTTTAGTTAAAGAAACATTAAAAATTATAGACTGGGAAGTATTTGATCATCACATTCAAAGTCTAATGGGGAACATATAGTCCAGTATGTGTCTATTTTTAGATTTTTCTTGCGGTAGATTGACCTAATTTTCTGTTTTCGTCTTGGCTCACTAGTAGAATTTTATTTGGTTCTTACAAACGTTTTCTCGGGTGTCATTGATCTTGTGGTGTGATATTGTTTTGTATCGTACTTTGCTTTACTCTTTTCTATTTCTTTTTCGTTCATGACATTATATTAATAATGTTTGCATAGTGATTTATGCAAATATTGTATGGTAGCAATAATTATTGCTTGCAGTGTGTTATTGTGCCAATAGCCACTATTTTTTCGACTGAGTAAGGCACAGCTATAATAATATAGCCACAAAATTTGGCGCTTACAGGGAAGTGTAAAGCAACTTGCCATTTATTTAATTGACTAAGTGAGTCACAGTAGATATTAACATGGCCACCCTAGAATCCTATATGAGGATTGGGAAGGAATTTGGCTATAAAGCTGAAGCATTGAAAGAATTTGCCATGACTGAGTTGGCAAAGGCAAAACAAGAGGAGAAGGAACAGAAAGAGGAGAAAAGGAGAATGATGGAACATGATAAAGAGATGGAGGAGAGGAAAGCTTCCACATTAGCAAATGAAAAGGAGTTAATGCTTCTTCGTTTAGAAGAATTAAGATTAAGAGGTCAAAATGAAAATAATAGCAATAATGGTATTTCAAATACTGCTACTTCTGCATTTAACAATAAGGGTAATATAGATTTAAATTACCAATATTTAACCCAGCTTCTGATGACGTGTCATGCTACCTTTCACGCTATGAAAGTGTATGTGTAGCACATAAACTAGACAAGTCATTATGGGTTGCCAAACTTATGCAATTTTTAGTTGGAGAACCTATATCTGCCATAAACACAATGGATGAGTCAGTTAAAAACGACTATGATGCTGCTAGAGCAGTACTATTAAAACTTTTTCAACTTGATGAAGAAGGATATCGGGTGAAATTTAAGACATTTATTCCTGAATTTGGTCTTTTCAGTATTCATCTCTGCCATACGACTTACTTTTAATAGATGGGTTCAACTCTTGGGAATTGAGAAATCATATGATAAACTTATGAATCTATTGCTAAGGGATAAGGTGTTATCCTCGGTAAGCAGGCCATTTTGGTCTTTCTTGCAGGAACGCAAGTCATCAAATCTATCCAAACAATACTGTACCGCACATCCGGATGCATGTATTAGTAACAGCCAAATAAAAGATTCTCTCCCAGTTGCTTCAGCTACAACTTGGGACAATAATGTTAGAGCTAGATCTCAGAGCTTAGACAGAAATTTCATGCCTAGGAGATATAATTAAAACAATTATACTAAAAAGGGTAACTTTAACAAGAATTATAACTTTAATAGAGGTCGACAACAATTTCGGAACCAGTCACCTCAATACAGATATAACAACAATTTCCAACAAGTTTCCAATTGGAGTAAACCAAATCATTTTATCCCTCAAAATAATAATTGGGGTAATAATAATCAACATTACCGAAATAAGAATAATAGTCAAAACTTTAGAAATCAGGGTAATTCTGTTGAACGCCAGAGGCAACGATCTTGTTCACGAGGCCCAACGAGGTCCGAACATAATGCAGGGGCGGCACTCACTGACGGTGCACCTGTTGGAAATCATGAATTGAATAACCAGGCTCATTCAGCTGCATGTTGTTCATTTGATTTTGATGTTGCTTCTCGTTGCCAGGAATGTCTAACTTTATTTCAGAAAGACAGTACTACAGTCCTGAAGTGCGGACATCCTCTTCCTGCAGTTAGTCTCTCAGCCCATGACGGCACTGGTACTTTAGTATTCCACAGAGGATTGGTGAATGGTACCCAAGTATCTGTACTCAGGGATTCGGGATCAACCACATTCGGGATTAGACATTCGCTTGTACACCCTTCTTGTTCAACAGGAAATTGTGCCAAGTGTATTACCTTTGGTGGGACAATAGAATTTTACACCACAGCTATTGTCGATATTCATACCCCATTTTTTCAGATAAAGTCAAAGTATGCTTATTAAATAACCCAGTCGCTGATCTCACGGTTGGTCGCATCCATGGGAGCAAAGACTGCTCACCAGAGGAGGTTGAACTGTGGGAACGAAGACACAGCTTCACTGCAAGTGTGGGCATTCCAAGAGTTCATTTACCTACAAACAATTACAATGCTTGTGGTACGGTGTATTCCAGCTTTGGTCTATGTACCATTATGGAATGTGATGAGGTTTCTCCTCATGATGGTGATGGTCACAGCAAAATCATATCTGATTTTTCTGTGGATAAACGCCATGACACTATATGCACAACAGTTGTCACGCAACTTGACAATGTTGTGCCAACATCTTATGATGTACCCATAAGAAATTGCTCGTCTAGCGCTACTACGCACGTGCCTACAAACTTTTTCTTCTCGGTGTGGCTTCTGCTCACTGTTATAGTTTTATCTTCTTTCATGACATGCTACCATGGTATTGAGTATTTATTTGCTCTTATTACCCCCGTATTCTTCACAAACTATGTGTTATTCTTTTCTTCATTTTTATATTCAGCACCATGTCTTTGACTCATGACACTAGTCATTCCACCACTGACATACCAAGGATGTTCATGTCAAATCATATGACGACTCAGCGAATTCAGTCATCATTCGTTCTCTTACCTAGTCATTTGTTCCTACATGACTTCTAGGTTTCTATTGTCCAGAACACTTAATACGTCTTGTACACTTTGGCTTAGTGTCTTCATGTCCCTCTATTCCTTCGATTATACCTGTGACCGATGTTAATTTCTTTGATTATTATCATCGTGCTCAGCCAATGCAGCATGAGTTATCTGTACTATCATCCTTATTACGCAAGGGAATGCCAATAAAGGTAAACTGGTCAGATGATTGCCAGACAGCGTTTAATAAAATTTTACGTATTTTTTCTTCACCTCCCATTTTGAGGTTGCCTGATATTACAAAAGTATATATTCTTCGAACAGATGCGAGTAATTTTGGTTTGGGAGCCTGCCTTCTGCAAGAGTACAACGGAATTCTCCATCCTACCTTATACATTTCCAGGAAACTATCAGAGACAGAGAAGAAATATTTGGTGATTGAGAAGGAACAGCTAGCTTGTGTGTGGGCTATTCAAAAACTGGAGCGCTAACTCATTGGAGCACCCTTTATAGTGCAGACAGACCAAAAATCGGTTGCGGCTTTGAAGCGAGCGAATCACAGAAACCCTAAGCTCGCGCGCTTCTCAATCTTGCTCCAGCCTTTTGACTTCGATATTCAGTCTATACCCGGATCTGACAATGTCGTAGCGGATTCGCTATCAAGAAATCCAACATCAATACCTGCAGACTGATGGTTACTCAAGAAACGTTCAAGTACTTCGTGACATTTATTTACAGACATACATTTTCTTGATGCATGCAAGTCACTATCGTTTGAAACCTGAAATAGTACATTTTCGTCCACCGATTGACATTATACCAATTTATCGATGAATATCTTGCTGTACAATTCGTTGCGATCTACCTACACTCGGAGATCGATTTTCCACTGAACAAAAATGTAACAAGAATGTACATTCTATATAGTCAAAATACTTGCCAGAATTAATTGCTGCCGGATTGAAACGTTGGACTTTATAATATGCAACGTCACTTTTGACTTTAAGGATAATAACATTGATTCATTACTGCTCCTGACTTTATGAGATATACAGATTATGGAATGCGTTTTCCTGGATTTGGAGCATACTGGACTATATGTTCCCTATTGGACTTTGAATGTGATGTTAACAATTTTCATTAATGCAGATTTTAGACTTTAATCTTTAGTTAATTAATTAAATTTACTATTATTATTTAGATAGATTAATTATTATCTTTCTGTCACATTTTCTCTGATTTGTAATACTTTTGGATAGATAACTCATGATTTATTTTTTCCTTCTATGCTATTCATACTTACTTCCCTTTTTCTTTTGTTCTGTCAACTTTTTCTTACTAAAATACTTTCTTTTCTACTTGTACCTACTATTACTGTTCTGTCATATATGTACACACACATAACTTACATTATTAACTTAATAACTTTCGGAGTGTCGACATAATAATATATTATTTTTCTTAATTCACATCTCTGCATTGTCATACATATCTTACATTCTTCTTTCTACGTTGGTTATTTAATATTACACAGTAATTAAGGGTACTATAACTATATTTAGTAGATAATTTGTGTTACATGCTTAATAAGTATTATATTAGACTCTGCTATATTCTTATTGACTACTGACGACGTTCTCTACTCAGTAACCTTAGTAATTACATTTGTCTTAACATGATTTTGACTTGCAATTATTTTGGACAAACGTCATTGACTGTTAATTGTAAACATATCTGGCCGTCTGTTCATACATTTTTCGCTATATTTTTCCCTTAAATCTCATTGCTATTTTTCACGTGTAATTTTTGGTCATATTGAAAAAAAAAATCATTTCCCGTCCGGGGAAATTGTTAAGGCAGATTATAATGTATTTTACATGTTGACCACACTTAGTTTTGTTAGCAGTTTAATCTACGCGGTAACAATTCTATCTGGGGCCAACATGATGTATTTTGCACCATTTTTAATTATAAGTGAACGGGATGTAAGATTTACGTCACTAGGTGATTATGACGTAGTATGTTCTGCAGTAGTTTATGCAGACCGTTAATCGAGGCCTTTCGTTGTAAGAATCCGTCAGAGTAAGACGTTGATGTTTTCGCTCCCAAGTTTTAGGAAGTTTTAACAGTTCTCCTACGTGGCTTAATGAATTGCGAAGGTCGCATCAAGAAGATGCCGAACTTAAGTATTCCAGTTCGATGATTTTTATGCAGAGGAATCTTTAAGGAAGCAATCAATAATATTTATCTCCATATTCTGGTTTTCGATACTTGGGTGATAACCGTTATCGGCACCTCTAATAAATAGGCCAGGTATGAGACGATGTATCACGGGATGTAGGAGACTCAATATATGTATGTAATTCCACTTTGCCATGAACATTATTTTGTGCTACGTCTGAATAAACATGCTGTTATCCGTGGACCCATATAACAAGTTTTGGAGATCACTTTATGGTTGATCGTTCTTGCACAACACCCATGTCATTCCTCAAGATCTTATCAGCACGATGTTCAACATAGAGGTCAATTAATGAACCAAAAATCTTGATCAACCACACACTCCATAAACATATCAAAAACTCATTCGTAACACCAATATAGAAGGTATCCAGGTTACTATAGCAGCTGAACCAAACAATCTAACAATCTTAAATGTATACGCTAAAAATTGTACAATTAAAGATTAAGAAATATTCGGCATAAGCACCAGACTAGGCCCCAAAACAATCATAGTAGGTGATATGAATTCCCATCATTATGCTTGGGGTGGACAACATGCAGACAATGCAGGAAAGCGCCTACTTGACTTCATAGAAAATAATGTCCTACTAATACTAAATGATGGAACTGCAACTAGAATTAATTCACAAGCAAACAGGGCAGACTCAGCAATAGACATAAGTATAGCAACTAACAACCTAGCGAATGTAATTTTGGGAAGTATTACAAGACACAAACTCAAATCATCTGCCCATTATAATAACCATGCATGAAAACGTCATTCCAAACCCAGAACCAGAGAAACCGACTTTCAACTATAAAAAAGCAAACTGGGAAGCTTTCCAATCGGAGCTGGAGGTGATGGAATATAAAGACATGGAAACAGATGATACGGACTTGTGGGCAGAAACACTGACCAATGAAATTCTGAAAATAGCAATAAAATATATACCAAATAAAAATATGCCACAGCACCTAAAACCAATAAATAACATTAATAAGAAAAGAAAAACTCAGTGGAATAAAGAACCAGTTGCCTGGTGGAATAAAAGCTGTGCAGAAATTCATTAGAGAAGAAAAAGGGCCTTAAAAAATATAGAAATAACAGAACAGAAGAAAACTAAGATCAGTATAAACATATTAGGAATGAATCTAACAGAATATTATTTAAAGCCAAAGAAACTAACTGGAAGGAGTTTTGTCAGTCACTTAAACCTAGCACTCAAATTAAAGAAGTATGGAAAAAGCTTAAGGCAATCAAAGGGAACAATAAGAAAACAATAATGCCAACAATCAAACTACCAAAGAAAGCAGAAACAGATAAAGAAAAAGCTAATGCCCTTGCTGAGTATTTCTATACAGTCAGTGCAAAAAGTAGTCTTGGACAGGAGGAAAATGAGAGAAGAGAAAGACTTAGGATACAGTTTTCAAAGGAACTACCAGACCAGATAGATGAAACAAACTATGTAGATGCTGATATAACAGAGGAGAAAGTAACTAGTGCAATAAAAGAGAAATCTAATACTGCCTCAGGGCATGATAGACTTAGTTATGAAATCCTTAAGAAAGTACCCAAAAAACTATAATAACTTCCCTTTATAACAAAATCTGGAGCTTAGGAAAGATACCAAAAGCATGGAAAATAGCTATGATAGTACCCATCCTGAAACCCAGTAAGGAAGCCCATGATGTAAGTTCATATAGGCCTATCTCCATAACATCACAACTAGGTAAAATACTGAAACTGTTGTTAACAAAAGAGTTAAATTCTACCTGGAAAAAAATCAGTTATATAGCCCAAACCAGTCAGGGTTTAGAGCAGACAGAAGTACAGTAGACCAGCTTGTAAGATTAGAACACGACGTAAAGCTAGGGTTCAAGAGGAAAGAGAAAACAGTGGCAGTCTTTTTTGGATGTCGCAAGAGCATATGATGAATGCTGGCGAGATGGAGCTCTGTACAAAATGAAAAAGATTGGCACTACTGGTAAAACCTATAGGTATCTAGAAAATTTTTTACAGGTATTTTGCTGTACAGGTGAACAATGATAAGTCAGAAATATATGAGCAACAGAAAGGGATTCCTCAGGGATCAGTGATTTCACCTTCAATTTTTACTATAGCTGTAAATGATTTAGCAGATGAATTTAATGACATAAAGAATGCAGTATCACAATTTGCAGATGACTGTGCCATTTAGCGATCTGGAAAAAACTTGGACTATGTTTACCAAACACTTCAAAATCAAATAGACAAAGTTTCAGAGTGGATGATAAGTTGGGGCTTCCAAATTAATGTAAACAAAACAGTTAGTATGATATTCAGCAAAGGAAATTTAAAGAAAAATAACAAAATCAATATAACCATTAAAGGACAGAAAATATGTACCTCCTCAACAACAAGATTTCTGGGCATAACTTTAGATAAACAACTAAATTGGAATAAACATATAGACAATTTAGTAGAAAGCTGTATGGGACCCCTAAATATACTAAGGATAGTAAAAGGTAAAGGAGGGGGGGGGGGAAGGCAGCAATAAAATAATGCGTATGTTCTACAAGTCTTTCATCAGGGGGAAACTGGATTATGCCAGCATAGTCTATGACTCAGCTGCAGCTTCTAACAAAGCAAAACTAGACAGAATTCAAAATGCAGCCATGAGAACCATTACAGTCACATTTATATCAACACCAGTAGAAACACAAGAAGTAGCTCTTGGCATACCGCCCCTTGGTCTAAGACGGAAAGAACTAAGATTAAATTATTGGAGTAAAGTAGCACAAGAAGTGACCCACCCAGCACATAAAGCATTTATTAAAAACCAACCAAGTGTATGCGACGTCCCCTTAAA
The DNA here is from genome assembly GCA_024509875.1 of Oreohelix idahoensis. Lineage (NCBI taxonomy): Eukaryota > Metazoa > Mollusca > Gastropoda > Stylommatophora > Oreohelicidae > Oreohelix > Oreohelix idahoensis. The sequence continues at coordinate 138,471 of JAMPIV010000840.1, read as the reverse complement.
TAAAGATAGATATCCAACAGGGTGGAGAACTATAGAAGATCTAACGCAGTTCAAAGAACTGTCAAACACAATAGAAAATAGTAATAAATATAGAAGTAAAATACCACCCTGGGAACTAAAAATATCTATCATAGACCACTCACTTACTGAAAAGATCAAACTAAACATAGAAGATAAGGAAGCCAAAATGATAAGTAGAAAGTCCATATATCAACTAACAAAACAAAGTCTGGCTGTCTACACTGATGGATCCAAGGGTGATAGTGGGCAACTAGGTGCAGGAGTTGTAATACCACAGTGGGGAATAAAAAAGACCTACAGTGTAACTGAAGGGGCTTCGATTTTTACCGCAGAGATGGTAGCAATGCTAAAAAGTTTAGAAATAATCGAAGATAACCCAACAGAAGCTGTTACGATATTTACAGGCTCACTATCATCACTACAGGCACTGGAACACCCAGGTAAATGTAGCCGGCCAGACATAAAGGAAGAAATTCTAGCAATTAATACATCACTAGGGAACAGAGGATGTAGTTTGAGGCTAGTGTGGGTTCCAGCACACATAGGTATAGCTGGAAACGAGTTAGCAGACCAGAACGCATAGAATGGAAGGATAAGTAAAAACAATATAAGAGCAGGACTGGGAAGGTCGGAGATAAAGAGCCACGTGAAGCTAACTATAAACGAGGAATGGAAGACAACATGGAAGAACAGTAGATAAGGCAGACATGCGTTCAAACTGCTGAAAGAACCAACAAGGACATGCCAGGTCAGAGAAGAACTAAAGGTACACTCGAACAAAACGCTGTGGCGTCTCCGTCTCGGTGCAGCATACTTCATGATAGAGGAACCGCACTGCCAAGAATGTCAGGAAGAAAATGACATAGACCACTACCTGATCCACTGTAGAAAATATGATCAACAAAGGCTAGAATTAAAAACATACTTTAGAAATAACAATATAGACATGACAAGGGATAAGGTGTTAAGTATAGATGCACCAGGGGAAGCCCAATCAATACTTAAACGATATATACATAAAACAAAGGAAAACATATAAGGTTAGTAACAATGGCAATATCAAACAACAATAACAAAAATGATACTTCAGAAAAGACATTCAACAACATTGAAATTAAGCAACAAAAACTAACAAATCATTAGAAAAATAATAAAATGACAAATAAATTAAAACCAGCAACTGCAAAAGACAATAGTTATTTAAACTAAATACAAAATTAGTAAATAAAATGACACTAAATACCCCAATTATAACCAATTTTCAGGTTGAACAGGGTAGACCAAGATGGAACGAGAAGAGGCAATAACGGTCAGCTGTTAAGTGCCCGCTCGCCACCCATCACCTTTTCAAAACAACAACAACAGCTTGGGGGGAGGCACAACGAGTCATCAAACCGTCATGAAAATATCCCAAGAGCCGGCTCTGAGTGTGCCAATTCTTTCTTTGTCTCCTCGGAGATGACCTGTTACCAGACTAAATGAAGACAACATTATAACTAAAGAACAAAGGCAGATGAAGAACTCTAGTTTTGCGTAAAGCTGAACTGCCTAATTTACTCTGGATACGTATATACAGGTTGTCTCAAAATAGAATGTACAGTACATATAGTATCACATTTATTATAAACAGGAAAGGACAACTAAAGTATATAATGTAACAGTTACTTCATCCAAGTGGTTAAAATGTTACACACAACTATTTGCTTATAAATATATTTATTTTGATAGTTCCTGAAAAGTATAGAAAATAATGAATTAGAACCCGCAGTCTTTTTTTAGATACGTACAATGTATTTTAAACACCATTTGAGTCTTTATAAATTTTGGCATTGCTGCACAACTTTACTGCATTTACTCTCTTGATTCTGGTAAATAGGCATAATATTACTATTACATATTTACAGATAACACTGACAAACAACATTTTTCTTTCTTATATAAGAATAAGTGTTCTTAGGTCAGTTTCTTGCGCTGATTTCAAATTTGAAATCCGTTTATCTCTATCACGTCGGGTTCTTAAGATATTTGTGAATAAATATATTTTTGGGAAACCGTTATTTGCTTCGTTTCATTTTTACTATATAACTTTTTAAAAATTAATAAAATGCAAAATAATTCTACTTTTTATACTGCTAAAAGATGCATGACATATGTTACGTTATATTTCAAATAGTTACTGTATTTTGAAATAATTCTGAGTGAAATATGGCTTCTAGAAGTTGTAGAAATTCGGCTGATCTGTTCTGTTACTTGTGCGGATATTTTACCGATCGTGTTCACCAGAAAAACTTTACACCATTGCTAAAGAAAGCATATGAACTTTATTTCGATTCGAAAGTTGATGATGCAAATAAATCTTGGAAGCCAAATGCAGTTTGTTCGACTTGTGCAAATACATTGGCAGGTTGGTTACGAAAATCGCCGAAGCATAAGTCGATGCCTTTTGGAGTGCCAGTAATATGGCGTGAACCGACAAATCACGCTACTGATTGTTACTTCTGCTTGACAAATATCTATGGTTTCGCTTTTAAAACTAGAAAGTCTGTGGTTTATCCAAATATTGAATCGGTTTCGAAACCAGTGCCTCATGATCCAATCACGTGTCCGATCATAGTTCCACCAGAACAATATCCGTTGGACGTGAATGAACCATCAGAAAGTGATAGTTTACCTGCTTTAGAAACTAATTCTGACTCGGATTATGTACCGGTGAATGATGGTTTCACTTAATTAACCATTCAGAACTTTCAGATCTAATACGTGATCTCGCTCTCACCAAAGGACAAGCGGAATTACTCGGTTCGCGACTCAAAGAATGGAATCTTTTAGCGCCCAATACTCCGATATCTAAATTTCGTCATAGACACAGAGAACTTTTACAATACTTTGAGATGGATGATGACATTTGCTATTGCAAAGATGTAAAAGGTCTAATGGTGCACCTCGGTCATGAGCACATAGTCAACAAATGGCGACTTTTCATCGACTCTTCCAAGACTAGTCTAAAAGCCGTGTTATTGCATAATGGAAATTTATTTTCATCAATTCCAGTCGCCTACTCTGTTCATATGAAAGAAACTTATGACAATATGGCTATACGTTTGGCAAAAATAAAGTACAATGACTACCAATGGCGGATTTGTGGAGACCTAAAGGTCATTGCAATTCTCACGGGCATGCAGACTGGGTATACTAAATTTTGTTGCTTCCTATGTGAATGGGACAGCCGCAACAGACAGGAACATTATGCAAGAAAGGTGTGGCCTATCAGGGATCGTATGCAGCTCGGGCATAAAAATGTAATACACGAGCCATTAGTTAACAAAGACAGCATCATTTTACCACCGTTACATATAAAGTTGGGGCTCATGAAGAATTTCGTAAAAGCGTTAGATAAAACGAGCAAAGCTTTCACTTATCTTCGAGAAAAGTTTCCGCAAATTAGCGATGCAAAGATAAAGGAAGGTACCTTTGTAGGACCTCAGATTAGGAAAGTTATTGCAGACAAACAATTCGAGAACTTGTTACATGGTAGTGAACTTCGCGCATGGATGGCATTCAAATCGATCGTCGATAACTTTCTGGGAAATCACAAATCTGTCGACTATGTGCATATTGTTAAGCAGTGCATAGATGCATACAGAATTATGGGCTGTAACATGTCCCTCAAAATCCATTTGCTCGATTTGCATCTTGACTTTTCCCCTGACAACCTTGGCGAAGTCAGCGATGAACATGGAGAACGATTCCATCAAGATATCGCCGTAATGGAGTCACGTTATCAAGGACGGTGGAGTGTGACCATGCTTGCCGATTATTGTTGGATGCTTCATCGCGATGTACCACATGCCATTCACCGACGAAAGTCGACTGCAAAGAAATTCAAGCCTACATAACTGTTATACTTCTTGTACAAATGATGTTGTAATACTGTATGCGTTGTTAAAAAACTTCAATTGCGTATTTCTAGAGATCCCGACCTGATAGAGAAAAACGGTTTGCAGATTTAAAAACAGCGCATTAAAATTGACCAGAAAAACATAGAAATGTTAGAGAAAGAAAAAAAAAAATTTTTTTTTGTTAGTCAGTGTAATCTAAGTTAGGTATCCAGATTCATGGTGGAGGAATGGCTTGCGAGCCTTACTAATTATACGAGCTATGCTGTGTTCTTAGCAGGCTTAACCGAGCCGAGGAAGTTATGAATGAAAAGCCAAAGGGCCCAAACTAGGGAAATTGGTAAAGCCGACCAGTTCAATAAAATAAAATTTAAAAAACCACAGAAACTGCAACCACCAACTCGAACCCTGAAACATCCCATCAAGAGAGGCAAAAGACGGGACTTGCAGAGTGACAAAAGAGGTAGGCGCAAAGAAATAGGGATCTCTGGGAAGGGCTGAAGAGAACGACATAAAATGGAAATCGATGAGGAGAAATAATTCCACGCGGGCATTTTACGGGCAAAAAGTTGATGACAGACTGTCTGATTGATGTAAGGACTGACTAACGAATAGACTGATGAACTGACCACATAGACTTACTGATTGAATAATGACTGATTTATTGACAGTATATGCAGACGCTGGAGTTGGTTTGGCCACGTCCTCAGAAGAGACCCCGATGTCTTCACAAGAAAAGCTGTGCTATCGATCCCTGAAGGAAAACGAAAGAGAGGCCGACCAAAAACAACCTGGTGGAGAACTATGGAGGCCGAGATGCAAAGAATGAACCAGAGCTGGGGCACTGTACGAAGTATGGCCGTCAACTGAACAAAGTGGAAGCAGTTTGTTGATGCCCTACAAGACGCCACCAGGCTTGATGGCTACTGACTGCCTTGACAGTCGGCGGCTAAGGATCAAAGAAGAAGAAGAAGAAGAAAGGTTCACATATGGAAGGACCTAATTACAATGGCAAAATCAGCCATCTTATAAGGAGGAATCAGCGCACCATGTTTTGGTTCCGAATAATTTAGTCTTAGTTCTTTCCGTCTTAGATCAAGGGGCGGTATGCCGAGCTACTTCTAGTGCTTCTACTGATGTTGATTTAAATGCGCCTGAAATGGTTCTCATGGCTGCATTTTGAATTCTGTCTAGTTGTCACCGTAGGGTTTGCCCAAGCATGTTTATGCTTTTGACAAAGTTATATGAATGCTTAAAGTATGGCACCGTAAGGTTTGCCCAAGCATGTTTATGCTTTTGGCAAAGGTATATGAATGCTTAAAGTATGGCACCGTAGGGTTTGCCCAGGCATTATAAATAAATTGCCAAAGTTTAGGTGAACGTTCAAAACAGTTCACGAAAAAAATAGGGTGACAAATAAATAAGACGAGTGTTCAGTATCAACTCGGCTCACGATTAATAGAACGTGCGTATTTTTTCGTGAGTTGTAAATCAGAGGCGCAACCAATGAGCGTACAGAAAAACAAGTTAGGACAGCGAATCAGGAGTACGGGTTGAAGGGTACGAGAGAAGAATGACCAGAGGTCATTATGGCAGAGCGGTTTGAGAAACTGAAGAGGCAAGATGTGTATTGCAGAGCTCTCAAGTTTTAATTCTGTGGGTGTACAGAAGTTTTCCCCTGAAGTCATATAGATATAGCATTAGTTGTAGTAATATTCAGGAGATTAAATAATGCTGTGGTTAAGAAGTAGAAGTTTAGTAGTAACAGAGATAGTAGGAAGTGTAATTTTGTGAGGATTCAGTGTGTTGACAGTAAGAATGCTCTTCACTTATTATGTACATGAACAATAAGTATGAATTGAAAATGTTGAAGAAATCACAAGATGAGATGCTGTAGAGTGGATAACTCATTTGACTAAGTAAGAGTAAAGAAAGAAAAAAACAGAGATGAATAGCAACCTGATAGCCAAACTGGGCTTTACTCTAGATGAGTAAACGACTAAGCAATGAGTATCAAGAGAAGAAACAAGTTCATTATTGCGGACTCAGAATAAATGAACTATAAGTTGTCGTCAGAGGTAATTACGACTAGTAAGAGATTTGAGAACTTGACATTTATGAAATTACTCATGTGCTCCCACATGTAAGTATATTTATGCTTCTGCAGATGTATTTAAGCATTGACTTCTGAGTATGAAGTACGTTCAGATTACAGGAATGGTAGTAGAGATGAACCTGACAGGATTAGTCAGAAGGGAATGAAAGTTCCAAGGAGTTATTGAGGTGCTTAGACAAATCAGGGGAAGGTTTGAAGCACGGAAGGAATAAGCCAATTAGATTTAATATGAATTTGTTTCAAGAGGAGAATGTATATGTATATAAGTCAGAAGTTGTACTTGAGGCAATTATGAAGTAACTGTAAAAGAGATATATGCTGTATGCCTCACCTTGTTGAAGGAAATAATTACATGTAAATAAACAAGTTTTGATGGATACCACACAAGTTGGGCTCAATATGTGAGGGTTGTTGTATGCCAGGTCAATAGTCATTATGAAATCCACTATACGATTAGTCACTATATAACAACGGAGAAGGAAGAGAACGAGTCAAGGGTTGAAAAGAAGGACCATATCTCATCCAGGAATTGTCATCTCTGGCGGTGATGGCCAGTACACCAGTTAACTAGTAACCTACTTGGAAGATATAATAATAAGAGATTAGTATCTTGATGGTAATATAACTAGGCCTGCCACCTGCCACCTAGTTAATGATAGCTTGGGTGGATAGATAATCACTACATTAGACGGGCACATAGTTTTGCTTTGCTAGAAGTTGAAGCTGAGTCGTAGACTACGCTAGCATAGTCTAGTTTTCCTCTGATGAAAGACATGTATAACATAACCATTATTTTATTGCAGCACCCCCCCCCCCCAATCCATTACCTTTTACTATCCTTAGTATATTTAGGAGTCCCCTACAGCTTTCTATTAAACTGTCTATATGTTTATCCCAATTTAGTTGTTTATCTAAAGTTATGCCCAGAAATCTAGTTGTTGAGGAGGTACATATTTTCTGTCCTTTAATGGTTATATTGATTTTGTTACTTTTCTTTAAAAATCAGTTGCTGGCTATCATACTAACTGTTTTGTTTACATTAATTTGGAAGCCCCAAATGTTCATCCATTCTGACACTTTGTCTATTTGATTTTGAAGTTTTTTGTAAACATGGTTTAGGTTTTTTCCAGATCGCCAAATGGCACAGTCATCTGTAAATTGCGATAGTGCATTCTTAATGCCTTTAAACTCATCTGCTAAATCATTTACAAATATTGTGAAAATTGAAGGTGAAATCACTGATCCCTGAGGAATCCCATTCTGTTGTTCATATATTTCTGACTTGTCATTGTTCACCTGTACAGCAAAATACCTGTCCTATAAAAAGTTTTCTAGATACTTATAGGGTTTACCAGTAATGCCAATCTTTTTCATCTTGTAAAGATCTCCATCTCTCCAGCATTCATCATATGCTCTTGTGACATCCAAAAAGACTGCCACTGTTTTCTCTATTCTCTTGAACCCTAGCTTGACCTCGTGTTCCAATCTTACAAGCTGGTCTACAGTACTTCTGTCTGCTCTAAACCCTGACTGGGTTGGGCTATATAACTGATTTTTCTCCAGGTAGAATTTAACTCTTCTGTTAACAACAGTTTTCAGTATTTTGCCTAGTTGTGATGTTAAGGAGATAGGCCTGTATGAACTTACATCATGGGCTTCCTTATTGGGTTTTACGATGGGTACTATCATAGCTACTTTTCATGCTTTTGGTATCTTTCCTAAGTTCCAGATTTTGTTATAAAGGGAAGTTATTACGTTTATAGTTTTTTGTACTTTCTTAAGGATTTCATAACTAAGTATATCATGCCATGAGGCAGTATTAGGTTTCTCTTTTATTGCACTAACTACTTCTTCCTCTGATATATCAGCATCTAAATAGTTTGTTTCATCTATCTGGTCTGGTAATTCCTTTAAAAACTGTATCTTAAGTCTTTCTCTTCTTTCATTTTCTTCCTGTCCAAGACTACTTTTTGCACTGACTTTATAGAAATATTCAACAAGGGCATTAGCTTTTTCTTTATCTGTTTCTGATCTCTTTGGTAGTTTGATTGTTGGCATTATTGTTTTCTTATTGTTCCCTTTGATTGCCTTAAGTTTTTTCCATACTTCTTTAATTTGTGTGCTAGGACTAAGTGACTGACAAAACTCCTTCCTTTCTTTGAATATTATTCTGTTAGATTCATTCCTAATATGTTTATAATCATCATAGTTTTCATCTGTTCTATATTTTTGTAAGGCTTTGTTTTCCTTTCTCATGAATTTATGAACATCTTTTATTCCACCAAGCAACTGGTTCTTTATTCCACTGAGTTTTTTCCTTAATGTTATTTATTAGTTTTAAGTGTTGTGGCATATCTTTACTTGGTATATATCTTATTGCTATTTAAAGAATGTCATTTGTCAGTGTCTCCACTAACAAGTCAGTATCGTCTGATTCCATGTTTTTATATTCCATCACCGTCAGCGTACACCACGCTATCTGTACTTTTTGTCTTTAAACAAATCAATTACTAATCTGCAAACAAGCGCCATAACCCAAAAATTCAATCTGTTCAACGAGCATTTTAAGATTTATTTCCCCTACCTAAGATCTGTTCTTAACAGTTTACCACACCCCCGCGGAAAAAAATGATTCTATCATTTTTTTAAAAAAGTTAACTCCCAAAAAGTTAAGAGAACAATGAAGCTCTAACATATGCCTACAAAAATTTACCTATGACAAGTGAAAATAGTACATCTACAAAAAATATCAGCAGTAAATGTAAAGTAAATAATGAAGTATCCAACGTAATCAACTAAGCATACCAAAATTAATCTAATACAAAACCAAGCTAAGTATATTCAAAACAAACTCAACAGGAAACAACCAATAGTAAGAAAAAAGACAAGATCAAGCAAAAGAAGTATGGTCCGTAATGAAGGAAAATATGAAATCAGAATATGAGAAAAATCAAATAAAATCACAAGATAGCAATTAAGTTATACAATTCCTTAAATGTAAAATAAATACAATTATCACAAATAGCTACATTATCTTAAGTTATATAATTAACCTAACAATACAATGAATGAAAGAATAAGTGTCGGAAAAAAGACGAAGCACACAAGTAGAATCACGAGAAACGACGATGAAGTATAGAAGTATAAACCAGATATGAAACCATACCGAAAAGTCAATAGAAAAGATGGAATGAAATGAAGACTAATTTAGCAAAGCAAAGATGTGAATGCAGAGAAAGATAACAATAATACATAACAATAACTATTTAACTCAAACGATGTATTGTATAAATAAATACAATCATACAATAAAGCATCGAACAAAAAACAATGTATGTATATATGTATACCGAAACATGAAAGAAAACTATACTTAAATAAAGCATGATAGGTAATTTAACTAAGTTAAACTTATCCATAACTAAAAATAAATTATTCTAGATATCACACAAAAAATAAAAAATATCAATGCTATCCAAAAGTTCGCACTGACGCACAGTCATGCGCTAGATAAAGAAAAAATACATCAACATCAGAAAAAACAACTTTTCAAAGAACGAATAACACTACACTACTGTAAAAGTATTAATATTTGGAACTTGAACACACTGTAGAAGAATACTTGCGACAACCGTTGTTGAATGTTATCATACTGTAAAAGTATGTTTCTCGACCATAGACTATCACTGTCGACACCATTGTTGAAGTTAGATTAAACTGTTCAATGTTTATTATGATTATATGCCACACAGGCTAATTATAAATAGGTCGAGGTTCCGTAGTAAGGCCACGCCCACACAGGGCTATTTATGGATATGTGTTACTACTGCTATTCTGTCACTGTGTGAAAATGTTTGAGGTGAGTGGGATAGATGGTACAATCACTCACCACAGCAACGTACGGTCAAGCATAGACCAACGAATCAGACTGGTGTTCATTTCCACCTTAGAGACATAGTTTATTCACAGTAACATCAATCAGGAACGGTACACTACACAGGTACAATAACATACAAGAATCCATTGAATCAATACACTATCAATATGGCCTCATCAAGAAAGACTGCTCACATCGCAGTACTAGTAAATTCATCAATACACTGGCCTCATCATATCGTCTTCATAGAAAGACTGCTCACATCGCAGTACTAGTAAATTCATCAATACACTGGCCTCATCATATCTTCTTCATAGAAAGACTGCTCACATCGCAGTACTAGTAAATTCATCAATACACCTCAAAGACTGCATTCACCGCAGTTATAAATCGGCCTTATAAAGTCTATAAATATCAGACTCTTAACAAAATCACTCAAAGTCTGCATCCACCGCAGTTATAAATCTGGCCTTATAAAGTACATTCTATCTGCAGATAATCCAACACGTGAATTAATATTCAATAATGGCCTGCACAAGAAGGTACAATACACAGCGAAACATGCTGCTCAACATCTTTCTAGTTCTCTCAAAGGGCTGCGTACACTGCAGATTACAATAATAGGGCCTGCACAAATTCCGGCTTCATAATCTCAATAATAAATCCCCTTGTACACACTGCGGGAAAAACATCGCTAAACATCTTCACCGAACACTGGTCGGGAACACACACTTAGAGAAACCCCAGGGCTGACCAGCTCGGTCAAGAACCCACAGCAGACTCTCCCGGGATCGCACATCAGTCCCGCTCAACATCTGTCACGAGAATCCGCTGTTCAACACCGTTAAGAACAGATCTTAGGTAGGGGAAATAAATCTTAAAAATGCTCGTTGGACAGATTGAATTTTTGCGTTATGGCGCTTGTTTGCCGATTAGTAATTGATTTGTTTAAAGACAGAGAGTACAGAAAGCGTGGTGTACGCTGATCATCTCAAGTGTTGAGATGTATTTATTCTGTATTGTTTTGAGCTGTGTGTGATTAGCTCGCGGCTAGCCCAAACATGTAATTTTGACTGAGCTGTGTTGAACAGCAGATTCTCGTGACAGGTGTTGAGCGGGACTGAGGTGCGATCCCGTGGGAGTCTGCTGTGGGTTCTTGACCGAGCTGGTCAGCCCTGGGTGTTTATCTAAGTGTGTGTTCCCGACCAGTGTTCGGTGAAGATGTTTAGCGATGTTTTTCCCGCAGTGAGTACAAGGGGATTTATTAATGAGATTATGAGGCCGGAATTTGTGCAGGCCATATTATTGTAATCTGCAGTGTACGCAGCCCTTTGAGATTACTAGGAAGATGTTGAGCAGCATGTTTTGCTGTGTGTGTACCAGTGATATTTTTGTACAGGCCATTATTGAATATTCATTCACGTGTTGGATTATCTGCAGATAGAATGTACTTTATAAGGCCAGATTTATAACTGCGGTGGATGCAGTCTTTGAGTGATTTTGTTAAGAGTCTGATATTTTTAGACTTTATAAGGCCAGATTTATAACTGCGGTGGATGCAGTCTTTGGGTGATTTTGTTAAGAGTCTGAGATTTATAGACTTTATAAGGCCATATTAATAACTGCGGTGAATGCAGTCTTTGAGGGATTTTTGCTATTGTGCACGTTCGATGAGGAGTGCACTATTATTCTGTAGTTGAGCTCTATGAAGAAAATATGATGAAGCCAGTGTATTGATGAATTTACTAGTACTTCGAGGTGAGCAGTCTTTCTTGATGAGGCCATATTGATAGTGTATTGATTCAATGGATCATTGTATACTATTGTACCTGTGTAGTGTACCGTTCCTGATTGATGTTACTGTGAATAAACTATGTCTGTAAGTTGGAAATGAACATCAGTCTGATTCGTTGGTCTATGCTTGACCGTACGTTGCTGTGGTGAGTGATTGTACCATCCATCCCACTCACCTCAAACATTTTCACACGGTGACAGAATAGCAGTAGTAACACATATCCATAAATAGCCCTGTGTGGGCGTGGCCTTACTACGGAACCTCGACTTATTTATAATTAGCCTGTGTGGCGTATATATCAACCATCATACTGTTACGATCATTGTGCTGTGGTTATCTCAGTGTTAACATTGTGAGAGTTGGAAAATAAACAAAATCATCCTGAATACATTCGAGAACAAATGTCTTAGAAAACATCATGAACATTCGCAGTTGAAAGATTCAGACTAATCGACAGCGAGAAGAGCTAGGCAGAAATTGTCTCCGACTATATAAGGAAAAGTGGTTCATGTCCTACGAATATTGAAATCAGAAGAACAATTCAGAGAAGGAAGAACGTTGGGCCTAAGCAAGAGCTATTTCTTGCAAGTTTTGGCAGTGGTGGTTTACAGTGAAGTTGGATCTAATATCCACGACATTCGCATGATAAGATGTGCAGCGATTTCAGTTCTGTTTCTCCTGATTGAAATTTTCAAGTAAGCCAGTATACAAGTTCAAGTTGTGGTATTTCCAGCCCTTCTACCTCCTTTCAACGAGATTGATAGACAGTCTACAAGCTCAAGTATATGTGCAGTGTTTTCATCCCTTTTGCACGTGTACCACAAGTCAAGAGTTGCAGTATTTGCTGTGTTCCAGTTCCTGTCATCTTGTGCATTGTTGAGCACATACTATACTGAAGCAAGAACCTGAAGGGAAAAGTGTCGAGTTCCAGTGCCTTTCTGCAGTGGATTGTTTTTAGCTGTAGACTATGTGATATTCAGTGTCTTTTCGGAAAGGACGGGATTGTTTTCAGTCGACAAGATAAGCGGTTTTTGTTGTAAATTGTGCCACTTTATATATGTCAACAAGCCTTCCTATGCCATTGTGGTGAAATTACAGTGATGCAACGTTAAAATTCCTCCATTTATAAAGATAACAGTTAAAAAGGCATGTAGGGATAAAAATATAGGTAAGATATGCCGCTGCTTCTTCACCTACGCCAGCGTTTTCTAGGGTCATTGAAAACTAACTAGTTATAACATGCAGACTAACGGCCTATCCTTTTAGACGGGGTGGAAACGGAGATAAAAGGAAAAAAATGCGACGGTCTGAACACGTGTTTGAATCTAAAGTCTAGAAGACGCAATTTGTAGTTTTTAAAGAAAAAATTACGCCACTAGTTGACACAATGTAAGGAATTGGACGAAAAACGACCTTAGCTCTTGTCAGAAACAGATGTATCTTGGATGTTCTACGGTAATTAGTCGTTTTAGTTTGAATATAGCGGCAAACGCCGTGAACGAAGGTACAAAAACAAATTTCAAAACTAACCTTGAAAAAAAATATGTTTTTTCTTAATAATAAGTTTAGGAGAATAAAAACTAGCTAGTTTGATAGCCCATCTTTACCTGAGAAATAATATACTTTTAATTACACAGACGGACAGATAACACGGAAGATATTGACTAAGACTGTATTGTTCAATACAGACTAGCCGACAGTTATTTGTGCATACTTCTCACAAAAATCACTTTTGACGCGTCCTTGAGCCTAACGCAGAAAAAACAAACTGCATGTGGACAAGGGTCAAAAAATAGGGTAGAAGCTAAAAATAACTTAGCATAGAAATCGTATACGTAAGTGGGGAAAAAATTGTGTAGTTTTTTTTTGTAGTTTCGTCTAAAACCAAGTGTAATTTTGGGAAAAACCAAGTTCAGACGGACAGACCGACATAAATATATTACACACTAGACAGAAGCTGGACCTAAATTGGACATTGTAGTTTAAATATTTGAACGGTAGAGGGGAAGTCCGCTGATTGGACGGAAGCGTTCATATTATAGAAAAAAAGTAGAGGCAAGTGCCATTTTGTTGAAGACTGTCCATATACACAGATCGTTAATGTAGAAGTGTGACGTCCATGAATATTATATATTACCAGTGGGACGCCATAGTCTAGCCAGCAGCTCAGCTGAGTTTTGCTAGTACAACGTAACTGTGTTTTCAAATTTGAATTGTGGTAAGGGAAAAAGTATTAACCTTTTTTATTTTAATATTTTGAGTGATTGATACTGCCATGTCATGAAAAATGATTACTACAAGTGAGTGCTTATTCTAGGTCCCCAGCGACAGTCCAGGGCCTAGAGGCAAACAAATAATATAGGAAAACATATCCAAGACTATAGAAGACAGATCTATATTTGAGATCAGTGGGAACATATCACCCACCTTATTGGATGGAAAAGGAGACTAATGAACATATTTCGGATGCAATGCAGTCATGGGAAACTGGTGCTATTTGATACCGCCTGGGTGAGATGTGCTGAGTCGGTCAGAGAGATCTGACCCGGTCTTTGTAATTTTTTTGCTTTGTTGTGTGTAAAAATGGTGCCGTAGGCAGTGTGTTGACACATGGCAAAAATTTTGGTTTCAGAGTTTCTGGTCTGGCACTGCGCTAGTGCCAGATGCTTTGAACAGGTCCAAGAGTGGATGCCTAAGAAGCCTACCATTTTACTCCAGCACCTGTGAGGAGTGGGCCACTTGTATTCTTTACTACATCGTCACAGGCCAGATAAGTTGAAAACCTTCCTGCTGTGGATTCATCAAATTTTTCCACATTAAAATAAATAAACAAAATCCTGGTGTATAAAAACTATACCTCAGTTCCATATTTCAAAGACAATGACTATTGTAAACAGAGATCGGGTATGATGACACCACCCCGACTAGACATCCAGTGCTAGTTTTCCAAAGACACTGTAGTTAGTGTTAATATTAACCAATGTAACAATATATCTATGTACAAAATTTTCATTTTGATTATTCAATATATATGCACTTTTATTGATAAATACATATTGTTTCATACGTCCTGACCAGAATAAAATTTGGTTCAGGACTAAATAAATTCTAAAAAAATTGTAAAATTTAAATTCTAAAGCCAGTGTTAGTTGATTTGATCATAGAGCTTATTATTATTATTAGAATTAGTGTTTACATGTGTGTGTCTGTGTATTTAATTACCTACACATCACATTTCATTACCCTAGACAGTAAACGTAGCTAACATACATAATAGCAGAATAAGTCTGTTTGAGGTCATAAGTGGTAGCAGAAAGGCATTCTGTAACTCTCATAAACTGTTATCTTCAGGAGCCTTCACAGCTGACCTCATCCAGTACACTAGGTAACATAGCAACCAGGCATTAACATCAAAAACCACTACAAATATTGGGTAGCTCTTGTCCGGGATTTAGATTTACCAAAGATATTAGGGTCTCCTGGTCCGGGAATTAAACTATTGGTTGCATAAATTGTATAAATTTAACAGTGTCCCTAAAATTAAAAGTGGAAAGTAAAAGTTGATGAGTCTTCACAGCCAGTGGTAATTAATTAATTAGTATATTAACTTAGTAATTAGATTTTGTAATTTACCTTAGTCATTGTTAAATTGTGTGATATAGTATGGCAGATCTAGCCAAATTCAGATCGGCTGCTGTGCTGACGGCTAAGGAAATGAACATGGATGGTCAGGTTTTAATCCAGTATGTAACTTCCGAATGTGACAAGTATATTGAAAGGGAAGATAGGAGGTTAGCTGAAGAGAAGAGGCTACAAATTGAGACTGACAAAGAACTTAAAAGGCTGCAAATTGAGGCTGACAGGGAGGCTAGGGCATTGGAGGCAGATAGGGAGGCTGAAATAAAGAGGTTCCAATTAGAAGAAAAACAGGCTGAAAGGGAGGCAGAAGAAAAGAGACTGACTGCCGAAAGGGAAGCAGAAGATAGGAGATTGCAAAGGGAGCACGAGTTACGACTAAGGGAGTTGTAATTACAAGGCCATGCTCCTGAAAATGGTGCCAGCCCCTTTTCCTCCGATGCCACGCCTAGTCAGGGAGCCTCAACCTCAGCTATGGGGTTTCATTTAGACCATTTTGTTGAGAAAGACGATGACATAGAGGGGTAGCTAAGTAGATTTGAACTATTGGCTACTACGTATGGGTTAGAGAGAGAGAGGGGGAGTCTTAAGTTATCCCAGGGGCTTAGAGGTACTTCTTATGAAGTTTTTGCTAAAATGAATAGAGTCGACCAAGACAATTATGACATGCTAAAGCAGGCTCTATTATTGAGATATGAAAAGAATGGTGAATTTTATCGTAAGAAGTTTAGAAATGCCAGACTTTTGTCTGGGGAGACATACCACCAATTCTCTTCCAGACTGGAAACCTATTTGGAGAAATGGACGGCTCTGGGGAAGACCCAAGATCTCAAAGAAATGATCATGATAGAGCAATTAAGAGAGTCCATGGCTCCAGACCTGAGAAAATGTCTCATGGAACAAGGTGCAGAGAGGTTGGGGGAGGTTTTGAATGTCGCTGAGAGGTATCAGGCAGCCCAGGCAGAGGTAGTTGGCTCTAAAAAGAAACATATAGAAAATTTTAAAGCCCCACAGCACTTTAATAAATTTGATACCAGAGAACAAGGTAATAAAGGTAGGACAAACTTTGATAGGCCACGAAATGATTATCGTGATAGAAACTCACAGTTCAATGACCAAAAATATAATGAAAGAAAACCTTTTAACCAAGGAAAGAGGTGGTGCAAATAGTGCAAGAAGGACAACCATAACACCGAATTTTGTAAAAGGAAACCTTCAAACATTGCTGCAATGAAATCGGGGAACCAGAGATTAAAGGTTAATCCTAATGGACAGCAGGAACCTTTACATCCCCCAGTTTGTGATGATGTTACTTGTAATGGGGTCACCATAAGGTGCCTATATGATACAGGTTTGGATTATGATTCAGTTGTGAAGGCTAGCCTAGTGGACCCAAGTCAGTATACCACCGAAACAGTGGAAATACAAGGGGCGACTAAGGACATACCACTCATGACACTTCCCATCGCAAGGATAACGGTGAAAACTCGCTATGTGGAAGGAGAAATCAGAGCAGCAGTGATAGATGAACCAATCTACCCTCTAATATTGGGGTGTAGATACGTCTTCTTGGGGAATCCCGAGAGACCTGTGATCATGGCGACAGTGCAGACCAGGTCACAGTCAAAGGAGGAAGAAGGTGAACCTATAAATGCTCATCCAGAAGAGATGAGGAAGGCGCAGGCTGAGGATAGGACACTCAAGCCATGTTTTAAAAAATTGCCCAAATGCCACACACCTCCAAGCAAGGGAGAGTATTTTATGAAGAACAAATTGCTATACAGGAAGGCCGGAACTGGAACAAATGGTCACAACCAGCTGGTTCTTCCCACTTCATATAGGGAGAAAGTGATGGAACTAGGGCATGCGATTCCCTTCAGTGGTCACATGGGGATCAGCGCCACAGGACAGCGTATAGCTTGTCACTACTTCTGGCCAGGGATAACGGAAGATATAAAAAGATATGTCAAATCCTGTCCAGAATGTCAAAGGGTAGCTCCAAAGCATTGGATTGCTCCTGCAACTCTAGGGGAAATGCCCATAGTGGGAACACCTTTTGAGAGGGTTGCAGTGGATATTGTGGGACCTCTCACTCGGACCAAGAGGAGGAACAGTTACATCCTTACTCTGGTGGACACTTGTTCTATGTGGGGAGAGGCGGTAGCCCTGCCATCAATTGATTCGAAACATGTGGCAGAGGCACTACTTACAATATTCACAAGATTAGGATTCCCGCATCAAATCTTGACTGATAATGGCTCACAGTTCAAGGGGAAACTAACGGAAGAAGTTTTTAAGTTATTTCAAGCCAGACACTTTCATTGTAGTCCTTACCATCCACAAGGGAACGGCCAGGTAGAGAGGTTCAATGGGACCCTCATTTCTATCCTGAGGAAGCTGGCACATGAGAAACCTGATATGTGGGATCAATTTCTGCCCGCTGCGTTGTTTGCGTATCGGGAAGTACCACATAGTTCAACCGGGATGGCACCCGCAACCCTGTTATTTGGGAGGCCAATAAAAGGTCCATTAGAAGCCTTATTGAGGACCTGGACAGATGAGAAAGCAGAAGAGACTGTTACCTCATCATATCAATATGTGAACGAGCTGACCACTCGTCTGAAAGCTGGATGGAAACTGGCAAATGATAATTTGAGACAAGCCAGGAAGAAACATGCAGCTTATATTAATAGGAAAGCAAAGGACAGAGAATTAGCTGTGGGAGAGAAAGTGCTTCTTCTACTACCCGGCAGCCAGAATAAGTTGCAAATTGGATGGCAAGGTCCATATACGGTTCTAGAGAAGGTGTCTAGAACAAACTATAAAATTGACAAAAAGGGGAAGAAGAAAATATATCATGTGAACCTTTTAAAGAAGTATCTGGACAGACCAATCCAGGAAAGCACCCCCTTACTGACCTTGGCTATCGCAACTGAAATGAAAAAGGAACCACTCACCTCACATAAATACCCATTACACCCCTGTGAGACAGCCGCACAGGTAAAAGTCAGTAAGCACCTGACTAAAAATCAGAGGGAGAGAGTTCAACAGGTTCTGGAGGAACATACAGATGTGTTAACAGATAAACCAGGACATACTAATTTGCTACAGTATGACATGAAGCTGGTAGACTCAACACCAATCTGTATGAGAGCCTATTCTGTTCCGTTCGCTAAGGAGAAGGCATTGAAAGAGGAGATAGATTATTTGTTGAAATAAGGGATTATTTCTCACAGTGAATCTTCTTTTAGCTCCAGTGTAGTTTTGTTGAGGAAACCGTCTGGGGAACATAGACTGTGCATAGATTACAGGAAACTGAATGCTGTCACAGAAGGTCAGGTGGATCCATTACCGGACACAAAACAGTTATTTGCCAGATTGAACAAGGCAAAATACTTTTCGAAGGTTGATCTTAGCAAAGGCTATTACCAGATTCCAGTGAAGCCTGAAGTTAGACCTTATTTAGCTTTTAGCACATCGGAAGGACATTATGAATTCAACATGCTACCATTAAAATGCTCCGAGTGTATTTTCTAGGATGATGCGCAAATTGTTGGATCCCTTGAATAATCCATGTATCACAAATTTCATGGATGATATTCTCATCGCCACAGAAACATTTGAAGAACACATTAACTCTCTGAATATGTTATTTGATAGGCTCAGAGAAGCGAACTTAACTGCTAGACCAACAAAATGTTGTATTGGATGCAAAGAGTTGGAATTCTTGGGACATACTGTATATCAGGGTAACATGACCCCTGACCCCAAGAATTTGGAAAAACTGCAGATAGCACCTAGAACGCAAACAAAAAAAGACGTGCGATCATTCGTGTCGTTATGTGGGTTTTACCAAAAATATATCAAAAATTTTAACTCTATATGTGCTCCTCTGACTGATCTGACTCGCAAGGGAAATCCAGATAAAATTGTTTGGTCAGCGCAATGTGAATTGGCATTCCAAGAGTTAAAGGAAAAACTCACTAGCAAGCCTATTCTCAAATTGCCTGATTTGACTCAGGACTTTGTGGTGAGAACAGACGCAAGCAATGTAGGCCTGGGGGCTACTTTGTTGCAAAGGTCCTCTTCACCCAATGGGGAACTGAACCCAGTCGCTTATGCAAGCCGCAAGTTGAACAAAGCGGAACAAGGATATTCCACAAGCGAAAAAGAATGTTTAGCGTTAATCTGGGCAATAAAAAAGTTCCAAATCTATCTGTATGGTAGGACTTTTGTGGTCCAGACAGATCACTAGCCTCTCGTGTTCTTATCTCAGGCCAAGCATGAAAATGCAAGATTGTTAAGATGGTCTTTATTGTTGCAACCATATCAGTTTAATATTGAATATATCCCGGGATCACAGAATGTCGGTGCAGATTTCCTCAGTAGGCACCCATGTGATCAAAATTAGAGTAGTTGGTAGG
The DNA here is from genome assembly GCA_024509875.1 of Oreohelix idahoensis. Classification (NCBI taxonomy): domain Eukaryota; kingdom Metazoa; phylum Mollusca; class Gastropoda; order Stylommatophora; family Oreohelicidae; genus Oreohelix; species Oreohelix idahoensis. Next base: position 118,706 of record JAMPIV010000840.1, on the reverse strand, counting down.
CGGGAGGAGTTAATTTTATCTATGTGTATCACTGGTTTTGGAACTTGCATTAGTGCATGTTCTCAAGTGGGGAGATGTGTGGTGAAATTACAGTGATGCAACGTTAAAATTCCTCCATTTATAAAGATAACAGTTAAAAAGGAATGTAGGGATAAAAATATAGGTAAGATATGCCGCTTCTTCTTCACCTACGCCAGCGTTTTCTAGGGTCATTGAAAACTAACTAGTTATAACATGCAGACTAACGGCCTGTCCTTTTAGACGGGGTGGAAACGGAGATAAAAGGAAAAAAATGCGACGGTCTGAACACGTGTTTGAATCTAAAGTCTAGAAGACGCAATTTGTAGTTTTTAAAGAAAAAATTACGCCACTAGTTGACACAATGTAAGGAATTGGACGAAAAACGACCTTAGCTCTTGTCAGAAACAGACGTATCTTGGACGTTCTACGGTAATTAGTCGTTTTAGTTTGAATATAGCGGCAAACGCCGTGAACGAAGGTACAAAAACAAATTTCAAAACTAACCTTGAAAAAAAATATGTTTTTTCTTAATAATAAGTTTAGGAGAATAAAAACTAGCTAGTTTGATAGCCCATCTTTACCTGAGAAATAATATACTTTTAATTACACAGACGGACAGATAACACGGAAGATATTGACGAAAGACTGTATTGTTCAATACAGACTAGCCGACAGTTATTTGTGCATATTTCTCACAAAAATCACTTTTGACGCGTCCTTGAGCCTAACGCAGAAAAAACAAACTGCATGTGGACAAGGGGCAAAAAAGGAGGGTAGAAGCTAAAAATAACTTAGCATAGAAATCGTATACGTAAGTGGGGAAAATATTGTGTAGTTTTTTTTTGTAGTTTCGTCTAAAACCAAGTGTAATTTTGGGAAAAACCAAGTTCAGACGGACAGACCGACATAAATATATTACACACTAGACAGAAACTGGACCTAAATTGGACATTGTAGTTTAAATATTTGAACGGTAGAGGGGAAGTCCGCTGATTGGACGGAAGCGTTCATATTATAGAAAAAAAGTAGAGGCAAGTGCCATTTTGTTGAAGACTGTCCATATACACAGATCGTTAATGTAGAAGTGTGACGTCCATGAATATTATATATTACCAGTGGGACGCCATAGTCTAGCCAGCAGCTCAGCTGAGTTTTGCTAGTACAACGTAACTGTATTTTCAAATTTGAATTGTGGTAAGGGAAAAAGTATTAACCTTTTTTATTTTAATATTTTGAGTGATTGATACTGCCATGTCATGAAAAATGATTACGGCAAGTGAGTGCTTATTCTAGGTCCCCAGCGACAGTCCAGGGCCTAGAGGCAAACAAATAATATAGGAAAACATATCCAAGACTATAGAAGACAGATCTATATTTGAGATCAGTGGGAACATATCACCCACCTTATTGGATGGAAAAGGAGACTAATGAACATATTTCGGATGCAATGCAGTCATGGGAAACTGGTGCTATTTGATACCGCCTGGGTGAGATGTGCTGAGTCGGTCAGAGAGATCTGACCCGGTCTTTGTAATTTTTTTGCTTTGTTGTGTGTAAAAATGGTGCCGTAGGCAGTGTGTTGACACATGGCAAAAATTTTGGTTTCAGAGTTTCTGGTCTGGCACTGCGATAGTGCCAGATGCTTTGAACAGGTCCAAGAGTGGATGCCTAAGAAGCCTACCATTTTACTCCAGCACCTGTGAGGAGTGGGCCACTTGTATTCTTTCCTACATCGTCACAGGCCAGATAAGTTGAAAACCTGGCCTGCTGTGGATTCATCAAATTTTTCCACATTAAAATAAATAAACAAAATCCTGGTGTATAAAAACTATACCTCAGTTCCATATTTCAAAGACAATGACTATTGTAAACAGAGATCGGGTATGATGACACCACCCCGACTAGACATCCAGTGCTAGTTTTCCAAAGACACTGTAGTTAGTGTTAATATTAACCAATGTAACAATATATCTATGTACAAAATTTTCATTTTGATTATTCAATATATATGCACTTTTATTGATAAATACATATTGTTTCATACGTCCTGACCAGAAGAAAATTTGGTTCAGGACTAAATAAATTCTAAAAAAATTGTAAAATTTAAATTCTAAAGCCAGTGTTAGTTGATTTGATCATAGAGCTTATTATTATTATTAGAATTAGTGTTTACATGTGTGTGTCTGTGTATTTAATTACCTACACATCACATTTCATTACCCTAGACAGTAAACGTAGCTAACATACATAATAGCAGAATAAGTCTGTTTGAGGTCATAAGTGGTAGCAGAAAGGCATTCTGTAACTCTCATAAACTGTTATCTTCAGGAGCCTTCACAGCTGACCTCATCCAGTACACTAGGTAACATAGCAACCACGCAATAACATCAAAAACCACTACAGCCATGCATTACTTATTCTGTTAATAACTGTTGTTTTTGTTGTCTATGTCTATAGTGACATGTCATTAGGAATATATGCATGAGTAATTTATGGCTATATGACATATGTTGATTCCATGATAATGATATAACTTTATAGTGGTTCTTTAAATAGGAACTTGATTATATTGTAATTAACTGAGATAATTTCAACTTGTTGAATAGATAGTTGGTTTTGTAAGGTGGAAGGTTAATTAATACATATATAGTAGACTGAGTAAGTGAGTCACCATGGATTGTTATATGGATCCTGATATGGATGATGAGATGGATCCTGAGGATATGAGGCCTATATTGGAATATTTATTTGAGAATGGTAGACGTTATGAGAGATTGCAAGGCCCAGAACTGGAAGCATTTGTGATGGACAGTTTTTTGATTGATGCGGCAAAGTCCCTACAGTATTTTGCTGAGGATAATTTTCAATCCATTCCTCATTTAATGGACGCTTTGAATTTAGCGGATTTGCTGCATTACCTTCGTGTGTTTTTGTATAAACATATTGATGTGAAACACGATTATTTATTAAAGAATATACACAATATAATTTACAACGACATTCCTGACGATCAGAAAAAGGAGTTAGAAGATGAGGAGTTAAAAGATATAATTTACAACGACATTCCCGATGATCAGAAAAAGAAGTTAGAAGATGTGGAGCAAATAAAAGACATCAAGCGGAGTGCACTACAGGAAAGGGCGAATTTTTTTACAAAGTATTACTGAAGAGAATAAATTACATGAAACAGTGTCTAAACTCACAAGTGATTTACATAAATCGAACTTGGAGCTGGCTAGTGCGCAAACAGCGTTGAGTTTAGCATTGTGCAAAATCAAAGACTTGGAAGCTCAGATAGAACATAAGAATGGCGAAGTTAGTAATCTCATGCAGGAACTTCAAGAAAAGAAAGAAATGAGTGGCAAATTAGAAGTTCAGATCAATGACCGTGATATATCTTATACAGAGACACTTCTTGACTTATTGAGTAAAGTGAATTCTTGTATTGAAGAAGAGAAGTATACTGTATTTCCGGAGAAAGTTGATAAGCTTACGAATAGCGATGATACTGAGGCACTTCAAATGGTTTTGACAGTTGAGAATTTAAATAAAAGATTAAGTGAAGAGATTTCACTTAAAAATGTTGAAATTGCAGAACTAAGAAGAAGGGTAGATGGCCTGCTGGATATTGTCTTAGACAATAAGATGTGGTCTTCTGTCAATGTTGACAATGATAGACAGAAAGTTGTTTATCAACAAGTCACTAAAGCAAAAAGTCAGCCTCACACACTTTTTGCTGATATTGATGTCAAACATGCTGGACATAGATCTTTTCGGGGAAAATACAACTTTCCAATTACTAATTATGCTGCTAATAGTTGTGATTCTTGGCGGCAGACCAACAAAGCAAATGCTAATGTAACAGCCAGTCCTGTTAATCACGAAAAGAAAGGTGATAAATTTCAAGTCAAAACTCCTAAGATCAACCATGTGTCTACTATTAGGAATTCCGACAAATTGGAAAAAGGGAATAAACCTAGTGCTATTTGTTCCAGGAATGAAACCCATTATATGCAGAACGATAAAGATACTTTTAGATCTGCTACGTGTCATACCCAGTTCAAACAGTATGATACTACAAATAAGCACATTGCCAAAGAAAAGAATGGAAACAGTTTTGGTAGGAGAGATAATCCTGAGGTTAGAAAGTACCAAGGGAATTCATCTAATAATAATTTTCCTTCTCCAAGAAATAAGAGACAAGTTAACAGATCTCAAAATTTTGATTCTAAGAATTTTGGAAATCATGATAGAAATAACTACACTAAAGAGTACCAATCTTACAGTAGTTTTTCTGGAAGACAACAAAGCCCATTTAATAGATATTGTTATCAAAGGAAAGAGATTGATCACAACAATGCTAACTTGAGTGCTAGATATAACAAGTATCACAAAAGAGGAAATGGCAATGCTTTCAATAGAGATAATAACTCCCCAAATGTTACCTCACATCACCAGAGTAACTTTGCTCAACAAAAGACTAAAGTCATTATTAGTAAACAAGGTAACTATAATAATGGATGTTTTGATCAAAAGACAAATAATAAGCGCGACTATGCTAATGTTGCTCAACAGGAGCCCAGAATCATTAATAATCAAGGTAATAATAATAATAATAAGGTCTCAAATACTATTGCTTGCTCTACTTTTGATCTCGAGAGAGCATCTCGTTGTTGTGAATGTAGAACTTTATTTCAGACTACAGCAGTGACGACCTTGAGTTGTGGTCAAGTTGTCCCTAAGCTTTCAGTGTTGTCTACTATGTGACGAAGGAAGAGTTGTTGTCATCGTAAAGGTTCCAGAAATTTACACAGCCACAAGTGTTAGGTAATGGTGAGATTAACTTTCCGTTTTACCTCATTAAATTTCATCGTTGATTAAAATGGAAATTTTCATTTGTATTTTTTGACAGCTACGGCTTTGCTTGAAAGAGTCGGCGCTCCTGTGATACATTAGCTGTGAGAAATGTAGGTCGCTTTACACCCATGTGTCAGATCAAGTGTAGCTAACCAGCAGGTTGACCCCGTGTTGTATGACGTCACCCCGGGTGGTTTATAAGATACTATCAAGAATGCCGGAGATGTGCCCTATTTGTTTTTTTAGGACAATAGATATTATTATATTCTATAGTATAGTATATGATATGTTGTTGATTTGGAATATCATGTAATTTCGTTGAAATATTATGATGCATCATTTGATTGCCATAATTTTTATTTTATTTTATTTATATGACTGTGTTTTGATGACGCACCAGTTCATTGCTGTGCTATTTTTATACTATTGTGTTTTGATAATGTGTAGCATGTCAGTTGGTAATGACTTGTCTGTAACTTTTGATGAATGTGGTGAGCGATTTGTGTCTATACACGCTGGTCACAAACCTGGGCCCACTTGGGTCGTGGTCATTTATCTTTGTACTCCGTTGTGAAACTTGGAGTTTTTGCAACTGTGATTGTTAGGATAGTTTTTGTACATGATGAGATTGCCAGCCCTATGCACAAACTCATTTACTGTGTCGATGTAGTAGTAACTTTTAGATTGTCCTGAGTGTTCTTTATTCACTTAATTTAAATTTTGTCTCATGCTTTGATGCCATGTTTAGTTAATATATTAAAACATACAGAGAAGATATGAATTATCTGATATGTTCTGAAATGTAATTTTGAAAATAGTTTGCATGTATCAGAAATGATCTGGTATTTGGATTTGATAATATATTTTGAAATATTGATTTTTCCAGAACATGATACCTGAAAAGTTATATAATTTGGTTTTCTTGCCGGTTAGGCATGCAGCATTTTCTTAACAGATTATTTTGATAAAAAAATTTTTTTCGAAAAATTTTTGTAGATATTTTTATGGGACCTTACTTTAACTTTATATTTGCAAGCTTGTATGCAGATAACAGTGTGTTGTCCCTTGTAATTCTTTCTGTGACGTATTTTTTTGTGAAAAAAACTTACATGTGTTGATGTGTGTCTGTTTAGAGATATTATTGTTTATATTGCACTAATTTTTTAAAGTTGATTTCATTGTTAGTTTATTTATTATAACTTCGAATCGGTGGCAAATGAAATGCTATTTTTTTGTGTTACTTAGCGTTACGAAACATTTTTATATTGTATTTTTTTTTAGAGAAAATGTATTTTTTTTCCGACATTGTAATATTTTTGTTTGTGCCCAGCGCTTGACTGTGCGCTATGGTTATAATGTGTAGTGTTATTCGTTCTTTGAAAAGTTGTTTTTTCTGATGTTGATGTATTTTTTCTTTATCTAGCGCGTGACTGTGCGTCAGTGCGAACTTTTTGATAGCATTGATATTTTTTTATTTTTTGTGTGATATCTAGAATAATTTATTTTTAGTTATGGATAAGTTTAACTTAGTTAAATTACCTATCATGTTTTATTTAAGTATAGTTTTCTTTCATGTTTCGGTATACATATATACATACATTGTTTTTTGTTCGATGCTTTATTGTATGATTACATTTATTTATACAATACGTCGTTTGAGTTAAATAGTTATTGTAATGTATTATTGTTATCTGTCCCTGCATTCCCATCTTTGCTTTGCTAAATTAGTCTTCATTTCATTCCATCTTCTCTATTGTCTTTTCGGTATGGTTTCATATCTGGTTTATACTTCTATATTTCATCGTCGTTTCACGTGATTCTACTTGTGTGCTTCGTCTTTTTTTCGACACTTATACTTTCATTCATTGTATTGTTAGGTTAATTATATAATTTAAGATAATGTAGCTATTTGTGATAATTGTATTTATTTTACATTTAACGAATTGCATAACTTAATTGTTATCTTGTGATTTTATTTGATTTTTCTTATATTCTGATTTCATATTTTCTTTCATTACGGACCATTCTTCTTTTGCTTGATCTTGTCTTTTTTCTTACTATTGGTTGTTTCCTGTTGAGTTTGTTTTGAATATACTTAGCTTGGTTTTGTATTAGATTAATTTTGGTCTGCTTAGTTGATTACGTTGGATACTTCATTATTTACTTTACATTTACTGCTGATATTTTTTGTAGATGTACTATTTTCACTTGTCATAGGTAAGTTTTTGTAGGCATATGTTAGAGCTTTATTGTTCTCTTAATTTTTTGGGAGTTAACGTTTTAAAAAAAAATGATAGAATCATTTTTTCCGCGGGGGTGTGGTAAACTGTTAAGAACAGATCTTAGGTAGGGGAAATAAATCTTAAAAATGCTCGTTGGACAGATTGAATTTTTGGGTTATGGCGCTTGTTTGCCGATTAGTAGTTGATTTGTTTAAAGACAGAGAGTACAGAAAGCGTGGTGTACGCTGATCATCTCAAGTGTTGAGATGTATTTATTCTGTATTGTTTTGAGCTGTGTGTGATTAGCTCGCGGCTAGCCCAAACATGTAATTTTGACTGAGCTGTGTTGAACAGCGGATTCTCGTGACAGGTGTTGAGCGGGACTGAAGTATGATCCCGTGGGAGTCTGCTGTGGGTTCTTGACCGAGCTGGTCAGCCCTGTGTGTTTCTCTAAGGGTGTGTTCCCGACCAGTGTTCGATGAAGATGTTTAGCGATGTTTTTCCCGCAGTGTGTACAAGGGGATTTATTAATGAGATTATGAGGCCGGAATTAGTGCAGGCCCTATTATTGTAAGCTGCAGTGTACGCAGCCCTTTGAGATTACTAGGAAGATGTTGAGCAGCATGTTTTGCTGTGTGTGTACCAGTGATATTTTTGTACAGGCCATTATTGAATATTCATTCACGTGTTGGATTATCTGCAGATAGAATGTACTTTATAAGTCCAGATTTATAACTGCGGTGGATGCAGTCTTTGAGTTATTTTGTTAAGAGTCTGAGATTTTTAGACTTTATAAGGCCAGATTTATAACTGCGGTGGATGCAGTCTTTGAGTGATTTTGTTAAGAGTCTGAGATTTATAGACTTTATAAGGCCATATTAATAACTGCAGTGAATGCAGTCTTTGAGGGATTTTCGCTATTGTGCACGTTCGATGAGGAGTGCACTATTATTCTGTAATTGAGCTCTATGAAAAAAATATGATGAAGCCAGTGTATTGATGAATTTACTAGTACTTCGAAGTGAGCGGTCTTTCTTGATGAGGCCATATTGATAGTGTATTGATTCAATGGATCATTGTATACTATTGTACCTGTGTAGTGTACCGTTCCTGATTGATGTTACTGTGAATAAACTATGTCTGTAAGTTGGAAATGAACATCAGTCTGATTCGTTGGTCTATGCTTGACCGTACGTTGCTGTGGTGAGTGATTGTACCATCCATCCCACTCACCTCAAACATTTTCACACGGTGACAGAATAGCAGTAGTAACACATATCCATAAATAGCCCTGTGTGGGCGTGGCCTTACTACGGAACCTCGACCTATTTATAATTAGCCTGTGTGGCGTATAATCATAATAAACATTGAACCGTTTGATAACATTCAACAACGGTTGTCGCAAGTATTCCTTTACAGTGTGGCCTATTGAGAATGACTAAGGAACTAATTCTTCTACAGTGATGGCCTATGGTATAGAAACTTACTGTTACAAATGGGTAGATGATCTGAGTTTGTGTCAGGCAACACTTCCCAATTGGCATTGGCTAGATTGTTAGTTGCTATACTTATGTCTATTGCTGTATCTGCCCCGTTAGCTTGTGGATTGATTCTAGTTGCTGTTCCATCGTTAAGTATTAGTAGGTCGTTGTTTTCTATAAAGTGAAGTAGTCGCTTTCTTGCAATGTCTGCATGTTGTCCACCCCAAGCATAATGACAGGAATTAAAATCGCCTACTATGATTGTTTTGGGGCCTAGTCTGGTGCTTATGGCTAATATTTCTTCATCTTTAATTGTACCATTCTTAACATATACTCGTACATTTAACTTAGATTGTTTAGTTCACTGGTTATTGTTACCGTGATACCTTCTATGTTGGTTGTATCAAATACTTCCCAGTCGTGAGAAATAAGCGAGGCAGTGTTGTTGTTCAGAATATTTATTTTTTACATTTGTCTTGCGTACATTGCTTTTGTTTACCTTCATTATCCATTGTTTGCTGTGACCGAAGGAGGCTTTTATTCGCAATTTCTCATATTGTTATTGTAATGTTCCTTTGCAATAAATAAATAAAATACATAACAACAAACCCCAGATTTTTATTATTACGTTGAAGAAATATAGCAAAATCGGTTAAGTTCAATCACACAAACACACAAATTTATGAAGTGTAACAACTTACAGAGAGGGCAGTGCTCAGGTTCACCACTAATTTCTCCAGCGGAGCATGTAAAATAGGACTTGCAGTTGTCTAAGGTGTCTGGGTAAATTCCATCCTCTTTACCTTTGCACAAATCACAGTTCTTTGTACGACCTTCTTGTCTGTGCCACAGAAATGAGCAAATAATGAGTTTTGTAAAAAAAAGTGTGGAAATGTACTAGTTGAGAACAAGGCTAGAGCTATTAATTTGATTAAGGACAGAATGAATCTGTCACAACAAACAGCTATTTTCGCTTGTTAAATTCTTGTGTTTACCAAATCAACTACGAGGGAAGGTCAAAAAGTAATGCCTCCAATTTTTTATGTATGTAAATACTGCATCGGTGTGCAATTTGTAAATTTAGCAGGATTCCTCAAACACTCTTCTGCACTATATAGCATTACCAACCTGTTTCAGTAACAGGTGGCACCACTGAAACAGTTTAAAAATGGCTGCCAAAGACGTTCGGTTAAAACAACGTTATGTCATAGAATTCCTCAATGCTGAAGGAAAACCATAGCCATCAACCTCCTGCACCGTTACGAAACTGAAGGAGAAGAGTTTTTATCGAATATTGTGACAGGTGATGAGACTTGGGTTCATTTTTTTAAACCAGAATCCAAGAGGCAGTCAATGGAATGGCATCACACAACATCGCCGACAAGAAAGAAGTTCAAAAGTTCACCATCTGTAGGGAAAGTTATGGCCTCCGTGTTTTGGGATGAGAAGGGTGTAATTCTTCTCGACATCTTGGAACAGGGAAACACGGTGAATGCAGACCGTTACATTGAAACTTTGAAGAAGCTTAGAGGTCATCTTCGGCGACTTTATCCATTAAAAGATCAGAGAACTGCACTACTGTTGCACGAAACTGCCACGCCACACACCGCTAAACGCACCATTGATGCGATTGCAGAATTTGGCTGGACATTATTACCACATTCCCCCTTACAGTCCCGATCTTGCACCTTCTGACTTCCACCTGTCTGGGCCACTGAAAGAAGATCTTCGCGGACATCACTTTGAGGACACCGAGACCCTTAAACGCGCCGTACGCCAGTGGTTTAGGAAAAAGGACACACATTTTTACCGAGCGGGGATACATGCCCTTGTGAGAAGATGGACAAAAACTGTAACAAATAACGGAGACTACATTGAGAAATACATTTTTGAAGTTCAGACTTGGGGCTACATTTCAATGTGAATTTTATCTGTTTTCTTGCCTATTGAATGAAATTAAAAATTACGAGGCATTACTTTTTGACCGTCCCTCGTATATCCCCGTACAACATTCATGATTTATGTTATATCCGTATACGAATTCGTGATTATTGTCATATCCGGGTACCACATTCATGATTTTTGCCATGTACGTATAACTGAATTCAAGATTTATGTCATTGCCGGGTACCGCATTGTCATGATTTTTGCCATATCCTTTTACACACACACACACACACACACACACACACACACACACACACACACACACACACACACACACACACACACACACACACACACACACACACGCACACGCACACGCACACGCACACGCACACGCACACGCACACGCACGCACGCCCACACGCACGCACGCACGCGCACGCGCGCGCGCATACCCACATATGTGTTAAAGTATATTTTCGCGTGGGAGTTAAGTGTTGGAGATCCTCACATGCGGGTCTAGTCTTTTATAGACACACATGTGAGCACATCCAAAGTGATTATATGCCTAATTATTTGCGTGCCTTCGTGCACTAGATTTGAACAGAATAGCGCGGCTTGCTGCAGTCGAGCTGTTGTCATACAGCTATGATGCTGGAGGCATAACGATATATTTTCCGTCCAAGAGAGACGTGAGTTTTGTGGACTTGCCCTAAGTAAAGGGAAGACACACGCATATTAATATATATGGTACTTGTGTCTTTATTCACCCACAGATTATAATTGTTGAAATTTAGTAGCCAAACGAAGCACCATACTTTTTCTTAATTTTTTTTTTCTTAAATTCGCGCGAAAAATCTATCACCAACGCGGCAAATCTAATCGTGCCATTCAATCGCTGTGTGAATTTTTGTGGCGACATCGGAATAAAGTTCGTCAGTCAGACCCGTTCGACAATATCCTGCATGACATTGCAGAATTTTGGCCTCCTCTTTAAATTGTGCTGCTACGAACGAACATGTGTATGTCCTGATATGTGCATAGCTTCAGCAATCCTTGGTGATCTATTCCCCTACCGGTCCTTTTAAGGGCCCAGAAAACTCACAAAACTGCACCACGGTCCTATTTAGGGCCCACAAAACTGCACCCACCACGGTCCTTTTTAGGGCCCACAAAACCCACGAAACAGCACACACCACGGTCCTTTATAGGGCCCACAAAACCCACAAAACTGTACCCTGACAAGAAATCCTTTATTAGTTTTCGCCGCAGGGTGGAGAGAGCTGGGTGGGGAGGGGTCCCCTCGCTACGCACTGATCCTTGTGAAATATTGACACAATCAGAGCCGGATTAACGTAGTAGCAAAAGTAGCATATGCTACAAGCCCCGCGCCTTTTTGGGCCCCGCGCTAATAAATATGTACATATTAAAGTTTATTTGCTTTAACACTTTCTTCAGTAGGCCACACTAGCCAACACTTTATGTAAAGATATAAATCCTTATGTAGATGTCAGTGGCGGGATATGCGTCAGAACAATGACGGGGCAAGAAGACAAAATAGTCTGCTGACAATAGCAATCAGCCGCGGTCGGGCTTACAGATGACCGACAAGTGTGTAAAGATTTATATCCATATACGCGAATGTCCTAGGTCCTTTCATACTACACACTTCGATCACACACCACTGTAACGTAGAGGTCAGGAAATATTGAAACCCGCTGTAACGTTAAATAGTTTATTGACAGCACAGTCACGCAGACATCATAGGAAAACGGTTCACAGCATAATCATGAGGCATCAGATAAGTAAATCCATAAAACTCAGTAACAAGTACAAATTCCAAAGTACATAGGCTGCAGAACGTAGCAGCTCATATTTCAAAATAATACAGCGAAAATATCCCTCAAAAGGACTGCATACTTCGCAGTTCACAGCAGCTCTCAGTGCAATACTATCCATAGGAACAAATATCCATCAGAGGGAAAACATCATAATTCTTATTATATCAGCAACTCTCAGTGCAATAATATCCATAGAAACAAATATCCATCAGAGGGAAAACATCATAATTATCCTCTATGTTCACTTCCAAAAAATATATATCCCTCGATAATAACTTCTGGACACACTAACAAGATGGAACAACCATCTCGAAGCTCTGCCAGGAACACACTGTCACGAGATTACAGCCTCTCAGAACAGCTCAGTAAAAATTACTCATGCGCGACTAACCGCGTGAGAACTCAGCTCATCTCAACCGTCTCTTCCCCCAAACTATCGCTAAGAACATTCGAAAACTTTCTTTATCTTATTTTTAAAAAGCAGACTAACAACTACTCAGTTGAGCTATGTACAAAAATTACTGAGCATACAGCCCCAAACTAAAAAAATCATCTCATCACTAAAGCGTTGCTAACTAACGTGTACGGTATACAAAAATCCGACCCATACATACAAATCTTTAACACTTAATTCTTACTAACAAAATATGACTTAACAGACTACACCGACCCCCGGAGAAAAAAAAGATATTTTCATTTTTTTTTTAAAAAGTACATGGAACAAAAAATCTTAGGTCAATGCAATTCCAATATCTACACACAAGGATTACACTATGTTAAGTCAATCATTAAATGAACAAAAGAAGGATAGAAGTAAGTGTAATTAAGAAAATGAAGTATAGAAAGATAATGAGATAAGTATACAAAGATAATCAAATTCAAAGAAATATGAAGTTTATCAAGTATAGTCTAAGTGTGAAATAATAAGTGAAAGTGAAAAGAAAAGAAGAAGTAAAAGAAGAATGACCAGCAAAGAAAGAAAGCAATGAAATGAGAATAGGAAAAGAAAACAATGATATATCATGGTAACCTTACTTACTTAGTCGTTCCCCTTCTACCATGAGGTGTAGAGGTTTGGAAGAGAGAGCGCCAGACCATTCTATCAGCTGTCTTCTTCCTGGCCTGGTTCCATTTTAGTCCTCGGTCCTTCAAAGATTGTCTAATGTTGTCCTCCCAGCGGACTTTGGGTCGTCCTGGAGGTCTGGATCCCTGGCTCTTTGTTTCCCATGCTTGTCGTGGTAGCCGATCTTCTCCCATTCTGCAGACATGGCCAAACCATCTTAGTTGGGACTGTTCTATTTGGGTCTGCAGCGGATGGGATTTTAGGCCTTGACGGATCGTCTGGTTGCGGACCATGTCTCTTCTTGTTACTTCAACCACTTTCCTCAGATACCTCATTTCTGAGGTTTGGATCTGGCTTTTGTGGGTTGTAGTCATTGCCCACGACTCGCATCCATATGTCAAGACTGGGACATAGGTGGAGCGGTATACAGCCATCTTCGTTTTCTTACCAACCTCTTTCTTGCTGAGGAATCCACGATTTATGGCCTGAAAAAGTCTCCCAGCCGCTGCTTTTCGAGTGGCCAACTCTTCTTTGATGCCTCCCTTTCGGTCTATAATAGCTCCGAGATATTTAAAGTGGTCGACCTGCTCCAGGACCTGTTCTCTCCCAACTTAATCTGATGTTTTCTTTCTTCTCGTGATATCACCATGGATTTTGTTTTAGAGCTGCTTATGACCATCCCTCTCTTCTCCAGCTCTTCCTTCCAGACTTGCAGGTTGGATTGGAGATATGCCTCTGATTTAGCAATCAGGGCAACATCATCAGCAAATGCCATCTCCGAAATATAGACCTGTCTCATCTTCCAGTACCCCACTGAATACTTTCTTGTTCTCTCCTTACATGCCTTGATGACATCGTCCATTAGGAGTATGAAGAGGTAAGGTGATAGGATATCACCTTGTCTTACACCAGTGGTGGTCCTGAACTCTTCTGACTTATGGTTTGCTGTCCTCACATAATTTCTGCAAGACTTGTAGAAGCTCTGTATAGCATGAATCAGAGGTGCTGGAATATTCTTCCTTGCCAAACAGTCCCAAAGTTTGCTCCAAGGGACCCTGTCAAACGCCTTTTCCAGATCTATGAAACAAAGATGGATCTCACTCTTATACTCAAGGGCCTTTTCACTCAGCTGTCTGAGTGTGAAGATTAGGTCTTGAGTACTTCGGTTTGCTCGGAATCCGCACTGGACCTCATCCAATTGTGGCTCAGCTAGGCGTCGGAGTCTCTGCTCTAGGATTCTAGAGTAGATTTTACCAGGGACACTGAGAAGGGATATGCCTCTATGGTTTCCACATTGTCGATTGTCACCCTTTTTGAAAATTGGTGTTATGATGGCAATCTCCCAATCCTTTGGTATGGTCTTGTTGCACCATGCTGCCTGTAAGACCTTTAAGAGTAATAGGTCGCCTGATGCTCCCATGTACTTAACCATTTCTGGTGTTATACCATCATGCCCTGCTGCTTTGCCCATCTTGATTTTCTCCAGTGCTGCCCTCAGTTCTTCCATCTTTATGTCATCTTCACCATCATTGGTTTTCTCTTCTGTGCTAGTGTTTATTATTTCTGATGCTTCATCATGCTCACCATCCAGGAGTTCTGAGAAATATTCTTTCCATCTTTCCATTACTTCCTTCGGGGCAGTAAGCAATTTGCCTTGCTTGTCCTTTATAAATTTGAGAGGGCATTGTTTTCTTTCCTCATGTTCTTTAGGGTCTTATAGAACAATTTCTGGTTTTCTTGTGCATCTTTTTCTAGCTTTTCTCCAAATTCTTCCCAGGACTTCTGTTTTGCTGCTAGCACTTTGTTCTTTGCTTCTGTTCTGAGTGTCACATATTCTCTATATTTTTCCATTTGTCCTGTTGTGTTTTTAGCTCCCAAGTATTGTTTCCATGCCATTTTCTTCTCTCTTATTTTCTCTTTGACTTCCTCTGTCACCAAGGTGTCCTCTTTCTCTGGTTCCCAAGTCGGACTTCACCGCATGCTTCTGCAGCAGCTGTCTTTATGATATCCTTGAATTTATTCCAGAGGGTTTCCAAGTCATCAGGTCGTTCTTCTGTGTTGCTCACTGCTGTAGCAATAAGCCCCTGATATCTGGTCTTAATTTCTGGCTCTCTAAGCTTGTAGGTCCTAATGCTCATTTCTCCTGCTCGTTTACTTGGTTTCTTGCGTGATGTTGGGCAGTTCCTAGGCTGAGCAACTCTTTCAGTTGTTTGTTTGATTGTTAGCAGGTAGTGATCACTTCCAATCTCTGGCCCCCTCCAGACTCTTGCATCTCGGACATATCTGAATGAGCTTCTCCGAACAATGGCATAGTCGATCACTGACTTCTCATTCTTGGTTGGTTCACATCTAGTGTATGCATGTATGCGCTTATGGGGGAACTTTGTGTTTGTAATGATCAGATTCTGCTCACTGCAGAATCTAAGGAGTCGCTTTCCATTGTCATTGAGAGTATCTTCTCCATATCTTCCGATAACTCCACCCCATCTAGCATGGTCATTTCCAACTCTGGCATTAAAATCTCCGAGCATATAACTTCATCTAGGCAGTCATCCACTGTCCTTTGAAGCAGCTCGAAGAATTCCTCCTTGACCTCTGCTCTCTCATCCTCATTTGGCCCATACACTATGACCAGGTTGACTATGGTTTCTCCTTCTTTTAGTTTTACAACCATAATGCGCTCCGAGACAAAGTTCCATCCCTTGATACTATCTTTTTGATTTTGGGCCACAATGCAACCCACGCCCCCTTTAGCTCTTTCAGATATGGGTACACCACTGTAGAGCAACGTGTTGCCATCGAGATCCATGACTCCTTGTCCTTTTTTCTTCGTTTCCGTTATAGCCAGGATTTCTAGTTTTGCTTTCCTCATCTCTTCCACCAGCTCCTCTTCCTTCCCATTTATACTTCTTGTATTCCAAGTTCCATAAGTCGTAGTCCGTAGTCCGTTCCAGTTCGTCGCCTTTAGAATCAGTCCGGTTTTCTCTCTTGTAGTTCGCGTAATCATGATTTAAAGCAAACAGGTGATTGGCCTGTTGTGCCTTTGCATGGTGGAGGGGCTGCCTCCTTACGGCCTCCATGCAGGCCGCCCTCCTCCTTTTTCATCCGGGCTTGGGACCGGCATTGGCGGAGTTTATCATGGTAACCATTAAGTTAAACAATGCATATCTGTACTAAGGAACAAATAACTAGTTACTATCTAAAAATAGCATAATATGCATGATAACCAAGTTAATAAACTTATAAAGTACCAATGATGAACTTGTTATAGACATCATCATTAATAATATCGCTGTACCTAGTTTCCCTCCCTCCATCCCCCCTCCCCCCAGCGCACAATCAAGCGCTGGGTAAAGAAAAAATACATCACAATGTCAGAAAAAACACTTTTTCAATGTACAATACCGAAATGTATCATAATGATAATCTAAGTTTAAATCGTATTATCACATAATTGTGACACATTCAATGTTTATATCAAACACAGTCATATAAGAACAATATGGCAATGGCATGGTGCATAAAAAGGAAATAATACAATGTCTTATATTAAACATACGGTACACTATAAATATCAACAGCTCCAGTGATCTTGAAAACTCCTGTGAGCATGAGGATACATAATCGTCTAGTGTGGTATCAAAATTCTGACTGCCTTCACTGGACCAGGAAAAGTGGCGCAAGGCGACATATAGAACATGTTGAAAAGAAACAGCTTAATCACGTAACATAGCAACTCTGATTCTCATGGGCAGGCCGTTGCTGTGGAAAAAAATGAATGAAAATTTCTATTTTAATAACGGTAGGATTTTATGAAAGGCAACAATTAACTTTAAATTTAACCTACCAACTGCGGCTGTGTAAACTTCCGACCCCTGTACAATGTTAATCAAACCTTCCTCCGTTACACAGAAGATGGTAACAGAGAAAGAAGCACAGACTAATCAGGAATCCTGATTTAAATAGGGTCATAAAAGTATTCTATCAGTGTGCGATAATGTATAATAGAGTCGCAGATATATAACAGATACCGTAATCTATAAGCAAATCTAGGAGATGGTAGTTAATCAGAATTATGTGGGCACCGAGACAATATGTCCGCCATCACATTATTCGAACCTCGAATAGCTCGTATAGAAAAGTGAAAAGGTTGTAGCGAAAAGGCATAGCAAGTGGATCTTGAACTCTTCAAGTACTTATTCTGTATAGCTGTGAGAGCTTTTTGGTCGGTCTCTACTATAAAATGCGCGCCAAGAAGGAACCTTTGGAGCTTCAGAATCGCCCAGACCATTGCTAACAATTCACAGTCTAGGACAGAATAGTTCCATTCTGCCGCAGTCAATTTCCTAGAGACATACATCACTGGATGCAAAGTTTCCGAATACTCTTGCATCAATGCGGCCCCAATCCCTGTCGATGAGGCGTCGCTGCGAAGAATAAAAGGCTTATCTGAATTGGGTAGTCACAAGATAGGAGCAGATGAAAATAAAAGCTTAATTCTCTCTAAAGAAGTTTGGCATTCTGGAGACCAGTGTACTAAGTTAGGCGACCCCTTCTTCAATAGAGTAGAAAGAGGTGCAGTGATCGATGATAGTTGTGGAATAAATCTTCCATAAAATTGAATTAGGCCGAGAAGACTACGGACCTGTTTTTTTTTTTGTCTTAGGAGTAGTGATGTTGAGGATCTTCGAAGTGTTATGGTCCTCAGTCTGTAAGAGACCATGACCAACATGGTGGCCCAAAAAGAGATGTTACTGAACCCAACATGGGCTTTAGACAGTTTAGCCGTCAAATTGTGAGATCGTAGTGTAGACAAAAGTTCAGAAAGACCTTTAAAGTGATTGTCCCAAGAATTACTAAAAAGGCAAATATCGTCGAGATATGCAATAACATCCGAACGATGAGAAAGAATTCGACGCATCATGCGTACAAAAGTAGCCGGGGCGTTGACGAGACCGAAAGGCATAAAGTTCTATTGGAACAAACCCCGAGGTGTTGAAAAAGCAGTAAGAGGTTTGGCGCGTTCAGTAAGTGGAACTTGCCAATATCCTTTAGACAAGTCGAGTTTAGAAAAGAGGACCGAATTAGAAAGTTTGATTAGCAGATCTTCCAACAAAGGCATTGGTTCTTCATCAAATTTAGTCACTTGATTTAATTTGCGATAGTCTATGCAAAGACGTATGTTACTGTCTTTCTTCATGACAATAACCATAGAGGAGTATGCCGAAATGGATGGTTCAATTATATTTAAATGTAATTTTTCATCCAATTCTTTTTCAACTTGAGTTTGAAAATGTAATGGAATTGGGTAAGGTCTAACTCTAATAGGGTTATAATCAGTGAGTATTATGTCATGAGTAATGACTGATGTTTGACCAGGAATGTCGGTACGAACGTCCTGAAAAGTCTGCAATAAAGAAGAGACTTGCTGTCGTCTTTCTGTAGATAACTCAGAAGAAATAGTCACATTTTCCCATGATTCTGTTGAATGTAAAGGGAGAACAAGAAGAGGGAGATTTACATCGGAGAAAGTAGCATCTTCCTCCTGAATAACAGACAACGATGCGTAGTGGTTATGACGAACCGAAGGGTCGTCGGTCGCCTGAAAAACAGACTGTAAATAGTCTGGACGGGCATGAAATTCTCTCAGCATATTAATGTGGTACGTTTTATGCTTCTCGTCAACATCGACAACATAGTCGACGTCCGAAGTTCTTGAAACAATAGTATAAGCACCTTTCCAGGCAATAAGAAGTCGATTATCCCTATGAGGAAGCAATACAAATGCCTCGTCTCCAGGATAGAGTTGTCGTAATCACCTATATCTATTGGCAAAAAGCCTCGCCTTCTCCTTGGTGGACTCGGATGATGAGGTAGCTAATCTACATGCATCAATAATTTTCTGTCTGAGAGCAATGACATATTCGTAAGAAGATTGAGTGTCATCATTAATATCATCAGCAGTTAATAGGTCGTGAAGTAACGACATGGGATCACGAGGTTGCACACCAAAAACGAGCTCGAATGGTGAAAACCCAGTATGCTCATTTGGCACTTCCCGATATGCGAAAAGTGCATCGGGTAAAACCCTGTCCCAATCCTGAGAATAGTCGTCAGTTATCTTATGAAGTAAATTCTTAAGCGTCCTGTTTTGACGCTCAACTAAACCGTTTGACATAGGGTGAAAAACACTGCTTAGAGACCTGTCAATGTGGAGCATGGCCATTACCTGAGACATAGAGTCTGACACAAATTGTGTGCCATGATCAGATAAAATTTGTTTGGGAAAACCCAGACGCGAGAATATTAGCCAAAGAGCATCTGCTACATCAGCAGAAGACATGTTCTTAACAGGTATAACCTCTGGCCAACGCGTACACATGTCAATACATGTAAGGATGTACTGGTGTCCCCTGGCAGATTTGACTTTAAAAGGACCAATAATGTCAATTGCCATTTTCTGAAAAGGACGAATAGGAACATCTGCTGCTTGGATAGGTGCTGCATGGCGTGGACCTCGTGACTTAACCTCTTGACATAATCTACAGGAGCGACAATAAATAGTTATATCTCTATTTACGCCCGGCCAAAAGAAGGAAGAAAGAACCCTAGATTTAGTTCGGGAAAATCCCATATGTCCTGCAGACTGACAGTCGTGGGCATGTTGCAAGATACGAACTCTCATGTCAGTAGGTACTAGAATTTGCGAGCGTATGGACGAAGTAGAACCCCGTACCATTCGATCTAGCACCCCGTTCTTAATCGAGAACAATATTTAAGATTTGTGTCATAGTTTGCGTTATCTTGTTTAACTAGCAGAAAATTTTTTTGCAATGATGTGTCATTTTGCTGAAACTTGATAAAAGACTCCCGTGAAATTACAGAGTGAGGTTCCTGATTATGTATTTCCCTAATTTCAGCAGGTGGGGTCTGAAAAAGATTTTGAGCTTGTGCTCTAGTTGTGACTGCATAGGCAGCATGAATGTTTTGCTCTTCCCAGGTAGCAATCTGTTGTGGAGTACAATCCTTAACCCCATGTATACGTCCGACGATAAGGTCTGCAATAGGATTGGGGAGCATACATGCATGGATATGTCCCGTAAAAAAGGGAGTGGCTATGTGGACGATAGCAGTCGAGAAAGTTTCAATTGTCCCACCAAATATCACACATTTCACTACATCACCAGTGGCACAGGAAGGATGTATCAGAGATTGCTTAATCCCAACAGTTGTGCATCCAGAATTAAAGAGGACTGAGACTGGATTATTATTTACAAATCCCTTATGTAGAGTAAGAGACCCTCTTCCGTCATGCACAGCTAAGGCATGAAGAGTGGGTACAGGATGACCGCAACTCAAGGTAGTTATAGCTGTAGGTTGGAACAAAGTTGTGCACTCCGGGCACTGAGATGCTCTTTCGAAATCGAAAGCAGAGCATGCAGTAGCATTTGAGACACTATCATTATTGTTACCTTGATCATTAATAACCTGGGGCTCTTGTTGAGCAGAATTAGCATGGCGATGCAATCTATCATTTGGGGATCTACCGTTATATCGCGATCTATCGCGACTATTATCTCTATTGGGAGCATTGTTATTTGCTCTATTGAAACTATTGTTCTGATTTGAACCCCAGTTAGCATTGCTGCGATTACTATTTCCCCTTTGATCAAAATATGTATTAGATGGATTTTGTTGTCTCCGAGAAAAATTATTGTAAGGTTGATAATCTCTAGTATAGTTATCCCTTCCAAAATTTCCATAATTGTTGGAACCAAAATGCTGAGGTCCGTTAAATTGTCTCCAGTTTCTTGGAGAAGGAGAATTACTACGTGATGGACCCCCTAGGTACTGTCCAAAATACCGATTATCTCTCCTACCAAAATTGCGATCAGCACTTTGAGATCTACGGCGTAAATTAGGACCATAAGTATTGCCGAAGCCACGGGTAAACCCTCTCTGTTTTGAGAGTGGCTAACAGTCACATTTGGGTGTTCCGTGACGTATTGGCATCAGTATTATTCCATATCTTTCAGGTTCGTAGGCTTTCTTATGTAGAAAGGAAAAAAAAAGAAGTGTTAACTGATGACATAACTTTGTCACGACGCAATAAGTCCATAAGGGCTTCATATGTGTATTCAGTTTTTGAAAGTTCAATCCAACGTGAGAACGTAAGACGTATATTTGCTATAAACTCTGAAAAATCTTTCCCAGTCTCCGGTAATAGAGTCTTAAAGCACAGACGATAACCGTCTTCATTAAGCTGATATTTCTTTAACAAGGTAGCCCTGGCAGTATCATAGTTATTTATGTCAGGCCCCTCCAACCTACTTACAACATTCATTGCTTCACCCGTAAGTAGTTCCATAAGTCGTGCACAATATTCCGACTTGTCTATTCTCTGAGATTCACGTGTAAGTTCAAATCTATTTAGGTAAAATAAGATATCGTCGGAGGTAGGTTTAAATTGAGGCAATCTGAGTTTATAAGAATTAGCATTTGTCTTATGAGAAGTTGTTTGATTATCCGTAGCATTTTGTGTATTAATCTCATTCATTACCTTCATTTTTTCCAGCTCCATGGATAACAACTTTTGCTCATGGAGTCTAACGTTTTCTTCAGCTTGCATCTGAAGTTTTCTTTCCTCCATTTGCATTTGCAGTTTTCTATCCTCAGCTTCTATTTTCTGTTTTTCAGCCTCCATCTGTTTTTGAATTTTTCTTTCTTCAGCCTCTAATTTCTGTTTTTCAGTTTCCATTTTCTGTTTTTCAGTTTCCATTTGAAATTTTCTCGAAATTTTTTTCTTCCAGCTTCTGAGCCTTGTCATATTCGACAAGTGCGAATTCTTTTACTTCCTCAGTAGTCATACCAAGGGATGTCCCTTGTTTAATGAAATAGTCTAAACTAGACATTATGTCTAATTTTATAAGATATGTCTCTTATGTAAGTATACTGAAGAAACTTACTTTATCCCAACTCAGTGGGTGGCAAGTCCTTGCATAAGAACTTGTATAATTACCTTTTCAACTATTAATAATGTTATAAATTACTTATTAAAATATGCATCATAATATCTGACCATGAGAGAAATAGACAACGTAAACAAGAGTGACAAAGACAAAATATAAACCACAAATGACTACGTTCGCAGAATCAACTAAACAAGAAGGCAAACTAAAGAAGAAAATATTGCAAAAAATGCAATGACACTGCGAAAAGAATGACAAGACAAGCGACAGAACAGTGTATAAACAAAAAATTTGTATAGAAATAAACAATAGAGAGATAGAGGAAGACACTCACAAAAAATTTAATCAATAAACTAAGGCACAGAGAAAAAATACTACAATAACAACAATAAAACAGCTCGTCACACCTAAACAATAGTGCCACAAATTTGCAAACACAGTGGACTGAAATGCTTCAGCAAAAATTTCGCTGGAATTTTCCACTGCGGGAAATCAGCAAAATGTCCCCACAGAACGCTTACGTAGGCCCTGGATGAACTGGGATATATCCTAACGTAAGTCACCAATCCAACCAAACCCGCGTGAACATGCAACATATAACATAGAATACGATATAGGATAAATAGACTAAGTTCTGAGGAAGGCTGGATTACATAGGACAGTGGTACAGTTTACAACACAAACAACCACTTATCTTCAAAATAAAGAACTTCCGGCCTCCGCAACAACAACAATGATGGACATCTGGTATCAAAATGAAGTACAACGTTGATGTCCACAGGATCTCCTAGGTGATACTGGCATTCACACGTAATTCTTGACATCGGATGCTGCAATCCTGAGTTGGCATACGAGAAGAAGGACTGGAAACAGTGCAACTCTTGACTTGATCTTCTTGACTTGGTAACACTGTGAATCCCGTTGAACTTCTTGGATGGTATGATACCCCACGAAACTGGCTCACCACTTTATGCTAAAGTTTATTTGCTTTTACACCTTCTTCAGTAGGCCACACCGGCCAACACTTTATGTAAAGATATAAATCCTTATGTAGATGTCAGTGGCGGGATATGCGTCAGAACAATGACGGGGCAAGAAGACAAAATAGTCTGCTGACAATAACAATCAGCCGCGGTCGGGCTTACAGATGGCCGACAAGTGTGTAAAGATTTATATCCATATACGCGAATGTCCTAGGTCCTTTCATACTACACACTTCGATCACACACCACAGGAACGTAGAGGTCAGGAAATATTGAAACCCGCTGTAACGTTAAATAGTTTATTGACAGCACAGTCACGCAGACATCATAGGAAAATGGTTCACAGCATAATCATGAGACATCAGATAAGTAAATCCATGAAACTCAGTTACAAGTACAAATTCCAAAGTACATAGGCTGCAGAACGTAGCAGCTCATATTTCAAAATAATACAGCGAAAATATCCCTCAAAAAGACTGCATACTTCGCAGTTCACAGCAGCTCTCATTGCAATACTATCCATAGGAACAAATATCCATCAGAGGGAAAACATCATAATTCTTATTATATCGGCAACTCTCAGTGCAATACTATCCGTAGAAACAAATATCCATCAGAGGGAAAACATCATAATTCTTATTATATCAGCAACTCTCAGTGCAATAATATCCATAGAAACAAATATCCATCAGAGGGAAAACATCATAATTATCCTCTATGTTCACTTCCAAAAAATATATATCTCGATAATATCTTCTGGACACACTAACGAGGTGGAACAACCATCTCGAAGCTCTGCCAGGAACACACTGTCACGAGATTACAGCCTCTCAGAACAGCTTAGTAAAAATTACTCATGCGCGACTAACCGCGTGAGAACTCAGCTCATCTCAACCGTCTTTTCCCCCAAACTATCGCTAAGAACATTCCAAAACTTTCTTTATCTTATTTTAAAAAAAACAGACTAACAACTACTCAGTTGAGCTATGTACAAAAATTACTGAGCATACAGCCCCCAACTAAAAAAATCATCTCATCACTAAAGCGTGCTAACTAACGTGTATACAAAAATCCGACGCATACATACAAATCTTTAACACTTAATTCTTACTAACAAAATATGACTTAACAGTACATAATTTTTTGGTCATCTTCAAATACGAGCGTTAAACCAATGATGTAGGGATTTATGCCATCTTTAGCGCCTTTTCAATTGGTGTCACGAAATTGTGAGAGAAAGAGCATAAGAGGGTGACTTAGTGTGACTCTTAATTATTTTTATCTGAACTGTTTGCGGACGGAAGCAGTCATTTTCTTTGGATCTGTTGAAAGACTGTACACCTTCTTTTCTGCTTCTACCTACCGGTGGGGTCTCCTGTCTACTGCATT
This sequence comes from Oreohelix idahoensis, assembly GCA_024509875.1. Classification (NCBI taxonomy): domain Eukaryota; kingdom Metazoa; phylum Mollusca; class Gastropoda; order Stylommatophora; family Oreohelicidae; genus Oreohelix; species Oreohelix idahoensis. Next base: position 93,993 of record JAMPIV010000840.1, on the reverse strand, counting down.
ATGTGCTGGTGGTACTCATAATAAGTCCCATTTGCCCTTTGTGAAAAGACTGTCAGATACCAGGTGATCGACTCGGGCAGATGCAACAAAAGCACTTTTACACAGCTTTTCTGCAATAAAACAAGTCTTGGATGATATTTCAGATAACAATGATCAGAAGGCAGAGTGTCGTCAACAGGCTCGTGGTCTACTTTCAACCATGATGAAGTTAGAAACAGGAATAATGATCATACTGTGAGATCAGGTATTACAGCGTTTTCAAATGACCAGTGCTTCTTTGCAATCTTCTGACCAAGATTTGAATACAGCTTGTGCACTCTATGAATCTCTGCGGGGGTATATTCAAGCTATGCGGTCTACTTTTGCAGACATAGAGCAAAAGGCCAAGGATCTGACTGAGTGTGAACATTATCAAGAACAAACTCGAAGAAAATACATACGAAATCGAGAGTATGATGATTTCAGTGATTCCAGCAGTTTAAAAGCCGAATATTTCTTGTCCTTATTGATAGCTTGCTCTCTACCTTGTCAAAACGCCAGAAAGCTTATCAAAAGTTGAATGATGTATTAGGATTCCTTCGTCAGTTACAGTCGTTTACACCTGAAGAGGTGGTAACGAGATCATCGAATCTTATTAAATCATATCCGGAAGATCTGGAAGAAAGTCTTTGTGAAGAACTTGTGCAGTTTACAGAACTGTTAAAAACTGATCTTGCTTCTCATATTGGCACTACTCTTAACCTTGTAGAGTTACAGTTTTACCGTTGGATAATTGACAATTCTTTGGAGTCTTCTTTTCCAAATGTAGAAATCGCCTTGCGCATCTATTTGTCACGAATAGTAACCAACTGCAGTGGAGAACGATCATTGTCAAAACTAAAATATATTTAAAATGAACTAAGGAGCATCATGGGTCAAAAGAGATTGAACAATCTCACACTAATGAGCATTGAACATAAACTTCTGCGTGAAATTGATACATCCTATATCATCAACAAATTTGCTCATGCTAAATGTAGAAACATTAATATTTAAACAATAATGTTGACTGTGTTGTTACTTTTGATAATGATAATTACTGTGCAAATTAAAAATGTATGTGTTCAAATATATTTGTGTTGTTTTATTGTTTTTTTTTTTAAATATAGGGCCCCGTTCTTGACATATGCTACAGGCCCCGTACTAGCTTAATCCGGCCATGCTTGCAAACGGTTTCTGTCTTTTGTTTTTATAGCACTAAAAACGTAGGGAGGATCAGAGCAAAATCAAAGCACTTAATACCAAATCGATAACGCAGCTGCGAACCACCTGAAAATTTGCCGCGGACCATAAGTTGTCCGCTGACCACGGTTTGGGATCCACGGCTCTAGTCACCCGTTCAACATTTTGAAATTTGTCATACATCGCTTTTTTTTTTAATGTGTTGACTCTATCTCTCCTGTCTCGTTTTACTTTTCTTTGAGTTTTTTTTTTTTTTATTAGTTTCATTCTTTCTCCATTTTACAAATTTTTTAATTATCCATGTTAAAGTAAAGTTTGCCTAGCTTTGAAAAGGCGCTCACCATTAAACTTTGACAAAAGTTTCCCTGTGTGCATTCAGACCCGCTAATATTAGGATGCATGTCAAAGTATACAAGACGTTGTAGCCTGGTCATACCCTCGAGAATCATCAAGTGCTACATATATTCTTCATCATTGTGTAGTTTAGAAACAAGGACAATGAACAAGCAGTTAGAGGAAAGAATTGAGGCATTTGAGATGGGGATATATAGAAGAGTGAGGCGCGTCTCATGGATAGAGAGGAAAACAGATAGAGAGGTCACAGACAACATAGGAATGAAAAGATAATTAATGACGGAGGTTTACATTAGACAGTAAAAATGTTTTTGGCCTTGTAAAAAGACACAGCACCATAATAGAAGGCGGAGTTAAAGGCAAACGTGCAAGGGGAAGACAGCGCTATTAGTGGAAATGTAACATCAAGAGATGGAGAAGAAAGAGTCCATCACAATATCAAGAGAAAAGGCAGAAGACGCCGAAGATCCATTGCAGCCGATCTAAGATATTGATATGTCTGATGATGATGAATAGTCTTGTTGTCTCTTCCCCCCCCCCCTCCCCCCAAAAAAATAAAATAAATTAATTGACAATCATCTTAACAAGACAATTTCGAGAACTACACGTTAAATCGTTGAAAGTATTCAAAAAGAGACATGAAAAGAGGTCGTATATCTTTATCATCACTGCCCTACAGATCGCAAAGGAGCATAGACCTTCAAATACGAATGCAAAGTCCACCTGTACCGCTCTTTACATTTTTTTCACATCTCTTTCACTTCTGTCTGCAGTTGACCTCACCATAACACCATATTCCCATTGTGCCTCAACGGGAGTGTAACCGGATTCTTTTTACAGGACATACATAATATTTTCTTTATGTTTAATACATTCATGTGCCATGCTGCTACCCTTACCTGCGAAATGCATAAAAGACTAACCCCGCGCTCTTCCTGTCACCCCTACCTGCGAATTGCAAAATAGACTAACCCCGCGCAGGCAAATGTACGGAAGCCGGTGTGGTCATTGAATTTCAGAATGGGTGAACAAAGACACAAGCCATATATATATATATATATATATATATATATATATATATATATATATATATATATATATATATATATATATAGATATATATATATATATATATATGAATTAAAACATACGGAAGCTATTTCTTGTAGAACCTTACAAGAATCCTTCCGTATTATATTTTAGCCAAAGAAACGGCTCGTTTTATGTCTCACGCCTCAGAGACTTGCAACCCTGAATGTTAAGGCAGAGCTTCCGCTGAACTCAATATGTCCAGCGGCTAGTGCGACCCTCTAGCATCAGGAGCAGATTAAGATGTCAAAATAATACATAAGATGAACTGTCCATTCGACAGTGTCCTGTATTCGTTCAAGCCGTCGACCTTGACGCTATAGAGGCGAGTGCTGTCAACCAAGGGACAGATCAATACTTACTTGCATTGATGTATTTTTGCCTACCACGATGTTGATGAGAGATGTCTGTCTACTATGAATGTAACGTATTCGTCATAAATAAATATGTTGACACTAACTCTACCAACGAGTACAGTGTCGTTCAGTATCAGTTGGTCATCCTACATTGACCTTTGTCGTTGAACAGTGTTACCAAATGCAATCATCAGCATCATACGCCACCAGAACGACCCACATCACATTATTCGCGTTATCGCGTCGGCCACTCCAGTAAGCCCGATACTTCTGACAATCTCATTGTCACGGTCAGAGACAGATCAGTGTCGTAAATAAAACACAACACTATACCTCGAACAGCACTGCGGTAACAATATATATATATATATATATATATATATATATATATATATATATATATATATATATATATATATATATATATATATATATATATATATATATATATATATATATATATGTCGCATAAACATGTGTTACATAAATATTGCAACTAATAAGTGTGCGCAGCGGTTGGATAGGTATACATGTATGATCGCGTAGTCAAGCTACACCACACTTCTACTAGAGTTCTATAAATAAGGTTCACACTTTAATGCGAGAGGGCACATTCTAAACAATCTTAGAGACACCACATATTAAAAAAAACAGCTCTTAAAAGGTCTGGCAATCTCAATATATATACATTCGACAATCCGACAAGTATGAGCATACAAATACAACGTGCACATTGTGGAATTCATAAAACTAGACCAACTGGTTAACAATAACTAAGCGAGATCACTGAAATATCCTGCTAAGTTCACATGTCAATATGGCCCACAACTAGCTACCGGCACTGAAATATAACGGAGATCGACATACTCAGATACGCAACGTCAAAAGACTCACTGACGTGCAGAAGAACTCATGCTAACCAGCTGCAAATATCTCCAATATCATGCTGGGCAAAACTTAGCAGGTGTAAGCCAGACATAGCAGATCCTACATCATCTTCTTCATGCACTTCTTTCCTCGACGGCAGCCTTGCGTGCCTCTCCTGGAACACGCTACCCAGTTGAACTACCTTCACGCAATCTCCTTGCGCAGCACCCAGTCACATGACTGGCTATCCTTATTTTAGCTCCCAGACTTCGTGTCATACACTCACCCCCTAATATCTATACTATGAGGCACAAGTGAGTCACAGTTGTAAAACATTCCGTGACTTCCATCCTCCCCCCTCAAAAAAGAAAACGCAGTTTTTTTTTCACTCTGGAGGATGGCAGATATCACCTCAGTCATGTTACACAAGTAGGAGAGATCTGCTACTGATCCGAAAGAAAAAAAAATGTTGTATGAAAAAATTAAAAATGATGTATCAGCACCACTCCTTGCTTGTAAATAAACGTTTGTGAATTGTCGATGTTTATTCGTACTTGTTTAAAAGATTTGTTACTGGCGTTACGTTTTAATTGTCATTGTCCTTGAGTGGCGAGGCACATGTTTTGATCGTATAGTGTTTTTATTCGAACTGTTGGTTTCTAGTGTTGTGTGTATCTGCGACAACCCTGCAGGCTCGTTCGTCCGGAAGAAAATGCTGGCTACGTGTTGGCAAGTTTAATAGACAGAGCCAATAGTTTGATGTTGATATGCACTAAACAATAACAACTGATTATCAACACTGGTCACCATACTAAAAACTTGGACGAACATAAAATACTCCACTGATACTGTTAATAACAAATGAACCTTGGACGACACTTGTTGCTGGACACCACGACACAGTGGCATACAAGATGTTCAAATAATTTCAAGAAAACGATGTTTATGCCTGTTTATTATACGCAGCTTCTTCTGCATCTTCTCTTTTGGTTGTTCACAATTTCTTTACAAATACTGTTCATAACAATGAATGGCAGATCATAGCTGGTAACGAATGGCTTCTCTGCTATTATTGTCTTCTTGAAAATTGTCCTACAATGATTCTCATCTAGTTAAAGCGACTATTCTCTCGAAATGCTACTAAGTCCAGTCGAATGGAAACTTACTTACTTACTTACTTAGTCGCTCCCCTTCTACCGTGAGGTGTAGAGGTTTGGAAGAGAGAGCGCCAGACTATCCTATCGGCTGTCTTCCTCCTGGCCTGGTCCCATTCTAGTCCTCGGTCCCTCAAAGATTGTCCAATGTTGTCCTCCCAGCGGACTCTGGGTTGTCCTGGGGGTCTGGATCCCTGGCTCTTTGTTTCCCACGCCCGTCGTGGCAGCCGATCTTCTCCCATTCTGCAGACATGGCCAAACCACCCTAGCTGGGACTGTTCTACTTGGGTCTGCAGGGGGTGGGATTTAAGGCCTTGACGTATCGTCTGGTTGCGTACCATGTCTCTTCTTGTTACTTCAACCACCTTCCTCAGATACCTCATTTCTGAGGTTTGGATCTGGCTTTTGTGGGTTGTAGTCATTGCCCATGACTCGCATCCATATGTCAAGACTGGGACATAAGTGGAGCGGTATACAGCCATCTTCGTTTTCTTACCAACCTCTCTCTTGCGGAGGAATCCTTTAGACTTGCAGGTTGAATTGTAGATGTGCCTCTGATTTAGCAATCAGGGCAACATCATCAGCAAATGCCAGCTCCGAAATACAGACCTGTCTCATCTTCCAGTACCCCACTGAATACTTTCTTGTTCTCTCCTTACATGCCTTAATGACATCGTCCATGAGGAGTATGAAAAGGTAAGGTGACAGGATATCACCTTATCTTAAACCAGTGGTGGTCCTGAACTCTTCTGACTTATGGTTTGCTGTCCTCACATAATTTCTGCAAGACTTGTAGAAGCTCTGTATAGCATGAATCAGAGGTGCTGGAATGTTCTTCCTTGCCAAACAATCCCAAAGTTTGCTCCAGGGGACCCTGTCAAACGCCTTTTCCAGATCTATGAAACAAAGATGGATCTCACTCTTATACTCAAGGGCCTTTTCACTCAGCTGTCTGAGTGTGAAGATTAGGTCTTGAGTACTTCGGTTCACTCGGAATCCGCACTGGACCTCATCCAGTTGTGGCTCAGCTAGGCGTCGGAGTCTCTGCTCTAGGATTCTAGAGTAGATTTTACCAGGGACACTGAGAAGGGATATGCCTCTATGGTTTCCACACTGTCGATTGTCACCCTTTTTGAAAATTGGTGTTATGATGGCAATCTCCCAATCCTTTGGTATGGTCTTGTTGTACCACGCTGCCTGTAGAACCCTTAAGAGTAATAGGTTGCCTGAGGCTCCCATGTACTTAAACATTTCTGGTGTTATACCATCATGCCCTGCTGCTTTGCCCATCTTGATTTTCTCCAGTGCTGCCTTCAGTTCTTCCATCTTTATGTCATCTTCACCATCATTGGTTTTCTCTTCTGTGCTAGTGGTTATCATTTCTGATGCTTCACCATGCTCACCATCCAGGAGTTCTGAGAAATATTCTTTCCATCTTTCCATTACTTCCTTCGGGGCAGTAAGCAATTTGCCTTGCTTGTCCTTTATAAATTTGAGAGGGCATTGTTTTTCCTTTCTCGTGTTCTTTAGGGTCTTATAGAACAATTTCTTGTTTTCTTGTGCATCTTTTTCTAGCTCTTCTCCAAATTCTTCCCAGGACTTCTGTTTTGCCGCTAGCACTTTGTTCTTCGCTTCTGTTCTGAGTGTCACATATTCTCTATATTTTTCCATCTGTCCTGTTGTGTCTTTAGCTCCTAAGTATTGTTTCCATGCCATTTTCTTCTCTCTTATTTTCTTTTTGACTTCCTCTGTCCACCAAGGTGTCCTCTTTCTCTTGTTCCCAAGTCGGACTTCACCGCATGCTTCTGCTGCAGCTGTCTTTATGATATCCTTGAATTTATTCCAGAGGGTTTCCAAGTCATCTGGTCGTTCTTCTGTGTTGCTCACCGCTGCAGCAATAAGCCCCTGATATCTGGTCTTAATTTCTGGCTCTTTCAGCTTGTAGGTCCTAATGCTCATTTCTCCCACTCGTTTACTTGGTTTCTTGCGTGATGTTGGGCAGTTCGTAGGCTGAGCAACTCTTTCAGTTGTTCTTTTGATTGTTAGCAGGTAGTGATCACTTCCAATCTCTGGCCCCCTCCAGACTCTAGCATCCTGGACATATTTGAATGAGCTCCTCCTAACAATGGCATAGTCGATCACTGACTTCTCATTCTTTGTTGGTTCACATCTAGTGTATGCATGTATGCGCTTATGGGGGAACTTTGTGTTTGTGATGATCAGATTCTGCTTACTGCAGAATCTAAGGAGTCGCTTTCCATTGTCATTGAGAGTATCTTCTCCATATCTTCCGATAACTCCACCCCATCTAGCATGGTCATTTCCTACTCTGGCATTAAAATCTCCGAGTATGATAACTTCATCTAGGCAGTCATCCACTGTCCTTTGAAGCAGCTCGAAGAATTCCTCCTTGACCTCTGCTCTCTCATCCTCATTTGGCCCATACACTATGACCAGGTTGACTATGGTTTCTCTTTCTTTTAGTTTTACAATCATAATGCGCTCCGAGACAAAGTTCCATCCCTTGATACTATCTTTCTGGTTTTTGGCCACAATGCAACCCACGCCCCCTTTAGCTCTTTCAGATGTGGGTACACCACTGTATAACAGCATGTTGCCATCGAGATCCATGACTCCTTGTCCCTTTTTCTTTGTTTCGGTAATAGCCAGGATTTCTAATTTTGCTTTCCTCATCTCTTCCACCAGCTCCTCTTCTTTCCCATTTATACTTCTTGTGTTCCAAGTTCCATAAGTCGTAGTCCGTAGTCCGTTCCAGTTCGTCGCCTTTAGAATCAGTCCGGTTTTCTCTCTTATATTGCTCGTAATCATAGTTTAAAGCAAACAGGTAATTGGCCTGTTGTGCCTTTGCATGGTGGAGGGGCTGCCTCCTTACGGCCTCCATGCAGGCCGCCCTCCGTTTTCATCCGGGCTTGGGACCGGCATAGGCGGAGTTCGAATGGAAACTACACAGTCAAAAGTTCTCTTACAGTAATAATCTATTTTTTTTCTCCCTTTTTAATGAAAAAGTATATCGAAAGCTATGTCAAAAAACAAAAAACAAAACAAAACTGTATCACCGGTGAGTTCATGTCATCTCGAAAAGAAATAGTACATTGGATTAATCGAATGTCTTGGCACCATGTTCTGTTTAAGCAGTCTGAACTTATCAAGTACAGGCACGTATTACTCTCCTTTTTAGATGGAAAAGTCGGGAGCCAAAAAACATAGAACTGGAATTTGAAAGGTGCTAGTTTCTTGGAGAAACTTACTAGCATCTGAGTTAGTGGCTTTCCCTATTTAACTTTAAAATCGCTGCTGATGCAATCTTTCTGTCACGTACCACTATTATCTGCTCATCAGTTTTGTCACCTGTTGTGTCTTCGTAATCTATTTTTTCGTGCGGTTAATATAATAAGTATGTACATCAGTTCTTAGTTTTATTCGAACTAAAATCTAATTGACCTTGACCTAGATAATTTGTCGTTTAAAACAGCTGTGTTTCACGCGCGGATGCTATTGGCTCGGCATTTAAGATGTAAAAATACAACATTTCTGAATGGAGCCTTGTCATATAGTAAAAATCAGGATGTGGGCCGAATGCTGCCTTATAATTTAGCGCCTTGTGAGTTTACCGCACTGTGAAATTCAACTCGTCAAATAGACACCAGACAAGCCAGAGTAAGGAATAGGATCAGGATTCCACTTTAAAGGACCGGACAACATGTTTGAGCATCTTGTGAGTTTACACAACGACAATCTACCTTTATTAATACGGAAATACTGGATCCCAGGAACCTGAACACTAAGTAATAGTGGGAGTCTATTGTAAAGTAACACCCCAGACCACTTGTAAGAAGCATCTTAATCAAATTGCCTTAACTATTTACCTCAGCCACAAGACTACATTTCCCCCAAAAAGATATCTAGGGTGAGTTGTACATTTCATAATTCTATATTTTACATTTATTAACATGAAAATTACTAGTGGATGTCCAAGTCATACGACGCGGGCAAACTCAGCATGTAGAATGATGGTTTCACAAACCACCACTGCAAGAGCTGGTGAATGATGTATGCGGGTTTCTCATAGAGAACCAAAAGCAGAGGTAGTCCCAAAGTCCATATGGAACAGGGAGTGGATGATGATAGAACTGATATACATACTTATTATATTAACATTTTCAACCAGTGCACATGTAAACATTCATTCATAACCCTCCACTCCCAAAGGAGCATAGGCCTTCAACAAACACATGCAAAGTCCTCCTGTCACGTGCCATCATCTCAAATTCTTTCCACGTTCTCCTCATCATTTTCACCTCTGTTTCCAGCTCTCTTCTCCATGTGCTTATTGGTCTACCTCTGCCTCTCTTGCCCTGGGGGTTCCAGAACAAGGACTGCCTTGTAATGCTATCAACAGGTTTCCTCAGTGTGTGTCCTATCCCTCGCCATCGGCTACTTCTCATCTCTTGTTCCACTGGCACTTGTCTAGTTCTTGTCATCAGTTCCACGTTGGTAACCTTGTCATATCATTTTAATCCCTCTATTCTTCGCAAGCACCCATTTATGAAAGTCTGCAGCTTTTTAATTGTTGTCTTTGTTGTTCTCCTTGTCTCAGAGCCACACAATAGGACTGACTTCACATTTGAGTTGAAGATTCTTATTTTCGTGTTGGATCCGATTTCTCTTGATCTCCATATATTTCCCAATGCAATGAAAGCTCCTCTTGCTTTTTGTATTCTTAGTTTGATATCACGGTCTGTCCCTCCAACTTTGTCTATATTGCTGCCAAGATATGTGTACGATTCTACATCTTGTATCAGCGTTTCTTCAAGTTCAACCCTGTTATCATTACCTGCATTTATTCTCATTATTTTTGTCTTTTCCCTGTGCATTTTCAGACCCAATTGCTGTGACTTCTCATCGAGTGTTTTCAATTTGTCCTGCATCTGATTACGGTTATGGGACAGAAGAGCCAAGTCATCAGCAAAATCCAGATCATCCAACTGCATAGTCAGAGTCCACTGGATTCCATTTCGGTTGTGTGTTGTCGATGATCTCATAACCCAGTCAATTGCTAGTAAGAAAAGAAATGGAGACAAGAGGCATCCCTGTAGCACTCCTGTTCTTATCCCAAACAGTTCTGTAAGCTGTCCTTCATGAAGAACTCTGCATGTCGTGTCTTCATATGTTTTCTTTATTAAATTAATGATCTTCAGGGGAACTCCATAATGCCTCATCAATGTCCAAAGTGATTCTCTGTCTACACTGTCAAATGCCTTTTAGTAGTCCACAAATCCGATGTATAGTGGTGAATTCCATTCCAGACTTTGTTCAACTATTATTCTCAAAGTGGCTATCTGATCTGTACATGATCTGTTTTATCAAAAACCTGCTTGTTCATCTCTCAGTTTTTTGTCTATGGACTCTTTTCATCTCTCAAGGATAACCCTGTTTAATACTTTTCCTAGCCCTGATAGTAACATTATTCCTCTATAATTTGTGCACTCTTGTAAATTTCCCTTCTTCTGCAACTTAACCAGATATCCTTCCTTCCATTCTGCTGGTATCTCCTCCTTTTCCCAGACTTTACCAAGTAATTTATATAACATCTCTGTAGCCGTGTCGATATCTGCTTTGATGACCTCTGCTGGAATGCCATTAGGTCCAGCCGCTTTTCCATCTCTTAGAAGCTTTATGGCTTTCTTTGTTTCTTCCTTCGTTGGTCTTTCACCGTTAATTTGTAGCTCTTCTTCTGTTGCCTTAATGTCCGGGGGGGGGGGGGGGGTTGTGGAGCTGGTCTATTGAGAAGGTCTCCAAAATATTCTGTCCACCTCTTCATTTGCTCCTGAGCAGTTTCCCATTCTTGTCTTTTATGAGGCAACTTGTTTGCTTGTATTTCCCTGTTAGCTTCTTTGTGCTGCTATACAGTTCTCTCATATTTCCTTTGGCTGCAGCATCTTCTGCCTCTCTTGCCAACTCCTCAATATACTTCCTCTTGTCTCTTTTGATACTTCTTTTTACTTCTTTGTTTGCTTCTGTGTACACTTCTTGAGCCTTGGCTTTGGAACTTCTGGTTTTGCTTGTGTTTAAATCTGCTTTCTTGTTTTTTCTGTCTTTTATCTTATTGATGGTTTCTGTTGTTATCCATGCTTTTTGTTGTCTTTCCCTTTTCCCCAGTATTTCTTCACATGTCTCATTCCATACAGTTTTGACCTGCTGCCAATAGTCTTCTGTATTCTCTACATCTTCCAGCTGTTGGAGCACTTGGAATTTGTTGGATACTGTGACCGCAAATTTGTCTCTTGTTTCTTGATTTCTTAGATGTCCTACATTAAATTGTTGTCTATAATTTTGCATTGTTGCATATCTCTTGAGTTTCATTTTTACTTTGGCTATCAGAAGGTGGTGATCTGATGCCATATCTGCTCCTCTATATACCTTTACATCCTGCAATGATGATCTAAACTTCTTCTTTATGCATATATGATCAATCTGATTTTCTGTTCTATGGTCTGGTGATATCCATGTTGCCTTGTGTATTCTCTTATGTGGAAACATGCTTCCTTCTATAGCCAGTTGATTTGAAGCACAGAAGTTTGAGAATAGTTCCCCATTTTCATTCATTATTCCTAGCCCATTTTTTCCAATGACTTCTTCAAATCTGGTATTAACTGTACCTATCTTTGCATTCATGTCACCCATCAAAATTGTGATGTCTCTTCTTTTTACTTTATCCATAATTTCCTGAAGTCTAGTATAAAATGCATCTTTCATCTACTCTTCTTTGTCATTAGTTGGTGCATAACATTGGATGACATTTACATGTATTTTCTTTTTAGTTGTTTTAAAAGTGGCTGTTATTATTCTGGGTCCAACAGCTTCCCATTCAATTTATCTGTACATTGTCGCATTTTTAATGAAAACAAAAACTGATGTGATTATCTGGATCTAGTAAAACTGTCAGTGCCTACAACAGTCATTCACCACTTTCCACATTTCAAACTAGGTAAATAGTTCAATTCGAAGGGAGTATGTTTTGCTAAGTGTTGCAATTCTAACGGAATATTTGTTGCCAAATAGTGGAATTCTAATGGAATATAAAATTTAACGGAGTATGTGTTAAAAATTCACGCTACTGATTCTATTCAACAAACCGGTAAGTAAACTAGTTTTCTTCTTTTTGTTTTGTTAGTTGAAATACAACGAATAGTACAAATATGTGCTACTGTATTTGCATCTAATTTTATTTCAGATTATTATTTAATCTAAACGAAAATGCAAATTGGGTCTGAAACTCGCGATTGGGTAAATTTTCCTGCAATACGGGTACAGCCGAAAATGGCGGCCAAATTTTAGTTCGCGTAACTCTCTATACATCAAGGGGCTCTACATAAACCTAACCTTTGTTTCGTACACTTTTTATTCTCAATGTCAACCGTTCGTACTTATCGATCGGATTTTGGTGAGAGCTGCTCTTCAATGATTGGCTATCCTCGACACACATTCTCAACAATAATACTATTGCATTGACCTGTACTCCTTTGTCCTACTTTACCTGCCGTTCATTCATTAACTAAGCTTGTTTATTTCTTTTTTTTTTCGTTAACTAGTAATAACTAAGCGTGTTTTTTACATGCTGTAATTTAACTTCACTTCTTTGTCACTTTCATGTCACTTTCAAATCTTGCAAATATTTTTCAATCACTTCCAGATGAGCAATAGCTCTGAAACTTGACATTGTTGTGTATTCCCGATGACAATACAACAATCATTAAATTATTTAGTAATTAAATATTATAATTATGACATTATTGTTGCGTGCATATTTTGACGCACATATTACAAAAATACGATATGGCTATTTAATATGGAAAATATATATTTGCATTCATTTGTGTATGAAAATGCTTCCTCTGGTAAAGCTAGATAATTCATGATTGATTTACACTTTTGATTATATGAGTGATCTTTCTTGATATTGATCCGGCGCATGGATATTGTATTCATGTCCGTTCTTATTTGTTCGGGCCAGAAAATAGATTAATTTTGCTTGTTATGTTTATGGCCTGAATTCATGTGTACTACTTGTCTAGTGCAAGTAGATTCAGTCGTATATTGTATACCTTTGTATGTTCAGGTCGGACTATATTCTTTCTGCCAGAATCTAGCGCAGGTTTTCGTAGTCCTACTGGGTTGTAAAGAGTTCCGATAATGTCGCCAAGAAATGGCTGAGTGCTTTTTCCAGGGCTGGCACTGTTTAAGGTTTAACAGTGATTCATAGATGTTTTTCTAGGAGAAGTTTGTGTCTCTGCAAGAGTCTATTTGTCAGAGATCCTCCTCATATGTGTGATTCGGACTCCAGTTATGCCAGACCCTAATTTTGATGATCTCGAGTCGATTAGACCTAGATGGAACATTGTGCTTCGTATCGCTAGGGTTGTGTTTTGTATCGACGAAGATGACAGGCTTTCCTACAGCAGTTATGTCTACGTGAATTAACTTGATTACTGTAGAGCTGTATGGAAAACTTTATGAAATTATTTATATGCACATTATAAATTAACTTTGGCTTATATCTACCTTCCTACGAGTGAGTGAGCGACAACTCAGGAAGGCGGCCATGTTATATTCCTGTCATCATATTTTTGATCACTGTCAAGAGAACAGATTATGTATCCTACTATCGGGCAGTGGTATCGAGATCTTGTTATGAGGTGAAAACCCACTATCGTGGTTTATGAGTGTTATACAAACATTGGACATATTTCAGCTTAAGAACTTAGCTATGAAATGAAGGTTCGGCCAATGACTTTTGTATGTTTACCGATCCTCATTGACGCGTTCAGTCAGTAGAGGATACGGCGATTAGTTACCAGAACAGTGAATACCACCTTGGGTTGAATGATATTTCACTACTACATGAATGTATCATCCACGATTCAAATAACCAATGAATGTATGTCAACATGTGTCCATGACTGTATCCGTGTTGTCCAGTTTGCGTGCCTTCATTAAACTATTGAAATGTCAGAGGCAGTTCAAGTCGTCATTGCATTACATGAGAGTGTGTGAGAGTTATTACCAAGAGGTCTGTTACACCGAACTACTACACCATTCGCGTTACTTGACACTCCCACTCAAGGTCTACATGACAGGTTCATTCAACAGTGGCCAATACACAACAACACGTTTATTCTACAGTAGTGGCCAGACTTAGCATATCCTTGACACTCTACAGTGGTGAACCAGATTCCTGGGGTTATGATAACCAGACCATCCCTGACGCCACATACGAACGCATGAACACCAGTGTACAAGTTACAACGGGGCAGTCGATGTCAGCTTGACCTGTATTACCGATCGGATGCTGTATCTAGGCCAGCGCTTGTTGACAGTTTTTCGCTGTACAGACGGTATTACACAGGACATTTGTATCAAGTATAGAAAATATCTGGAGCAGTACTGTTGACATTTCTCATCGTACAGAAGAGAGAAGTGATTGTTGATCCTGTACAGAAGAATCACAGTGTTGTTGAACATAAAGTGCATATTTCATCGTTGGATCTTCATATGCTCAAAAAAATTGAACATTGTAATAGTGTAGAAAATAAATCTATTATTTAATTGTTCATTAAAAGTGGCAAGTTATTGTTACAACACTATACCAGCATCACATTCTATCCACAATACATTCTATTAAGTATATATATATATGTATGCAGTTATGCTATTAAGGTTTACATGTATTTATGTTTATATGTTATTTGTTGTGTGTTAAGTTAGTTTGTATTCTGCGGGCCTGGATGGGAGGTGACTAGAACAGGAAATACCAAGTGACATTGGTCTTGCTCTAGCGTTCTATAAGGAGCAAATTTCTTAATTGAAATTTGCATGCAACATTGTTTGCAAATATTTGTTAGTTGTGAAGACTGTATTCTTGTTGTTTTTGTAATATTTCTATGTTCTTTAGTTTTGTTTGATTTGTTTGTATAATTGTAGGTCTCATCTTTCCTTTCATTTCAGTTCTTTACACCCTTATGTTTATACACTGTGGCGTTATTTGTCTTGTTGATTTCATTGCGGTTATCATCACAGATTCTGTGATCATTTTTTTTTTGATTTTTTTCTGTTTTGATTTAATTTGATTCCTGCAATTGTTTTCATATTGTCTTTTCTTGTTTGACCTTGTTAATGTCTTTGGTTGACAGATAATATATAAGGTATATTTGAATATATTTATATTATAGTACAGACCAGTACTTATGATAATTGATTACACTAAGAAAGTGTACAAGACCTTTGTAAGGTTTGTCTCCCACAGTGATTGGGATAGAAAATATTATTTTCCACAGGTACTCAAGTGATCATTGATTACATTAAAGAAGTATACAAGACCTTTGTAAGGCTTGTCTCCCACAGTGTTTGGGATATACAGATATTGTTTTCCACAGGTACTCAATTAACCATACAAGTTTTTCACTAAGACTAAGTCTATAGTATAGACTTGTCTCCCATGAAAGTGAAATAAGGTAATTTATTTACTTTTTCAGGTTTCTCATTTAATAAGACAGGATGTCTACATTAGATTACTTTATTACACAAGGGAAATCCCTTGATAAGACTGGTAAAGACTTAGAAGAATGGGTTGTTGCTCAATATGACAAAGCATTAGCTGCAGAAGAGAAAAAAGCTGCTGCTGCTGCTGAAGAGAGAAAAGCTGCTGCAGAGGAGAGAAAAGCTGCTGCTGAAGAGAAAAAAGCTGCTGCAGAAGAGAGAAAAACTCTGGCTGAAGAGAAAAGATTAGAAAGAGAAGCTGCTGCTGCTGCTGAAGAGAAAAAAGCTGCTGCAGAAGAGAGAAAAGCTGCTGCTGCTGCAGAAGAGAGAAAAGCTCTGGCTGAAGAGAAAAGATTAGAAAGAGAAGCTGATGCTGCTGCTGAACAAAAGAAATTGCAGATGCAGGTGGAGGAAAGGCTATTTGTGGCAGAACAGAACAAATTAGAAGCTGCTGCTGCTGCAGAACAGAAAAAATTGGAAGCTGCTGCTGCTGCTGCTGAACAAAAAAAATTAGATAGAGAAGCTGAAGAGAGAAAAGCAATAAGAGAACATGAGTTTGAATTAGAGAAATTGAAATTGACAAGTATGAGTAATGTTAATCAGGCATCTGGTGGTAATGGTAAACCCTTTAATTATAAGGTCAAGGTGCCAGCGTTCAACTCTGCCAGTGATGATATAACATTTTGGCTTCTAAATTTGAACGTGCTTGTCAAGCTCATAATGTTGACAAATCACAGTATGTGAATCAGTTGTCTGAAAATCTAAAAGGGGAGTCTCTGACTAAGTTATGTTTGGTTGAAGAGGCCGACAAGGATAATTATGATGCTATTAGGGCAGCTTTGATAAAGAGATATCAGCTGTCAGAAGAAGGTTATCGTCTTTTGTTTAAAACAATGAGACCTGAGGTAGGTGTAGAATTCTCAGATTTTATTTCAAAAGCACGACTTACACTCTCACGATGGATTGAATTATCCAAAATAGAGAAAACATTTAATGGTCTTACGGATTTATTGCTAAGAGACAAGGTCATGTCTTCGGTAAATAAACCATTCCTAGAGTTTTTACATGAGCGTAAACCTAGTACATTAAAGCAAATGGAAGAATATTGTGACCAGTATGCCACGGCACACCCTGACATGATTCTTAGTAACACTAACATTAAAGAGGGTATGACAGTTGCTTCAGCAACAGAATATAATCATAATTACTCACACAAATTCCAAGGAGCTCAAAATAAATTTGATAAAAAGGTTAATTGGAATAAGTATCAAAACCAAGGTAACCACTCAAATCAGGGTTCTTCTTCGAAGAACTGGAATCGGGCTGACAGTCCTCGATACGCGAGGGGTGCCCATAATTATAGAAATTTCCGAAAAGGGAGTAACCATAGGAACTACCCAAGTTCTTCATGGAAACAACAAAACCAACATTACAGGGATACTCATTATAATGAGCATGATGATTATGATCATGAATATTGTGATTCAAACCCAAATAGGGGTTATAACAGAGGGAATAATAATTACAGAGGCAACAATAACCGAGGTAGATCACAACACAAAAGACATGGTAAATCTCATTACCAGGCTAACTCTGCACAACAAGAGTTTCACGAAGCCGGTAATCAAACCAATGATAAGAAAGACTCTAATAGTGTGGGATGTTCTGCTTTCGATTTTGACAGAGCATTTCAGTGTTCCCAATGCAAAACATTATTCGAGCCAACCACAGTTTCGACTTTAAGCTGTGGTCATCCTCTTCCTGCTCTTCCTGCGTCAGTCGCGCATGATGGAAGAGGTGCTCTTGTCTTGAATAGAGGTCTAGTAGATGGTACTCCGGTCTCAATTCTTTTCGATTCCGGGTGCACAACCATTGGAGTGAGGCAGTCACTTATAGATCCTTCTCGAGCCACTGGCAAGATAATCAAAATGCATAACATTTGGTGGCACATTGGAGAAGTACTCCACTGCCATTATCAACATCTCTACTCCCTTCTTTACAGGAGATGTGCACGCATGTCTGCTGCCGAATCCGATCGCTGATCTTATCGTCGGTCGCATTCATGGTGCGAAAGAATGCACTTCGCAACAAATTGCCGAGTGGGAAAGTGATAATATGCATACTGCAAATGCTGTAGTCACTAGAGCTCAAGCTCTAAACATGCCGCAATCTTCGCCTTCTGGAGATAATGATGACCAGAACCAAGGTGATCTCTTGGAGATTTCGCATGTTTCCTTTATAAAACAGCAGGAAGATGATCCTACTCTAAAGAAATTCTTTACTCTGGCAACAAAAGGTGATCCGAATAAGGATACAAATCGTAAATCTTGGATTACGATGAGGAATGGCGTACTTGTACGTATGGTACAAGACTCCGCTAAATCCATTCATTCTCAAATTCTTGTGCCCAAAAATATGAGAGTTAAAATCTTACAGCACGCTCATGATTCTCAGTGTGCTGGACATATGGGTTTTTCCCGTACTAAATCTAGAGTTCTTGCATCTTTCTTTTGGCCTGCTGTGAATAAGGACATACGAATCTATTGTCGATCTTGTAAAGTATGTCAAGAGGTTAAATCCAGAGGTCCACGCCATGCTGCACCTATTCAGGCTGCAGACATTCCCATTCGACCATTTCAAAAAATGGCGATAGACATCATTGGTCCATTTAAGATAAAGTCTGCTGGAGGACACCAATTTATTTTGACGTGTGTGGATAAGTGCACACGTTGGCCAGAGGCTGTTCCTCTAAAGAGCATAACTACTGCTGATATTGCAGATGCTCTTTGGTTAATATTTTCTCGTCTAAGATTTCCAGCAGAAATATTATCGTACCATGGTAGCCAACATATATTGTATACCATGTCTCAAGTGATGTCGACTCTAAAGATAGAGAGATCTCTGAGTAGTATTTATCATTCTATGTCCAATGGGATGGTGGAACGTCTGAATAGAACTCTGAAAAACCTACTAGGTAAGATAACTGAGGATCATCCTCAGGATTGGGACAGGGTTTTACCCGCGGCTCTCTTTGCATATAGAGAGGTCGCCAACGAACATACAGGATTTTCTCCTTTTGAACTTGTCTTCGGCGCGAAACCGCGAGGTCCTATGTCCTTACTTCATGATCTCATAACTGCTGATAATATTGTCGATGACACAAAATCCTCTTATGAATATGTCATTGCACTTAGACACAAGATTATTGAAGCATGCAAATTGGCAACTGCTTCTTCTGAATTTGCGAAACAGAAGGCAAGGCAATTTGCCAATAAGACCAGACGCTTGCGACAACTCTGTCCAGGTGACAAAGTATTGGTCCTGCTACCTTGTAGAGAAAACAGACTTCTTATTTCTTGGAAAGGTCCGTACGATATAATATCAAAAGTCTCCGATGTTGACTATATCGTCGATATTGACGGGAAGCATAAAACCTTCCACATCAACATGCTCACGGAATTCCATGAACGTCCGGATTATTTACAACCTGTTTTCCAGGCAACGGACGATTTTCCAGTCCAACATGGACATTACTCATCACTGTCAGTAATACAGGATGAGGAAACGAGTTTCTCGGATGTAAATCTACCTTTTCCGATGATTCCGCTTCACTCTAATGAATCACGGAAAGATGTTGCGATTTCTCCCGAATTATCTCCAGGAGAACAGAAACAAGTTTCTACTTTGTTAGAACAATTTCAGGATGTCCTTACTGACATTTCTGGTCAAACTGATGTCATTCAACATGACATTATTCTTACTGACCATAATCCTATAAGAGTCAGACCGTATCCTATCCCGATACATTTTCAAGCACAGGTAGAAAAAGAGTTTGATGAAATGATAGAGTTAAAAATTATTGAACCATCCACATCAGCATATTCTTCACCGATGGTTATCGTGCGAAAAAAAGACAACAACATACGTCTTTGCGTTGATTATCGCAAATTGAATCAAGTGACGAAATTTGATGCTGAACCTATGCTTTTACTTGAAGAGCTACTTACCAGACTATCGAATTCTCATTTCTTTACTAAACTCGATTTGTCTAAGGGATATTGGCAAGTTCCATTATCCGAACACGCCAAACCGTTTACTGCTTTTTCGACACCTAGGGGTCTATTCCAATGGAATTTTAAGCCTTTCGGCCTTATGAACGCCCCTGCAACATTTGTACGCATGATGCGTCGAATCCTATCTCATCGCTCAGATGTCATTGCATATCTTGATGACATCTGTCTTTTCAGTGATACTTGGAACGATCACTATAATGGGATAAATGAACTATTGTCTATCTTACGCAAGCATAACCTGACAGCGAAACCATCTAAAGCTTGTATTGGTTTTAGCGAAATATCTTTCTTAGGTCACCGTGTTGGTCATGGTTTCCTAAAAACAGAGGACCATAATACAAGTAAGATACTTAACATTTCTATTCCTAAGACTAAAAATCAAGTGCGAAGTCTCTTAGGTCTAATACAATTTTATGGACGATTCATTCCGAATCTGTCCTCCATTATGTCACCTCTTTCTTCCTTGCTAAAGAAAGGGTCTCCTAATGTAGTCCATTGGACTCAAGAATGTCAATCCTCTTTGGATAAGGTTAAAACTATGTTTTCTACTTCACCTATCCTAGTATTGCCTTCTAAGGATAAGACATTTATTCTTCGTAGTGACGCTTCATCCACAGGGATTGGAGCAGCACTAATGCAAGAGTACTCTGGAACTCTGCATCCTGTGATGTATATTTCTCGAAAATTAAATGCCGCAGAGAAGAATTACTCGGTCTTAGACCGTGAATTATTGGCTATGGTTTGGTCAATCCTTAAACTGCAAAGATTTCTTCTTGGCGCGCATTTCATTGTGGAAACTGACCAGAAAGCTCTTACGGCTATTCAGAGTAAAAATCTGAAGAGCGCGAGATCAACGCGATACGCGATTGCTCTGCAGCCGTTTCATTTTTCGGTGCGAGCTATCCGTGGGTCAGAAAATGTGATGGCAGATATTTTGTCTAGATGCCCACATGATTCATAACTGTTAAATTATATGCCTAACTTTGCTACAGTTGTTCCTATGTTGAAATGTGTACACATATGGAATATATCATATATTGATTGTAACACTACTTAGCGGTTCACTGATGTTTATTCACCGCTGGTCTTTCAATGTTTTTTCGTCTTTGATGATCATGATGTTAAGGTATCTAAGATGAAATTTATGTATAAACTGATGTAGAAAGTGTGGCATTGCAAGTATTGTAGTATGCGTTGGTGACACCTCTCTGGAAATATTTATACTTAGAGAAATACTTTCTCTAAGTTCATGAAATATATTCTCAATGCTTATCATCTGCGCATTGTTATTGGTGCGTTGTGAGCCTATTGTATGTTGCTCCTAGATGTATTTCAAAAAAAAAAAAGTACCATTTTTTTCCCCCGAGGGGTGTGGTAATCTGTTGCGTGCATATTTTGACGCACATATTACAAAAATACGATATGGCTATTTAATATGGAAAATATATATTTGCATTCATTTGTGTATGAAAATGCTTCCTCTGGTAAAGCTAGATAATTCATGATTGATTTACACTTTTGATTATATGAGTGATCTTTCTTGATATTGATCCGGCGCATGGATATTGTATTCATGTCCGTTCTTATTTGTTCGGGCCAGAAAATAGATTAATTTTGCTTGTTATGTTTATGGCCTGAATTCATGTGTACTACTTGTCTAGTGCAAGTAGATTCAGTCGTATATTGTATACCTTTGTATGTTCAGGTCGGACTATATTCTTTCTGCCAGAATCTAGCGCAGGTTTTCGTAGTCCTACTGGGTTGTAAAGAGTTCCGATAATGTCGCCAAGAAATGGCTGAGTGCTTTTTCCAGGGCTGGCACTGTTTAAGGTTTAACAGTGATTCATAGATGTTTTTCTAGGAGAAGTTTGTGTCTCTGCAAGAGTCTATTTGTCAGAGATCCTCCTCATATGTGTGATTCGGACTCCAGTTATGCCAGACCCTAATTTTGATGATCTCGAGTCGATTAGACCTAGATGGAACATTGTGCTTCGTATCGCTAGGGTTGTGTTTTGTATCGACGAAGATGACAGGCTTTCCTACAGCAGTTATGTCTACGTGAATTAACTTGATTACTGTAGAGCTGTATGGAAAACTTTATGAAATTATTTATATGCACATTATAAATTAACTTTGGCTTATATCTACCTTCCTACGAGTGAGTGAGCGACAACTCAGGAAGGCGGCCATGTTATATTCCTGTCATCATATTTTTGATCACTGTCAAGAGAACAGATTATGTATCCTATTATCGGGCAGTGGTATCGAGATCTTGTTATGAGGTGAAAACCCACTATCGTGGTTTATGAGTGTTATACAAACATTGGACATATTTCAGCTTAAGAACTTAGCTATGAAATGAAGGTTCGGCCAATGACTTTTGTATGTTTACCGATCCTCATTGACGCGTTCAGTCAGTAGAGGATACGGCGATTAGTTACCAGAACAGTGAATACCACCTTGGGTTGAATGATATTTCACTACTACATGAATGTATCATCCACGATTCAAATAACCAATGAATGTATGTCAACATATGTCCATGACTGTATCCGTGCTGTCCAGTTTGCGTGCCTTCATTAAACTATTGAAATGTCAGAGGCAGTTCAAGTCGTCATTGCATTACATGAGAGTGTGTGAGAGTTATTACCAAGAGGTCTGTTACACCGAACTACTACACCATTCGCGTTACTTGACACTCCCACTCAAGGTCTACATGACAGGTTCATTCAACAGTGGCCAATACACAACAACACGTTTATTCTACAGTAGTGGCCAGACTTAGCATATCCTTGACACTCTACAATTATGAGTAATTAAAGTTTGTCGTAAAGAAATGTAAACAAATCAGGGGCCATAATCAAGTTAATTAAAAAATTCAAGAGTACGTTGTGTATTGACACTTTAAAAGAAATGGATCGCTTAAGAAATTTTAGACCAGATTTACAATAAGTAAAAATATTGTTTATGTTTTAGTATGTCATAATTTTTCGAGCACTAAAGAAAAGACAATAAAAAATATAAAAAAATATTTTAAACACACGCTTTTAATGCACTAAAAAACCCAAAATAGTTTTTCACGGAGTTTATAGCTTGCAGCCAAAAAATATAACATTAAATTGGCAAACAGCGTGCGGCGCTGAATCTGCATGAAACTAACTTCTGCTTCATTAGACATTTATGGATAAAATATCTGATAAGCACTTAAGCGCTCCACGCTTTTTGTGGATACAATTATTACATGTTAAATCTCTTACCAAGGTGTTACTTATTTTTCATCTTGTTTATTACAATAAATTCATCGAAAGTGTTATATCATTTCTCGCATTCCACTCCTTTCCTATTATCAGATTCATCCCACAGGTTTCTGTCGACACTCGCCGGCTGTTTTAAACTGTCAGACACATTCCAAAGGTGTTTGTTTAATAAGCCCGTCTGTCAGGAAGTCTTATGCAATCTAGTGCTTTGATAAACAGCTTAATCCGTCTGACTACACAAAGAGTCTGACAATTTCACCAAACAAATCGACAGACCACAAAAAACAGATCTAACGGTCAGGTCCACCGGGCTGGTAAGGTAACAAGGCAATCAGTGTGGTGGTGACGAACCAAGGGAGATAATATTGCTAGATGAAGCGAAAGAAGTACGATAAGGAGCGGGTGAGACTGCAGCGAAAGGTTTTTCCTAGTGTGATGATAGTGGTAGAAAAGAAGTAGAATCTCTCTCCAGAAAGTATGAAGTCCCAGTGCCCGAGAAGTACACTGGTATCACAATTGAATTACGGCTGTGAATACTCTGAGCTGGACAATAGATTTAGGCTTCAGAAGTATACTGTGCCACTTTCGCTATAGTAACCCTATGTGATAATATAATTAAATTAGAAAAAGTAACTCAAAAATTTAACAGTTAAATACAATTTCAATTTCAGGATTTATTATATACATCTATATATTCTTGTAATGAGAAATGAGTGTTGGAAGATGGTAAAATGTATGATTATTTATAGTTACAAATTAAAATAAATAATAGTAAAAAAATCTTGGATGAATCTTCCAATGAAATTAGAACAGTCTGTCACAGTATATTATATATATATATATATCTTGCTATTTAGTCTCTAGCTGTTATCGTCATCGACAGTCGTTTTAGAAACTGCTCACAGGATTTGTTAGATGGTTATACATAAAACTCATCTGGTATTAGCCACGTCTGCTCGAGGTTCCTGAGACACGCTTGAATCAATAGACTGTCCTTCAGCCCGCCCTATAACTACGGGGGACTAAGGTGTTGAAGATTTGTTGACCTCTAGGCTTCAGTTAGCAGGATCAACGGTCCTCAAGTCTTTGGTTAAACTCGATCAGGAACGATCATAAACTCGATCAGCAATGATCATAAAACTCGATCATAAAACCTGGAACGAAAGGTATTAGGTGGCCATGGTGTTCCAACAATCTCACCACCCACTGCTGTTCATGAGGCGACCATTTCTTCAGTGTCTGTATGTAAATGAATGATTCATGTTAGTATGTTACACAGATAGCATGATAAGATACTGTCCACTGTGCAGAATTAACCAAATACACGAATAAATCACATGTTATGATACATGGGTACGATCTAACCTTTGCCTTCCACTTATGGATGCCAAGTCACTTATGTACTTGCTGGTATGTCGTAAGCTTCCAGGCAAGAACTAGCCATGATATATTTGGCTAACCAATTAATGGTTATGCTTCCTGACAATGCCGGTGGAGGTTATCTCTGGTTAGCGTCATTCCTTTTTTATTATGTCGGATACAATCAAATCGTAAATAAAATCTGAAATGAAATGATATTAGTCATACATATATCTTTAATAAACTTACATACCCTCTTAAGATTAATAAGCTCACGGTGAGGCGGTATTGGTTGAAGTCTATCTGCCATGCATGCAGCGTGAAAAAAAGAACTTTTCTTGCAGATGCTGTCTTCCAGTTTCTTATTCTGGATTTGGTGTGTGTGATTTTCAACGAGCCGCTCTGTCCTTATATTTGGGCGTCTCTTCCGTACGAGAAAGCACCGCCTGAAGTCCCATAAGCTTTTCGCTTAATCTCTCGGTTTCAGGCGATCTGTGCTTTTTCTGTACTTGTTTTTTCTTCTTTTCACTACACACTTATATCCTTCCTTCCTTCCTTCCTTCCTAGGTATCCTTTCATTTTCCCCATATGAAGCTTTCATTCTATCCAAGTTTTATTGAAATCCGTTTAGGCATGTATGTATAATAAATTTTTAAAGATTATTAGCTAACTTTTAGCAGATGTGATGACGATGAAAAATGTTAATTATTTTTAAAACTATTTACATTTGAATAATATCCTTTTGGATATCCTTCATAGACTATCTCCTCTTGTGAATTAATTTAGTTTTAATAACTTTCAACCAGGCTCGCTCTTATAGCTTTAAATTTTCTTCCCTGTTAATGCAAAACTTTTAAAGTCGGCCATTCCTTTATTCGCTATTTCCTCATTCTTCAATACCGTCCGGCTAAACGTAATTCACATTTTTCCGCCTCCTTCAAAGCAAGATCCGCCGCGTTCCCTGCGCTGTGTGTGTGTGTGTGTGTGTGTGTGTGTGCGTGCGCGTGCCGCGTTACACATTTTGTAACAAACGAAGCAAGTGGTATCAAATGTCGCTACAAAGACTACTAAAAAGGATAGTCGAATAGCATTGATGGGGAAAAGTGGGGAAGAAAAAGAGAATGAAAGAATTTAGACGAGAGTTTTGCCACACAAACACACACAGACATATATACTGTTCAAAAAAGAAACGCATAGCTATCCGAGGGCTCGTTTTTATGAGTTTGTAAGTTAAATTTGGTGCTAGGGTATATAAAAATCAGCCTCAAATGTTCTTTGCAGTGTCAAATGCACGTGTTGACCTGAATTGCGTTCGTTTTTGTAATCGTTACAACGCAGTGGTCAATAGTGTTTATGACGCAATTTTTGACAACAGCTCATGCTGCGCGCACGTGAAAGCAACAAAATTTGGGGTGAACACTATTCACTGGCAACGCAACTGAAACCCTATAAAAGGATAACGCTACACACAAAAAATTCAGTTCATTTTCAAGCAGACATTTATGGCGTCTCAATCGATAAATTTAAGGAACATTGCTATTGGCCGATTGCATGCAGGCGAAAGTCAAAGTCAGGTTGCCAGGTATCTAAACGTGCATCAGAGTACCATCAGGCGACTTTGGCACCGGTTCCAAGCCACTGGCTCAGTTGAAGACCGGCATCGCAGTGGACGACCCAGAGTGACAACAGCAGCGGAGGATCGCTTTATTCGGCTTCGTCACCTCAGAGACAGGTTTACAACAGCTTCCTCAACTGGCCAGTCATTGCCTGCAGGACGTCATGTGTCTGATCAAACTGTCCGGAATAGACTGCATGACGCTGGACTTTGGTCACAACGACCTCACAGAGGACCTGTCCTTACGCGCCGCCATCGCCAAACTCGACTTCTTTCGGCCAACCAGCATCGTCCCTGGGCAGCTGACAATCAATGGAGACGTGTTTGGTTTAGTGACGAATATTTCTTTTTGTTTCAGCGTCATGATAGACGGCGTAGGGTCTACAGTAGGCGAAATGAACGTTTTGCCCAAAATTGCGTTGATGAAGCTCCGCCGCACGGTGGTGGAGGTGCAATGGTGTGGGGAATGATCAGTTACAACGGAAGGAGTCAATTGGTGCAAATTGAAGGAGGCTTGAATGCGCAACGATACGTCAATGAAATTTGTCGACCTCATGTCCTTCCACTTTTGGCTGCCCAAAGGTCTGTGTTTCAACAGGACAACGCCAGACCCCATTGTACACGGTTGACCACGCAGTTCCTGACTGCTAACAACATTCTCACCCTTCCCTGGCCATCCCTGTCTCCAGACATGAGTCCGATTGAGCACCTGTGGGATGAGCTGCATAAACAGTTTGTCGCCGAGACGTTGCTCCAGCCAATCGTCGTGATCTTTTCGAGGCACTCCAGGAAGAGTGGGCAGCCATCCCACAGGCTCACATCAGACGTCTGATCGCATCCATGCCCAGGAGATACCAGTCGCTGATCGATGCAAGAGGAAGCCACACACCATAGTAACGGGAAAGCCCGTACGCCAAAAAGCTCTCGTGACCCAGATGCAAAACAACTGTAAATTGATTGGTTGAACTCTAAAGTATTCTTGTGTGCAATTTGAACAATTAACTCATTAAATTAAAAAAGTTATTGAATGTCAAAATTATGGCTATGTGTGTGCCTTCAGTAGCTATGCGTTTCTTTTTTTTGAACAGTATATGTATATATACGAGGGCTGCTTAGAAAGTAATGCCCCAAATTTTGTTTCTCATCCCAGAATAAAGATAGCAAAGCGAAAATTAACACGTAGCAACACTGATGTTTCCCGCGTACATGTGCCTAATTGCACGGTCGTCCGACAGATAGCGCTGCTGTAGTAGTCTGTGAAAATGGCGTCTGTGTACGACACGCGTTACAAACAACGAGCTGTAATTGAATTCTTGTTGGCGGAGAAAGGTAACAGCCGATAGAATAGTCTGGCGCTCTCTCTTCCAAACCTCTACACCTCACGGTAGAAGGGGAACGACTAAGTAAGTAAGTTGGCGGAGAAAGGAAGTGTGGGGAACATTCACAAACGTTTGTGTGGTGTGTACAGACATTGTGCAGTCGAGAGGAGCCACGTTGGACGCGGGGTTCAGAGAGTTAAGGCTTCAGGAAGTGGAGAGACGAGCCACAGCCCACATCCACCAGCCCAGATATGTTGTCTGAAAACTCAGGAGGCAATCTCCAAATTTGGTTAGACTGTGCTCCCCCATTCTCCCCCCCCCCTTCCCCCCCCCTAAGTCCTGATCTGGCGCCCTCCGATTCTCATCTTTTGGGGCCACTGAAGGATGCACTGCGCAGGTCAAGGTTTGAAGATGACGAGAGCGTGATTCGTGCAGTGAGGACATGGCTACGTGAACAGGAAACGAGCTGGTACAGGGAAGGCATGCATGTCCTTGTTTTGCGCTGGCGTAAGGCCGTAGAAGTGGAAGTTAAGTGGAAAAATAGCATGTGTAAAGGATACATCCAGTTATACTGTGCGTGAATTTTTTATATTTTTTATTAATGTGTTTGCTACTTTTATTTGTAGCACGCTACTTTCAACCATCTACCATGCACATGGATCTGTTGGTTATATCAGGAAGTGTTTCCTTTATTGCAATATGTTTTTGTTTGTATTTATTTTATACTATATTATCTCTAGTAGGTATTTTTCATTTTTCAGTAATAGTTCAAAATGGCTTTTTTATCCAAAATATGATATTTTCTAGGCTGGTATGTTTTTAATTTTCACAGGACGGTTTATTTGGTTAATCTGTATGTATCTGGGAGGAGTCTTTCACCAGTGTGGACTACTGGCTCGGATCCTTATTTATTTTTTATATGTTAGCTTTAGTTTTTGTAATATCGTGTTTTATTAACTTTTGTTAATATAAAGTTTTATCAACTGTGCGTGAATTTCATACATTGTGAGTAAATAGTTTCAGAGAAAAAAAAATTAAAAAAAATATGTGGGGCATTACTTTCTGAGCAACTCTCGTATTGTCGCAGATAGATTTATGATTAATAAATTTCTATATCTTTTCTTTATTCTACCCGTGTCTTCTACTTTATTATCGCTCTATTATCCTTTTTCTTTTTTTCTCATTCGTTTGATTGGGAAAATATAACTCTCCCATTCATACCTTCGCCTGTCTCTTTTCTTATTTAGCAACGCATTTTTATTGCTGTTAAGCTAGGTCCTAGAGGAGACTGAATAGTGTGAAATTCATTCTCGACAGACATGATGGCAGACATATCGTCTAGCATTTTCATCGGACACGAAGCTTCTACGGTTAAGTTTCTCGGTGTTAGGTGTGAGAGGCGCCAACAGGCATCGCTCGGGTATGACCATAGGTAACGAATAGTGTGAAACGCGTCTGGCAGTTTCAGTGCCGTCGTCTGAGTTTTATGTAGGTGTTAAGACGGGAACTATTTCGGGTTTTCGAGAATTAGGAAATCATTTCTTTTCATAAGATATAAACCCTAGTAGTTTAGACTCAATTCATTCAGTACTCCGCAGTCAAGACTAGAAACATCTAGCGTTCGATTCCTAAGATCTCTGTTAATAGAAGCATCATTTAGTTGGTCGAATTGGATATAGTTCTTAGTAGTTCTGTGTTGAATTAATATTATATATCTAGTATTTTGTGAGTGATTTAAGTGGTAAATCGCCTATTTTATTTTCACTAGTTAGATTTCTGTGCAGAGGGATTAAATTATAAGTCTGTTATATTCTCTAGTTGACGTGTTACAGTGGAAAGCAGAATAAATTATTATTTCTAGCTTAACTCACGCAGCTGTAAATAAAATTTAATTAAATTGCTAGTAACCAGTCCGAGTATATTGTAACTAACTTATAACTGCACTGAGTCATCATTGAGTATTGACGAAATACGTAGGTATTTCTAATTCATGATGATTGATTTTTTTAAATGATCATGATTATTTCACGGGAGTTTTAACGTTAAGACAAGCTCTACGCTCGCAGTTATAATGTAAGTAAAAACCAAAGCGAATATTATGGTTAAGTATTTTGTACTTTTCTCTTCCTTATACAGTGGTGGGTCAGCCCAACTTTTACCAGCAGTTTTAGTACAACTGAGAGAAGAAAATTTTTTATTTTTAACCACGTGGGTTTACAAGTTAACACCTGTCTGGCAGTGTGTGTGCCTCCAGAAATAGACCGAGTACAAATCTCACTAACGGTTGTAAAGACTAAATGCCTATACTGGGCCTATTGTGCAAGATTATATTTCTTCACAAACTTTCATGTACATGCAGCCCTGTGGCGAGAAAAATTACAAATCATTAACATTCCGACATTTTTGACTAATTGTGGTGTGACCAAGAATTTTTATAGTGAGAGAAGTATCAAACCTGCCATTTTTCCTAAGTGAGAGAAACCTCGTGATTCTGACACTGAGCCCGTTTAAAACTAATTCTTACCTGAACTGATTCAAGTAACACTAACCTTAGTCTGAAAAAATATTCGCTTGAAGATGACGCTCCCCGGAACATTGGATGAAACCAAAATCTGCAGAGCTGGGATCCGCTTCATCAAGAGAAAGACCGATTAAAGTGTGTGGGTGTCCTAAAGTTTGCGCCAGACGGCGAACACCAGCAAGATTTTAGGTAAGAAAAGTGAGACAGGGGCCCCTGCTGAAAGAACAGAGTGAAAGCAAAACGAGTGATTCTTTTTTTCATTTGTTATATTCAGGCACCCATTTTTTGTAATTTCATTTATGCAAAGATTGTTGGTAATGACATTTTCCTCTTAGGATAGATTAGGGTATCAATTCCGTTCTTAAACTATAGAGGAGAAATCATAGAACATAGCGTATATATCTGTGACTCTTTGGGGCTATCACTTTTCTTCTAATGGGATCGTGGGCTCTACATAGAGGGAAAGGATTACACCTATGGGTCTATTATACTTGTAGTAATTCATTACCTTATATGTATTTTCTATGCTTGATATTAACATTTATGTGTTGTGGTAAAATTTTCTTATGTTAATAAATTTACATAAACTTTATTCAAGCTTGTCGGTCAGCTCGTTCCAAAATATCTATATTTCATTGTTATAGTTTTTTCCACGTCTGTGCGTCTAACTGTCGTCACTTATGTATGTGTGTACGTGAGTGGTATATATATATATATATATTTAATATATTTTTTTTAGACTGTCTGACTCCTCTAGATCTGTTGTAGAAGATAGGCTGAAAGAGAGAAGATTCTCGATTTCAGGGACAGCCTCTATTATTTCTACCATCTCACTCGTGGAAATCTATTTCTATTACTATCTCTCACTGTTGCTATCGCTTATTCTAATCTATTCAGAAGGGACCAACCCAAGTCTTAATTCCCCTATAAAAAATCTACGACACGTATATATATATATATATATATATATATATATATATATATATATATATATATATATATATATATATATATAGAGAGAGAGAGAGAGAGAGAGAGAGAGAGAGAGATACGTATGTGTCGGGAAACTCAATACTCAGCGGGTAATCGTTTCTCTTCTTTTATGATACTAGTTGGTAGTACCAGTGCGGTTACTAATCTCTGGAACAAAGTGAGGGTAGAAGTGGCCTGACGTCGAGCTAGACACCATCATCAGAGAGTCTTGGAGACGCGGGACCAGCTTTGCAGTTACTCCCTGATCTTACTTGGTACGTTCTGCGGCTTTAATCACACACTCTTAGACTTTGTGATTGAGAACACAAGTGACCTATCTGCACAGAACCCAAAAAACCCATCGGGAGTAGAAAGTACCATTTGTAGCTAAGCCAAACCTAAAAAGCTGGCAAGTGACTTCTTACATAAAACACCCTACCATCATACGATGATGAGTATTTTCTGTTAAAGATTATTCAATTTTTTAAACTGTTAAAACTTAGTTGATTTATTAAATTTGTTATTTGTAAATATAAAAATTTAACGTCTGTTTAATCATTTTGGATGTAGTGCATGTTTGTCTCAGTCAATTTACTAAATACACTCTAAATAGAGCTATACTATAATAATAAGAATTCCACTAATTAAATCAGGGTGGGGGCTTGAACGAGCTGAAACTAATAATTGCTTAATTCTTCATAAAAGGCGGAGGATCAGATATGTCAACAATTGTCCTGCTCAACGCAGCATTGTTCTTGACTTCTGAAATATCTTATGAAGACTCCCTTGAGATAGAACCATTATTATTCTTCTATCTACAACTCTGCCACGAGTAATTTTGTGCGAAGGTAGACACCTTTGAAGACCTATATTAGAAACTCTTGAGTTTTGGCCACTGTTGGACCACTACTGCAAAGCAGGGGAGGCAATTGCGTGACACAAACAAAGAAAAATTGCATATGTGGCAGCAGAAATGTGGAACTACCAGATCGATATCCTGGAACTCTGTAAGACAAATTTGAAAGGCACACTGAGGAAGAAACTGAGCACAGGAGAAATAGTGCTGTCCTATAGGCATTACCAGGCAGTCTTTGTTCTCAAATCCCCAGGGTAAGAGAAACAGGGGTAGACTGAAAGCACATGGAGAAGAAAACAGGAGACAACAATGAAAAGGGTGAAGAAAACGTTGAAAGAAATGGAACTAAAGGCACGTGACAAGAAGACTTGGCATAAGTTTGTTAAAGGCTTTTGTTCGTTGGGAAGTTGACGAGCGATGATGATGATGGCAATGATGATGATGGCAATGATGATGATGATGAGGACGATTATGAAGACGAAGTACTGTATCGAGATCAGTGATACAATCGCCAAATACAGTAATATTTAACCCCTACGCCAAGTAAATTTACCACCCCGCCCGTGTTTGCCCAAAGTCATCACCCACGCCTGCGATTCGCGCTGGATTTGAAAAAGCATTAACGCCAAAGTGAATGATACCAAAACCACTAGCTTTTTCGTTGCTCTGTTGTAGACTTTAGATAACATAACACGTGTTTCGTTCCCCATAAGAGTGATAGAGAAAAAGGAGGAGTGAAAGAGAGAGGGAGAAATGAAACCTTGACCAAAGCGTTTTTTAAAAATCTATTAATAGCACACAATGCGACAGTTGACGTTAAGGACTTGCTTATGGTAACACAAAACGAAAACGAGAGGCTAGCGTTTGAAAATCAACTAGTGCCTTAGCAACGGTTGTTAGGGCACAATCATTTTTTTTCCTTACCGTTAAGGTTTGAATAAAGTATTTGGATATTTGCTAATGCACGCGATGATACCCCATGTCGGAACCAACCGCCTTGGTCCCTCTCCGTCTTGGAAATTAAATCTAACATAAACACTGTTGGCGACCGGCCAAAAGCGTGCTTCATTTTTCTTAGAACAAGCGAGAGAAAAAAAAATATAAGGGGGGATTGACATGGAGGAAAACCTAAGCAAGAGTATACATTGTGAAACTAAGTACCCAAATTGGGAAGGGTAGCGAAAACGGTGGCAAAAGAAACATAGATGAAGTATCGTATTCTAATTGAATAATAAAGGAAAAGAAAGGACAGTTGACAACTGAAATGAAAATACTTGGTTATTAGGAATATCATATTACTCATTATGATATAGTATCTTACCGTAGAGAAAAAGTATGTTATTTGAAAAACTGAAGGGGAAAAATACAAAGATGAAAACTATGATAAAGAGAGAAATAAAAACCTAAGGCTAGATGAAAGACAGTCGTCTGGTTAATAATTGCCTTTTCCCATTAAAATCGTTTAGATATTAACAAAAATATCGTAGAGAATAAAAATGAAAGACAGAAAGACAGACACAGTGATATCCACTCAACTTTGAAAATCGGGGGATGTCACATTTTTTGAACGTGTATTTTTGAAAAGAGAGTCAAGTCGGCTTACCCTGATCTGATTGGTTTAGGGGAGCATAACTAACGAGGGGATATAATGAACGTTTTGCTAACGCTTAGTTGCCACTTGAAGATAAAATTTAAAAAGTAAGGTTATCATCAGACACAAGGAATTCATGACCCATTGCCTTTGCTGTTCTGGCCAGTGGCGATCTCAGCTTGACCCATTGATCGCCGGTTAACCTTATATGTGTGAAATATTTCATTGATTGCGGTAAGATAAACATTATTATTGATATGTATATGTATTATTGATGTGTAGAGGCTAACATAGATAGGCGCCCAACCAAAAATTTGGGTTGTGCGACATTTGCCATTGTGGAAGCTTATGACAGGCATGTCTATGTATAATATGGAGCAACTGAAAGTACATGATGTTTGAAAATTGATATATACTATTATGACTGTAAGACCAGCAAACCACTGGCCGTCTTCGGCAAGTCACAGTGTTTCACATGACTTGGTAAAATAAATATAATTTCCTATGAAAGAAATGTATCAAACTGATGATATTGAGGATTACCTGAGTATGAAGCAGTCACAGAATAAGATAGGGACGATAGCTATTTGTTTAGCACAGGAAGCTGATCTTAAACTGTTTAATGATGTAAAATTGTTAGTATGTGGAGAGATTTATGTATAAAGTACTTAGGAGGCCTTAATCCTCTTATTGCAGGGTTACATCCTATAACACCCAGTGTGCCACAAAGTAATACTGGAGCTGCAAAGTTCGAGGCAACAGTGTTTATTTGCCTATATTCTGAAGCAAGAGTGCTGAAGCAGTCTCCAGGTCTCACTGTCGTGACGAATGTACTGTTGTTGGGAAAGTCATCAACTATTGCTCAAGGAAATTCAGTTAAACCAAACCTTCTACGGGCTTAATGAGTGTTCATCATCATCTCAACCCGTAACCCGTCATGGATCGTAGGGGTGCCATGATGGAAGCATCAGCAGACAGGGTCCTCCACTGCTCTCTATCCTCAGCAATGCGTACAAGTGTGGAAAAACCGTGTCCTGCCCATTCTTTGATGTTATCAGCCCAGGATTTTCTTTGCTTTCCTCTTCTCCGTTTACCTTCGACTGTTCCCTGGTGGATCATTTTCGAAAGGGAGTCATGACGAGTTACATGCCCAAACCAGGCAAGCTTTTGACGTTTCACTACTGACAAAAGTGGTTCTTGGTGGCCCGCATAGGTGTTTATCTTCTCTCTAACATAGACATTTCTTTTGTGCTCTTTATAGCAAATGCGCAAAATTCTTCTATAACATTTATGCTCGAAAGCCTGAATCCTTCGCTCCGTATCTGCAGTGAGTGTCCAGCTCTCACACCCATATAAGAGAATAGATAATACAAGTGATTTGTATAATTTGATCTTCACAGGAAAACTGATGTTACTTTTCCAGATCACATTCAGTCTTGTCATGGCAGCTGAGGCCAAATGAGTGTTCATTTAACATTAAATCTCCACTATCGCAATAAAACAGTTTTAGGAAGTGATGAGAAAAGTCGTTCCTCATAATCGTGACCAGTGATAGGATCTAGTGCTTCATCAGGGAATTCCATGTTATAAACATTTACAGCTTGACATTTTAGGACAAGTTGTCCGTTAGACTTAATTAGAACTGTAAATATATTTCCATTCCATTTTGAGTTTAATTAAACATTCCTGTACCAAAAAAAGATTTGAGGTACAGGAAATTAAAATTGTAACATACTATTCTAACTTTAACCATTGACTTGTTTAATCCTTTTTCAATGAGTTAAGTTGTGTTTGTTGTCATACACTCACCATTACATTTTGCATTACCCTAGACATCAAGCAATATAAACAAACAGACACCAGAATATAAAATAGACTCAAAATATATCGCAGATTGAGATCGTAGGGTGGTAGCAGTCAGGTACCATGAGAACATCATCTTCAACTATTAGACTCAGGGACTTGCATAGCTGACCTCAATCTGTAGACAAGTAATATTTATCTCTTTTAACATCAAAACCCACCACAAGTACACATACTATGAAGCAGATATGTCATCAAACTTACTCAACACATTTGAGAGAAACAACGTCGAACACCAGACCCGATTCACAAGATGTGACCTCTGGTTCTCCATTGACGCACCTGGTGTAGCCCCAGCAACCCTTCTCAACTATTTGTCCTTCGTTCTTTGGCTGGCAGTCACTGCGGACATGATTCACTGAAAAAAAAAAAAAAAAAAAAAAAAAAAATATATATATATATATATATATATATATATATATATATATATATATATATATATATATATATATATATATATATATATATATATATATATATATATATACCACCAAATAAAGATAGTTACTGAAAATACTCAGCATGTGTCCTGAAATAAGGATATACACAAGATATGTCCCAAAATAAGGACAGTTACTGAAAATACACGAGGTGTGTCCCTAAATAAGGATAATTACTGAAAATACACAAGATATATCACCAAGTAAGAATAATTATTGAAAATATACAAGATATGTCACCAAATAAGAATAATTACTGAAAAATGCACATATATTGTCAAATAAGAGTAATTATTGAAACGTGTTGATGCCAAATTACAGCACTTTTGACCTTCCAAAGCATGGACTGAGAATTTGATGCAGTAACTGCCTTTGTTAATGAAGTTTCAGACAGCCACCTGTAGGCTACAGTAGCTGTTTCTACCTCCACTCTCATGCTGGAGCTTGTTATCATGTAAGCCTGTGACATAATTTATGCGCTCTCTTCTCATCTCCGGCAGTATTGAACTACGATTGTTGTGCGTACTGAATTAAGTGCATTATTCTACTGTTAGCACACTCTTTTTCCCTACTGTCGTTGCTCACGTTTCATGCATCGATGCATGACAGGGCCAGACAAGCGTATCGCCCATCCCTGAGAGATTAATTGAGTCCCTAAAACGTAATAATACCACATTGACTCCAGGTAAATGTGAGCACGAAGTGTTTGCTTAATATTGCATAATTACTTCCGGCTCGACAGCAGGGTTAGGTGATTATAGATAAACGCAATCTTGGAAGACATCTGGAAAAGCGAGCAGGACGAATGAGGCAAGGAAACTTCCGAACAAGCTGGTAATTTTCAGGAAAAAAATGTAAGAAATTGTAGCGTAAACATTACCAAGAATTGTCGGATGTAGCAGCTCCATATACGGTGGATGAATGTATGGCATTTTCAAACGCATGAGTCATACAGAATACTGCATGAGGAAACGTTTTCATAATATGAACTTTGAAGGTATTGGCTGGCATTTGAGGTGCCAATAAACAACCGCGCTGATTGGGAGTTTGGCAGAGAACGTCATGCAGGAAACGTGGGCCGAGAGCTACGATATAAGGTAGAACATCTAGCATACGACACTGCATTCCTGAAAACGTCAACGTAAACAGCGCGGACGTTGCCACATAAAAAAAATAAAGTTGGATTCTGAATTTATAGGACCGGACAAAAAGTATTAAGAGCATCTCTACGGAACCCGGAATTCTACAGGACCACTCACAAGTCACAGAGGGATTCTGAAATAGAAATAATACCCCAGATGTGTGTTATTGAGACTACAATTTTTTAGGAGTTTGCCTTCTCTTGTATAGAGACACGTTCGGTCTATAATTTCTTGTGCCTAAGAGCATGAGATTGCAAATATTGCAACATGCTCATGACTCGCAATGTGCTGGACATATGGGTTTTTCCCGTACAAAGTCGAGAGTTCTTGCGGCTTTCTTTTGGCCATTTGTGAGCAAGGACATACGAATTTACTGTCGCTCTTGCAATAGATATTATCGGTCCTTTTAGAATTAAGTCAGCTAGAGGACATCAATTTATTCTTACATGTGTCGATATGTGCACACGTTGGCCAGAGGCAATACCTCTCAAGAGCATCTCAACTGCTGATATCGCAGACGCTCTTTGGCTGATATTTTCTCGCTTGGGTTTTCCCGGAGAAATATTGTCAGACCATGGCACTCAACTTATATCAGACACTATGTCACAGGTAATGTCTATGCTACACATTAAAAGGTCTCTCAGCAGTATCTATCACCCAATGTCTAATGGGTTGGTCGAACGTTTAAATAGGACTCTGAAAACTTTACTTGGTAAGATAACTGAGGATCATCCTCAGGATTGGGACAGGGTCTTACCCGCGGCTCTCTTTGCGTATAGAGAGGTCCCCAATGAACATACAGGGTTTTCCCCTTTTGAACTTGTCTTTGGCGCGCAACCGCGCGGCCCTATGTCTTTACTTCATGATCTAATCACTGCCGATAATATTAGCGATGAAACTCAATCTTCTTATGAGTACGTCATTGCTCTTAGGCAAAAGATCATCGAGGCATGCAAGCTAGCAACTTCGTCTTCCGAATTTGCTAAAGAAAAGGCAAGGCAGTTTGCAAATAAGAATAGATGTCTGCGACAACTTTGTCCAGGTGACAAAGCTCTCGTTCTACTTCCTTCAAGGGAGAACAGACTTCTAATTGCATGGAAAGGTCCATATGCAATAGTCTCCAAAATTTCTGATGTCGACTATGTTGTCGATATTGATGGAAAGCATAAAACTTTCCACATAAATATGCTCACGGAATTTATGAAAGACCTGACTATTTGCAGCCTATTTTCCAGGCAACGGACAATTCTCAAGCACCTCATGGTCAGTACTCATCTCTGTCAGTTATACAGGATGAGGAAACTACTTTTTCTGATGTCAATCTTCCTCTTTCTATGGTCCCACTTTATTCTACGGAATCTTGGAAAAACGTGACCGTTCTCCAAATCTTTCCGCTGAGGAACATCGACAAGTTTCTTCGATGTTGCAAACATTTCAGGATGTTCTTACAGACATCCCGGGACACACACATGTCATTGAACATGACATTGTGCTAACTTATCATAATCCTATCAGAGTCAGACCCTATCCAATACCTATCCATTTCCAGTCTCAAGTCGAAAAAGAATTGGATGAAATGATACGTTTGGAAATCATTGAGCCATCCACTTCAGCATACTCTTCGTCTATGGTTATTGTTCGAAAGAAGGATAATAACATTCGCATTTGCGTAGATTATCGCAAATTGAACCAAGTTACGAAGTTCGATGCTGAACCTATGCCTTCATTAGAAGAGCTACTCAATAAACTTTCTAATTCTAGATTCTTTACTAAACTAGATTTGTCTAAAGGTTATTGGCAAGTCCCGCTAACTGAACGTGCCAAACCTTTTACAGCTTTTTCTACACCTAGGGGTTTATTCCAATGGAATTTCATGCCTTTTGGTCTTATGAACGCCCCTGCTACATTCGTACGCATGATGCGGCGAATTCTCGCATATCGTACAGATGTCATAGCATACCTAGATGATATCTGTCTATTCAGTGATTCCTGGGAAGATCACTATTTGGGTTTATACGAATTACTGTCTACTCTTCGCGAGTATAACTTGACTGCAAAACCCTCTAAAGCCTTTATAGGATTTAGTGAGATTTCTTTCCTAGGTCATCGTGTTGGTCATGGTCTTTTAAAGACAGAGGACCACAATGTTTCAAAAATACTTAACATTTCGGTCCCTAAGACGAAGAAACAAGTAAGGAGTCTATTAGGTTTGATCCAATTCTACGGACGATTCATTCCGAATCTGTCCTCCATTATGGCACCGCTTTCTACTTTATTGAAGAAAGGGTCGCCTAATCTGATCCGCTGGTCTAAAGAATGTCAATCCTCATTGGACCAGGTTAAAGCCCTATTTTCATCTCCACCTATTCTTAGGGTACCTACTATTGAGAAGACTTTTGTTCTTCGAAGTGACGCCTCGTCAACTGGGATTGGGGCGGCACTAATGCAGGAGTATTCTGATACTCTGCATCCGGTAATGTATATCTCTAGGAAATTAAATGATGCAGAAAAGAATTACTCGGTTTTAGACCGTGAGTTATTGGCTATGGTATGGTCTATTCTGAAGTTACAAAGATTTCTTCTAGGCGCACATTTCATTGTGGAAACCGACCAGAAAGCGCTTACTGCTATTCAGAGCAAAAACTTGAAGAGCTCGAGGTCCACTCGTTACGCCATAGCTCTTCAACCATTTCATTTCTCGGTGCGAGCTATCCGTGGTTCGGATAATGTGATGGCAGACATTCTGTCCAGATGCCCACACGATTCCGCATGATTCTTCTGTCATATATATTTCCTGATATACAATCCAATACTATAACGACATGTTAGCAAATATTTTCTCACTTTTTTGGGGGTTTTTATAACAGTGTACCATATAATTATCTAAGAAGGCTTAGTTAGTGATATACGGGCCAAAAGATCACTCGGCCACATTTACATAATATATTTGCATAATTGTATTAAGAGATTTACCAGTTGTCTTTAAGATTTGTGTTATTGATATTTTCGCAGCACATCATTGAAGTCTGCGACATTATGTCCATTGTGGAACTTTGAGGATATCAAGTCCTGTCCTAGATTGGGAGCGGATGATGTCCACATCTTCTTCTATTGAATGTTTTATGTCAACGAAGATCAACACATGTATTACTTATTAATTACTGTTGCTTTATATAATGTAATAATATAGTGCGGTATATTAGTAAATTACACCGCTATTTGCAACACATTGTATGATATCATAATAATATATTTAATTTCATATATTGGTATGAGAATAATTTGACTTTTATTATGATGTTGCCATCATTGTGGCGTGTGTTGGTGGCACCTTCCTGGAATATATAAGCGTATACTTAGATAAATTTTTTCTCTAAAGAACTGAGATATGATCTCAGTTTCGCTCCAAGTGTTGAGCTATTTTGTTAGGTATATATCCGCGCATCATACGTGCGTTAGGAGCCTAGATTTTTTCGGCTCCAGGATTTAAAAAAAAAATGTTTCATTTTTTTTCCCGGGAGGGTGCGGTAATGTTACGCACAAATAATTTCTTGAACGAAGCGTGACCATATCTCCTTATTTGGTAGTATCAGTCAACTGTTGTAGATGTCTGAAACCTGTCTTAACGCTTCTGTTCAAGAAATTATAGACCGAACGTGTCTCTATACAAGAGAAGGCAAACTCCTAAAAAATTGTAGTCTCAATAACTCGGATTATGTCCCTTTGACCGTAAAAAACATAATACACATTTCAGTCAAAAAATGATCATACATACAAAAAATGATCATACAAAGACTTTGGAAAAAGTAATTATTTGTGCGTAACAGTTACCAAGACTATTCTACTGAGCAAGAAGTCTAAGATTTCTCAATTATTGAGGTGAGCTTAACATATTTTGTTATGTTGTGAATTTGACATATTCATACTTGCTAGTGGTGTTAAAGATTCATACTAGGCTGGCAACCTCAGCATGTGAAAAGGATACACTCGTGAACCACCACAGCAAGCGCTGGTGATTGCTTCATGCTAGTTTAGATCCAAAAGCAGAGGAACCCCAGACTCCAAGTGGAGAAAGAAAGTGATGATGATGACATCATATGTATATTATCATTTGTAATGAGTTGTATGTATGCTTAAAGCTGTTCCTTCAGACACAAGCCACTTGCCGCTGTCCAGTTAAAATTTTTTCATTACATTAACTAAAAAAATGGTGATTTTTCATCACACCCCCCTGAGTTATATGATATATACTCAGGAACATACACATTCTGATAAAAGAACCAGTGACGGACAGCAGGCAAAGGCGCCTGAGTTAAATCAGGAAAACAAATACTTTGCAGCGGATCGTGTTCTTTTATTCCCTCTGAAGTTGGTGGTACGGATTGGAAAGACCATTTGAGGTTTTACTCACGTTACTAGCTGTACTAGTCTGTGGTTCGAAGCTTGAGATCGGCACGTGAAACTTACATCCCACGGGTGGTGGAGATCCCTGCCTTGACCAGAAGTGGTTATCTCAAGAATCCTTTGGAGACGTGCCCTTGCCACAGAGACGACGTGACGGAACCAGAAGCACCAACATTTCAGCAATTTGGAAGCTAAGTTATATTTTTAAGCAGGTCAAATCACAAGACTATAATTTCTTCTCCCAAACCGAGATCTATGATGAACTTTAATTTCTCATAATTACCATTTCATATTTATTTACAATCGTTCCAAAATAATTGATCATTAAATTTGTATATGTTGATTTTCACAAATTCATAGTTGAATTAATCATTACAGAGAAAAATATATATGTGTATATATATACTACTCGTCAAAAGTCAAGGGCCACTTAGAAAAACCTTGGTTGAAACCATAAAACAAATCTGATATAAACGTAATTGGTATCAGTCAAAACGGCATTTATTGAATACCAAATTGACATGAACGTAAAGAAATGGAAACACACATTCAAACGCAACGAAGCTGTGAAGTGTGTCACCCACCTTTCAAAAGTCACGCAATAGATATTGGACAAATAGACATTTCAAAATCGGGTATGACCACCTTTTGCAGCAAGGCATTCAAGACAGCGTAGACGCATCGAGTCCACAAGGGTCCGAAGAGTATCCCGAGGAACAGCTTGCCATTCCTGAAGCAGAAATGCAGTCAGCTGTACAACATCCATTGGCAGGGGGTGATTTGTTGACAATCTTCGACCAAGGACATCCCAGAGGTGCTCAATCGGAGAAAGGTCAGGTGAATGAGCTGGTCATGCCATCCTGATGATCCCATGTTGCTGAATAAACTCATTCACTACACGAGCTCGATGGGATCAAGCGTTATCATCTAGGAGGATGGCATTACCACCTATGGCCTCCAGAGCAGGCTGAACAATTGGTCTCAAGATTTCGTTCTGGTATCTTGTTCCGGTCAAGTTGCCTTGGATGATGTAGAGTGGGGTCCTGCCGTGTCTGTAGAAGCCTACCCAGACAATGACAGAACCCCTAAAATAACGATCCACCTCTCGAATTGTTTATCAGTAAATCGCTCTCCTGGTCGTCTCCAAACTCAAGTCCTGCCATCATTGAATGACACAGTGAAGCGAGATTCATCAGTGAAGAGAGCTTGACTCCATTGTTGCCTTGTCCATCGGATGTGCTCGCGACACCAAGCAACACGGGCTCTGCGATGAGCAGGAGTAAGAGGAATTCTGACTGCAGGACGTCGAGCAGCCAGTCCAAATTCTTGTAAACGTCTGCTAATGGTGCTTTGACTGACATTAACGTTTACAGTTTGTCTCAGCTGACATCTTAGAGTGGAACAAGTCACTGTTCGATTGCCCAGGGCTGACAACAAGAGGTACCGGTCATCATGTCTATTGGTGCATCTAGGGCGACCTGGCCGGTGGCGATCCTCCACACTTCCTGTGGCCTGAAATCTCTCCAAAATTCTTTGGATAGTAGAGTGTGACACTGCAAGCCGTCTAGCAACCTCACGGACAGATAAACTACTGTCAACCCACGCTATAGCCCTCATTCTTTGTAAGGTGTCAAGACGTCTTCTCGGTGGCATGGTTTTTGCAAGTGATGAAACTACCCTAAGTCTGCTGATTGTAAAACAAAGTAAGAGTGAACTGTGTTCACGAAAAGTCGCCATTGCACGTGGAATGTCAATTAGCACGATTACTTCACCTGTTTGGTTGTACGGAAGTTTGAAAAAACAGATTAAAAATGTGAATTTATGGTCAGCAAACCAAATTGCACGTGATCACCATGGTTGTCGGTGAGTTGTTTTTATGCTTAATGTGCATAGAGTGCTGTCAGAGGAAGATATTGCACCCATTTTTACTAAAAACTTCCTTCATTTAATCATTCTATGCGCTTATATAAAAGTGTATTGAAAATAATAGGGTGTCCCTTGACTTTTGACGAGTAGTATATATATATATATATATATATATATATATATATATATATATATATATATATATATATATATATATAT
Organism: Oreohelix idahoensis; assembly: GCA_024509875.1. Classification (NCBI taxonomy): domain Eukaryota; kingdom Metazoa; phylum Mollusca; class Gastropoda; order Stylommatophora; family Oreohelicidae; genus Oreohelix; species Oreohelix idahoensis. The sequence goes on along the minus strand of JAMPIV010000840.1, from coordinate 50,898 downwards.
ATATATATATATATATATATATATTATATATATATATATATATATATATATATATATATATATATATATATATATATATATATATATATATATATATATATATTCAAAAGACTCGGTGAATCGGTGAAGATCTGCTTACTCGGAGCAAGCAAGAGGACGTGCGCGCCATCGTAGCTGGCGGACTCTTGGGCTGGGTTGGCCGTGTCCTCAGGGGAGACCTCGATGCCATTGCGGGAACAGCGGTGCTATGGACCCCTGGGGGGGGGGGGAATGGGGGAAGAGGACGACCGGAAGCGGCTTGGCGGAGGACTGTGGAGGCTGAGATGCGGGGAGTGAGCCGGGGTTGGGGCGCTGTGCGAAGTATGGTCGCCGACCGAGCAAAGTGGAATCAATTTGTTGTTGCCCTACAAGACGCCACCATGTGTGATGGCCACTGATTGCTTTGACGGTCGGCGGCTAAGGATCAAAGAAAAAAAGAAGATACATATCTATATATATATCGAGCAAAATAAAAGGAATTTCGCTGAATTAAATCAGCTGGGGGCTTGAACAAGCTAATTATAAGATAATCCATCTCCACAAAAGACGGAGTGTCAAATATAAAGTTAACGTGCTCGGAATAATTCAGCATCGTTTTTGACTTCTGAAATATCTTGTGGACACTCCCTCGAGGAAGAGGCATCATTATCCTTCTATCTACAACTCCCGCCAAGAGTAATCTTGTGCAAAGGTAGACACCTTTTAAGACCCACATTAGATAATCTAGGTTTTAGCCACTGTTGGACCACTACTGTAGAGCAAGGGGAGGCAACTCGTGACAAGGCCCCACTATGTTCAGTGACGAATCTGCCCTTTACTTTAGCATAGAAGCCCCACACAGATTTCTCACCACGGATTATAGATCCATCAGTGTACACAACGGTATCATCACCCCCAACATGATCATGTATCAGCTGATCAGTTTCCAGCTCGGCCCTCCCATTGGCCCAAGTTCTGCACTGTCTGCCAAAGCTGATGATTTGCTAGTTGTTTGTCCAGTTCTCATCTGATTTACTCCATTCTTCTCCCTTGCATATATTTTCAACTGTGGTCACCTGTCTAATAGTTTCCCCTGCCTGCGTCATCCATGACATCCCCCTCTTTATTCTTGCTCCTTTGATGTCAGCTACGTTCCCGTGCAGGAGATGCCTTTTGTCTGTGGTTACTCGCATATAAGCTTTTAACTGGGACATTGCATATCTGGATCTAATTGACAGCAATCCAAGAGCGTTCCCCATCGTCACAATGGAGCATCTCGCGTCCAGCCCAAGACTATACGCATCCCTTCATTTTGAATGTGTTCCAGTCGTTCGCACTGTGACATTAACAGCATGAGTATTCCCAGAACATATTCGATGACGGGCATGACTAATTGATGATACAGGAGTAAAAGTGCAGCCATTGGTTTTAAGGCTGCCAGACCTATAATGCACTTCTGTATGATTAGATCAACATGCTACCTGTATGATAACTCGCGGTCGAATGTTATTCCGAGGTATTTTAGCTTGTCTTGCCTTTCAATTTTCTGTCCACTGAAAGTAATGTCTGTAAGATCTGCGTTCAGTATGGAGTGTTTCAAGATCACTATCGCACACAAGCTTTGTTGGGATTGACTTTGGTGTCGTTTCCTCGCACGATTTAAACACCTCATGTAGTGTCCAATGACGCTATTGACCATTTCCTGTCGGTCAGAGCCAGTCTTGTAAATGAGTGTTATCTGCAAAAGTCAATGTTCGTCCCAGCCCAGTTGGCTGAATGGTTGCTACGTTTGCTGTGTAGATGTTAAACAGCACCGGTGATAGTGGAGAACCATGTGGTTGGCCTTGGAAAATGCGAATTGGTTCTAATGTCCACGTTCCCAAGCTAAATGCAAATGATCTATCAGTTAAGGCAGCTGTTATCCATCTTGTTAGCCGAGGGTTTAACACTCAAGCCATTACACAGTTCATTAACGTTTCAAAGTTTACACTGTTATAAACATCCTCTAGGTCAATAGATACATCAACCGCTTCTCGTTTACACTGGAATACCTCGTACGCATCATACGCAAACATTCCAGTTTTAGCCTTGTTGCTTTCAGAGTTTCAGGCAAGATGTGTGCATTTTCGAGGGGGCTCATTACTTTTCTCGCAAAAATCTTTTAAAGTAATTTACCGCAGACATATTGCAGAGTGATAATTCGATAGCTGCTGAGCAGTGTGTGATCTTCACCAGGTTTAGGAAGTGGCTGTATCTAACTATATACTGTTCAAAAAAAGAAACGCAACTTTTTTGGTGTTACTTTTATAAAAGATATTCGCTGATTGGACATCAGTCAACCTATCGACTGTGTCCACGACACGATAGACGGAGAAGGGTTTACCGTAGAGTCCATGAGCGCTACGCCCAGAACAGCGTTGATGAGGCTCCTCCACATGGTGGTGGAGGTGTACTGATGTGGGGGGCGATCAACTTCATGGGAAGAAGTGACCTGGTGTAAATTGAAGGACGCCTGAATGCCCAACGATATGTCGCTGAAATTCTTCGTCCTCACGTCCTTCCACTTCTGGCTGCACGAGGGTCGATTTTTCAGCAGGATAACGCTCGACCTCATGTGGCACAACTCACCACCCAGTTCCTCGCTGACAACAACGTCCAGACCATTCCGTGGCCAGCCATGTCATCAGACATGAACCCCATAGAACACTTATGGGATGAACTCGACAGACAACTCCGTCAGCGAGACGTGGCTCCAGCCAATCTCCGACAGTTGTCTCTTGCACTGCGGGAAGAATGGGCAGCCATCCCACAACAACAGATCCAACGGCTAATCGGATCCATGTCAAAGAGATGTCGTTCTCTGATAGAGGCCAGAGGAGGCCATACACCTTACTGAAACGGAGGCCTCAGTCGCAAATAATAAAAGTCCAAACCAAATTTAATGAACATCATTTCATTGTTAAAGTCTGAAAGTTTCTTCATGCCAAGATTGAAACATTAATTCCGTAAAATAAAATTTTGGTACAAGTTTGAAATTTGGTGTCCATTACCACTGCAATAATGTTGCGTTTCTTTTTTTGAACAGTAACCAGTCTTCCGGCAACTCAGCGTTCTGTAAGCTGATTTTGAAATCCCTCATCGCATTCATAATTCCAATGGCGTCCAGCTGTTTTATGTGGTATTACTGTACATCATCAGGGACTGGGGCGGTATTTCTACTAGTTTCTAAAGTGTGCACAACGTCTTTTTAGAAATGGGGTCGAAATATACCTCACATTTTATGTCATTCCACCAAAAAACTGGTCCTTAATTTTAAGACTGGCCATAGACATCATTAGTGCTTGGCTGAGTGACGCAGGACTGAATTGCATCAGGTAGCCAAGTTCTGGGTTCAACTGAACACGACCAGGAAGGCTACGGGAGGAAGTAGTGGTTCCAACACTTGTAGGATATTTTTGGGTCTGGGACATTGTGGCACTGCTTGTTGAACTGTCATATAATGTGTTTGTGAGGGGCTGTCTTACAGGTAGTGGAGGAAACATAACATCGTAACGTTCGGCTTCCTGGCTGTAGGTGGCGTTCTGTTTGTTGTTAGGTAATTTGTTGGCTATAGGAGCGCGTCTTTGAGGGGCGGGTAAGGCGTATTGTGCATTTTCATGAGGGGCTGATTTCATGGTAGATCGGTTTGTGTTCTTTGTGTCTGGTGGGTTGTCGTGTTACGTTCGCTGCGGGTACTCGATGTTTTTTGCTAGGATGCTGCTACCGAGTTTTGATGTATGTATTTGATCTATGTAAAGGCGTTTCTTTGGTGCTCCAGAGTTGCTTGTGAAGAAAGGAGTGTTGTTGATAAAGCCAATGTTGTTGTATTCACAATAGCTCTGGAGTGTCTTGTTGCTGGTGTCGGCTATGCGACGTTGGAAGCCATAGCAGGGCGGAATAATGGATGACATACAAATGGAGGTGTTAGGAAATTTTTGTTTTATTGTAGGGGTCAGTTTGGAAATCACCGAAGGGCTAACGCTGTGTCCATTCATTATGTCGTTGATCCCTATATGTACTGTTGTTCTTGTAATATTATGATATATGTCGAACCTATTAATTCTATCAATTAATCTTTGAGTTCCAGCTCCATGTATTGCTAAAAATGATACAGTTTCCTCTATTGTAGTAGACATCCGATCATTGTATATGCCTTTTAGGAGAGAGTAGCCAATTATAATATGTGTTGCTTTACTACATGGTTGTTGACTCGGCTTTCGTTTTGATTCTTGCTGCCGCCATTGATTTTCACGGGGTGAATCGTCCTGAATAGTCTGGGTGTTTTGATCAGGTGGTTGTGGTGGTAGTATCTGATCTGATAGCGGCGTTAATGCTTGTTAATTTTGTACTGAACGCTGGTTAAGGGCGGTAAACCTGTTGCTTACTTTTACACTAATAGGGTAAGCTTCGTGCGCACGTGTATCCTCAGCTTTTTGGATCTTACATTGGTGCTGCTTGCGGCGTTCGTTTGATGTATGTTCTTTTGAGGGATCTCCAAAAGCTTCAGGTACTATAAGAGGATGTTCCGAGAGCTTTGTTTTATAAATAGAAAAATCGCTTCGTAGTTGCTCAACGATGTGTCTCATATTGGAATTATCTTCTCTCAGATGCAGTATTTCCTTTTTGAGCAGTTCGCTTTCTGCGCTGATCGATTTATAGACATTAGTCGTCAGATCGGCAACTAGTGTTCGAAGGGTGTCCTCCATTTTGAGCATCAGTTCCTGGCAGCACTGCGCATTTATCATGTGAGTGGTTTCTGGGTGATTTTCCCATGATAATGTTTCATCTGTTTGTGTGCTAGTGTCTTTAGGGCCCATTGGATATTCTATGGCCAGCATAGGTTGAGAAAATGGAGTATTTGCTACTTTGTTGCTCATTGGAAAGTCGCATGCTGCGGGAGGCAAAGTGGATGTATTTATAGGAGAGCGTATGCTAGAGTTAATGTTGAGGATTTCGCTATCAGCAGATGAGACGTTGGCAGCTGATGATGTGATGTCTATTGTGAGCTGGGGTAAACATATTGTCGAGTCAAATTTTGTGGTACAAACTATGTTTTGTGCAGACTCATTTAAACTGACAAAGTCCGTTTCCAGCCATAACTCAATATCAGTGGCAGTTTCTTGAGCCATCACTTTGTTTTTGGTATGGTAAAGGTGCACAGATAGTAGTGGTGTTTTGATTAAATCTTCTACAAAGGCACTGTTTATCTGCTCTCGTCTCGACATGGTCAGTCTGGTAGTGTTTGGTACACGTTGTGCGAAATGCCTCGTAATGATATGTATTGTGGAAGAGTACAGTAGCACATTTACCGTCATTTACTATTTTGAAGGTTAAATCCGACTCTTTGTTACATCCCTTCAGTTTCAAACGAAGAGCCCTGTTTTTGTCTATGGAGTAATTTTTGATCGTGGTCGGGCGCAATCTACAGTCCCTATAGGCTTTTATTACCTGCGAGCCATGGTCGATCTCTAAGTGTGACATGTTTACATGCCCACTGTGATTAATGGCAAGTGAAGTACATTGATCCGCTGGAAACCTTTTCTGTTGGCGAGCGGTTGGTAGCCAAGACACGCTGGCTGGTCTCCTCTTCTTTTACAGCGGTCAGTACTGAGTCACATGGTCATTGTTAAAAGCATTGTTGAAAGCATATGTAGTTACCAAAAGTAAATAAATAGTTCATAATTTCCTGGCATTTTTCAAATACCATCTATTAAATCAACACAATGTCATATTCACAAAATTCACAATCCAAAAAGGAATACACCGATACAAAAATCCTTGAAATATAATTTGGAATGCCTGTGTCAAAAATTATAAATGTGAGACACGACCCACACACGTCTGCTCAGTTCGGAGAACACGGTTCCGGAGAGGGAGGGAGAGAGAGAGAGAGGAAGAAGAAGGAAGAGAGAGGAGATATAGATGGAGAGAGAGAGGAAGAGAAAGAGCGAGAAAGAGACAGGGAGAGGGAGAGAGAGAGGAGGCTTGAGAGAAGGTGGGGGAAAGGAAGGTTAACTGTCAAACAGAATAAATAGATGGATACAAGAGCCACAATTCTTTCTTAACCTCCAATAAAGTCAGTGTATTATTATTAAGATTGTAGTCAGTTTTAACATCATGCTTAGTGCCGGCTCCTGGGGCGTGCCAATAGGACCACTGGCTCGGAATGCCAAAAAGCTGGGACGCCAAAGATGTTAAAAATTAAACACAATGAAACCAGAACTGGAGCGCAAATCGATCAGACATCAACTTCAGGAATCAAATAGGCATTAAAAAGCTTGTCCAGTGATTAAACGATTGTAACAACAGAGCTACAACAAGAAACTGAGCTGAAGCAAACAATTTAATAGATAAAATGGAAAGTTTCATATTTGTTTCCTTCATTATTCTCTGGTGCGATGTTTTACGTAAAATAAACATCACAAATGGAGCTCTTCAATGTGTACATTCGAACACATCGCATGCCATCTTATTGCTATCAAAAATAAAAAGTTAACTGGTGCCGACTGAACCCCTTTTGGCTCGGGGCGACTGAAACCCCTGTTGCCTCGGAGCGATGGAACCCCTAGAGCGGGCCCTAATCATTCTATACCTTCACTATATCTGAGTTTGTTTCTTTTAATGTTGAGCGCAGATCTTATGAAACTATGAGTCATTCTTGATGTATAATATCCTTATGTAGGCCTACTATTAAAACAATATATATGTATATTTTGTTATTTTATGTACTGTTTTTGCATAACTTTACCAGCGCCATCAAAATGACAATGTTTATTAACTTCATGCGCGACATTAAACATTATCTAAATACAATCTGTTATGTCAAGGCAGACCTTTGCGCAGTCACACCTGCAAGAACTAGAGCACAGACGCGAAAATATAATAAAAATATCGATTCTACCATCCTAAACATTCTCTTCCCACTTGTCGACAGTCGGTATTAATGGCCCCCCAGGCAATAAGCTTACCAGTGGGCGGATATGATGCACTGATCTTACCAAATACATTGTGTCAAAAATGTAGAAAGCCAAATTATATTATTTTTGTGGATGCCACAGAGTAGACGAAAACCTATTATGTTGCTTTATCTCCGAGCTGGATCTGAATTTTCACGTTCGACAACAAAGGGGTTAATCCTTTTTGAAACTTCGAAAAGAAAATGTTAAAAAAATATCTTTGTTAAACTGAAAGACGATGGGGTGATCGAAAATAGGCAGTGCTCGTCTTTGTGGTACAAAGAATTAAGAAATAGGTCAACGTCATGACAAAAAAAAGTCTTTATCAGGGTCAACATTCATTTTCATTTTCACTCATTATTGAGCACAGGGCCATCACAGCAGTAGATCCACGGTTATGGAACCTAAAACAAAGTATTCTTGTGCTTTTTAGCGAATATTTCCATAGTAGTTTGTCTTAAATGATAAGGTTGCAGCTGATAGAAAGAAAAAAAGAAAGATAGAAAAAAGAAAGAAAGAATGAGGATACTAGACAACATACAGGTAAGCACCAAGAAGAGAGTAATATTTACCTTTAGTCCCGTCGAGTATTTTAATATGTGTATTTTCGTACCATTTAGAGTTAGGGTTTGGGTTAGGTTTAGGGTTAGGGTTAACCCTAACCCGAACCCCAACCCTAACACTAACTCAATACATATATTATACTCGTACATACTCGAAGGCACACTAAAGGTAAAGATTACTAAGAAGAAAGTAGAAGACTGTCTACCTTCTAATTAAAATGTTAAATATACATTTTATTATATTCATTGAAGCGGTGTCATCACCGCCCTTCGGCTCCCCAAGGAGCATAGGCCACCAACAAGCTTACGCCAAGTCTTCCTGTCACGTGCCATCAGTTCAAGGTCTTTACATGTCTTCCTCATCCCCTCTATGTCTGTCCCCTGTTGTGTTCTCCATGTGTCCTTGTCTCCCTCCACCTCTGTTACCCTGGGGATGTCAGAACAAGGACTGCCTAGTGATGCTATCAACAAGTTTCCCCAGTGTGTGTCCTATCCGTCGCCAGTGTCTTCTTTGTTCCACTGGCACTTGTCTGGTTCTTGTCATCAGTTCTACATTAGTGATCTTGTCATCAGTTCTACATTAGTGATCTTGTCATCAGTTCTACATTAGTGATCATGTCATCAGTTCTACATTAGTGATCTTGTCATCAGTTCTACATTAGTGATCTTGTCATCAGTTCTACATTAGTGATCTTGTCATCAGTTCTACATTAGTGGTCTTGTCATCAGTTCTACATTAGTGATCTTGTCATCAGTTCTACATTAGTGATCTTGTCATCAGTTCTACATTAGTGATCTTGTCATCAGTTCTACATTAGTGATCTTGTCATCAGTTCTACATTAGTGATCTTGTCATCAGTTCTACATTAGTGGACTTGTCATCAGTTCTACATTAGTGGTCTTGACATCAGTTCTACATTAGTGGTCTTGTCATCAGTTCTACATTAGTGATCTTGTCATCAGTTCTACATTAGTGATCTTGTCATCAGTTCTACATTAGTGATCTTGTCATCAGTTCTACATTAGTGATCTTGTCATCAGTTCTACATTAGTGGTCTTGTCATCAGTTCTACATAAGTGATCTTGTCATCAGTTCTACATTAGTGATCTTGTCCTCAGTTCTACATTAGTGATCTTGTCATCAGTGCTACATTAGTGATCTTGTCATCAGTTCTACATTAGTGATCTTGTCATCAGTTCTACATTAGTGATCTTGTCATCAGTTCTACATTAGTGATCTTGTCATCAGTTCTACATTAGTGATCTTGTCATCAGTTCTACATTAGTGATCTTGTTATCAGTTCTACATTAGTGGTCTTGTCATCAGTTCTACATTAGTGATCATGTCATCAGTTCTACATTAGTGATCTTGTCATCAGTTCTACATTAGTGATCTTGTCATCAGTTCTACATTAGTGATCTTGTCATCAATTCTACATTAGTGATCTTGTCATCAGTTCTACGTTCTGATCTTGTCATCAGTTCTACATTAGTGATCTTGTCACACCATTTCAATCATTCTATTCTAAAGAAGCACATAAGAGTCATTAGCTTTATCCTTTCCCTTTCCGCTTCTTCTCGGGCACGGAACCAGCACTGTAGTTGGTCGTCTGTAAGCCTGCATGAAAGTATTCATAAACTCCTGCTGCGGTATTTTCAGTATTTTACGGTATTTTCAGTATTTTATGTGATGAGGTTGCCAGCCACATGCACAACCTCATATTTGTCGCCTATTTTGACATTCCTGTTTAAGCAGAAGTTTTATTTTGTCTTTGTGCCGTCGGAAACCCTTGACGTATGCAGTGTTCTGAAAATAATTAAACTAATAACCTATTTGACCAAAAAGAAGGGGCAAGCAAAATTCATGGACTATGTGCGGTACTTGAGCAGGGCATAATTTAATATAGCTGATTACACTAGTCAACAACCAAAATGTACCAGAAATGAAAATAGCTGATCTTAACTAATTTTGATGTGCTGAAAACGAAAATGACATTAAAAAATGTTGATTGGCTCTAGTTTTCAAGATATATGCTATTAGTTTATTTAATTACGGTCAATTTATATATTTGACGCAACTCTTGTGGGCGATTGCATAATTTTTTCTAATGACCAATAAAAATGTAACTATAAGTTGATGATGCAATCCTATCTATGATTACATCACCTTTGTGTATAAATATCTTATCTCTGATAAAATTTTGCCATTAGTTAGTGCATTTGTCCTTATCAAAAGTATCGTAGTTAGAAATGCCTAGGACATGTGTGAACAGTGCTAATAATTTCTGTTATATATGTGGTGAGGTGACATTTCTATCACAAAAACGAAATATAACTAAAGTGATTAAGAAGGCGTACAGTTTGTATTTTGGCTGCAGAATAGGAGATCAAAATAAGAGCTGGGCGCCACACATATGCTGCAATACATGTGCAGCACATCTTAAACTGTGGTTGACTGGCAAAAGGCAAGCTATGCCTTTTGCAGTCCCAATGATTTGGAGAGAGCCCACTGATCATCTCAACAACTGTTACTTTTGCATGGTCCCTCCAATTGGGAAAGGCATATCAAAGAAGAAAAAATGGACTCTGGAATATCCAAACATCCCCTCTGCAATACGTCCGGTACCATATGACGATGACCTACCAGTTCCCAAAGTGCCAGAATCATTTTCAGCTGCTTCCACTGATGAAGAAGAGGACATTGGTGGTCCTGAACCATCAACCTCAAGCGACCCAGATTTTGAGCAAACTACATCCACTAAACCACACTTAATAACTGTCGCGAGAGGTTCAGATGTTATCAGAATATAGGATATCCCAGACAAAAAGATGTATCAAAGGATACCAGTATAGCGCCAGATAAGAGACTGGTCTTATAAGAAATACCCCCTTCTCTGAAAAGAGTAAGAGTGTATCGACAATCAAGGTAGGGTCTAGCTGTATAAACCTTCAAGTATGATGATAGTGAATGTTACTGAAGGTCTAAGTGCTACCTCTCCAGATCCCACCCTGAATAATGGTTATATAGTTATTTTGACTGTGCTAGGGGATAAATTAATTTAATAGATAATTTAACAGAACCTAACTCAAATTGAATAATTAAGCAAGACTGAGTGTAAATATTTACAATTTATTGATCCTATACCGTTTCTCTTTTCGGTTAGGAAAATGATAATAAAATACAAATGCTTTTTACATAATAGAAATAAATAAGTATGGAACTTTCATTTCCACAATAGTTAAATTTGATAGTTATATTTCAAATGTCAATTATTTTATTAATATATATTTATATATAGTTGGTATTTTCACTGGACTGTAAAGTTGGTAGAAGTGTATTAAATCCTTCATGAGTCATCACTCAATTGTTTGTTTGATGTGTTTTATTTCTTAACAAATTGAGTCTGGATGTGCCGACCAGTGGAGTTATGTGTCCACCTATCTTTTATAATGCGAAGCATCCATTATAGCCAGGATCACACAGTGTCTGGATCTCCAGGCTGGGAAACAACATGGTGACTCGCTCTAAGTATCTTGAGAACGTTTCGCACCAACAGAGTTCCTCAGAATTGAATGTCTCAATGACTGTGAGTCATTTCATTTTCTGGATTCTCATCTGGATTTCTTTACGTGAAACTGTGGAGCTGTCAGTGATGAGCATGGTGAACGATTTCACCAGGACCGTGCTGCTATGGAGACAAGGTATCAAGGCAATTGGAGCCCTTCAATGCTTGCTGATTACTGTTGGACTGTGACAAGAGACACCTCATCGATTAATTAAAAGAAGCAAGCAAAGAGAGCTCGAACAGCGACTGAATAATGACAGAATGGGTTCAAATGTGCCTTTTTAAAACATGATATGTGAACTTTAAATAATGTTTTTATTTTTTTTTCTATCATTTTATGTTGAAATATCAATTAATTGAGTATGTAACCACAATTTTTATAATGCTAAAGTAGAAATACTAGCTGTTCACCCCAGAGAATTAAACAAGCATACATTGTTTGTATTACTGTAATGTAAATTCATCATTAAAAAAAACCCAGAGCTAATTGGTGAATTTCATTATGATATTTGAAATCAGCATGTCAAAATCAATAAGAAATTGTATATTTAATTTCTGGTACAAATAACTTTTGAAAATGTGTTGACTAGTGTTATATAAACAGGATCTTTTAATAAATCAACCCACATTATACTAAATATGCATGGAATGTTACAGAGGCCGGAATTTGCGAATATCAAAGTATCCTGTTGAATTTTCAAAGAATAAAGTGTAGCCAGGTTAAACTGCTGATTCTAGCTAAGGAAACAAATCAGTTTGCATTACTGAATAACTTCTGAATTAAAGCAACCATATAATATAAAATATACAACGTGATTAATAAAGAATATATAATAATGTTATCTTCAGATGCTACGTGTGTTGGCGTAGGCGATAATGTTTCTGTACAACTTTCTGTCTCCAGTAGTATTTGTAAATTCTGCTGTGATTTCTTTATATGCCATAATGTCAAAACTGTCCAGTATGTCCTCTCTTTATCGTCTTCTATCTCTTTTTCCTCTTCGGTCTTTCCTGTTGTCATGATATACTCCATCTTTCTTCTTCTCATAACATGCCCAAAGAAAGTTCATTGCTTCCATCTAACTTGAGGAATAAGCTACCTTTGCCCTTTGGCCTCTTTCAGGACATCCTCATTACTCTTTTTAACTGTACATGGCATTTTTAACATTCTTCTGTTCATCTTCTTCTGCGTTCAGTTTGTAGTCATGCTAAATCTGCAGGTCTGTCGCCAGAACGAAGTCCACAGTCTTGTCCAGGTCAGCGCGGCAGCCCCATAGCTTCTGCTTGAGCTCAGCACCCCCAGGCCAGGTCAGACGACGTGGGTCATCATGGATTGGACAGTTTTGGAGAATGTGTTCAGTGGTCTGGATTCCAGTTCCACATGGACATTCATTTGTGTGTAAAACCACATCTCTCTGGCGCCTAGTGCTTTTTCTTCTTGTTTACTAACTGTCCGTGACTCACTTATAAACGTCAGCATTGGTTCTAAATAACACTGAAGAACTCTCTTTCTAACATCCATTGACATTGAGCTGATGGCACAAGACAGAAAGACATGACAAATGTTTGTTGAAGGCCTAAGCTCATTGGGAGCTGAAAGGTAATAAAGCAGAAGTGACTTGTTCAAGGGAGTAACGTAAATAAGTAGAATACGTCTTACTAAGGGCTCCCGACTGGCTAAGTGGTTATATCGCTTTCCTCTCGCGGCAAAGTTACCTGGTTGAAGGATCAAAACTTGATAGTCTACCTAGTTGTAAATGGATACCTGACTCTACTCTTAAGTTAAGGAAGGCAAAAGGCAGTGAGTAATGGAGCTGGTCACTCCATCTCACAAAAAGCTGGACCTAGTATAGTGAAGTCCTTAACATTTTACTCCCTCACGATAGTATCTGCTATGGGACTACCTTTCATCTTTACGTCTGACAGGAACAATGGACAAAGAAACGGCATGCGTTACGACTGCAGGGTCTTTTTCGTGTCTTTTTAAAAGGAAATGTACGAGTGATTCATTTCAACAATCGTCTGCTGTCTTTTTTCTCCGGCGTCTGCTCCTTGTTTTGTTCTCATCGTCGTCTGCTTTTCGCTCTTTATGAAGCATGTGGCGTCTGTTGCAGTTGGTCACTAGCAAGTAAGCATGCCCCAAATGGCTTTTCTTGCGTGGAAGGTCTCTATAGCAGTTTATTACTGAGAACAATTAATAATCGCCTGTTAGAGAATGACACTGCAATAGATGAATCATCACGGTTAAGTCTTTTGGAATTTGGCATCAAACGTAAGGCTAGCAGAGATGGACGTATGAGAGGAAGCATCCGTCGTGTATACAACCAGCAAGCTACAGAAACAGTAAGCATTCACACTCTTCGACATAAACTGAGGGAGACTGAGCACCTATGAGTTTGCCCTGCGTGCAGTGATGTCGAATCAGTTCAACTATAACAAAAACAATTGTACAGGAGATATATAGGAGTATATTGCTTACACAATGACATTACTGGTTTTGGCTCTGGTGTAAGCGGTGTTTTAGGAGTTTAGTATACGTGATAGTTGATCTACACCAGAGAAGTATACTGTCAGAAGTCGTATAGAAATCTGGTCTCTTCATTTTTGTGTGAAAATATTTCAATCTTCGTGGCCTGTAACCTCACACTATTTAGACGGTTTTTTTGTGTGTGTTTGTGGGTTTTTTTAATTGTTTGTACCTTGACGGCGTCGTCATAGTTTTTTCTGCCATGTTATATCTTCGCCTACGTGCTTCCCAGGGATCTCTGGGAAGACAAAGAAAGAATACGTCTGCAACTCACTATGGTATGTCGTATAAGGCAGCTCATGTGGGATTGTGTAATGGACTAACAGCCTCATCATGTAAAACAAACAGCTTCAGAAACAACTGCTGCACGGACACATTAATATTTTGGTGAAGGCTTCCTACAAGGGAGTCAGCTGTAATTGTGCTCCATGCTCCACAGGGAGCGAACATGGAAATAGTGATGATGCCATTCCTTTGAACAAGGATTGATGATGAACTTATATTAATGCTACTTCTACAAGGCAAAAGGATAGAGAGAGTACGTCGGACATTTATTTGCCTTTAGCTGTACTTCAGTTTCAACTTTCCTTCACTACATAGTGCTAATGGTAGTCAGCAGAAGATAAATCAGTTTTTTTTACTGTACATGGGAAATAAAACTTGGAGCTGCTTTTGATTAGAGCTTGTGCCACCCCCCCCCCCCCCTTTTTTTTTTTTTTGTTGTTGGTACCAATTAAATTATTTAGTTTATTTGGAATTTGGCCACACCTTGATGAAATGCAGCCATGACTCGTGTCATGATTTAAAAAATACACATACGTCACTGAATAATGGCCGTGACACAAACATAATTTGCCGTATTTCTTAACTTACGGGTAAATAGGCTCCCAAAATAACAGGAATAAATTATGTACTTTTTCTGATGCGTGCCCTGATGACGGTATTATCTCTGCTGTGGTCAATTAATTCATTTCCATTTTCTTTCAGAAGTAAATTCACACGCAAAGAGTTGGTACGAAACGATAAAAGCTTCGTTAGTCATGCTTACATGACTAAATATAAATATAGTATGGACATACTTAGTCATACCAACCCGAAATGCTTGATATAAATGGAGTTATTTCAACAGCGGTTCAATTTAGCTTCCAGACCGCGATGCGCGCGACTTTTCCGTTATTTCTGCGAAAAGATTGGAAGTTGATGGGAATTTTTTTACTGGACAGGACATTAAAAAAATCAGAATATTTGAATTGAATTGTTAGTGAATTAACTGAAACAAAAACAGCTACGTAAAATTAATATCACAATAAATTATTCATTGCCTACACTACTGACTTACCTGAATTGCACAGCAGAAGACCCCATACGGTCAGAAGGGAACACGACAAGGATCTCATGGCGTATTCAGCTGAAAGTACAAAGTTCTTGCAACGAACAACTATCAGGGTCTCCCAGGTTTGCTTTGCCTTACAAGATTTTTTTTTAAATTTGTGAGCTGCACGTGCTGCTATGACAGTCTTGTCGAGTACACGGCTTACCTATTTTATATACTTAATAAATAAAGTTAATTTAGTTTTGTCTTGATGACTTTTTCATAAGCCACGTGCATACGAACTTTTATGTGTTTAATAACTTACGTTCTACAAAATTAATGGGAGGTATGAACCGGAAGAGAGAATACAAAACGTAAACTGAAGAAATACTAATATGCAGCCAATATTGTAAGAATAATTTTAAAAACGTTAATGAAGACTCTTCGTCATCAACATCACCGTGACCGTTAAGCTGCCGGTAAAGCATGGAGCTTCAACATATACACTTCAAGCCTTCCTTTCCTGAGTCATCGGTCCAAGGTCTTTCCATGTCTGGTTTAGAGCACTCGCCAACAATGGTATCATTACGCTCCCGTTTATGTCGTAGAGTTTTGATAGTTGGTCCCTTCTGAGTCAGAATAAGTGATAGCCACAGTGAGAGATAATAATAGAAATAGCTTTCCACGAGTGAGATGGTAGAAATTAATAGAGGCTGTCCCTGAAATCGAGAATCTTCTCTCTTTCAGCCTATCTTCTGCAACAGGTCTAGAGGAGTCAGACATTCTATAAAATATATATTGAATATATATATATACCACTCACGTGCACACACACACACACACACAAGTGACGACAGTTAGACGCACAAACGTGGAAAAACTATAACAATGATTATATAGATATTTTGGAACGAGCTGACCGACACGCTGATTAAGTTTAAGTGAATTTTAATTATCATCAGAAAATTCCATCACAACACATAAAAATTACATCAAGCATATACAAATAGTCATAAAGTCAATGAATTGCTACAAGAATGATAGACCCAGAGGTATGATCTTTTTCCTCGATGTATAGCCCACAGTCCTGTTAGAAGAAAAGTGATAGCCCCAAAGAGTCACGGATACATATGTGTCGTGAGAAATTCTAATCCACATATATAAATTAAAACGTAAATGTAAAGCCTAACAAATAAAATTAATAAAAGGAAAGAAGAATGGTAAAGAACAGTGCTGTCACAATGACTGTACTCGAAATCCCCCTTGTTTTCTCCTGCGTCTGCAAATTGTAACGTTTCACGTTGATAGTAAAAGCCTACTGCAGCATACACGCTTTCTACGATAAAACGGGTACTGCAGTTCTAATAAAAACCTTGAGATACGCAGCTGACCTAGATTTAAAATTCCATTCATATCATTTTATACACTATGTTACCAAAAACGAATGGACAGATGGAATTAGGATAGAAAGAAGGGATGGGCTGAAAGCCGAAATGCAGGCAATACTACCACAGTCGCGCGATACACAATTACTACCATCCCGCGTGTAAGGCCACAAGCACTAGCTTTTTTTCAAATAGTCAGTGAAAAAAAAACACTACTACTACAAGAATCAGGTTTAAAAACATGAAAAATGCTTATTAGGAAATATGAAATTCTACTGAATTACATCTAAGCTCCTGAAAGTACAGAAGACACCCTATGACAAAGAAGTGAACGCGTGGTAAAAAACAAATATACGACTATCTTTGGAAAACACATATTTTGAACGCCGCCATGTAGCTCGCTTTAACTTATATATTATTGTACGGCAGGACTTGCTAACCAAGAATATGTTATGTGTTATGCCTTTAGTCTATTAATAAAATAATTATGGCCAAAATAAAATAGTGAGGGTGCCTGACAGCATGGAATCATTTCTGCTCATAAAATTTTTTTATAACGTGTTTGAAAAACATTACGTTACGGAAATAGCCTACCATGTTATCTCCTATTTGATTGGCGGGAATGAGATGTAAGACTAAACACGATTAGTTGGACTGCAAATACTAGTTTTTGTTGTTATGGGAAACGAATAGAAGGGGTACTTTTTTGAAAAGATGGGTAAACATGGCATGATTGGTTAGATCTGCCAATATACTCAATTCAGGGCGTCTGTTCCGGGCCACATCTTGTAATAAACCTACTAAGAACAGTGCGTTGAGCACCAGTGCATATTTTTTTCTAAAATAAAAGCCTGGGACACGAGGCAGATCGGAATTTGTGCCTATTCATTGCCAGTCAACGAAACTGTTTATTATTTCCAATGAATTGTGGTAAGCTTGAAATATTTGATATCTTTTAATGAAAATTGAATGTGAATTGATGATTTATGTCTGTCTATGTGTGTGGTTCAGTGGCCAACTTGAAAAAAGCCTAAATATTGCTCTAACCTGACTAGGAGGTGTCGGAAAAAAGTAAAACTGCATGGGATTGCCAAACAGTACACTGACACCTATCTTATGGACTAGAAGGAAATAATGCTGGAATTGCAGAGGCGTAGTAACCATTAGGGAGGAGTATACTGGTGTAATTTGTTCCAGATGAAGCTAGCAGTGGCCTACAGCACTGAACGCAAGTGTTTGTTATGTATTGTGCTCATTGTGGAAATAGTTTATAACTTAGTTTTGAAATAGGAGGTACAACCTTCTTGTTTCAGGGACGGTGGTCCTAAATCATTGAGGCAGCATTTGGCCTGAGTTGTGCTGAATCCTGAGGCTGACAGCATACTCCTTGGTCCAGATAGCGACCAGTGAGGTGGCTCCAGAACTCATTGAAGTAATCGAGCAGAGGAGTCTTTTCCTGCAGTCATCACGAAAGTTAAGATTCGTTGGCCCAAGGAGCTCAACATTATGTGCCCCCCCCCCCCCCCCCTCTAAAATTGACAGTAAATAAAGAGGGACTAAAAACTGTTTAAATTGACAGGAACTGTGAACTTTTCCCAATGATCAAACACTTGAAGTCATGATGACAAACAACACTCTAGCTTGAAAAACAAAACCAGTATTAACTCATATTACTACTTCACAACTTACACACATAAGATAAGAAATATAAGCTATGTCAATACCAAGATTATATTGATAAACTGTGTACATACTATTTGTAATTATATTGGATTGTGATTCCTGGTTCACTGTGTAGCTGAATCAGGATATCTCTATGTAAAGAAATCAATACATATATATATAGTTGACTTTTTAAAAACTGACTTAGTTAAGATGGTCTTATAGAGTGTTACATGTGTGTGATTGTCACAGTGTTGTAAAGTGTTGTGAAATAAATTAAATTGTTTATCTGTCTGTTGTTGTTGTGACTTACACTTCATCATTTACATAACCCTAGACATTCAACGTAGTCATCACAATATTTCAGAATAGGTCTGACTGAGATATATATATGTGGTAGCAAGTAAGGTTATCTGTAATACTCCACATTATTAGATACAGATACCTTCACAGCTGATCTCAGTCAGTACACTAAGTCCCACATAAATAGTTATATCATCCCACTTTACCACATATATTGGGGTCCGGTCCGGGAATTGAACTTTCTCCTAGTATATATATTGGGAATAATAAAGAATTAAAAGGTATCCTTGGGTGGAAATAAATAAGGTTGAGCTCTCAGTGCCTATGTTGTCCTGAGTTAATTAGTCATAGATAAAATTGTTTAGTTAAATATTTTAGACATTTATCTGTTAAAAAATGGCGGACCTGGCCAAAGTTCGATCTGCTGCTGTACAGACTGCAAAAGAGTTAGGAATGGACGGGCAAATTATGATTGCTTATGTCACTGCTGAATGTGACAAATATATTGAACGGGAAGAAAGAAGATTAGAAAAAGAGGCCGAAAGAAAATTAGAGGCTGAGACTAAGAGGTTGCAGATTGAGGCTGAGGCTAAAGCATTGGAGGCAGAAAGAGAAGACAAGCGATTAGCTGCAGAAAGGGAAGAGAAGAGATTAGCTGCAGAAAGGGAAGAGAAGAAATTAGCTGCAGAAAGGGAAGAGAAGAAATTAGCTGCAGAAAGGGAAGACAAGAGATTAGCTGCAGAGAGGGAAGCAGAAAAGGAGGAGAAGAGATTACAAAGGGAACATGAGTTACGACTAAGGGAGTTTGAGTTTCAAGGCCATGCTCCTGAAAATGGTGCCAGTCCCTTTACCTCCGATGCTACTGCTAGTCAGGGAGCCTCAACCTCAGCTATGAACTTTCATTTAGATCATTTTGTTGAGAAAGACGATGATATTGAGAGCTATCTAAATAGATATGAACTATTAGCTACCACATATGGGTTAGAGAGAGAAAGGTGGAGCTTAAAGTTATCTCAAGGGCTTCGTGGGGCAGCTTATGAAGTTTTTGCCAAAATGAGCAGAGGTGATCAGGAAAATTATGACATGCTAAAGCAGGCTCTTTTGTTAAGATATGAAAAGAACGCAGAATTTTATAGGAAGAAATTTAGGAATGCTAAACTACTGTCAGGTGAAACCTATCACCAGTTCTCTGCACGGATAGAGACATACTTGGAGAAATGGACTTCTCTGGGGAAAACCCAAGATCTTAAGGAAATGGTCCTTATAGAACAATTAAGAGAGTCCATGGCTCCAGACCTGAGAAAGTTTCTCATGGAACAAGGTGCAGAGAGGCTGGGTGAGTTGCTAAATGTTGCAGAAAGGTATCAAGCAGCTCAGGCAGAGGTATCAGGTAATAAAAAGAAACAGGTGGCTAATTTTAGGGCACCACAGAACTTTAATAAATTTGATCCTAGAGATCAAAACAAAGGTAAGCACCAATTTGATAGGCCACGGTATGACAATAAAAATAAAACCCCACAATTCGATGAAAGGAAATATGATGAAAGAAAATCTTTCAACCAAGGAAAAAGGTGGTGTAAAAATTGTAAGATGAACAATCATGACACTGACCATTGCAGAAGGAAACCTGTGTATATGGCCACCCTTCAGTTCAGGTCAACCTCAAGACAGGAGGAGGATATTATGTTAGATACCACTCCAGAAGAGATGAGGAAGGCACAGGCTGGGGATAAGACCCTCAAGCCTTGTTTCAGGAAATTGTCAACTTGTCATACAACTCCAGGCAAGGGAGATTTTTACATGAAAAACAAGTTGATGTATAGGAAGACTGGAGCTAGATCCAAAGGTCAGGGACAGCTGGTACTTCCTAAAAGATATAGGGCAGAATTAATAAGGAGCCTACATGTGAAACCAGATGGGGACCATGAGAAAATAGGTACCATTATCCAAAAGGTGGCTCACAATTATTATTGGCCCAAGGCAAGATGGGACATTGAGAATTTTGTAGAAAGGTGTAGCATAGCACATGAGGGAACACCCACAAGTGGGAACAGTGATCAGGACCTGGATACTCCACGGGGCAATCGTAGGCCTGACAATAGGAAGAAAAATAGATTTGATAAAGTGGACCAAATGAAATGGGAAGCCCCTTTTCACGGACAAGCTTCACTTAACTGTTTTACAATGGCCACTATGCAGAGAGTGCAAAAGGATGTCTTACCCCAGGATAAGCCGAAAATCCCTCAATCGGACTTAAACAAACTGGAGGAAGAAGATGTAGAGAGGAAATCTCTCATCAAGAATTTTAAGTGGGGAGATAGCCCCAAGAAAAGAATTGGTAGCGGTCGTTTTGTGCATGATAATTCTGGGAAGAAAAATCATCACTATAGCGCTTCCAGTGGAAGAGACCATATCGGTCCATGGACAAATAGGTCCACAAAATTAAAGGTCCATATGTAACGCTGTTAAGAACGTGGACTGATGAAAAGGCAGAGGAAAATATTACATCCTCATACCAATATGTAAATGAGCTGATCACTCGTTTAAAAACTGGCTGGAAACTTGCCAATGAAAATTTGAAACAAGCCAGGAAGAAACATGCTGCCTATTATAACAGGAAAGCTAAAGACAGAGATTTGGCTGTGGGAGAGAAGGTACTGCTTCTTCTGCCCGGTAGTCAGAATAAGTTACAAATTGGATGGCAAGGTCCATATACAGTTCTAGAGAAGGTGTCTAGAACAAATTATAAGATAGATAAGAAAGGGAAAGAAAAAATCTATCATGTGAATCTCCTGAAGAAATATTTGGAAAGAGAACATCAGGAAGAGACACACTTGTTAACCTTGTCCATTGCTATGGAGATGAAAAAGGAACCACTTTCATCATATGTATATCCATTACACCCCTGTGAGACAGCGGCACAGGTGAAAATCAGTACACATTTAACGAAAACTCAGAAAGAGAGAGTGCAACAGGTTCTAGATAATCATGCAGAGGTGTTAACAGACCGACCAGGGAATACAAACCTATTGGAATATGATATGAAACTGATAGACCCCACACCTGTCTGTATGAAACCCTATTCGATTCCTTTTGCTAAGGAGAAAGCTTTGAAGGAAGAGATAGACTATTTGTTGAAGGAAGGAATTATTTCACACAGTGAATCTTCGTATAGTTCCGGTGTTGTACTCTTAAGGAAACCCTCTGGAGAACATAGACTCTGTATAGATTACCGGAGACTGAATGCTATTACAGAAGGACAGGTGGATCCATTGCCGGATACAAATCAGTTGTTTGCCAGACTAAATAAAGCTAAATATTTCTCAAAAGTGGATCTGAGTAAAGGATACTATCAGATTCCAGTAAAGCCTGAGGTTAGACCATACCTAGCTTTTAGTACCTCAGAAGGACACTATGAGTTTAATAGATTGCCATTTGGATTAAAGAATGCGCCTAGTGTCTTCTCTAGAATGATGAGAAAATTATTGGACCCTCTGAATAACCCAGGTATCACAAATTTTATGGATGATATCCTTATAGCAACAGAAACATTTGAGGAGCACATTGACTCTCTGAACATGCTATTTAATCGACTTAGGGAAGCGAATTTAACAGCCCGACCAACCAAATGTTGCGTTGGATGTAAAGAATTGGAATTCTTGGGACACACAGTTTATCAGGGAAACATGACCCCTGACCCAAAGAATTTAGAGAAACTAAAGAAAGCCCCGAGACCACAAACCAAGAAAGACGTGAGATCCTTTGTCTCATTATGTGGTTTCTACCAAAAGTATATCAAAAACTTTAATTCCATATGTGCACCGTTAACTGATTTGATACGTAAGGGAAATCCAGATCGAATTACATGGACACCACAATGTGAAATGGCTTACCAAGAATTGAAGGAAAAGCTCACAAGTAAACCTATTTTGAAATTACCTGACTTAAGTCAAGAATTCATAGTAAGAACGGATGCCAGTAATATTGGGTTAGGTGCAACTCTGCTACAGAGATCAGATGCATTGGATGGGGAATTAAGCCCAGTGGCATATGCTAGCAGAAAGTTGAATAAAGCTGAAACCAATTACTCGACTAGCGAAAAAGAATGTCTTGCAGTAATATGGGCGATAAAGAAATTCAATATTTATCTGTATGGGAAGGCATTTAAGTTGCAAACGGATCACAAACCTTTGTCGTTTCTAGCACAGGCTAGACATGAGAATTCTAGATTACTCCGTTGGTCTTTACTGATCCAGCCATTTGAGTTTAGCATAGAGTATATAAGTGGAAAAACAAATCTGGGAGCGGATTTTTTAAGCCGCCATCCGTGTGATGAGAATCACCCTAAACCCCAGGAAGAATAAGAAATTTCTCTATGTGTATATAGAATTATAGACTGACATATAACGTCGGAGCCGCGGTAGCATAGTGGTTAGTGCACTGGCTTCCTAGCGCAGTGGTCTATGGTTTGATCCCCAGATGAGGCGGGAATTTTTTAGGCCACAAACGGCTCCTGGGTCGACCAAGCCCCAAATGGGTACCAGAGCAACTCTGGGAAGGTTAAGGCGGCCGGCGTGATGCCGACCACATCACCCCTCGTGTGCCGACGGTCAAGATAATATGGGCCTAACACCATATTCCCAATATGCCTCAATGGGCGTGTAACGGGTTCCTTTACCTTTACCTTATATAACGTCTGTTTTAAGTGGGGAGGATTTGTCGTGAGAAATTCTAATCCACATATATAAATTAAAACGTAAATGTAAAGCCTAACAAATAAAATTAATAAAAGGAAAGAAGAATGGTAAAGAACAGTGCTGTCACAATGACTGTACTCGAAATCCCCCTTGTTTTCTCCTGCGTCTGCAAATTGTAACGTTTCACGTTGATAGTAAAAGCCTACTGCAGCATACACGCTTTCTACGATAAAACGGGTACTGCAGTTCTAAGAAAAACCTTGAGATACGCAGCTGACCTAGATTTAAAATTCCATTCATATCATTTTATACACTATGTTACCAAAAACGAATGGACAGATGGAATCAGGATAGAAAGAAGGGATGGGCTGAAAGCCGAAATGCAGGCAATACTACCACAGTCGCGCGATACACAATTACTACCATCCCGCGTGTAAGGCCACAAGCACTAGCTTTTTTTCAAATCATCATCATCTCAGCCCGTAACCCGTCATGGGTCGTAGGGGTGCCATGGTGGAAGCATCAGCAGACAGGGTCCTCCACTGCTCTCTATCCTCAGCAATGCGTACAAGTGTGGAAAAACCGTGTCCTGCCCATTCTTTGATGTTATCAGCCCAGGATTTTCTCTGCCTTCCTCTTCTCCGTTTACCTTCGACTGTCCCCTGAAGGATCGTTTTCGAAAGGGAGTCATGACGAGTTACATGCCCAAACCAGGCAAGCTTTCGATGTTTCACTATTGACAAAAGTGGTTCTTGGTGGCCTGCATAGGTGTTTATCTTCTCTCTAACATAGACATTTGTTTTGTGCT
Organism: Oreohelix idahoensis; assembly: GCA_024509875.1. Classification (NCBI taxonomy): domain Eukaryota; kingdom Metazoa; phylum Mollusca; class Gastropoda; order Stylommatophora; family Oreohelicidae; genus Oreohelix; species Oreohelix idahoensis. Next base: position 27,062 of record JAMPIV010000840.1, on the reverse strand, counting down.
CTTTATAGCAAATGCGCAAAATTCTTCTATAACATTTTATGCTCGAAAGCCTGAATCCTTCGCTCCGTATCTGCAGTGAGTGTCCAGCTCTCACACCCATACAAGAGAATAGATAATACAAGTGATTTGTATAATTTGATCTTCACAGGAAAACTGATGTTACTTTTCCAGATCACATTCAACTTTGTCATGGCAGCTGAGGCCATCTCAAGTCTTGTCTTGATTTCTTTACTTGATCTTCCATCACTACATATAGTGGACCCGAGATATTTAAAGGTGTTAACTTCTTCTAACGTTTGCCCATTTAACGTAATGTTGGTCGGAACATGTTTCTTATGGCTATTCACCAATATCTTGCTTTTTTTCTATATTAATTTCCATCCCATACGTTCTTGTTACTTTCTCCAGTCTAGAGGTAAGGTCTTGAAGTTCTGATTCTGATCCAGCTATCAGATCAATATCATCAGCAAAACGTAGGTTGCACAGAGGTCGGTCTCTAATCGATATGGTTGATTTATAATCGTAGAGAGCCTCCTGCATAATAGTCAGTGAAATAGTCAGTGAAAAAAAAACACTACTACTACAAGAATCAGGTTTAAAAACATGAAAAATGCTTATTAGGAAATATGAAATTCTACTGAATTACATCTAAGCTCCTGAAAGTACAGAAGACACCCTATGACAAAGAAGTGAACGCGTGGTAAAAAACAAATATACGACTATCTTTGGAAAACACATATTTTGAACGCCGCCATGTAGCTCGCTTCGGCAGGACTTGCTAACCAAGAATATGTTATGTGTTATGCCTTTAGTCTATTAATAAAATAATTATGGCCAAAATAAAATAGTGAGGGTGCCTGACAGCATGGAATCATTTCTGCTCATAAAATTTTTTTATAACGTGTTTGAAAAACATTACGTTACGGAAATAGCCTACGATGTTATCTCCTATTTGATTGGCGGGAATGAGATGTAAGACTAAACACGATTAGTTGGACTGCAAATACTAGTTTTTGTTGTTATGGGAAACGAATAGAAGGGGTACTTTTTTGAAAAGATGGGTAAACATGGCATGATTGGTTAGATCTGCCAATATACTCAATTCAGGGCGTCTGTTCCGGGCCACATCTTGTAATAAACCTACTAAGAACAGTGCGTTGAGCACCAGTGCATATTTTTTTCTAAAATAAAAGCCTGGGACACGAGGCAGATCGGAATTTGTGCCTATTCATTGCCAGTCAACGAAACTGTTTATTATTATTTCCAATGAATTGTGGTAAGCTTGAAATATTTGATATCTTTTAATGAAAATTGAATGTGAATTGATGATTTATGTCTGTCTATGTGTGTGGTTCAGTGGCCAACTTGAAAAAAAGCCTAAATATTGCTCCAACCTGACTAGGAGGTGTCGGAAAAAAAAAGTAAAACTGCATGGGATTGCCAAACAGTACACTGACACCTATCTTATGGACTAGAAGGAAATAATGCTGGAATTGCAGAGGCGTAGTAACCATTAGGGAGGAGTATACTGGTGTAATTTGTTCCAGATGAAGCTAGCAGTGGCCTACAGCACTGAACGCAAGTGTTTGTTATGTATTGTGCTCATTGTGGAAATAGTTTATAACTTAGTTTTGAAATAGGAGGTACAACCTTCTTGTTTCAGGGACGGTGGTCCTAAATCATTGAGGCAGCATTTGGCCTGAGTTGTGCTGAATCCTGAGGCTGACAGCATACTCCTTGGTCCAGATAGCGACCAGTGAGGTGGCTCCAGAACTCATTGAAGTAATCGAGCAGAGGAGTCTTTTCCTGCAGTCATCACGAAAGTTAAGATTCGTTGGCCAAGGAGCTCAACATTATGTGCCCCCCCCCCCCCCCCCCCCCCCCTCTAAAATTGACAGTAAATAAAGAGGGACTAAAAACTGTTTAAATTGACAGGAACTGTGAACTTTTCCCAATGATCAAACACTTGAAGTCATGATGACAAACAACACTCTAGCTTGAAAAACAAAACCAGTATTAACTCATATTACTACTTCACAACTTACACACATAAGATAAGAAATATAAGCTATGTCAATACCAAGATTATATTGATAAACTGTGTACATACTATTTGTAATTATATTGGATTGTGATTCCTGGTTCACTGTGTAGCTGAATCAGGATATCTCTATGTAAAGAAATCAATACATATATATATAATTGACTTTTTTAAAACTGACTTAGTTAAGATGGTCTTATAGAGTGTTACATGTGTGTGATTGTCACAGTGTTGTAAAGTGTTGTGAAATAAATTAAATTGTTTATCTGTCTGTTGTTGTTGTGACTTACACTTCATCATTTACATAACCCTAGACATTCAACGTAGTCATCACAATATTTCAGAATAGGTCTGACTGAGATATATATATGTGGTAGCAAGTAAGGTTATCTGTAATACTCCACATTATTAGATACAGATACCTTCACAGCTGATCTCAGTCAGTACACTAAGTCCCATATAAATAGTTATATCATCCCACTTTACCACAATATGCTATAGTCTAAGATTTCCCTTTAAAGGTATGAACAGACTTTGATACTCTGATCTATCCTAAGGAAAATATTGTTAGCAACAAAAACTTGCATAAAGAAGTTTAAGACAGCAAAATGGGTGCCAAAATACAACAATAAAGGAATCACTCAGTCCTGCATTCACTCTATTCAGTCAGCCGTGATCACTAGCTTGCATTCGTACTTACAGCTTTGGTAGCAACTTTTGGAAAACAAAATTTTTCAGGACATGCACACACAGACTCTCTAATGGTAGTCTTGGCCAAGAGAACCCCAGTTCCAAAAAAGACGGGTTGAATTCACTCCTTCAGGGAACGTTTTCTTGGTTATACTTATTTTTAGGATATCTGGTTCTGTCACATTAAAATTGTCCAGGCACGAACGTTAACAGCGAGCAAAGTGTCAATACCTTAGATTTCTAGTAACTAGGAATGTCAGGTCAGTGCCTTCTCTCAGTATAGGACTTTATTTGGTCACACCACAAATTGTCAGAACTCCGTCGGAATGTTACTGATAGTAATATTTTACTTGCCACAAGGGCTGAAAATGTACTTGAGGTTTTTCTCAGGAAGAATTAAATCTGGCTCGATGGGCCCGTTACTTCATTTAATCTTAAAGTTCAGGTAATGGGTACTCTGTCGTTCTGGATGCCAGCACAATGCCAGACAGGTTTTACTTTATACACCCAAGTCTTTAAGAAAAAAATGTTTTTGTTCTTCACAGATATTTCTCCGTACTAAAACCGTTGGTAAAGTTGGGCTACCCCAGTTTCACTGAATAAAGAGAAAACAACATATAAAATACTTATACATACTATTCCTCGGTTCTAACCTACATTATAAACTGCAAGCGGAGAGCTTGACTTATCGTTTAAATCTCCCGTGAAATAAGTTATATTTTCTAAAATCAGTCATCATGAATTAGAAATACATACGTATTTCGTCAATACTCAATGATGAATCAGTGCAGTTATAAGTTAGTTTAAAATATTCTCGACTGATTATTAGCAGTTTAATTAAATTCGTTTACAGCTGCATGAGTTTAAGCTAGAAATTATAATTTATTTTGCTATCCACTGAAACACGTCAGCTAGAGAATATAACAGACTTACAATTTAATTACTTCTGCACAGAAATCTAACTAGTAAAATGAAATAAGTGGTTATCACAGAATCACTCAACACTGCTAGATATATAATATATTTACCTCCAGACAGAACTACAGGCGATCGCACAAACTTAGAATTTATTCACTCATATAGTTTGTCTAGAAGCTCGGCACAATGTCGAGTCAAACTAAGAACTTCGCTAAGCAAGCTTATTTCCTTAGCACGAGCAACCTGTCTACTGCAAAATTTGGAGAACTGAATGAATAATCTAAGCTACTCGTGTAGATATATGAAAACGGACAAAGGATTCCACGCTATTACAAAAACCCGAAATAGCGCCGGTCTCTCTCTCTCCCTTTCTCTCTCTCTTAACACTTCCCATTAACTTAGACGCTGGCCATAACTGCCAAAAGTGCGTCTTCACACCTACTACGACATGTCTCATTTCTGAGCTATGCAGATTGGCGCCTCCTCACACCTCACGCCGAGAAACTTAGCTATAGAAGCGCTCGTGTCATGGACAATGTAGACAAATGTCTGCTCTCTATGTCTGTCGAGACGAATTCTCACACTATTTCGTTCACATCCAGGGACTGACATATTACGCAATAAAATGCGTTTCTAAATGAGAAAAGAAACAGGCGAAAGTTTGAATGGGAAAGTAATATTTAGTCGCAAACGAACGAATGCGAAAAACAGGAAAAGGATAAAAGAGCGATAATAAAGTAGAGGACACGGGTAGAAAAGAAAAGAATATAGAAAATTTGTTGATCATAAATCTCTATGCGACAGTTTACAAATATGTAAATGGGTACCTGACTTTGCTCTTGAGTTAGGGAAGAAAATAAATTAAGGGGCTGCTGTAAAACTGGTAAGGAATACTTACTTACTTAGTCGTTCCCCTTCTACCGTGAGGTGTAGAGGTAGGAATATAAGTATATAAACCAATAAAACGGTATTGAGTCAGTTTTACAAGTTAACGGTACACATGAAACAAGGGACGTTTTGGGTTTTACCCTTCGTCAGCCACAGTTACAAACAGGTGACAAGGACAAGAATTACATATAGGTATTACAAAAACATACGATGATGAGAAACATACACCAAATGAGCGATACAAGCAGATGGAAAAAGTAAACACCCACAGTGATGAGCGAAAAAAGAACAATAATAATGCAAGAAAATCGTAAAACATGAAGTTAGGGAAGACAAAAGCAGTTAGGAAGGGAACTAATTATAAAGCTGGACCTGATATAGTGATGTATGTAACACTTCCCTCCCCTGCGACAGTGGCACTTCTTATCTCCACTTTTCTTCTGCATGGATTTTTTTCCTCCATCTATTTCTTTTTACAAGGGAGCTCCAGAAAAAGTATTGCCTTGTAATGGCATCAGCGGGTTTTCTCATTGTGTGCCCTAACACCAGCGACGTCTCTGTTTTATTATTTCTTTTATTTTATTGTTTAGTGTCATTTATTTGTTATCGTCAGTTTCTACATTTTTTAATGACTTACCGTAGAACTCTGGCGTATTGATTAATAAACTATTTTCTTCTACTGCTCTCATATCTTCCTCTCATGATTTTCAGACCGTCCAGGATATCAGCTCCATCCTTATCACGAGTAACATATCTATGGACTCAAAATTGCATCCTTGCTTTTATTTTTTCATGTGTTTATTATCAAAGTCCCATGTGCATTAAGTGACTTAGGATCTATGCAGCATAATAAAACTATAGGCATGACTGGCAATACAACTTTTTGACTTGTTTCTCTAGAGAAAACAAACAAACACACACACACACACACACACACACACACACACACACACACACACACACACACACACACACACACACACACACACACACACACACACACACACACACGCACGCACACACACACACACACACACTCTCTCTCTCTCTCTCTCTCTCTCTCTCTCTCTCTCTCTCGCGTATTACTGGACCGAGTTTGATACACTTTGACATTTAAGCCTTTGGCAATAAAATGTCCTCTAGTTTTAAATTCGAACTAATTAAATGAAAAATAAAGAACACTTTACAAGAGTTCTTCTTCTTTGATCCTTAGCCACCGACTGTCAAAGCAGTCAGTGGCCATCACGCCTGATGGCGTCCAGTAGGGTAGCAACAAACACATCCCTTGTGCAGTGCCCCAGCTCTGGTGCAATCTTTGCATCTCGGCCTCCACAGTTCTCCGCCAAGTTGTTTTTGGTCAGCCTCTCTTTCACTTTCCTTCAGGGGTCCAGCATCAGGGTCTCTTCTGAGGACGTGACCAACCCAACTCCTGTGTCTGCCAGCTATGATGGTGTGCAAATCCCCTTGGTTGCTCCGAGTAAGGAGTTCTTGGTAGGTGATGATATTTGGCCAAAAGATTCTGAGGTGACTGGCTTCAATTTTCACGCTGTTTTGTTTTTTTTTAGAACTTTTTAGCTTTTTTTGAAAGTTAATTTACTAGTTAATTTTTTTATATTTATTCTCATTTGATTGTCAGTTCATGCAAGTTATTTTAAGAAGTCACACGATTTCATATACCATAGCGACTTCATGTTCTGCTTAATTTTGTGGTCTTCTGAGAATTGTAGCAAGGAGGTGAAGAGTGGTTAGAGCGCTTGCTTCTTGGGGGCATAGTGACTGGGCTAGAACGCTGTTAGCGTTACGCTCCTGTCTACCCAGCTATAAATGGGCACCTAGATCTTATCATGAGTTAGGGACGGCAAAGACAGCAAGTAAAGTCATTGGTCACTCGACTTCATAAAGATGAAACTCATTATTGCGATCTTCTTCTTCTTCCATCCTTAGCCACCGACCGTCAAAGCAGTCAGTGGCCATTACGCCTAGTGGCGTCTTAGGGCAACAGCAGATAGGTTTTCTTTGCCATTGTTTCATATCACGCCTAATGGCGTCTTTAGAGTAACGGCAAATCAATCCATTTGCCGTTGTTTCCGTAATCGAAGTGACTGGCAAACGGGTGATCAGCCCGTTGCTTCATTATTGCGAAGTCTCTATCAATTCACTCCACTATCTGCCATGGGAATATCTTTCTTAAAAGTATTGTTTTTGTTATCAACAATAACAATACGTTAATTCTTCTTTCTAGCCGTCTGAGAACAGAAATCCGCTTTTACATAACCACGAGAATAGAAATAGAGGCAGCTACTGCAGCACTGAGGTGGCCGTCTGAAACCCCTTTAACCAGGGCAGTTATTGTGTCAGACTCTCAGTCCATGCTTCGGAAGGTCCGTATTCTTCATTCACTTTCAGGGGTCAACTAGAATTTGTTCAAAGAAAGGTGTGGTCATCGTGAGGTTGTTGGTATCCTCGTAGAGTTTTTTCCAGGAGTGGTACTGGTGATGGCCACATGCGCCCTCTCTGCCCCTCGCGTGTTCGGTACCTTTGGAGTTAATGTTCATCAGTTATTTTATCGGTGCCATAGTTAGACTCATCAGTAGTTACCATCCCTAGCCTGTTGAATAGATTGCATCCCAATCCGCTGTGAACTGTGTGAAGTCTGAAAACCACCACCCGTTCACATCTGCCGAACTGGCAATATGCATCATTTTTCTGGTGGCCTGCTTACTCCGCTCCCGTATCTGCTCCCGATAAAACTCCTGGCCTCTTCATAATTTATGCTTGTGTCAAGTTGAGACAGCCTTCCACCTTCCCCCGCCAATCCGCCAGCCTCCTCATCCTCGGGAATGTTGCAGTGCGACGGGGTCCACGGTATCTGTCGCGGGTTGACAGTAAATTTGAATTGTCCAATCCGTCCAAACACCTCTCCGGGCATTTCTCTTAAAATTTTCTTTCAAATTTTAAGGGCCTGCCTCTTTGAAGTTTTTGTCTGTTCTCGCCTACTATGTGGCCTCTAATTTTTTAACCGCGACCGTCTTTTTTTCTTTTGCTAGTCTGTTTTAGCAGACCGCCAACTGAAGGCTTGCCTGTCTTTAATTTCGCGTCTGCTTCTAATTATAAATTCCCCTGAGTTGTTCCTCCGACCAGGGACCGTCTGGTTAAAATAATAATAATAGCCCCTTCAGTTATAACTGACTATTGGAATGCGTCCCTGAGGTGACTGCTCTCAGCTGCTTTTTTTCCTGGTGTTCCTTACGACGTTGTCTCCTCCTTTATGCTTGTTGTGTGAGCTTTTTTTGCCCAGTCTGAGGTTGCGCAGAGATAGCATCGCCACTCGATGCGATCGGCAGCTTCATCTTCCCAGGTTGCTGGATTTATGTCAAGTGCCTTCATGTCTCTCATGCACACATCTTTGAATCCCAGCTGCGGTCACCCAACTGTTCTTTTGCTATCTGCCAGTTGTCCGTAGAAGATATCTTTCGGGATGCGACCATCTTCCATGCGGCGGACGTGGTCAAACCAGCGTAGTCTGCGCTGTCTAAGCAATGTATCCATGCTTTTAAGGCCAGCACCTGACAACTGTTTGTCTCAGTTCCAGGGTTACTTCCAGGTCTACTTCCAAAGCTACTTCCAGAGCTACTTTCAGATCGTCTGCTAAACTAAGCTGAAGACAAGAAACGGAGGGAACGTACCGTTCGCCCTCCTGACTAACTTTCAGAAAGCAGATAGCTATAGCTATACGCATGTCAAGTTACCTGTCAATTATCACCCACTTCGCACAGCCCACTAAATGGATGGCACCCTCAGCGAAAACCATACACTGCCGTATAAACAATAATTACAGTCTAACGCCTTCGATCGTTGTGTAGCAGTGATTCATTACTCACTTGTTGTCACGGAATTATGGTTGTGTCCTTTTACTCCCTTTCTTTCCCTCCTACTTTCTCCATTTATATCTTCATTTTATGCATATAAACGTGTCCCACCGCCACGCCTTAGATTTGTTGACCTATGTTCATACTGCGATAGTGTTATTTCACGGCTAATTGACCATCCTTAAGGATTAATTATAATCACTTAAGTTGTTGAACCAGATGTGCTTCCTCTGGTAAACGGGAAAATGATTGTAGACTTTTTCTAGTCTATAGAATGGTTTACAGTGTTGCAGTATTATGTTTATAACTTTTCCTACATTTTATTCCATGTCTACGTTATTGGTGTATTACTGGCTTAAAGCTCGCCAGAGATGTTGATTCCTTAGACCCTAACCTGTGGGTGTTGGCTCGTTCCGTTCCTCCTACAGTTGGTATATGGAGAGCATTTGTGGTTGAGATTTTTGTGAACCATGACAATGCATCTATATTAATCCAACAGATAAATAATGTTATTCAACAGGCAAACACTCCTCAACGGCCTTGTTCATTTTCATATATTTTATTCAATATCAAACAGATCAATTGGTTTCCAGCCAAAACATTTCAACATTTTATACAATTTTTACAATGGGCAAAGCTGGTCGTATTTTCTTCACATTAAATGCATATCTCTTATTCTTCATGTCCATCCACGAAGGTTTCATTGTATTTTTTCATATTTCTCAATTCTTCTAGATTGACAAAGTTTCCAATGTAATATCCTTCTTTTGTAGTTTATTCTTTTGCTTTATTTCCCAGGTCTGTCGTGTGGTGAGTCACTGGGGCAACTACTACAGTAGTTTTTGCCAGGAATAGTCTATGAGATATAGATATAAGGTCTCTAGAAATTGGCTCGTTAAGAAAGAATAAAGACCTATTCGAGATAGGGACAAGAAGACAGGAATGCGAATGCTTTCCACTAGACAGTGTTTTCTAATTAAGTATGGAAAGAGTTCTGTTTCCCCACGACCTTAGCTTCTGCCCTTAGATCCCGTAAAGAAAAAGCCCCCAACCTCATCTGAGTAGAGAAAGGTTCCTATAGGTGAATATGTAACACCGACAGCACGAGTGATACATTAACAAACTCTTGATAATGATCAACCGATCGTTGGGTTTATTAATGAAATATCCACACATATAGGGTTAGTAATGGTTAGAACGTGATGATGGTGAAAGACGATTCACACAAAACACACAGATGAGATAATAAAATTACAGTTAATTAAGTAATAGTTAATTAAGAATGAACTGGTGTAAAGTGAAATGATGATGTGATATGATACGTGTTACCACAATGGTGAGTACTCTACACAGTCCATGTGTCTCTAAATGCTTCTCCTAGATATGAGGATTCACATGTATGCATAAAATGTCCCAAGTTGTTATACGTTATGTCGAGTGGGGTATCTCTAAGCTGAGGACGTTCTGATGAATACTGTTGTCGTACGGAGAACGCTGACGAGATATCTATGTATATTCCTTCACTGTTTGAGTATATCTCTGTAGTGTTGATCAACAGTTAATAGCTGTCATATGAACAAAAGGTCTGTTGTCTAATCTCCCGACGTTACTGGTCAGACTGGATATCTTCACGAAATGTTAGTGATATGTAGACTCATAATCTTGCGTATGTAGTCGAGTTTCATATACTTTCGAGTCTGCTTCATAGAATGCGCTTAAGAGGGTGTTGCACTTGCTATAAATATGCGATTCCTCTTTTGAGCTCTTTTGCTTGACTTCAGATAATAATGATCTTTCGAGTGATTTGAATTTATGATGACTCTGTATTGAACTTGTGATAACTCTGTATTGAACTTGTGAGCAAGCAGTATATGGTGACGAAGAATGCTGCGTCCACCTTATGACTTGTGGGTGAGACAATATTCCTTTTTAATTGAGGAATGAAAGATGTCCTATGGCGAATTCTGCTAGCCAAATGTCCGTTTTTGATAACTTTTTTCTGGTTAGACGTCAGACACGTTGCGTGTAGACTCAGACTTCTGATGAACTGAAGACACACAAAAGTCTTCGTAAGTTTTCACATTTAACATCACTGGTTGACTTTCATTTAAACTACTGCTCATTATTCATCTCTCTCTCTCTGAGTTCAATTCTAATGATGTTAAATATCTTGTGCATGAGAGTGTGTGCGCATGGGAGACTGTGATGATGATAAAGGTGAAATATGAACTATTAATTACCTCCTATCATCTTCTAGGAAAATCTTCTGATTTTATTAATCAGTTATGCCAAGAATTATTTGAAACATTATCTTTCGCACATTTTAGCTGTGAGGTTAAAATAAACAAAAATAAGAAAATGTATTAATAAGTATAAGATCTACTAACCTTCTTTTCCCTTCGCAAAATCCTTTAAGAACACAATTAATCACAGAACTGAATTATCATCCACTCTGAATAAACACGTGTATTAGGCTATGCGTTTTTGGGTTTAATCTCTTCCTCACATGGTAAAAAACTGGACTGCCTCACTCTAGTAGATTATGCGGTATTATATATTTCTGGAAGTCACCTGGCCAAGCTGGGCGTCCAATGTGGTAAACCAACGCTTGTCTGAACCGCGGCCGACTAAAGATAACACCATTACAGCATGAGATGTTTTCCCCTGGCCAATCTGGGCGTCCAATGTGGTGTCACAGAAAGTACAGCATGCCCCGATGTTTGATTAGGATGACCATATGTGTTTTTACCAGATTTATCACGATGCAATGTGGGCTTCAAACGATAATGTCGGACATGCCGACTCAATCAAAGGACTTTTATTTCCCCCGATGAAAGAACAAATGTGGTTCTCTAGATACCGGTCGCGAGTAATCACAACGATGAAATAGCAAATGTGGGTCGCACATATGAGATAAAAGAGCAAATGTCGGAGAAAATACAATACGAAAGAAGTAGGAAAAGATAGAGCAATAAGGCCTTTGCGCTCGTTTATCACAATAGCCCCTCCTCAAGTGTGATGTCAATCGTACTCAGGAGAGCTTAGCCTTCTTGCTCGGGATTCTTTAATCCTTTTCCTCATCTTCGTTTTTCGCATCATCCTTGTGAAGACACTAGGAGCATTGTTCAGTCCAAATGGCATCACATTAAACTCGAAGTGTCCATCTGAAGTACTGAAGGCTAACAGGTTCCTCACCTCAGCTTTTACCGGTATTTGATAGTACCCTTTACTGAGGTCGAACTTTGAAAAATAGCGAGCCCTGCTCAGCTTACTAAATAGCTGGTTCTGGTCCGGTAACGGTTCTGGCTGGAACTGTGTTAACGCATTCAGCTGTCGGTAGTCGATGCACAGGCGGTGTTCTCCACTGGGTTTGCGTAACAGCACCACTCCCGCACTGTAAGGGGACTCCGACTTCGAAATTATGCCTTCCTTAAGTAAGTAATCAATTTCTTGCTTTAATGCCGTCGCCTTGGCATACGGAATCGGATAGGTTCTCATTCGGACGGGCGTAGGATCCGTGACTTCCATGTCAAACTCCATCAGGTTTGTCCGGCCTGGTTTGTCTGTCAGAGAGTCGGCGTGGTTTTTCCATCAATCTCCTTACTTTTTCTTGCTGGGCGTCCGTTAAGGTGGAGCTTATTTTCACATCTAAATGTGATTCCTCCTGTATCACCGGGTACTCTACGGATGATAATGGCTCTTCTTCCATTTGCATAGCAATGGCCATAGTCATGAGGTGCGCTGGTTCGGCAGGGGCTCGCTCGTAAAACTTCTTAAGCAGATTTAGGTGATACATTTTCTGCTTTCCGTTCACGGCGATTTTATAGTTATTGCGAGAAATCTTTTCCACCACTTTTTAGGGTCCCCTCCAGCAAATCTGCAATTTATTACTGCTACTTGGCAGAAGAAGTAGCACCTTCTCTCCTACTGCTAGTTCTCGGTCCTTCGCATTGCGATTGTAATATTTGGCATGTTTCCGCTTAGCCTCCCGTACTTTCGCTGTGGCTAATTCCCAGCCAGTCTTCAGGCGTTGTTTCAAGTCTGTGACGTACTGGAAGGCTGATGTGACAGTGTCGTCTGCTTTGGCATCTGTCCATGTTCTTAGTAATGCTTCTAATGGACCTTTAATAGGTCTTCCGAAGAGTAATGTGGCCGGAGGAACTCCAGTTGACGCATGCGGTACTTCCCTATAAGCAAATAATGCGGCAGGAAGATACTGATCCCAAGTTTCTGGCTTCTCCTGTGCCAACTTCCGAAGAATAGAGGTGAGCGTCCCGTTAAACCGCTCTACTTGCCCGTTACTTTGGGGGTGATAGATTGAAGTATGGATATGCCTAGTCTTGAATATTCTAAGCACCTCCTCTGTCAACTTGCCTCTAAATTGTGACCCGTTGTCTGTGAGAATTTCATGCGGGAAGCCCAATCTAGTAAAGATATTCAGTAAAGCGTCAGCTACATGCACTGAGTCGCATGCTGGCATGGCTATGGCTTCGCCCTACATGGAACAGGTGTCCACTAAGGTAAGGATATGGGAGTTCCTCTTCTTAGTTCTCAGCAGAGGTCCAATTATATCCACGGCCACTCTTTCAAATGGGGTGCCCAAGATTGGCATCTCCCCAAGGGTCGCGGTAGCCGTCCAGTGTTTTGGTGCAACTTTCTGGCACTGAGGACAAGACTTTACGAAACGTTCAATGTCGCCGGTGATCCCTGGCCAATAATAGTGGCAGGCGATCCTTTGAGTCGTGGCGGTCATTCCCATGTGTCCACTAAATGGGATAGAGTGGCCCATCTCAAGCACCTGGTTCCTATAGGTTGCAGGAACTACTAATTGGTTGTGTTCCTGTCCTTCATTTCCAGCTCGGCGATACATCAATCCATTTTTCATAAAGAAGTCTCCCTTGGTAGGTGGGTTGTGTGTCCTATGTAATTTTTTAAAACAGGGCGCCAGTGAGGAATCTTCCCTTTGGGCCCTCTTCAATTCCTCGGGGAGGATATTGGTAGGAGGTTCCTGCTCTGCGTCTTTTCTTGACTGTCCTCTAGTCTGTACGGCCGCCATGACTAGTGGTTGAGTAGGTTCTCCAAGGAACACATATCTACATCCCAAGATTAAAGAGTAGATTGGTTCTTCCATTATAGCTGCACGAATCTCTCCTGTCACATAACGAGATTCCACTCTGATAAGTGCAATTGGCAGTGTCATGGGTGCAACATCCTTCGTCGGACCTTGGATGTCGACACTCTCTTCTGTTATCTGGTCAGGGGTGACAAGAGATGCCCAGACCACCGCATCGAAAGCAAGTCCAGTGTCATAAAGGCGCTCCACAGATTGTCCGTTCACGAGGACTGATTCGATGACGGGAGGATGAGAAACGTTTCCAGTCCTCTGCTCCTTCCGGGGGGACGATTTTGTGTGCAGACAGGCAGCATGTTGGGGAGGAGGTCTGCGCTTGCACTCATTAGTGTTGTGATTGTTCAAGCGACAGTACTTGCACCATTTATCTCCATGTCTCTGGTGTGGCGCAGCATTTTTCTTGTTTTGCTCTTTGTAGTTATCTTGTTTTGCGTGCTGTTTATGCGAGATGTGTGGTCCTTTGCTTTGTTGGTCTGGTTGGGAGCGAGCAGGTTGCCTTGGCGCCTGATCCGAAAACTTCTTTCTGGCTCCTTGAGACTCCATGAGAGCATTTTGGAATCGCTCTGCCAGTGTAAGAATATTTTCTAACCGGTCAGCGCCGTTTTCCGTGAGAAATCTACGCATTTCCACCGACATAGATTCTTTTAGTTGCTCTATCACAATCAGCTCTTTCAACCCGTCATAGTTCTCGGTAAAGTTTCCCAGTGTACACCACTTCACTAGGTAGTCTTCAATACGGGCTGTGAACTGTGAGAAAGTCTCTCCGGCTTCCTTCCTAGAACCTCGAAATTTTTTTCGGTAAGCCTCGGAATGAAGCTCGTACCTCACCAAGAGAGCTTTTTTCAACGCCTGATAGTCATCTTGCTCTCCGGCCGGAAGTTTATTAAAAACTTCGTAGGCGGCTCCTCTTAGGCCCTGGGAAAGTTTCAAGTTCCACTTCCGTTCTTCAAGTCCAAACCCTGTTGCAAAGCGTTCGAAGCGGTCTAAAAAGGCGTCCATGGTATCGTTCCTTTCTGAAAAAGGTTCCAGCGGAAAGTTCATGGCATTGGGTGGCGCAGATTGCGAAGTAGGCACACCATCTGAGCGGGGCGAGTACCCTCCATCACAGTTGGAAGCCGCTGCACTTTTTGCCAGCTCTATTTGATTGGTCTGTCCCTGGATTTCCAGTTGCTTCATCTTAAGTGCATGCTCTGCTGCGGCTTTCTCTTTACGCTCCGCTGCTTCTGCTGCTTCTTTCCGCTCCGCTGCTTCTGCTGCTTCTTTCCGCTCCGCTGCTTCTGCTGCTTCTTTCCGCTCTTCTGCTTCTGCTGCGGCTTTCTCTTTCCGCTCCGCTGCTTCTGCTGCGGCCTTCTCCATTGCAAGTTTCTGCATTTCCATCTCTCTTTCATGGAGTTTATCAGTTTCCTCGCTTACATATTTCATCAGGTCTTTTCCACTTAACCCGAATTCACGCCCTGCCTCCATTAAACTAGTCCTAATTTTTGCGGCATCTGCCATGATATGCAGTATGGGTTCACGAAGGGAAAAATTGGCAGTGACCTCCAAGCAAATTGTTTAGACTCGCACAAGTAATTATCTCTTTAAAGCCAGCTAGGTTTAAATTAGTAATCAAGTTCAAATAGTTCTTTAAAAAATCAGTCACTCAGCATATTCTGAAAAATTATGTAACAGATTATCTCGAAGTTTTCTATGAAAAATTTGCTAAATATTTATGATAAAATTTTCCCAACAGTTACAGAAAAAGATTTAAAAAATCAGTACCCTACAGTATCCTTTGTTCTCAAAAAGTGCTTAATCTGTCCGTTTGTCACTTAATTTAAAAAGTATCACTCGTGCTTTAGAGATATAAATTATCCCCCATATGAAATAGACAAATTATAGTAAGAGTCAGTCTAGAAGGTAATCCCTCAAAATGCCAACAAATTTTGCAATTATCGCAACTGTATAGCGGGGATGAAAATGTGATTTATCACACTTCTAAGTCCTGGTTCACTAATCCCAAGACGAGTCCACAATTGTCGTGTGGTGAGTCACTGGGGCAACTACTACAGTAGTTTTTGCCAGGAATAGTCTATGAGATATAGATATAAGGTCTCTAGAAATTGGCTCGTTAAGAAAGAATAAAGACCTATTCGAGATAGGGACAAGAAGACAGGAATGCGAATGCTTTCCACTAGACAGTGTTTTCTAATTAAGTATGGAAAGAGTTCTGTTTCCCCACGACCTTAGCTTCTGTCCTTAGATCCCGTAAAGAAAAAGCCCCCAACCTCATCTGAGTAGAGAAAGGTTCCTATAGGTGAATATGTAACACCGACAGCACGAGTGATACATTAACAAACTCTTGATAATGATCAACCGATCGTTGGGTTTATTAATGAAATATCCACACATATAGGGTTAGTAATGGTTAGAACGTGATGATGGTGAAAGACGATTCACACAAAACACACAGATGAGATAATAAAATTACAGTTAATTAAGTAATAGTTAATTAAAAATGAACTGGTGTAAAGTGAAATGATGATGTGATATGATACGTGTTACCACAATGGTGAGTACTCTACACAGTCCATGTGTCTCTAAATGCTTCTCCTAGATATGAGGATTCACATGTATGCATAAAATGTCCCAAGTTTTTATACGTTATGTCGAGTGAGGTATCTCTAAGCTGAGGACGTTCTGATGAATACTGTTGTCGTACGGAGAACGCTGACGAGATATCTATGTATATTCCTTCACTGTTTGAGTATATCTCTGTAGTGTTGATCAACAGTTAATAGCTGTCATATGAACAAAAGGTCTGTTGTCTAATCTCCCGACGTTACTGGTCAGACTGGATATCTTCACGAAATGTTAGTGATATGTAGACTCATAATCTTGCGTATGTAGTCGAGTTTCATATACTTTCGAGTCTGCTTCATAGAATGCGCTTAAGAGGGTGTTGCACTTGCTATAAATATGCGATTCCTCTTTTGAGCTCTTTTGCTTGACTTCAGATAATAATGATCTTTCGAGTGATTTGAATTTATGATGACTCTGTATTGAACTTGTGATAACTCTGTATTGAACTTGTGAGCAAGCAGTATATGGTGACGAAAAATGCTGCGTCCACCTTATGACTTGTGGGTGAGACAATATTCCTTTTTAATTGAGGAATGAAAGATGTCCTATGGCGAATTCTGCTAGCCAAATGTCCGTTTTTGATAACTTATTTCTGGTTAGACGTCAGACACGTTGCGTGTAGACTCAGACTTCTGATGAACTGAAGACACACAAAAGTCTTCGTAAGTTTTCACATTTAACATCACTGGTTGACTTTCATTTAAACTACTGCTCATTATTCATCTCTCTCTCTCTGAGTTCAATTCTAATGATGTTAAATATCTTGTGCATGAGAGTGTGTGCGCATGGGAGACTGTGATGATGATAAAGGTGAAATATGAACTATTAATTACCTCCTATCATCCTATCATCTTCTAGGAAAATCTTCTGATTTTATTAATCAGTTATGCCAAGAATTATTTGAAACTCTATCTTTCGCACATTTTAGCTGTGAAGTTAAAATAAACAAAAATAAGAAAATGTATTAATAAGTATAATATCTACTAACCTTCTTTTCTCTTCGCAAAATCCTTTAAGAACACAATTAATCACAGAACTGAATTATCATCCACTCTGAATAAACACGTGTATTAGGCTATGCGTTTTTGGGTTTAATCTCTTCCTCACATGGTAAAAAACTGGACTGCCTCACTCTAGTAGATTATGCGGTATTATATATTTCTGGAAGTCACCTGGCCAAGCTGGGCGTCCAATGTGGTAAACCAACGCTTGTCTGAACCGCGGCCGACTAAAGATAACACCATTACAGCATGAGACGTTTTCCCCTGGCCAATCTGGGCGTCCAATGTGGTGTCACAGAAAGTACATCATGCCCCGATGTTTGATTAGGATGACCATATGTGTTTTTACCAGATTTATCACGATGCAATGTGGGCTTCAAACGATAATGTCGGGCATGCCGACTCAATCAAAGGACTTTTATTTCCCCCGATGAAAGAACAAATGTGGTTCTCTAGATACCGGTCGCGAGTAATCACAACGATGAAATAGCAAATGTGGGTCGCACATATGAGATGAAAGAGCAAATGTCGGAGAAAATACAATACGAAAGATGTAGGAAAAGATAGAGCAATAAGGCCTTTGCGCTAGTTTATCACAAAGTCAATGGACAAGTTTCAAATCGCAAAATATAGCTGAAATACAGAACAGTAGGGCGAGACTTTACTTACATGCATCAAATAAAACGAATGTTGATCCATGTGTACAATTACACATTACAAGAATTCTTATTCACAAAAATCATGTTGAAGGACCTCAACTAAAGAAAAAACCAAACGTTTATTCTCACGTCCATCTCCTTGGATCATTTCTCTAGGACTCTGCTGGGTATAATTTCTTGCCGACTAACTTCTGAGCTAGCTACGTTATCATTGGCTGGGAGCTTATTCTATTCGATAAACCATTGGCCAGAGATCATGAGCTCAGGGCGTGATGTTAGCTGTCTCTATTGCGTCCCTATATTTCTATGACAACTGCTGGGTATTTCAGCGTGCCCAGTGTGAAAACTGACCTAGTCAATTATCTACCGCTCACTTCCCTTCCCTTAGTACTTCGGGTTAATTTTTATTTTAGTTAAGAATCTTGCTTGTTTATTTCAACGAATGGTAGTTTTACATTTTATTATTACTGGCCTCCAACATGAATAAATGCTGATGGTAGTAGGTCATACGGCCACATTAATAAGGAAACCGGACTCCTAGTGGATCTACTCACAATGTCACAGAGGTACTCTAACAAGAAATAATACCCCTGGCACCCATATCTATCATTAAGTGATTTCATAAGCTCTTACTGTTTCTCTGTCTATCTGTGAGAAAGTAGAGTGCGCGGGTGATACTTAAGAATACATAAGTGAGTTGTGGGGATTTGAAAGAGAGATAGCTTTCATAAGATCTTCTTCCAGGCTGTCTTAAGAGTCTCCCTAATTGCGCACATCATCTGTATTTTCCCTATAAATATTGCATTTCACTAGAGTTATATAACTCAGCAAACTGCTGCTAATCTCAACTAACAAGAGTACCACAACTCCTTTGAACCACTGACACAGCTTGTGGAGCTTTCTATCCCCCTTTCCCTAACCCCAGGCAATCCAGGTCTGCATTATTCCGACTCCTCGGAGCTGCAATTACCGACAACGTATTTGAAAAGATAGCCACCCGTCTCAACGTGCCCTGTTCTGCCATCAGGACTTCTGCTGCAGCCTCCAATGTTTCTACCCCTGCTCTGAAGCCACTAGAACTCTCCTGTTGCAACTGGCAGCTTTCTTTGTGTGCCGTTGCTTAAGCTCAGGAAGACCCCCACCTCCTCCATCGTCTGTTGCATTTGTTGATGATCCATCTGTGTATATGTGGATCCAGGTGTTGCTTAGGTAATGTCTTTCTATGTATATTGTGGTTAGGAAGGTCAGAAATGGATGGCTACGGCATGAATGGAAAACATCTATAGAAGCCTCGAGATTTCAGTAACTGATGTGGTGAATCTGCTTTCCTGGTAATGCAAGAGTACGTGGCGTGACGGTAGTCCTATTAATTTGATTCATTTATTATTTTTTTGCCATCACTTAGCTAGCCTCCTTTACGACAGTATTTTGTCGATAATAATCTTTTTCGTAGAAGGTACATTCCTCTGAAATAACACCACCAAGCCTGACATTTTTATCTTTTTACTTGTGAAAAGTCTACAGTGTGGCAATTACAATATTGTAAACATGGCCGCTTGAAACAAACCTGGCGTGTTTGTCTAGATACAGACAGACGGGGGATTAGAGTATTGTTATTACAAACTAAGTTGTATGACACCATGTTAGTATTACGTATTTGTTTCTTCTCAGGTGAAACGAATTAGACAAACAAATGTTTTGGATTAGAAAAGGATGGTAGTTTCAAGATAACTTGTATTTAATCTTGTGGATGTGACTTGCACAAATCGCCAATCCGAATGCCTGTCTTCATTATTCCAATATGGTCACCGGGACATATAACATACTGATTTCCCATGAGGACAAGAATAATTAGCAACACTACAACACTTCCTAAATTTTAAAAGATGCGTAGGTGTAAGATACTAAATTAAACACAATGCACGATGAGTGAATTAGATTAAATAAAGAAACTAGCCTAAATTGTGACTGGTTTAACAAAAATATACTAGCGAAATTGAATTTCGTGTAAGAAGAATTTCAACTATAAGACCTGAGTATCTTAAGACCCAGCACTGATTTCAATTCTCATCATCAGAGAGGATCAGTCGCCAGATTGCTTGATAGGAAAAATTTTGATTAGTGGTATTTAAAGCGAGAATAAACTTTTGTAAAAATTAAAAGTATTCAAATTCGAAAAAAGCATTTTTAACACCGACCCTAGGAATCCTTCCCTTGTGTTAAAGCTAGAAATTGCAGAAAACCAAGTATCAATTGCTCACTTGGGAAAGTGCGCTTACACAGCTGCAGTATAACGCTATCGACCAACTTGGAAAGGGGCAAATCTTGAAATGTATATTTTATTATTCTTATATATGTATTTACATATATAGAAATGCTTATATATGTAAAGTTTATTTGAGGCTGGCAACCTCAACATGTAAAAAATGTAACATCATATTGGCAAAAAGCTTCGGGCGCTTAAGCGCTTGTCATATATTTTATTCATAAGTGTCTAATGAAGTATAAAGCAGAAGTTAATTTCATTCAGAATCAGCGCCCCACTTTTTTGTCAATTTGATGTTACATTTTTTGACTGTAAGCTATAAACACCTTGAAAAATTATTTTTGGGTTTTAGTGCATTAAAAGCGTGTTTGAAATATTTTTTTACATATTTTTTATTTCCTTCTTTTTAGTGTTAGAAAAATTATGACATACTAAAACGTAAACAATATTTTTACTTATTGTAAATCTGATCTAAATTTTCGTAAGCGATTCATTTCTTTTAGAGCGTCAATATTGCATGGCTTTATGCCTGTTAATTTGGTGCAATCAATTACTTCAATTTGAAGGCCATCTAGATATCGAACTCGACTTTTCCATGATTCATAATGTTATAATTTGGATTGTTTCCCTTGATATAGCTAGACACTTGTTTGAGTACTGCCCTGTTTTATGCATGGAAAAAAATAAAGCACACCAAGTACTCTTGAATTTTTAATTAAATTGATTATGGCCCCTGATTTATTTACATTTCTTTACGAAAAACTTTAATTACTCATAATGTCATAATTACAATATTAAATTATTAAATATTTGACTGATTATTGTATTGTCACCGGGAATGCAAAACTATGCCAAGTTTCAGAGCTATTGCTCATCTGTAAATGATCGAAAAATCGATTGCAAGATTTGAAAGTGACATACAAGTGAAGTTAAATAAAAGCGTGTAAAAAAAAAGAAGGCAAAGACATCCATTTAGACCGTCAAAATTTAGTGAAATGTAGAAGTCGTAGGATAGACATGACTGAGTGTGATTTTTGAGTGACATACGGCAGCCCAGATACAAGGTTCCTAAGTGACCTCGATCATGGTTTCACCTCCATGCTTTTATGACGTCATCATTATGTGACGTATTCTTTCCAGAACGTTGTCTCCATTACAGCTGCTCTGAACGCATCACGATTCTGGGCAAGTCGACCTGCATCAGCCAAAGACAAGTTCAGACTCTCCGTGATGTCCTGGGTCCACCGTCGTCTAGGTCGAACCCTAACCCTTTGTAAAGGGCAATTTTTACTATCTTGCAATATAATACATTTATATACTTATTATGTTCGCAAATATTTGGTAATCAAAGTATTTCCTTTTTAAGTGCTTAAGGAGAAGTCATTTTTTGAGTTACTTCCCTTGAAAGTAGTTCCGTCATCTTCGATCGGACTCCGCGGACGAGTCTAGGCCTACTGCGATTTATTCTTTGGCTGGGTAGGAATAGATTGTTCTTGCTTCAGTATATCTATGGCCTGAATTTATACGTAGTGTTTGTATGAGTAGGACGAGTCTGTCTTATATATGGATATCTTTACATTTCTAAGTCGAACTATGTTGGTTGTCGCTAGAAAAGGTCAAAGGCTATGCAGCGGAAGTATCGCTAGCAAGGGGTGTGATTCATGGCTGTCATCCTGTCTGGATGTAGAATTTTGTGGTAGCAGGCCTATCGCCGAAAAAAGTGATCTATAAGTCAATGGGGAAAAGTGATAGTCATTTAGACATGTTGTATGTACTTTACCCCAGTGTTTATTCTCTTTTGCCAAGGAATGGCAAAGTTATATTTCGCATAGAAAGGTAAAACCACAATTTATTATGAACTTGGGCTTCGCCATCGTTGTCGATAAACAGATGCACAGTGGTACTTTTGAAAAGAATATTTATTCAAAGGAAGACGACATTCCTATGTATCAGCACTAGATTATATGATATTATTCAATTACTTCTATGATAGAAGTCATGAAGAAATGAGGACATTTAACGAATGACCAATTTTGGTCTGGGTCCTATAGTGAGTGAAACTCACGAGAGAAGAACAGCCATGTTGAAATTCATATACTTTGTATTTATCGAGTGAGAAAAAGGGATGCCTGTACTATCGCTCGATGAACCAAGAGATCACTGCTACATGTGAGAACCCATGTCTGGGATTCCTATATCTTTATGGAAAATATATATATTGAACTTTACGTGAAGGGATATTCACTAGACGAGGTTAGGTCTAGGAGCCTTCCTATATATTGGTTATGGTCTGACGTGCCCAGTCAGTAAAGCCAGATGATTTACATGATGGAACTCTGAATGCTTATTTACGAATGCTCCATTATGATATTTGCCAAGCATGAATGCTAACTTAAGATGATATTCCTGTGATCAACATTATGCTGTCTATGTCGACATTTGTTCCTGTAACCATACACGTACTGTCCAAGTGTGCGTCCCATTAAATGTTATAAAAAGACCACCGTAGTTCCAGTACTTCTTGAATTCGAACAGTGTGAGTATGAGTGATGTACTACCAACCTGTCAACTCTATCGAATCATTCTACCATTCGCGTTCTGACATTCACATACACACTCATTGTTTACACTCACATTCTTGTCGGAGCCTCATCACGTTCCAGGACAAGATGACCTGTATGACCAAAACTGTGCTGGGTTTAATGAGTTGACAATCGTTACACTTTACTACACCAGTCCCAACATCTACATTTATCAACTGGTGGACATCCACGGTATTTAACAAATAAAGCGTGATTCAACAACTAGTAGCCAGTATGAGTTAACAACTAAACAGAGTTTAACAACTGGTGTGCCAGCTTCCTGGGTCAACCTGCACAGTGACCATATTGAGAAGTAAACTACTGAGACCAGACGTTCCTTGGGGTCTGTTACGACACACAAATACATCAGCAGTACAACTCTACAGTGATGTCAGCGTGACCTGTCCTGTCGAGAGTATGCGGTAACTAGGTCAGCGTTTGTTGACATTTGGTTCGTTGGACATTTGCCATACAACTGACAGTGTTACACAGCAAGCTTGGTTGAAACATAGAACATTACACATCAGGACTGGAGAATATTTGACAGTGTTTGCGAAAGGAAATGTTATTGAACTGAGAAGTCCTACATCGATTGTTATCATTCACATCAACGATGGAGCTTCTATTTCTGTGTTGAATTTAAAATAATTAGACCAGAAGTATTTGTTTAATAAAGTACCACAGTACTGTACTATTAGGCAGTGTAACTGAGCCTTCTTTACAACACATTCTTTCTGCAACACTCTATTTACATCATATTGCCATACTATTTATGCAATTATGTATTTATGTTTAAATATTTATATGTGATATTTGTTTGTATCCAGCGGGTTGTTGTTTTCGTTGGGCGGTGTCACACAACAGAGTATCCCACGTAATAGAGGGTCTGATGTGTGCGTTTCTATAGGTGCAATTTTCTTGATTGAAAATTTGCTGCGACAGCTGTTGCTATTAGTGTTAGCTGTGAAGACTGTACTCATTGTTGTTTTTGTAATATTCCTCTGTTCTTTAGTTTGTTTTGATTTGTTTGTAATTTGTTGGTCTACCCTATTCTATCTTTCAGTTCTATTCTCAATTTATATTTATATACTGTGGCGTTATTTGTATTTGTTATCCTCTTGCGGTTTATCTTTTATTGTTTTTCCCATTTCATTTATTTCATCTCCGCAAATGTTTTCATGTTCTCCTGTATAACTGTTTTGTTTTGTGCCTGATCGACATACACTATTTTAAATATAGTTGATCATATAAATTGATGTACAAGAATCAACTGATAGTTAATTGCTATTACTAAAGGTACACAGTTGATGATATAAAACACTATTTCTGGTGCACTGCACTTATATTATAGAGTGAACCAGCAACTTATAGCTGTTATTATATAAGGATTTATACAAGACCTTTGTAAGGCTTGTTTCCCACAGTGATTGGGATAGTTAAGTACTATTTTCCACAGGTTACAAAGTTATCATACAAGGTCTTTGATTAAGACTAAGAAAGTGAATTTATTTACTTTTGCAAATTACTGATCTTATTAGACAAGATGTCTACTTTAGATTATTTTATCACACAAGGCAAGATTCTTGATAAGACTGGTCAGCAATTAGAAGAATGGGCAGTTGCTCAATATGACAAAGCATTGGCTGCTGAAGAAAGAAAAGCATTGATTGAAGAAAAGAAATTAGCAGCTGAGGAGAAAAAATTAGAAGCTGAGGAAAGAAAATTACAAAGAGAGTATGAACAAAAGAAATTGCAGATACAGACTGATGAAAAAAGATTCCAGATGGAAATGGAAAAAGAGAAAAGAAAGGATGAAGCTGCTGCAGAAGAGAGAAAATTACAAGCTGAAGCTCAAGAGAAAAAAGCAATAAGAGAACATGAACACCAAAAAGAACTTTTAGCATTTGAGTTAGAAAAGTTAAAGTTAACAAACATAAGTGATGGTAATCAAGCATCTGGTGGTAATGGTAAACCCTTTACTTACAAGGTCAAGGTACCAGCGTTCAACCCTTCCAGTGATGACATAACATTCTGGCTAAATAGATTTGAACGCTCGTGTCGAGCACATAATGTGGACAAATCACAATATGCTAACCAGTTATCAGAAAATCTGAAAGGTGATTCTCTGACTAGTTTAAGTTTGGTTGAAGAGGCTGACAAAGATAACTATGATGTTATTAGGGCAGCCTTATTAAAGAAGTATCAGTTGTCTGAAGAGGGTTATCGGAAGTTGTTTAAGACAATGGTGCCTGAGGCAGGTGTAGAATTCTCAGAATTCATTGCAAGGACACGTCTTACATTTGATCGTTGGATTGAGCTATCCAAAACAGAAAAGACTTATGAAGCCCTTATGGACTTGATACTCAGAGACAAGATTATGTCAAGTATAAATAAACCTTTCCTCGAATTCTTACATGAGCGTAAACCTAAGTCTCTAAAAGAAATGGAACAGTATTGTACCCAATACGTCACTGCACATCCGGACGTAGCTATTAGCAACAGTAAGGTTAAAGAAGGTATGCCAGTTGCTTCTGCAACACCATACAACCCTAATCACTCTCACAAATTCCAAGGACCTCAAAATAAGTTTAATAAAAAAGGTAACTATTACAGTTATCAGAACCAAGGTAACCAATCATTTCAGGGTTCTTCTTCGAATACCTGGAGAAGAGCTGACAGCCCTCGATTCAGGGGTGGTCATAATTACAGGAACTTTCGCAAAGGAAGTCATTCTAGAAACTATCCAAGTTTTCCTTCATGGAGACAACAAGATCATAATTACAGAGATACTCATTATAATGAATATGATGATAGTAACCAAAGGAGCTATGATTCAAACCCGAGTAGAGGTTATAATAGTGGAAACAATGATAAGTACAGAGGCAATAATAACAGAGGTAGAGCACAATTCAAAAAACATAAAGCTCATTACCAGGCGAACTCTGCACAGCAAGAGTCCCACGAAGCCTATAAACAAAATAAAGATAATGATGACTCTAATAATATGGCATGTGCCGCTTTTGATTTTGGGAGAGCATCTCAGTGCCCCCAATGCAAAACATTATTTGAGCCAACCACAGTGTCTACTTTAAGCTGTGGGCATCCTCTTCCCGCTCTTCCTGCGTCAATCGCGCATGATGGGAGAGGTTCTCTTGTCTTACACAAAGGTTTAGTAAATGACAATCCAGTCTCAGTACTTTTTGATTCTGATGCACAACTATTGGGGTTAGGCAGTCACTCATAGATCCTTCTCATTCTACAGGCAAAGTAGTCAAATGCGTAACATTTGGCGGCACCATAGAGAAATACTCTACCGCTATCATTAGGATTGCTACTCCTTTCTTCACAGGAGATGTACACGCATGTCTTTTGCCGAATCCGATCGCTGATCTTATCATCGGTCGCATTCACGGAGTCAAAGAATGCACTCCGGAGCAAATTTCCGTTTGGGAAAATCAAAATATGCAATCTGCTAATGCGGTAGTCACTAGAGCTCAAGCTCTCAATATGCCTGAAACTTCATCTGTTGAAGATAATGAAGTGCATAACCAAGATGATCCCTTGGTAATTTCTCGTGACTCGTTTATAAAACAACAAGAAGAAGATCCGACTCTTAAGAAATTCTTCACTCTTGTAACGAAAGGTGATCCGAATAAAGATTCAAATTGTAAATCTTGGATTACGATGAAGAATGGCGTACTTGTACGTATGGTGCAAGACTCCACTAAGTCAAGTCATTCTCAGATTCTTGTACCCAAGAATTTGAGAGTTAAGATCTTACAACATGCACACGACTCTCAGTGTGCTGGTCACATGGGTTTTTCCCGTACAAAGTCAAGAGTTCTTGCGGCTTTCTTTTGGCCTTTTGTGAACAAGGACATACGGATCTATTGTCGATCCTGTAAAGTATGTCAAGAAGTCAAATCCAAAGGTCCTCGTCAT
Organism: Oreohelix idahoensis; assembly: GCA_024509875.1. Classification (NCBI taxonomy): domain Eukaryota; kingdom Metazoa; phylum Mollusca; class Gastropoda; order Stylommatophora; family Oreohelicidae; genus Oreohelix; species Oreohelix idahoensis. Next base: position 453 of record JAMPIV010000840.1, on the reverse strand, counting down.
GCTGCGCCTATTCAGGCTGCAGATATTCCTATTCGTCCATTCCAGAAAATGGCGATAGACATCATTGGTCCATTCAAGATCAAATCTGCTAGAGGACATCAGTTTATCTTAACGTGTGTAGACATGTGCACACGTTGGCCAGATGCTCTTTGGCTTATATTTTCTCGGCTGGGATTCCCCGGAGAAATATTATCAGATCATGGCACCCAACTGATATCGGATACCATGTCTCAAGTAATGTCTACTCTACAGATAGAGAGATCTTTGAGTAGCATCTATCATCCTATGTCCAATGGGATGGTCGAGCGACTAAATAGAACACTTAAGAACTTATTAGGGAAGATAACTGAGGATCATCCTCAAGATTGGGATAGGGTTTTACCCGCGGCCCTCTTCGCGTACAGAGAGGTCCCCAATGAACATACAGGGTTTTCTCCCTTTGAACTTGTCTTT